>JAGTTD010000007.1:14085455-15286052 GCA_018398585.1 Simmondsia chinensis
AACAAGATGATCCTAAGGGACAAGGAAGGCACTAGAGCTTGGCTAGTTTGGTTTGACAGCGGTAGACCACCCGACCCCTTTAGCAATCTTGGTACAACCCATGCTACGTTTGTTTATTTCCATGATGACATGAGTACAACTTTCACCCTTGAGGACAAGGGTGAATTTAAGGGGAAAGGTGTTGCTACAGGAAAAAAGGCAGTATCGGGTTCAATTGGAACTATCGGGTTCAAAATTTGTTAAATTCGGTATTTGAACCTTGGCAGGTAGCGACTGGGCACGTGCAAGGCACATGCGGCTGGAGGGTAGTGAAGGCACGTGCTTGGCACGTGTTGCAGCCCAGAAATTGGGATTTTCAGTTATTTGTATTATTTTCTGCATTTTATTGAGTTTTACTTAATTTAGATTTAATCAGCACTTTCTCTTGTAATTCAGCACTATATATAGATAATGGAGTGTAATTGTTAGGGTTTATCAATGAAAAGTTATCATCTATCTTCCCCCTCAAATTCTCCCTTCTCTTCTCCCTTTAAACTCTAACTTTTTCCCCCTAATTCTATTTCTTTTCTCTATTAAAACTCTATTTCTTTGGTTTGGATTATGATCGGGATTCTGCTGATTTAGAATCCTGTATCATTAGTCCATTAGGTATTCATGCAATATATTCATGTGGATATTGCTGCCATATAATATTGGTGTGTACTTATACAACGTTAAAACCTAGTAGCGGACACATGAATTTATGTTATGTAATAATTAAAAGTGGCTTTTCATTTATGCTAATGAATGTGTTTCTTTTTAATTGACATTGCCTCGTTTGATTTTCTCACTTCTCTACTTTATTAGCTAGATTTTTCTAACTTCCATTGACACGGATCTGCAGGTGATCCATAGTGTTTAGGAAAACACATTAGAGGTGGCATTGACCACCTAACACAAAAAGATCGACTTGTAGAGTCACTGAATCTGATTAAACTCAACTTCAAATTTTGACTTTAATAACTAGAGTCACATTAAGATGATCCAACTTAAGAGTTTCCTAAGTCGATCTAGATCCAACTTGAAAAGGCCTAGGATTTAAGTTGACCTAAGGTAATATTACCAATTACAAAAAATATAGCCCAATCTAAAATGACATGACCCCTGGTTGGATTGAACTCAAATAGACTTCAAAACAAATCCAACACGACGTGAACCTTAGGTGATCCAAGATGTTGAAATATGACAATAGTTTAGCAATATAAATGGAATCATGAAAACAGCATTAAATACTAGTATTGGTAGTGCAATGAATTCGCTTCTAGAAAATAAATAATTGTATCAAATATTTTTACTACTCACAACTGTGCCTCCCAATTAACAGGACCTTTTGTTTATTTTTGTATCATGTATGATCATAGTAAATTAATGGAAACAAAGGCGTCCAAACTGACTTACCCCGACTTCGGGGTAAGTCGAATTCGAGTCGCACGTATGCTCCCAATCAACCATTCCACACGTAAATATCAATTCTTGGTGAAGATGACTTTGTTTTGCAATTAATATGTGAATTTAGCCAATGCTTCACTAAGGAGACTTCAAGTTTTTAGCCATATACAATGTGTACAAAAGTTAATAGATATGGACTCAACCTTGGGGTGATGGAGCAAAGCTCATCAACACTTTACTCAAATGCTTAAGAGTTTATAATTAGGGTGGAGATATGTTCGAGAGCTCAGGAGCCTACCTTGAACCCGAGTCAATTAGGTCTATGCATGGAATGTTTGTCTCAAGATAACTCAATCAAGATCAAGTTTAACAAAAGACATATTAACCGTTTTTGAGCTACTGGATTAGGACCAATGCTATTAAGCTCCAAGCTCGGCTGTAAGCTTGAAAATAACAACTCAAACCTAAATTCACCAAGCTCACCAAGTTATGTCACCAACATAAGACCAACATTACTAAGCTCAAGTTTTGGTTGTCAAAGTCTTATACTAATGGAGCTAACTTACTTTGTCGAAAGGGGATGTGGATAGAAACATTGGCAGAAGGAATCACTTTTTTGAATACCATTGCTGAGAGCCCATTGTATTTTCCTAGAAGTAAACAAAGATACATTTACAGGTATTAAAAAAAAAAGAAGATAAAAGCAAATTGTGTTACAAGGAAACTAAAGAGCTTGTATCATGGTGCTCGGACCCTTGTTAAGCCTTTAGTATTATATTGGCTAGATGTTGTATAGGTCAGCATTGTGTCCTCTAACGTAATGTCTCTGACACTAGATTCTACCATTGCACTGAGAATTGCGATTAGATCCACCGTGCATATCTATATAGAGCCAATGCCTGAAAAAATCCATGCAATTTGCAGGTCGACCCGAAACACTAGGCATGAATTTGGCTAATGCCAGGACCTAGAATGCACAAGTCAGCCCTCTTCTTCCTCCTTCACCTTCATCGAAGGGATCACTATCATAGACACTGTCATGATTGATTGTCTCAGTGGTGAGTCACACAACTCTGAAAGGCCTGTGAAAGTCATGAAACCACAGCCCTTTGTTGCTCGTAGTCCACATTGCACCCTGAACCCTACTTCACCATTTAGCCCAGCGCTCTCTCCTTCACCCCATCGCCTTTTCAGAAATAGTAACAAGCCACGCAAGTTCTCTACAAGCCCCATAAATGACGATAATAGGAGCCATTTCCCAAAATAGCATGAAAACAAAAAATATTTCCTAAATTAGCTTTTTTAAAAAAATATTTCCCCAAATGGCATTTATGTCATCATTTTTTATTTTTTTTTATTTTTTACTATATTTATATTTTTTAAATTTATAATATTTTATGTATTATAATAAATAAATTAAACTTAATTATTTATTAAATTTTAAATAAAATTATTTATAAACAAATTTAATCTAAATATTGAATAAATAATTTAATTTAATTTAATTTATTTGTTGTGATTAAGAAAGTATTATAAATTAAAAAAATTATATATATATTAAAAATAAAATAAGAAAGCAAAAAAAAAAGTGAAACTAAAAAATAAAAAAGTCAAATGATGACATGGATGTCATTTGGAGAAATATTTTTTTTAAAAAACTAATTTAGAAAATATTTTTTATTTTTGTACTATTTTGGGTAATGGCTCCGATACTAGCATCCACACCAAATCTGACAAGCTATCCTCACCCCCTCGGCCATTTCCCTCTCCACCTTCAAGACACTATCAGAGAATACAATGTTTTGGGCCAAAAAAAAAAAAAAAAAAAAACGCCTTTTACTGGTGGGCCATCACATTTGAGGGACACATCGAGCTCCTCCTATGACATTTTGATGGGTCAGACTCAAAATTTCTCATTCAATACCTCAACCCCGCTGAAGTCGGAGAAGGCATAAGATGCCTTGTTTAAAGATCTTGTTGATTTTTTGAAATCAAAGTCTTCAGCTCCCAAACCCTACAACAAATCATTGTAATTCATTGTTGTAGTGTGTAAAGATTTAGTCCATTAGGTGTTCATATAGTATATTCGTGTGCATGTTTCCACCAAATAATTTGTGTGTAAAGAGTTAGTCCATTAGGTGTTCATATAGTATATTCGTGTGCATGTTTCCACCAAATAATTTGTGTGTGTGTGTGTGCGCTTATATAATGTTTACTCCTGATAGAAGACATTGTCTTCATGTCGTTACTTTTTTTATAGATTCAGAGATTTGTCTTTCTGCTTTTGATGTGTGTTGATGAGGATGAATTATTGTTATGACCAACATGGATTTATATTATATAATACTTAAAATTTGATTTTTGTTTGAGACGATGAACATGTTTCTTTTTTTTGACATTGCCTTGTTCCATGTTCACTCTTTCTACCTCCATAGCAAGAGTTTTGTAATCGCCATTAACACAGATTAGCAAGTTGACCTATGGTGTTAATGAAAATAGCATTGGGGGTGGCATTGTCAACCTAACACAAAGATTCCACTTGCTGGGTTGCAAAATTTGATTAAACTTAACTTGGAATTTTGACATAAATAATTGGAGTCGCATTAAAATGATCCAACTTAAGAGTTTCCTAACCCTAGTCGATCCAACTAGAAAAGGCTGAGGATTTAAGTTGACCTAAATTAATTCACCAATGACCTAAAATATAGCCCAACTTAAAATGTCATTATTCCTGGTTGGATTGAAGTCAAATGGATGTCAAAACAAATCTAGCACGACCTGAAACCTAAAGTAACCCAATATGTTCAAATGTGACAATAATTTAGCAGTATAAATGGAATCAAGTCAAGAGCATTTAGAACTTGTACTGATATTGTACTGAATTTGCTTGTAAAATAAGAATAATTGTATGAGATATAATTTAGTACTCACAACTGTACCTCCCAATTAACATTACCTTTTTTCTTTTTTCTTTCCTTTTTTTTTTCCTGATTTTGTATTGTTTGTGACTGTGTGAATTAATGGAAAAACATGTGACTGTGTGAATTAATGGAAAAACATGTGTCCAAACGGACTTACCATGACTTTGGGGTAAGTCAAATTCAAACCACACTTGTGCTCGCAATCAACCACTCTATACGAGCATATGAATTCTTGATGAATCTAACTTTGATTTGTAATTAGTACGTGGATTCAGTCAATTAATGACACTTCAGGTTTTTAGTTATTTATAATGCAAAAAAATTAAATGAATATGGATAGAACCCCAACAATAGTTGGGATGAGGGAGAAAAGCTCAGCGACACCCTACCTCGAATGTTTAAGGGCTGAGAATTAGGGTGCAGATAAGTTTGAGAGCTGAGCAGTCTACCTTGAGTACAAGTCAATTTGGTCTATGCACGATACACTTGACTCAAGCTAACTCAATCAAGATCAAACTTAACAAAAGATAGATGAACTGTTTTTAGGCCACTGGATTAGGACCCATGCTATTATGCTTAAGGATTGACCATCAAAGCCTAAAAATAACAACTCAAACCTAGATCCACCTAGCTCACCAAGCGGTGTAACCAACCTAACATCAATACTATTAAGCTCGAGTGTTGGTTGTGAAAGTCTTATATTAATGGCGCTAACTCACGTTGCTAACAGGGGATGTTGATAGAAACATTGGCAGAAGGGATTACTGTCTCATGTACAGTTGCTAAGAACCCATTGTATTTGCTTAGAAGCAAAGAAAGCTAAAGTGACACCTAGTCCTACTGAAAAGAAACGATAAATGCATAATGTGTTGTAAAGAAAATTGAAGAGTTTGTACGATGATGTTGGGACCCTTGCTAAGCCTCCAGTGTTATATTAGCTAGTTGTTATATAGGTCATCATTGTGTTCTCTAATGTAACATCTATGACACTAGCTTCTACCATTGCCTCGGAATTATGGTTAGATCCACGGTGTATATCCATATATAGCCAGTGCAATGAATCCATGCAATTTGAAGGTCAATTTGAGGCAACTTTAGTGATTGGGCATGAATTCAGCTAATGTCAAGACCGAGCTTACACAAGTCAACCCTTTTATTCCTCCTTCACCTTCATCAAAGAGACTATTTATCGCAAACATTGCCATGATTGATTATCTCAGTGGTGATTCATACAACTCTGAAAGACCTACTGAAATCATGGAAACTTGGCCCTTTACTGCCCGCAGCCCACGTTTAACCTTGAACCCTCGTCATTTCACAAATAGTAACACACCACCCAAGTTCTCTACAAGCCCATACATGACAATTATAGCATCCATACAAAATCTGACAAGCTATCTTCATCCCCTGGGCCACTTCCCACTCCACATAGAGATACAATCACAGAAAACATTGTTTTTAGCACCAATAAACTTTTACTTGTGGGCCATCATATTCAAGGGACGCATTGAGTTCCTCGTATAATAGTTTGGTGGGTCAGACTTAGAATCTCTCTCTTGATACCTCAACCCTGCCCAAGCAAGAGATGGTAGAAGATGCCTTTGTTTAATGATCTTGTTGATTTTTTGATGTCAAAGTCTTCAGCTCCTAAACCCAACTACATATCTTTTTGATTCATTGTTGTGGGTAGATAGTTCAACCATTTGGTGTTCATACAGTATATTCATGTGAATGTTGCTACCAAATAATATGGGTGTGTACTTGTATAGCGTTTACTCTTGGTAGCAGACACTGTCCCCATGCTTTGTTTTGTAGATTCAGGGCATTGTCTTTCTGCTTTTGGTGTGTGTTGATGAGGATGAACTATTATGTTGGCCAACATGGATTTATGTTATACAGTACTTAAAATTGGCCTTTCATTTGAGATTATGCACGTGTTTCTTTTTTGACATTACGTCGTATCATTTTCACACTTTTCCACTCCAATAACAAGTTTAGTCCAACTGCCATTTACATGGATGACAGATTTGCGGGCGACCCATAGTGTTAAAGGAATATAGCATGGTAGAGTTGATAAATCTGATTAAACTCAACCTGAAATGTTGATTTAAATAGCTTGAGTCAAATTAAGTTACTCCAACTTAAGAGTTCCCAACCCGATCCCAGTGCAACTTGAAAGGGCCTAATATTTAAGTTGACCTAGACTAAGTCACAAGTGACCTAAAAATAGCCCAACCCAGAATGGTAAGATCCCTAGTTGAGTTGAACTTAAATGGACGTCAATACAAATCCAAAATGACCTGAAACTTGAACTATCCCAAGATGTTGAAACGTTCCAATAATTTAGCAGTATAAATGGAATCAAGAAAAGATCACTAAAAGCATGTATTGATAGTGCACTGAATTTGGTTGCGAAATATAAATATTTGTATGAGAAATTATTTAGTACTCACAGCATTTTATCCCAATTAAGATTATTATTTTTTTTCTTCGTATTGTGTGTGATCATAGTTAATTAATGGAAACAAACACAACTTGAGGTTAAGTCAAATTCGAACAGCATATGTGCCCGCAATCAACCATTGTGTATGAGCGAATCAATTCTTGGTAAGTTTGACTTTGATTAGCAATTAGGACGTGGCGCACTAATTAAAGAGCCTTTGGATGTTTAGTTAGATATGATGCATAGAAAAGTAAATAGATATGGACTTGACCCAAGAGACAGTTGAGGTGAAGGAACAAAGCTCATGGATACCTTACCTCGAAAAGCTTAAGAGCTTAGAATAGCATGGGGATAATTTGAGAGCTTGATAACCTACCTTGATCCCAAGTCAATCTGGTCTATACATGACACTCGTTCAAGATTGAACTTAACAAGAGATAGATGAACCCCTTTTATGCCACTAGATTAGGACCAATGCTATCAAGTTCAAGGCTTGGTCATCAATGCCCCAAAATAACAACTCAAAACTCAATTTGCCTGGCTCACCAAGTCATGTCACCAACCTAAGACTAATGCTACTAAGCTTGACGCCTGGCTGTCAAAGCTTTATATCAAAGGTGCTTGGCTGTCAAAGCGTTAGATCAATGGTGCTAACTTATTTTGCCATAAGGGGATGTGGACAGAAACAATGGCAGAAGGGTTGCTTTCTCAAATATCGTCGCTGAGAACCAACTGTATTTTCTTGGAATCAAGCAAAACCATAGTTACACCTACTGTTATAGAAAAGAACTAAATAAAAGAACAAATATGTTGTAAGGAAAATTAAAGAGCTTGTATGATGGTGCTAGGACTCTTGCTAAGCCTCCAAGGTCCTTTATTATCCCAAAGAATTAATTGTTGCATCCTGTTTTGGCCCCAATCCATCTCCACGTCCAGCCCCAATGTCCCTATGATTTACTTGGTGTTATTCATGGTACTTGAGGTCTTCGTAAGTCCTTCTCCCATGTTCAACAACTTCTTTTTAGCCGTTCTTGGTTCCTACCCTTCTCTTATGTTCACTAACTTATTTCTAGTCATTTTTGAGCCCTATGTTTCCCTTAAGAGCATCTGGTAGCACCATCAACGAAAAGGGCCACCTTCCCACAACACTCCTAATAACTACCTCAAGCTCGAACATGAGATTCCAGTAACCATCTCGAGCAGCTATTTTTCAGGGATTAGTTATTGCAATTAATTAATCAAAGCGATGCCATTCCCATTCTTTAAATTTGTTGGTTATCTCAATATTATTTCAATATGATAGAAAGATGTCTCATTAAACTAATGGATGTTGTTTTCATACCCTCGATAAATAATTGCCCCCCTTTATTTGTTAATAAGTTATCAAATATATAGCCGATAGAAAATTGATTTGGCCGCCAATGGCTATAAGAAGCTTGAAATGGCATAAAGATGGTTAAGCTTGCTTGTTTACTCGGGTTCATAAATTCTTTAACTAGTACAATTAATATCTGTCATTTGTCTCCTTTCTTCAAATATTTTCTTGTGTCTTTCCTTAGAGTTCAAACTCATTATTCTACAAACTCGACTACTTGTTGTACTTTCCATAATTTTGCTTCACCAATCCTTGTGAACTACACCCTTGATTCTTATTTGAGAATGACTCAAATTGCATAATGCTTCTCTACTCCCGCCCCTCAGGGTGATAACACTTTTGAGTAGCTAACATATCTAATTTAAGCTAGCTAGCTATAAATGACAGTTGATGCCATTTCTTTTGAAGGGTTCCCTCTTATTTTGAAGAGGAAAGTTTTTCCATGAGCACTTCAACCCTAATAACGGGCCCAATCTTCTCTCCTGCTCTAGGAATTCCTGAGGTCCTAGAGATCTTCATAAACACATCATAGTGTGCCCCCCCCCGCCCCCCCCAAATGAAGAGCCGGGGAGAACAATGTCTTTGTAAAGACACATCACCCTTCAAAAGTTGGACCTTCCCCTCTATGCACTACATTCAATGGTTTGAATGGCTTTGACGCAGACTTGGAGGCAAGTAGAAAACCCTAACCTTCAAGCTCTTAACATACACAATAGGTATGACATGTGACTGCTCTCCCTTGTTTATGAAATTTTTATTATAACACCTTCATTGTTTCAGAGAACATTTTAGAAATCACTTTGGAAGATGTAGCAGCCTTAATAGGGTTTTCTTGTTTCTATCTCGATCTTTCTTTGACCTTTTTTGTCTTAAAGGAAGCCTAGGGTTTTCCTTCTTCTTGTTCCTTGAAGTCTTGTAATGATTCTTAAGTGAAGTTCTTCCTAAAAGAACTTCAGAGTGAGAAGCCATAATCCAAGGAAGAGGAAATTGCCTTTTACTTATTATGGTTGAACATTTTATTTTGCAATTCCTCTTACTTAGTTTTGAGATTTGCAAAAATGTTGGTTGTAAACATGGCCTGTAGCAATGGTACTCCAGCTATCGGACCATTATTCTTGGGCCAAGTTTACTAATGTATGCATGACGTCATAGCTAACAACTGTGCTCTCACAGCAGGGAATCCTTTCTAATTCATTCAAGTGTGGGCTTAGGCATATTTCTCCTCCTTATGCCACAAGGGGCCCTTTAGTTCCTCCTTGAGCATCATAAGTTGCTACAGTGTGTTCTTTACTTTGATGAAAGTTTAAATTCCCCGGGGATGGGGGTTTGAGAGATGCGATGAGCTTCTTTTAGCCTCGTGCTCTCCACAAGCAAATATTTAATGCACTCCCTACCGTACAAGGAGATATGGCCCTTATGATTCAAAGAGCTGAATTTGGACTAAGACATCTGTGGAAAATAAAGGAACATACCCAGTGTCTTAGGCTCCCGCCTACGCATGGTTTGGGGGGGCGGATATAAGCAGCTTTCCCCCTTCAGGGTGTAACCTGAAGAGAGGCTGTTTCTCAGTGCCCCCAACCTGAGGGTGAGGACTTTACAGGAGGTCACCCATCTTGGTACTACTCTCGCTCAAGCACGCTTAACTTCGAAGTTCTCATGGGATTCGGTGACGGCGTGTTGGTACCCTCTTTGGTTGGACTAAGACATCTTTGTGGATGCCAATTCCCTTAACTAGCAATCAATTTTGTGCCATCAAGATTTTCCTTTTTACCACTACACTCATTGTCGTGTGGAGTATTATAGCTCAGGCTTATTTGCAAGTGGGTCAAGCTATCCCCTAACCTAATATCTGGACCTTGAGCTTTAATTTGAGGGGACAAGAAATCTCTAAAGGGTAGAATGAAAAGTAAATGAAACGGCATAATTAGTAGTATAGCAAATACACTTTAAAGTAGGGTAAAAGGAAATTTCTGTTATGAAAAGATAGGACATCAGAAATGGGATTGCCTAGGATACTCAACTACTCTTCTTGAAAAAACTGACAAGCCATTAGAACAAGGTATGTGATACTTTCAGTACTTGAATTATGATTAGTTGGTAGTTCACCGGGTTTTTGTTGAGAGGACTTGAGATCAATTGATTGAATTTGCAATCAGGAAGCTTCTTGATAGTGAGTTGTAACCAATACTCGAAGACGGTACAAGTGTTCCACTATTGGCATAAAAGATAATAGTTTAGGTTGTCAATTGTCTTTTGAATTCCTAGAATATCTTTATGTACCCTTTTATTGTTACAAATATGATTTTGATTTCCAATTTGGTTGAGAGTTAACATTTCTTT
Source organism: Simmondsia chinensis (assembly GCA_018398585.1). NCBI lineage: Eukaryota > Viridiplantae > Streptophyta > Magnoliopsida > Caryophyllales > Simmondsiaceae > Simmondsia > Simmondsia chinensis. Next base: position 14,095,963 of record JAGTTD010000007.1, read on the forward strand.
AAAAAAGGACTAAACATTAAGTGAAACAAAATGCTTATTTGCAATGGTACATTGGTAGATAATTTATTTATTTATAAATACAAGAAATATTGTGTTACTTTTATAAATGATAAGTCTAATTTAGTATATAATTAGTTATATCATTTTGATTCATTTTATATCTAACTTTTATCACTTTTGCTCGTTTTTTACTATATTGCTATTTTCTTGCAAACACTTATTTCATGCTAAATCTTGCCTGGTTTATCATCAACATCAAGAATTATAAGCAAGATACATCAAATAAAAGCAAAAAAATAACAAAATCACCCCAAAACACACGGTTCATACATGAACTTACATAAAATAACACAAATATGCAACAAGTTGCTTTGGGCGGCAACTTCTCTTCATTTTTATAATTCAAATACATTGCATAATACATGAATTCATCACTTGGAGCTGAATGTGCATGTTTTGGGCGGTGGAAACTCAGAAAAATAAAAAAATTGTAAGAACATAGCAAGTTGTAAAGCAGTCGCAACATCTAGCAAACGAGGAGCAAGTTTGATAAATTTTTCTTCATATTTTTATCACCCCTCAAACACTATAAATAGGGGATGTTTGTGAGTAGTTTAGGAATCCTCAACTCAGCAAACAATTCTCATACAAAGGAAGAAAGAAGAGAAAAAATGTGAGGAAGAAAGAAGGAGAAGGAAGGAAGAAAGTTTGGTTTGTAATTTTGTATTTTAAAGTTCTTTCTATCCTTTTCTTTTTTAAGTTCATGAATTTTGTCTTAGTTATGCTTTATTTTATGTCTGAACTAATTTTGTTATTCCAAGGCTATGATGTAGCCTAAGTTGTAATATACGCTATTTTCTAGTTCAACGTTTCCAATGTTTTGTTATTGCGTGGTTGAAGTATTTATCATTGTTCTTCATGAGTTTTAAATACTTGATCACCATTTAAGGCCTACAATGATTCATAATGAGTCAGAGAGGAGATTTATGATGATTGCTAAGGTTATAAGCACCACAAATTGAGCAAATGCTCGAGAGAGATTAGCGTGATTTGTGTGATTTTAAATGAAAATCATAGATCATTAAAAAATATTTTCTTATTTAAATTCATGCATGAGAGTGATGGTTTAATGTGTAAAAGAGCATACTAGATGTTGCTCGACAGATAATATTTAGTAAATTAGGGTTTTCAACCACCAACAAGCAATAAAAACATGAATATCGAGAATAGAAAGACGTATTAATTTAACTAGGTAAAATCGGATGTCTTGGACCATATTTAAATCATAAAAACTGACAAAAATCATTACAAGTTTTCATAAAAATTTGTAAACATTTTTGTTCTTTTTTATTTTGTGTTATTTCATTTCAAAAAAACTATAATTTTCGGTCTTTCAAATAGCAGTGGAACTACTAATTTCTGTAGTCACTCAATAACAATCCTCATGGTAACAATACTCTACTCACTAATTTATTACTTGATACGACTAGTGTACTTGCTAAGCATGCACCAAGTTAAGCACCTAGTTTTTGGCGCTATTGCCGTGGATTGTCTTTAATTCAGTGATATTGACACCAACTAGTTTTTGTGCTAATTTGAAATTGTTAATAATTTGTAAATTTTATTCAAGTTTTAAAAAAAGAGCAAATTTCATTTGATTCATTTTCAAAGATAAACTATTTGGAAAAAAAAAAAGTTTTCATATAGAACATACCCCGCTAAAAGGTGTGTTTTGATTAAATTTTGTTAGTTTTTTGTTGTTTTTCTTGTATTTGTTCCTTAGTTTCGTCTTTATTTTACTTCTAAATTCATTTTGTTAAAATTTTAAGAGTTAAAATTGTTATTTTAAAGTTTTTCAAAACATTAGTGTTACTACCCCTTTAAAATTTGGTTTTTGGTTAAAGATGTGTATATTTGTTTAATTTTGAAGTTTTTTCATATTTGTGTGTCTTTCTTTTGATTTTTTAAAGTTTATTTTTCTTATTTTGTATGCAAGATCAAATTGAAAAAGAAATAACTCCTTTTAACCATGAAATCGAAAGAACACTTCGACTAATTAGGAAAACTAAAAGGACTGAGACAATGGCTAATAATAATGGAAATGATGACAAAAGGCCTTTGAAAGATTACTCTATACCTACTGTTGGAGGGTGCATTTCCAGTATTCAACGTCCACCAATACAAGCAAACAATTTTGAAATTAAACCCGCTAGAATACAAATGATTAAACAAACTGTCCAATTTGGCGATATACCTAGTGAGGACCCGAACCTACATATCGCTAACTTCTTAGAAATATACAATACATTTAAGAATAATGGTGTCAATGATGATGCCATTTGCTTAAGGCTATTCTCGTTCTCACTAAGAGACAAAGCCAAAGCGTGGTTAATATCATGACCACCAGGAATATCACCACTTAGGATGATTTGGCCCAAAAATTTTTTGCTAAATATTTTTCACTAGCCAAATCAGCTAAGATGAGGAATGACATTACCTCGTTTGTACTATACGATACAGAATCTTTGCATGAAGTGTGGGAACGTTACAAAGAACTTTTGAGAAGGTGCCTACATCATGGTTTGCCAGTTTGGATGCAAGTCCAATCTTTTTACAACGGCTGGGCACCTAATACTCAGACGATGGTAGACACGGCTGCTGGAGGATATCTGAACCACAAAACCCCAGAAGAAGCATATGAATTGCTAGAAGTAATGTCTAGCAATAACTGTGTAAGAGAAACTGAGCAAACGAAACCTATGGGAATGTGCGAGCTGGATGCAATAACAAAGTTAACCGCCCAGGTTTCAATGCTTCAAAAATAGATAGGTAACATGAATGTGAATGCCATTAATTCTCTTGTGCTAACGTGTGAATTTTGTGCAGGGAATCAATCTAGCATAGAGTGCCAAACAGGGAATATTTTCGCCCAATCAAGCCACGAACAAGCAAACTTTGTCTCAAATTTTCAAAAACAAAATAATCCATATTCTAACACTTATAATCCTGGGTGGAGAAACCACCAAAATTTCTCGTGGAATAATCAAGGGATTCAAAAATAACATTTTCAACCACCACTGGAAAGAAAAACCGATCTCGAGGAATTGTTCGGTAAGTTTATGCAAGACACTAGAAATTTCATGCAAAACACTAAAATAGATCTTCGAAATCAAGAAAGCTTAATTCGAAATCAAGAGGCTACGATTAGAAACCTTGAGACCCAAATTGGACAAATTTCAAACCAACTTTCTACAAGACCTCAAGGTTCTCTACCTAGTACCACAGTGACTAACCCTAGAGAGTATGTAAATGACATTTCTTTTGAAAGAATACCTAGGGAAGACAACCCAAACAGAACTGTCATGACCACATCACACCTCGAACTTGAACGAGCAAAGGAGTCTGAAAACTAAGACGAGACTGAAGCAAAGAGGGCATAACCTAAGCCCTACAAATCAAAAATCCCATTTCCTTAACGATTGAAAATGCAAAACATCGATAACCCATTTATGAAAACTTTCAAGAAATTACCTATTAATACACATATGTTGAAAGAAATGCCCAAAAATGTAAAACTCTTGAAGGAAACCCTGTATAACAAAAGAAAACTGGAAGAGTTCGAGATCGTGGCACTGAATGAAGAATGTAGTGCCATACTACAAAAGAAGCTTCCTCCTAAACTTAAAGATCCTAGGAGTTTTTCTATACCTTGCAACATCGGCGCCTGTACTTTTGACAATGCCCTATGTGATTTAGGTGCAAATATTATTTTGATGCCACTCTCTGTTTTCAGGAAGCTTGGTCTAGGAGAAGTAAAGCCCACCATGGTATCACTCAAATTGGCAGACAGGCCTATCAAGTATCCACGAGGAGTGGTACAGGATGTCTTGGTGAAAATAGACAAATTCATCTTTCCCGCTGATTTTATAGTGCTTGACATATAAGAGGATAAAGAAATACCTCTAATTTGAGGATGCCCCTTCCTTGCTACGGGAAGGGCCTTAATTGATGTACATCAAGGAAAACTGATCCTAAGGGTAGAAGATGAGCAAGTGATCTTCAATGTTCTTAAACCCATAGAACTCTCATCAGAGAAGGACACTTGTTTTCAAATTGAAGATCAAGTTTTTTTGCTAAGTCGGAGGCTTTGAGAGCCAAGAATGATTTAGCAAAGAAAGGTGCCAAGATTATAAGAAGAAAATTCAAAGAATGGCGCATAAAGATTAAGGATCTTATGGCTGGAGAAGGTGGAAGTGGTCGAATAAAGAAGGGCACGAAAAAGATTCATGGAAGAAAATTGTCACTGAAGGTGGATGGTGGAAGTTCCATTCTCTTAAAGGATTCGGGATAGAATATCATCGAAAGTCGAGCTAATGACTATAAATTTAGCACTTCGTGGGAGGCAACCCAAGTGTTTCTTTCCTCACTTCTTTTATTTTATTTTCCTTTTTTTATTATTTTTTCCTGTTTCTGTATCTTTTTTTTTTTTTATTCAAACAGGCATTTTGAAACAAGTTTGGGGGTAACCTAATCACAACGTTCACCATGAATCCTCAAACCTGGAAGTATCTCTTACTTACTGCTTCATTCTTTATATTTCTTTTAACATTGAAAACAATGTTAACTTTAAGTTTTTGGGGTGGGAGAAACAATTTAAAAAAAAAAAAAAAAATTGAACAAAAAGATTGTCTATTTTCTACAGTTTTGATCATTAGTCTTTTTAAAATTTCATTTAAAAAAAGAAATAACAAGAAGAAGAAGAACTTATCATCATGCTTTTGAGGCAATTTTTCTACTTTTTTTTTTTAGCTCATTTACCTTAATGAGATTTCAATAACATGATAATCAATTGTTTTTGTGTTCTAATTGCAAAATACGATCTAATCTAAGGCACTATCTTGATAAAACTATATTATTTGAGTTTACTAGTTAGCATGGCTGTTTTACTTTTCTTTCTGATTAAAAAATGCTCAAATTTGAATGGATTGCATTAAGATTATCATTTACACAGTAGACTTTGAAGAATTATGCATAAATCTTAAAAAAAAAAAAAGGAAAGCATCTCTAGCACCACTATCCTACATAAATAATTTTAAGATATGTGCTACCCATTAAGAGGAGTCTTAGTGGTGGCTTCTCTTACTTATGGATCATCGCCCAGGAGTCGGAGCTTGATTCTCACTGAATATATACTTGGGAATTCATAATAAAGACATCTCAGTGGTGGCTTCTCTTACTTATGGGTCATCGCCCAGGAGTCGGAGCTTGATTCTCACTGAAGATTTACTCATGAACCGAGATTGACTTGAGCAAACAAATTCCTTAAATTAAAAAAGAAAAATGAAAAAGACACTTTTTGTGAATAATTTAGTTTTAGGCATACTTGATAAGTCTTGTTATGAGTGATATGATTTTTGTCTTTATTCGATTTGAACGTCTTGAGATTAGAAAAAATGGATAAATATAATTTGCTTCTTTTGAATTTGGTTACCTAGGTAATTGACAGGTTTTTCATTAGAAAAGATGGTTTTGCCTTTAGAACCTTAAACTATGAGCCTCGGTCATTTTTTTCTCAATAGGAGTACACTTGCTTTAAATTGTGGTAGAATTCTTAAAAAGCATGAGATCGGGCGCTTTAATGTTTAGCCTTGCTCGAGGACGGGTAAGATTTAAGTTTGGGGGTATTTTGATAAGTCTAATTTAGTATACAATTAGTTATATCATTTTGATTCATTTACATCTAACTTTTATTGCTTTTGCTCTTTTTTGACTATATTGTCATTTTCTTATAAAAACACTTAATTCATGTAATACCCAGTTAAAAAAAAGAAGGACAAATTTAACCTCACTTTCCCTTTTCCTCTTTCTCTCTCTCCCGTGAACCCCCCCCCCCCTTCCTTCTCTCTCTCTCTTCGCCCTTGACCGGCCTCCCCCTACCACCGCCGGTACAACTCCAACCACCATGATACCGCTTGACTGCCTCCCTTTCCATGGTACTGCTCGACCTTGGTGCCGCTTCCCACCGCCACGGTACCGTCCGACCACCACGGTACCGCTTGACCTCTCAGGGTCTATAAATAGCCCAAACCCTCAACCCCTCAAACCTCACACGTCTCACCGCATAGTCTCTCTCTCCTCTCGGTTTCTCTCTCTATCACTCACGGCTCTTTCATTGCTCCGGTCACCTTGCCGACACGGCTCCTGCCACCTCGCTGACGTCTCCACCTTGCCATTGGCTTGAGAGCTAAACTTTGGAATTAAAAGCTAGTGAAGGTTAGTATTACTACTCCTCCTAATTGTTTATAAAATATGAAAAAAAAAAATGCTTTACATGGTTTGATATTTAAGACTTATATTTGAATAATTTATTAGCTTGTTAAAAGAGGTTCAGGCATCTATACTTGGTTGATTATGTGATTTCTACTCTTATGATTTGAGCTATGCTGATTTATATGTTGAAGTTATAATTTTGAAGAAGTTGTATTTGTGAGTATGTGAAGGTAACTATTGTGAACCTTTGATTTAAATTGAAAGATTTTTGTGAGAAGAGCTTACAGATAACTATATTGACCCTCTGAGGGCTATCGATGATAGAATGTGAAATGTTAAAGTCGCTATGTGACCCCGTCGTGGGAATAATACCGGCACATAGATCTATGTTTGATCCTAGCGGATTTGTCGACTTAGAACCGGTTCGAATATGTGAAACATGAATGTCGATTTGTGACCCTGCCGCGGGAATAATACCAGCAGTAGTTTCCGTTTTGTCTGTGAGTTTTACCAAAAGTGCTCTTGTAAATAAGTTAAATTATAAAACATTGGTTCGTGCTACTTTAACGTGATAAATTGATTTTAGTGGTTTTTGGTTGGGATTTTATCCATTTTAAATAATATGCCTGATCTGGGTAGGGAATGTGATATAATTACTGAGCATGTGGTTTGCTCACCCAATTTGTTTATTTTCCAGATTAGTAACCCATGGCAAATTCCTGAAAGAAGGAATGAGGAAGCGGCTTACTAGATCGAGAATTAGTTTATTTCGCGTAGTTAAATAGTAAAAGAACTCTGTAGTAGCATATCAGAGACTATATGAGATATTGTAATTTTAAGCTTTCGCACTAGTAATATTAAATTATTAGTTTATTGTATTTAGGACTATGTTTTACAAATTTTTAGGAATAGTTTATGTATTTTGAAGAATTTTGATTGAAAATATTCGGGCTTCGTACTATGATAAGGGGATTCATTATAGTACGACCGTGTAGCGCCCTTTGACTTAAGCCTATTCGGTAATAACATTCGGGGGCGTTACATTTCATGCTAAATCTTGCTAGGTTTTATCATCAACATCAACAAGTAGAAGCAATATACATCAAATAAAAGCAAAAAAAAAAAAAAAAAAAAAAAAAACAAAAACAAAATCACACAGTTCATACACGAGCCTACGTAGAATAACACAAATATGCAACAAGTTGCTTTGGGCGGAAACTTTTCTTCATTTTTATAATTCAAATACATTGTATAATACATGAATTCATCACTTGGAGCAAAATGTGCAGGTTTTGGGCGGTGGAAACTTAGAAAAATAAAAAAATTGCAAGAACGTAGCAAGTTGTAAAGCAACCACACATCTAGTAAATGAGGAGCAAGTTTGACAATATTTTCTTCACGCTTTTATCACCCCTCAAACACTATAAATAGGGGATGTTTGTGAGTAGTTTAGGCATCCTTAATTCAGCAAAAAATTCTCATGTAAAGGAAGAAAGAAGAGGAAAAACGTGAGGAATAAAGAAGGACAAGGAAGGAAGAAAATTTGGTTTGCAATTTTATATTTTTAAGTTCTTTCTATCCTTTTCTTCTTTAAGTTCATGAATTTTCTCTTAGTTATGCTTTATTTTATGTCTATCATGAACTAATTTTGTTATTCCATGGCTACAATGTAGCCTAGATTATAATATACGCTCTTTTCTAGTTCAATGTTTACAATGTTTTGTTATTACGTTGTTGAAGTGTTTATCATTACTCTTCATGAGTTTTAAATGTTTGATCACCATTTAAGGCCTACAATGATTCATAATGAGTCGGAGAGGAGAATTATGATGATTGCTAAGGTAATAAGCACCACAAATTGAGCGAACGCTCGAGAGAGATTAACGCGATTTGTGTGGTTTTAAATGAAAGTTATAGATCTTTAAAAACTCTTTTTTTTATTTAAATTCATGCACGAGAGTGATGGGTTAATATGTAAAATAGCATACTAAATATTGCTCGGGAGAGAATATTTAGTAAATTAGAGTTTTCAACCATCAACATGCAAAAACAACATAAATATCAAGAATAGAAAGGCGTATTAATTCAACTAGGTGAAATCAGATGCCTTGGACCCTATTAAAATCACAAAAACCAACAAAAATCAGTAAAAGTTTTCATACAAATTTGTAAACATTTTTGTTCTTTTTTATTTTGTGTTATTTTATTTCAAAAAACTACAATTTTCGGCCTTTCAAATAGCACTGGAACTACTAATTTCGGTACTCACTCTATAACAATCCTCATGGGAACGATACTCTACTCACTACTATATTACTTGATACGATTATTGCACTTGCTAAGCATATACCAAGTTAAGCATCAATAGATCTGTAGAATTCCACAGTAAGTGGCACTTGCACCTAGGTCATATTAATCCAAATAGGATTCAAAGACTAGTTTATGATGGACTTAAAGGATCATTAGGTTAAAAAGGTTCACAAGTTTGTGAAGCATATTTGAAGGAGTGGCGACTAATAGCTGTGTAATTGTGATAAAACTATTGAGTTGCTCAAACTTGTTGTAAGGTGTTTGTGGGCTGATGAATGTTCAAGAATTAGGATGCTATGACTATCTCATCAGCTTTATGGATAATTACTTAAGGTATTGATACATACATACATACATGCACACACACGTGCGCACACACACACCCACATGCACCCACACACACATATATACCTATTGAGACGGATGTTTGAATTTTTTGAAAAGTTCAAAGAATTTAAGTTTGAAGTTAAGATCAGCTAGGTAGAGGTATCAAGACACTTCAATTAGATCGAAGTAGTGAGTACTTTTTTAGGAGTTCGTATCCGTTTATTGCAAATGGTGGTAAGATCCTCAATGGGTCTTGCTATTCTACCTTTGATATTTTAGGGAATATGCCTTACAGAGTTACTTACCCACTGCTTGATTCCACACAAATTAGTTCGTAAAATGCCTAGTTGACATGGATTGGTTAAAGGCCTTGTATGGGTATCTCTGAATTCGGGAATGTTTAGCCCATGTGTTTACAAAAGATACTGATAAGTTGGAATCAAGGATAGAGTGTGTGTTTATCGGTGAGTTATCATAAAGAAGGGGTGATCTATTTTATTGTCCACATACCAAAAGGTTTATTATGTCAATAGTTTTAGTGACGATAAGAGTAGAAATAATCTTATGTGAAAGAGATATTAAGCATATTGGATTGAAATGAGTCTATAAGAGAGAGAGGAGCAGACAGAATGTAAAAACCTTCAAAGCAAGACTAGTGCAAAAGGGTTACACCCAAAAGGCAGTAATCGACTATGACGCTACTTTCTCATCGTTTATGGTGGAACAAAAACAAAAATTTCGATTTGAACACATCAAAGCCGAAGAACAACTCGGAGTCCACCGAAAGAGAAACATAGGCTAGAGTTTTGAGTTGAGTATTTGTTGCATGAGAAATACATTTAGCAAAAGAATGTATTTATAGCAAACTAAAATAAACCCTAGAATGCAAAGTTACAAATTGCTGCTATACCGTCCGTAAAACATAAAGTGGCCAAAAAACATGTTTAGAGGCTAAATATGGGAAAACTAGGTAGGGCCAATGCTAAAGTGGTTGGGGTTGTTTACTTCGATTTGATAAGTAATTCACACCGTAACTTCTTAGGGATCAAAAGTTATGGTCATTTGAAGTTGACATTGTAGATTAGTGTTTGGTGCCCACTTGTTTAGGTCACTGCAGATCCAATTGCTTTACGAACTCTTCGACTACTCATCCTGCATCACCAGCTACTATGCTTAAGTCCATTAGAATACTCTTATCCATTGTTATTGTGACTTTGAGATATGGCAAATGAATGTCAAGATAGCCTTATTGAATGGTCCTCTTGGGAAGGATATCTATATGATACAACCAAACGATTTCATTTTGAAGAATTAAGAAAGAGCATTAGCACACAAGCATTTCATTTCTACATAGTCAAGCACTGAAAAAAGATACTTTTTGGAGGGCCTGCAATTGCCATAGAAATTGTATTGCGTGAGCACGCGATTGAGTTTGAAATGTTTCCAAGGTATTCTAAGCATTCTTGGTTGATGTTGCCTTTGTAATACTACCCGGAATTCTTTCACTAATTATGGATTTAACCATAGAAACATCATGTGGTCCTTCCATTTCTCTTAAACATATGTTGGATTGATTCTAGGTGATACATCTAAGGCATGTAAGTCACCACCTCTGGTTGATCATTACGGTGTTGGTACTCTCATTGGACGCTTGTAAGTATTGACTTAACTTGGTATCATGACCTAGAAGATTACTATCAATCAACAATGAAGAATTTGGAAGAAAGAACTAAAAATTGCAGTGGAATAAGGAAATAGTAGCAGCAACAACGAGGAAGCAGAGAAGGAATCTAGGAGGAGGAGGAGGAGGGAGGAGGGAGGAGGGAGGAGGGTAGGGTTGGGGGGGGGAGTTTGAAGAAATTGTGAGAGAGGGAGTTACAATTGAATATTAAAATAAAAACTATTTATAGAGTTTACTGGGCAAAATACTAAAAAAGAACAAAAAATTATGAAAAATAAAAAAATTGGTAAGAAATGGCTTTTCCCGCCTATCAGGGTCGATCCGATCGATTGGGTGAAATATCCGATCAATCCAATATTTTCAAAACATTACATTACCCAACACCCCCCCCCCCCCCCCCCCCCCTCCTCTTCAAAAAAAAAAAAAAAAAGGAAAAGCCAATCCTTGTCTCAAGGATTTAAACTAGGGAATTGAGAAAAGTGCAATCTTTCTACATTGCTTCATCTTTGCTAAGATTGGATCATTGTGCTAGTACTTGAGGCATTAGAGCATTGTTTCTTTTTCCACTTCTTCGATCTAGGATAGCTAGGGGCTTAGCTAACATGGAATCATCTAAATTCACAACAAGAGTGTCTTGAGGCCTATCAACGCAACAGATTTTGCCAAGACAACAACAAGTTCCTTTGGATAGAGCTTTCTTCACTTTGCCTTCCTTGATCCAATTACAAGAACCGTTATTTGAAATTCCTTGCAAGATAATAGGCTTTCCATCCTTTTGAATTATTAGCCATACATTAACAAAATCAAGTTGAATGGGGTTATGGGCTTACATTCAATCAACCCCTAAAAGGATATCACACCTACTTGCCCTAAGCACCCTAAAATTGTACTTAAGGGATTGTCCATGCACATTTGCCATGAAAAATTAGGGCTTCTGGTATGGGTGATCATTTTGTCACATTAGCAACCTTGACAAGAAGGGAAGGTCTTCGGGTGAGTTTAAATCCTCTAACCTTAGCCAATCTTGAATCAATAGGACTTTGAGTTCACCCACTATCAACTAAGACTAACACTCCTTCCTTTTTGACTAATCCTTTGATTCTATGCATTCTATGCTCAGTTCCACACTTCATACAAGTAATGGAGATGATATTAAACCAAGGTCTTCTTCTCTAAATATCTATTATCAAAATCTTGGTTTTATTCACCATGCTCAATGGTCTTAGTCTGAGTTTGGCATTTTTCTGTAAAAACCGAAATAATTTTCCTTCCTTGACAAGTATGGTCGGGGAAATAACGGTCATTATACTTGAAACAAATAGGGAAAGGCTTCTTTGAATCAAAAGCTTCTTAGCATTATTGATACTAGGCAAAGGGGTTAGAAGAAGACAAAGAAATCTTATGTCTAACTCCAACTGAAGCCTTCAATTGGGATGAGTTCAGTTCTTTGAATAAGTTAAACTACTTTTGGTGAAATAGCAGAATTCATGATTCCTTGAGTAACATCTTAGTGGTATAAGACTTTTTATGATGAATTTGAATTAAAGTTATTGTTGGAACTTTGCGGATGTGCTAATTCATAATGTCTAGCAAGTTCAAAAGCATTCACTAAGGTTCTTTGTTTAAACATAGCAATTAAGTGTTTAAGTTCAGGTTTTAACTCGGTCAAATAGCTTAATATAAATACACTTTTCAAAAGTATGAATCAAATTTAAGCATATAGGACTTATGTTCTTTGAATCGTGTTTGATATTCAAGAATGGAACCACTTTGTTGAAGTTTAATAAACTCGTCAACCACACATCCATAATTTCTAACACCAAGTATGACACAAAGATCTTCACAAAGTCTTCCCAAATTACTAATGTCATTCTAGTAAGTACCCCTTAAGCAAAGTGCCCATATCACCATCCAACTAAATTTCTAGGGTCTCCCTTGTTTCTTGATCAAAGATATCAAAGAAATTAAAATACTCGTCACATCTATGAGCAAAATTCCTAGGATTGCTAGAATCAAATATTGGGAAGTCATCTTTGGGGGTTTGGCATCCTAGGTCTAGGTTGGTATTGGGGTTCTCGGTCATAGTGTTTATAGTTTTTGTGATAAATATGTTTTTGGTCCCTGAAGTCAAAATTCCAAGCGTTTTGATGGTAGAGCCTTCTTTATGGAGGGGAATCTTGATCAAATTCTTCCCTTTCAAGCCTTCTATCAATCCTAGCACCAGCTGAGGTTCGGTTAACTTCAATTGGGGCCTTATCATTAAATGCATCACTATGATTTAAAAAGGGAGAATTAGAGGGGTTTTACAACGCATGTTTAGACGTTTTAGTTTTTCATTAGCAAGCTCAAATTTGCTCCATTAGCATCTTTTGTTGATCATTGGAATTTTTGATATGATCCTCCATTGCTCCGAACCTTTCATCTTAGCGCTTGGACAAATTTTGCAAGGCTTGAAAACTTTGATCATATTTCACACCTATACCTTGATCTTGTCTATTATCCACATCTTCAATTGCTTACCCATCGCAAGGATTTTTTAGAAGAGGATTTGAACTTGTTCCTCAACTTGTTTTGGCCAATGTTTGCAATAATATTGAGCGCTGCAGAAGCTGTCTTTTTGGGCACCATGGATTTGCCTTTGAGGTTCATAGCAAGCTCAGATACTATGTTATTTGGATCCCCAAAAATCACTACGAATCAAACAATGAAGAACTTGGGAGAAGGAACTAAAAATTGTAGTAGAGTAAGGAAATTGCCACAGCAATAGTAAGGAAAAAGGAGGGAGGAAAAAAGGAAGGAAAGAGAGGAGTGAGTTTAAAGAAATTGAGAAAGAGAGAGTTAGAACTGAATATCAAAGTAGAAATTTTATTAATTGAGTGAAGAATGAATTACAATGAAAGACTAATAGCTATTTATGGAGTTTACTATAGAAAATACTGAAAAATAACAAAAAAAATTCAAAACAAAAATTGGTAAAATATGGCTTTTCTCCCCCACCAGCGGCCAATTGCATATTTTCCAGAACATGACAATTGGAGCTTTGATTACTCTAGCCATATAGGCATCAAAGTGAAGTTCCTCCAAGGCCAAGAGTGTATGATCAAGCACCATCAAAGTGATTTTCTGTATCTAATCGAGTAAAGATAGAGGAAATGTTGTTGAATTTTATTTAGTGGTAATCTACACATGTTCTATTATCATAAAAGAGCTTAAGCAACTTATAGAGGATAGAGCTTGAATTGATTGCTTCTCTATAATAAAATACAAACGTAGACTTTTAAAGTTTACATCAAACTTAAATAAGATAAAGATAGCTAAAGATATATCAAACATAACAAAGGTAGTTGGATTCAATTTTTTTTGAGAAGAGTCACTACCGTTGTTGAGGATTATTTGTGGCAAATATGTTGGTTCCTGATCCCGTTGATGATAGAGACAAGAAGGAGATATGCACAACAAACAAAAATCACACATTCGAATAATTACAATTTCATATTAAGTCTACTGATTCGATACCTTAAATGAAGCAATTCGATCAACCCATCTACCAAAATTTGACATAAAATTCGATATGACCAACTTGAATAATCCGAGCCACAGATGACCTGACCTAACTTAAACACAAACATATCTGTTTCAAAATTCTGAGATGCTCCAACTTGATTGACCAAAAATCCGAGATAATTCAAACTCAAAATGATCTTACTTGATTTAAAATAGACTTAATTAAATGTGATATAACTGAGCTGACGCAAAATAATAAATGACTCAATATAATTGCGTGAATGCTTGAAATGACTCTAATAAAATATTACCCAACTTGACAGTCCTGACTTAAATTTAATATGATTTGAGATAACCTAAAATTTAAATTGACACAATCATTTGACCTTAAACCAAGATGACTTGGGCCTGATATGGCACGACCCACTAAAAGCCTACACATAGAAGCCATAACTTGTGAAATGATCCAACCTGATTAACAAAAAATCCAAGATAGCTCAAACAAGGTATCATTCAACCCGACTAAAACTCGACTTGGGTTGATTCGAAACTCGAGATGACATGAATATGACATGATCTAACATAACCAAAACCTAACTCTAGCTTACCTCAAGCCAGGTTTGATCAAGCTCAATTGACTTGAAACCAAAGACAACTCAAATTGTTATGGAATTAAAGAAATTTAACATTTTTGGCTCTACTTGGTTACTGAAAGTGTTTTGCGTACAAAAAATTTTTCTTCACAAAAGATTCTCAATTAAGATTTTTTTTCTTCTTAAAAATTTGTATTTCTAACTAAAGAAAATACTTATATTATATAAATTCATATGAGGTTCACATTTGCTAAATTGATGTTTGACTGAAGTATATGACGTGAAATTATGATAAAAATATTTTTCCCATCCGTGAAAAAAATTTATACTTTTATTTTTTGCAAGTCAGTGAAATATATATGAAAGAAAAATATTATAGCTATAAAGGGCATACCCTAGGAGACTGCCAAAGCCCACAACGATGAAGCAACGTCAAAACATAATTCAACAATGTCCTTACAAAAGAACAACCAAAGTAAAAAGACTAAGGAACAAAGAAGAGCTAATCTTCAAACCCTCATTGCCGGAGCAAGGAGGCATGGTGGTGAGATCCTCTAAACGAAGGGGCAGCATGTAAGCGGCTCCTAACAAAACCCGTAATCTCCTCTCGCACAGCCGTAATTGATCTGGACAGAGAGCGCCGCACCTGAAGGTTGCGCTCGTACCAGAGAGTATGCACGGCTACTGAGAGGTAGAGTTGAGCAATGATGTAGCCAATATCTCGCCCCTTGAGATGCCGAGCTGCCCAAGTAACAAGATCGTCCCAAGGAAGGGTAGGCCAAGCAATAGATGTACTCGGAATGATGGAGCTCCAGACCGAAGCAGAAAAGGCATAAGCGAAGAAGAGGTGCTCATGAGTCTCATCAGCAAGGCCGCAGAAAACACAAACACCCTGAACTCCTGGTGCGTCGAAGAGCAGAAGCCGGTCCTGAGTCCAAAGTTCCTTCCGAGAAGCAAGCCATAGAAGAAAGGAGTGCCTTGGAATATGCATCTGAAACCATAGAAGGTGATGAATAGTGTCCGCCTCTCTCTTACTCCGTAATATCTCCCAAGTGGACTTGGTGGTGAATTTCCCCGAAGGGTCACCCAACCACCGAATGGAATCTGCCACACCAGCACGAGGTGAAGTCAATCATGTCCCAAATGGGGCGGAGCTCCGAACAACCCTGTGGAAGCCTCCACTAATCACCCTTAATAACACCTGAGACTCGAGAATCCCTCAAAAGCCCTGAAGAAGTGAGCAGACAAGCAGGGAAGAGCTCCGCAAGACGGCCGCACTGCAGCCAAAAATTAGTCCATAGGGTAGCGTCAAGGCCAACACCTATGACGTGATAAATCATACTAGAGCAAAGACGGCGGACTGACAAAATCTGACACCATCACCATGAAGTTGAACTCGGCGTCCAAATAGTCCAGAAACTCCTCCCTCGAAGCCAGTTCAGATGAACCCAGCATGGGCAGAGCAAAGAACGGTCAGTAAGAAGAAACCAGATGTGCTTCATAATCGAAGCCTGGTTCCACTTAGCAAGACGACAAAGCCCTAAACATCTTTCACGTCTAGGATAGCACAAATGTCTCTAAGCTGCCTTCGCTCCCCCCAAGGTCAACGAAGAACCTCGCCAAAGAAATGGTGCTAAAGTCGACTCAATCCTCATTATCATTGCCTTCGGAAGCATGAAGACCGATGACCAATAGTCCCGAATAGCAAAGAGAACAGATCGGATGAGCTGCAGGCGGCCAGTGTATGACAGAGAACGAGAGGTCCAAAGTCCAATACGGGAGAGGATGCGATCAAGAAGTGGTTTGCAGTCAACATACTGCAGCCAAGAAGTAATTAGGGGTACTCCTAGATATCGAACTGGGTACTAAATCTCAAAATACTTATTATATCTCTTTGAATCGCAAAATCAAATCCTGCCAAGAAAACTAAACTTTTTGCTGCATTCGAGAAGAGCCCTGAGAGAATAGCAAAGCGATTTAAGGCCTCATGAACAACTGTGACACTGTCTAAATCACCCCGACAGAAAATCATTAGATCATCAGCGAAGCATAAATGCATTAACCCAGTGCGACGGCAACCTGGATGATAGCGAAATTGCGTAGCATCGATAGCACGGCGAATTAAACCCCGGAGATCCTCCATAGCGATAACAAACAAATAATGAGAGAGCAGGTCACCCTGACGAACACCTCAACTAGAGTGGAAGAAGCCCTCAAGTTCGCCATTAATGGCGACAGAAAAGTGGGCTGTAAAAAGGCACTCTCGGACCCAACAAACCTTAAGCTCAAGAATCCCCATACTCCTCATACCGGCAAGAATGAAATCCCAGTGGACTATGTCAAAAGCTTTACAGATATCAACCTTTAGAGCACAACGAGGCAAGATCGGAAGGTGATAAACACGCATCAACTCCTGCGTCAAAAGGATGCTATCGAAAATCCGACGACCTGGGACAAAAGCAATATGAGCATCATCAATCATCCCGGGAAGGACACCCTTTAGATTGTTTGCAAGGATCTTAGTGATGCCCTTATAGATCACATTGCAGTAGGAGATAGGGCGGAAATCGCCAAAAGTGGAGGGAGACTCCACTTTAGGCACGAGGCAGATCCTGGTGGCGTTTAGGGCACCCAGCATGCGCCCTAAAACAAAGAAAAACTGTACAGCTAATAAATACTCCTCCCACCACCTCCCAAGCCCTCTTAAAGAAGAGGGAAGTGTAACCATCAGGCCCCGGGGCCCTATCATCACCAATAGAAAAGAGAGCATCACGAACCTCAACAGTAAAGATTGGGGTGATCAGTGGGCAAGCCTGATCCTCAGAAATACATGCCCCAAAAAGATCTGAGACATCCTCAGTCAATGGACCACTAGACTTAGTAAGCAACTCTTGGAAAAAAAAAAAAAAAAAAAAAAACAACCCTAGTATGAGAGATCAACTGCGGATCATCCGTCGACACACCATCCAGAGCAACAATAGAGAAAATCTAGTTCCTGGCCTACCGATGGAGGACAAACCGATGGAAGAACTGAATGCTCTGATCTCCGAGTGAAAGCCACTGAAAACGTGACTTCTGATGGTAGAATGTCTCCTTATCCCGACATAAGTGTGAATACTCGCGGAATAGTCGGCGCTCCTCTAGTCGAAGGGCATAACTCTCAAGGTCCTCATCCAAGGCTTTCTGGCCCATGGTCCACGCATCTCGAGCCACCTCGATTCTGATCAAAATATGGCTAAAATGGCGGGTGTAGAGGGCCTCTTCAGCAACTTCAGCTTCTGAGTGAGCTGATACATCGGAGAACCCTCAACACAAGTGTCCCTGTTATGATTCATTAGATTTTAGTTGTAATTTTTGGTTGTATTTTGGGTATTGTCTTCATTGTTGTGTTGGCCAAGTATTCAAATGTAAGTGAGTGGGACTTGGCGCCTTAGGAGGTCAGTTGGAGTCAACCAAAGTCAAATATGGCGGCTGTTATGTGTTTGGGGCCAAATTGCTGTTTGAGTCGGTTAGAGTTAGTTGGCTAGGTTCAATGTTTCTAATCTTGTATAAATAAGCTCTAAGCATGTAATTTCTTCATCCAATCAATAAAATTCAGATTTTCCTTTGGAATTTCTCTCTCTTTTCTCATCTCCTTCTCTGTTTCTCATCCCCTTTCACTTCTCTTCTCATATCAACTCTTTCTTCTACAAGGTTAGCCTTTCAATCTAAATTGGAAGCTAACAATTGGTATCAAAGCTAGTTCAAGCAATCAATTGATTGATTGAGGCTAGTAAAAACAAAGAAAATCATGACCGATGGTGTAAGAACTAGATCTGGAGCTGGTGGTGCAAATGCACCTGGTCCGCAAGGGACTTATGCTGCTGCAGTTGCAGGTCCTGATGAAATTCGTGCTGAGGAAGCTAGTGCAAATGCTAAAAATGGACCTCAGTACTTAACTACTTATCATCTTCAGAACTTAAACAACAAAATGGATTGAATTTTGACATTATTGTTGGAAAAGGATGCGAATAAGGAAGACCGGTTGCAACAAATTGAGGTGAAGCTTGTGCAATTGCAGGAGCAAGTTAATAAGCAAGGAGAATCCTCAGTTAACGTAATCCTTAATCCAGCTAGTCAGATCTTTCAACCGGTTGAAGCGGATCAACAGCAAAATAATGTTGACAGAACTAAAGGTCAAGTTAGGACTTGAGGAAAATCTCCAATGTTACAATCTAATGCAGGACCTTCAATTCACATCAGATCAGCTGAGAATCAACCTACACAACTTGAAATTACTAAAGAAAATTAGGATCGTGCCTCAGGACAAGCTCATTACAGATCGAATGGCTTGAATGCAGATTACAATACCAGGCAGCAGAATTCTGTTTTGCTTCACAGAATTGCAGATGATGAGCTCGAGCATCCAGATAGACCTCCTGATGGACAATTTTAGCATAGATCAGGGAGTAATGACAATTCATCTGGTGGCAGGAGTGGTACTTACAGGCAGCCAAGGGTGGAGATATATCCTTTTGATGGTAAACAACCGGAATCTTGGTTAAGAAGATGTGATCGATATTTTTAGTATTATAACATACATGAAGATGAAAAGCTTCAACTAGCTGCTATACATTTACATGGTGATCATGAGGTATGGTATTACAGTTTGTTGAAGAGCAAACCTAATCTTTCTTGGGGCCAATTCATAGAAGAAATGTGTGAACGTTGTGGAGAAGATGAGTCAACTGACGTTGTGGATAGCTTTAACAAGTTGTCCCAAACCTCAACCGTGAGGGAGTATATGATCAGATTTGAAAATTTATGAGCTAATTTGTTGTCAGTCCTATCCATTGCTCCGGGTGATGCAGAATCCTATTATGTATCTTGTTTTGTGAGTGGATTGAAGCCAAGGATCAAGAATATGGTGAAAGCCATTGGTCCTAAGACATTGTCCAGTGCTTACAACAAGGCAAAATTGATTGAAGCTACTTTAGTCCAAACAAGTGATAAGAACAAGTTCAAAGGAAATTATTCCAGACTACAGCAAAAGGAGCAATCAGGCTCCAGATTCAAGCGTGCTGTTGACAAGAGTTCAGTGAGGCTATGCTTTCATTGTAACCGACCATATCAGCCTGGTCATAGGTGCAAATCTCAGGCATTAATGTATGCAAGGGGGTCCCGTGTTGGTGTTGTTTCTGGCAGTGAAAATTCAGAGGCTGAGGAAGACAGTTTCAACTCCTCTTCACAAGATGAACTGCTAGATGATGAAGTTGAGATATCAATGAAGGCATTGACCGGGAGTGGAGCTCATAATACCATTAGAATTAGAGACAAGGCTGGTAAAACCTCTATCATTGTTCTTATTGATAGTAGGAGCACACATCGTTTTGTTGATCCCAAGTTGATTAAGAAAGGGAGGCATGAAGTGACAAAGACTCACCCATTGGCGGTTATGGTGGCTGATGGCAATTCCCTAACAACTCAAAACAAGTATCTAGCATTTCCATGGTCTATGCAAGATCATCAATTCACCTTTGATTTTAGAGTTCTTCCTTTGGGAGGTTGTGATATGGTGCTAGGTGTGGATTTGATGCGAACCTTCAATCCGGCGGTGTTTGATTTTGATAAAATGACCGTGGCATTTGAGGTTCATGGCACTAAAGTCTCTTTGCAAGGCATATCATAGGAAGCTCAGCTCAAGTTGATTGATGGTAAACGACTACAAGGTGGAATCAAGAAGAAAGCAGTATAGTGGCTCGGGCATTTGTTTGTGATCTCCTTTGTTGAGCTGCAGCAGGACATCAAACCAGAAGTCCAGGCCTTAGTTGAAGAGTTTGAGGACATTTTTGAGCAACCAAAGAGCCTCCCTCCTCAAAGGAGTGTGGACCATGCCATTTCTCTTTGTGCAAATGCTGATCCAGTCAAGATTAGGCCATACCGCTATGCTCATGGCCAAAAGACAGAAATTGAGAGGCAAGTTGAGGAGTTACTCCACATGAGTTTCATTAGACCAAGCCATAGTCCTTTTGCTTCACCTGTGATCCTGTGAAGAAGAAAGATGGCTCGACTAGAATGTGCATTAATTATCAACAATTGAATTCTTTGACAGTGAAGGATAAGTTTCCCATTCCCGTCATAGATGATTTGCTTGACGAGTTATATGGCGCATGCTTCTTCTCTAAGCTTAATTTGAGATAGGGGTATCATCAAATCAGAGTTCTTGAGCCGGATATATACAAGACTGCTTTTCAGACTCATCATGGGCATTTCGAGTTTGTTGTTATGCCTTTTGGCCTAACAAATGCTCCGGCCACTTTTCAAGCGGCAATGAATGATGTTTTCAAGCCTTTCTTGGGAAGATCTGTGCTCGTTTTCTTCAATAACATACTGATTTATAGCTCGTCTTATGAAGATCATCTCACGCACCTTAGACAAGTCTTTGTGGTGATGTGGCAGCACAAGTTCTTTGCTAAGTTGTCCAAATGTTCGTTTGCTCAGACGAAGCTGGAGTATTTGGGCCATGTCATTTCTCAAGAAGGAGTTTCCACTGATCCTACTAAGATCCAAGCGATGCAAGATTGGCCAATTCCAATAACCTTGAAGCAATTGAGAGGTTTTTTGGGTTTGACTGGGTATTATAGGAAATTCATTAAAGGTTATGGTTCTTTTGCCAAACCTTTAACAGAACTCCTAAAAAAGGATGCTTTCTTATGGATAGAGAAGTCTCAAGTTACTTTTGAAGCCCTTAAGTCAGCCATGTGTGCTGCACCCGTGTTGGCAATGCCAAATTTTGAAGAGAGCTTTGTGTTAGAGGCAGATGCAAGCGGTTCAGGTATTGGGGCTGTTCTTTCTCAACATGGAAGGTCAATTGCTTATTTGAGTCAAGCTCTTAGTCCCAAGCATCAAGCTATGTCGACATATGAGAAAGAATATCTAGTAATTCTTTTAGCCGTTGAAAAATGGAGGCATTACTTGGATGGTCACAAGTTCATCATTCGAACGGATCACCAAAGCCTCAAGCATCTCCTTGAGCAAAAGATTGTGACGAGAATACAAAAGAAGGGCTTAATGAAGATGCTTGGCCTTGATTATGACATTGAGTATAAAAGGGTCAAGGAGAATGCTGCAGCCGATGCTTTGTCCAGAAAATTTGAGGATGCTGAAGTTGGGTACTGCAGTGCCACAACCGTGGTGGTCCCTTTATGGATGGAAGAGATTTATAAGACATGTGAGGGTGATTCTTTTGTCCAAGAGTGTGTAGCTGCCGCCCTTATGAAGGATGTAGGAAAGAAGAATGACAATGCAGCTGGTATATCAGTACAAAGAGGTCTGATCAGAGTTCATGGCAGGTTGTATGTTGGATCTGCTACTGGATTGAGGGATCAGATTATACAAGCCTCTCATGATGCAGATTGGGGAGGTCATGCCGGTATAGAAGGCACTTATCAAAGGGTCAAAGCATACTTTAGTTGGCCATGCTTGAAAAAAGAAGTGGGTGAGTATGTTAAGGCTTTTGAGGTATGTCAACAAACCAAATTAGGAGATCAATGTTACAAGGGTCTTCTTCAACCCCTTCTCATTCCGGATGGACCATGGATTAACATTAGCATGGATTTCATTGAGGGATTGCCAAGGTCTGAAGGCAAGGAAGTCATATGGGTGGTAGTGGATCGTTTCACCAAATATAGCCATTTCATTGCTCTTGCTCAACCTGTAACCGCTGAAAAATTGGCAAGAATCTTCCTTGACAACATATATAAGTTACATGGATTGCCTCAATCCATTGTTTCGGATCAGGATAAGATCTTCACAAGCACATTTTGGAGGGAGTTGTTCAAATTGATGGGTACAACGTTGGCACTTAGTTCCTCTTATCATCCTCAAATGGATGGCCAAACCGAACGTGTCAACCAATGTGTGGAGCAATACCTCTGGAGTATGGTCTTCTTACGGCCTAAGGAGTGGAATCATTGGCTTTCTTTGGCGGAGTATTGGTTCAACACTCACTTTCATGCATCCATTGGCACTTGACCTTTCCAAGCCTTGTATGGCTATCCTCCTCCTTCTCCAATGGTGCTTCAATAGCCGGGAGCTACTGATTCTGTAGCAGGTGATCTGGTGCAGCAGAGGAAGCAGATCTTGTAAGTACTCAAAGATAATCTCTAACAAGCTCGGGCACGAATGAAATTTTATGCAGACAAAAAGAGGGTAGACAAAAGCTATGAAGTTGGAGACATGGTCTACCTTAAATTACAACCGTATAGACAGTCTTCTTTGGCTGTCAAGAGAAATGTCAAGCTAAGTGCTCGTTTCTTTGGCCCATACAAAATTTTGGAGAAAATTGGCAACGTTGCATACAAGCTCGACTTACCTTCACATTCATACATTCACCTGGTGTTTCATGTCTCTCTACTTAAAAAGCAGGTCAAGAGGGGGACTGAGATTGCTCGGGAGCCACCTGAAGCAGGAACTAAGGGTATGCTGCTGCTGCAACCTGCTGCTATCAAGGCACGAAGAACAATGCAGGTCGAACATGGTGCATTGCAAGAAGTGTTGGTGCAATGGTGCAATTTGAACAACAGCTTTGTGACTTGGGAAGATTACAACTTCTTGAAGAGCCAATTCCCTAATTTTACTCCTTGAGGACAAGAAGTTTCTCAAGAGGGAGGGAATGTTATGATTCATTGTCACGACTCTAGCCATGACAAGGTCAAGATAGGCTAGCAATTGAGCCAAGACATTGTCTAGGTTCTGAGCCGGGGCCTTATCGCATTCTCAAGACATGGGCAGAATTGAATGTCATGGACTGGGGAGGTTCAGATGGGCCTATGTCTAGTTCACGGCCAGGACAATGTCATGACACAGCCGAGCCGCGCCCGGGCTGTGACCTGCAGCGTCCATTGCCAGGCCAGGTTGCACCCGATAGTGTCAAGGGTACGTCTTCAGCCCTAACCGCCACAGCCGATCATCCGGTCAGCTTCCAAGGGCGCGCCTTAGCTTGGAATAATCTAGAAGCAGCTGGAAGCACATGGGCGATTCTCCTCCAACCGATTTTCCCTCCAATATTTGAATAATTCCCTTTTCCCGCCTTTATTTGAATAGGTAGTTATTTTCCGCCATTTTATTTGAATATTTTTCAAATTGTACTAAGCTAGGAAACTTCTAGAATTAGTTTGCTAGATTGCTATAAATAGAAGGCATTAGCAATGTAATAAAAATCTATCAATCTAACAATTTAATGAAACCAATTAAAGAATGAATCAAATGATTCTTCTTCTCATCTCAAGTGTTCTTTCTATTTCTGTCTCTCACCTAAACTCTATTTCTCTTCTCATCTAAAACCTATCTCAATTCTTTCTCTCATCTTAATTCTAATTCTATCTCTCATCTCAAACTCTCTCTCTAAATTCTATCCTTCTCAACTCAATGTATCAATTCACGTTCCAACTCCCATCCGAAACAAAGTCACGAATTCAAGGATCGTGACAAGTGGTATCAGAGCCATCATCGATCGGAGCCTCATTATAAAAAAAAAAATTTCCGCTGCGCTCATTTTTCCATTCATCTTGAGATCAAGGATCTTATCAAAAAAAAAAAAAAAATCAGGACCGATCGGGTTCAAACAGAACCGAACCGGCCCTGCCAAGGTGCTGCGCAGACGACACCAGTAAGCTGACAGTGTCAAGGCGATGGTCCTAGCTCAAGCAGCAGCAAGTGAAGTGCCAGCAATCTAAGTGCAAGTGCTAATGCAAGTTGATCGAAGCCTGAAGCACTGCAGTATTCATAACAAGCTTGTCGAAGCTAGGATCGGCTCGCGGTTGCTGGTTTTAGCAGAGAAGGATTTGAAAATTGATTGTAGAAATTGCTAATGAAGCATAAGGCCAGGAGTTCAATGTCGAAAAATGCGATCAGTTGATTTAACAAGTTGTAGAAACATTAAATAAATCCTAAAAAGATTCAGTTTAACCTATACTTGCTCAACAATCAGATTACAGCTTATTGCGAGTAAATTTTGATAAATCAGAATTATCTAGCCAAAGGACTTAATTGTTGAGTAAATTCAGTTGGAACTAGGTCCAAAATCAACTCCGCTAGATCCAATCGGCCTGAAATCAGTTGCCGTACAGATCAAGGTTCGTAATGCAATGACCTCATCAGAAGCGTCCAATGCCACTCAAGAGAGAATTGCAGTCATTGAAAAATGCCTTGACGTCATGTCTCGCACATGGCAACAAAACCGAGCAAAGGATAGGGAGGAGCAGCACCTCATCAACGAAAACCTTAGGTCGGGAATGACAGAGGTTAAAAATTCAGTAGACGCTTTGGCGGAAATCATACAAGGTCTACAACAAACAATTCAACGAATGGAGAAAAGGCCGGAGTTAGAACCCGAAATAGCACCGTTGGAACTTGTGAGGACAAGGCAACTTGAAGCCAAGAAAAATGTCATGGGTTTGTATGAACCAAATTCTCCGGAGCATGAGAACATCCTTGGCATTGACATAATCATCGTGGACAAGACACACGAAAAAGGTGTTGATATGGGCATCGTCGCGCACTCAGATGAGGAAACACATCAAGTGAATGACAACCTTCAACCGGACCTAAGCTCAACCATGACAATAGGCAAAGTGTTGTCCATAGCCGTGCTTAGTGACCAACGGCAACATGACGATCTAATGCACAAGGAACCGTGGCTAGGGGCAGCCAAGGACACACAACAAAAAAGGCTACAAGGTTACGTTGTCTATGCCAATGTCATGGCACGAGTTTGGGAGCGCTTCCCACGGACTAGAATTGGCACTGAAAACGCAGCGCATCTAAACCTACCTTGTCCTGACTAGTCCTCAAGAAAAGGGATTGGGTAGAACTCCTTGTGTACTTAAGTACTTAGTAGTTAATATGAGGGGGAAAAAAAATCTAAGTACTTAGTAAAAGATGCTAGTAGTATATGTACAAGGAAAATATAATGTAATAGCTAGAAATTTAATAATGTCCTTGAGGACAAGGACAAACTGAAGGGGAAGGGATTGTCACGACCCTAGCCGTGACAAGGTCAAGATAGGCTAGCAATCGAGCCAAGACATTGTCTAGGTTCTGAGCCGGGGCCTTATCGCATTCTCAAGACATGGGTAGAATTGAATGTCATGGACTGGGGAGGTTCAGATGGGCCTATGCCCAGTTCATGGCCAGGACAATGTCATGACACAGCCAAGCCGCGCCCAGGCTGTGACCTGCAGCGTCCATTGCCAGGCCAGGTTGCACCCGATAGTGTCAAGGGTACGTCTTCAGCCCTAACCGCCACATCCGGTCATCCGGTCAGCTTCCAAGGGCACGCCTCAGCTTGGAATAATCTAGAAGCAGCTGGAAGCACATGGGGGACGCTCCTCCAACCGATTTTCCCTCCAATATTTGAATAATTCCCTTTTCCCGCCTTTATTTGAATAGGTAGTTATTTTCCGCCATTTTATTCGAATATTTTTCAAATTGTATTAATCTAGGAAACTTCTAGAATTAGTTTACTAGATTGCTATAAATAGAAGGCATTAGCAATGTAATAAAAATCTATCAATCTAACAATTCAATGAAACCAATTAAAGAATGAATCAAATGATTCTTCTTCTCATCTCAAGTGTTCTTTCTATTTCTGTCTCTCACCTAAACTCTATTTCTCTTCTCATCTAAAACCTATCTCAATTCTTTCTCTCATCTTAATTCTAATTCTATCTCTCATCTCAAACTCTCTCTCTAAATTCTATCCTTCTCAACTCAATTTATCAATTCATGTTCCAAGTCCCATCCGAAACAAAGTCACGAATTCAAGGATCGTGACATTCATTAGATTTTAGTTGTAATTTTTGGTTGTATTTTGGGCATTGTCTTCATTGTTGTGTTGGCCAACTATTCAAATGTTAGTTAGTGGGACTTGGCGCCTTAGGAGGTCGGTTTGAGTCGGTTAGAGTTAGTTGGCTAGGTTCAATGTTTCTAATCTTGTAGAAATAAGCTCTAAGCATGTAATTTCTTCATCCAATCAATAAAATTCAGATTTTCCTTTGGAATTTCTCTCTCTTTTCTCATCTCCTTCTCTATTTCTCATCCCCTTTCACTTCTCTTCTCATCCCAACTCTTTCTTCTACAAGGTTAGCCTTTCAATCTGAATTGGAAGCTAACAGTCCCATACTTGTTTAGCAATGGGAAGGTAGTCCTCGTGATCGGCCCAAAAGTTGAAGAACTTGAAAAGAAGCCGCCTGGCCTGACGTTCCCCAAGCCCTCTAAGAACAATAGCGCTATGATCCTAAACAAGATGCCGAGCGAGAAGCTCGGTTGATGCAACAGGGAAGTCCCGAAGCCAACCCTCATTGACAAGGCACCAATCAAGCTGCTTGAGGATCAAATGATTATCCTCATCCCTATTGGACCATGTAAAATGAAGCCATGAAGAAGGGACAGGCATAAGCTTAGCCTCAGTAACACACTTCTGAAAGTCATCGACATGCCCAGGCTATCGCTCCTGGCCACCACATCTATCAAAGGCGCTAAGGATGGCATTGAAATCCCGAGAAGGATCCAAGGCTCACCCAAAAGACTCGAGCTAGTACTCCGAATAGTCCCATAAAGCCCGACGAGGTCCTGGCTAATTAAAGTGGTAAATAAACGTAGCAAGAAACCTCATAGCCCCAAAAAGATCAGAGATACGACAAGTAAGGAACTGATCACCTCCCTGAATGAGCTCGACTCTATATACGCCCGGGTCCCAAGCAACTATGATGCGACACCAAGAGGGGAAAACACCACTGAAAAGAAAGCTCCATCCATCGGCACATTGAGCAATCACCGTATTAATATCAAAAGGTTTGGTTTTGGTCTCAACCAAACCAATGACAGATAATCAACTGGAAAATATCCAATCATGAACAGCACGAGAAGGCTTGGGGTTATTGAGCCCCCTAATGTTCCATCATCCAACCATCATGATGAAAAGAATCAGGAGAGAACACGGCCCACATGCTTGGCCGCATGAGTAAGTAGCGTGCTCGGGACCTCCATGGTAACCTCAATACACTGGGAAGTGGAGATGCTCGACAAACTCTCAAGCCGGTTTGATACGTCAAGGCTCGGCATGCTATCCGACCGATTTAATGTATATAAGATAGGAGTAGTGACCCCATGAATGTCATCTTGGGCCACCTCCACCTCAAAGGGAACATCAGTTGCCCCCGAATCATAGACGTCATGAAGAGGAGAGGAAATGGGTAAAAAATCAGTAAGTGTCTATAGTGAAAGAAAAACAGATCCATAATAAAAAAGAACAATACAAGTGCTAACACCCTCCTCCCTGACATCCGGGTCAACCGCCCCTCTCGGTCCGGAATCACCGACCCGGCATGGCTCAGAGAGCCCAACCGAACCCCCATCCCCTCCACATCCCGCATCAATTACAAGAGACCCAAAAACGATCGCGGGTCCAGATCCTATAGAGGAAAGCCCCTCCAAAATGGGCTCATTTCCTCTAGAGGGAGAGAGAATACTAGAAGGAAGCCCCCTCCAAAGCGGGCCCATTCCCTCTAGAGGTGGGGAGAGAGAGAGAGAGAGAGTACTAGAAGAAAGCCCCTCAAAATCGGGCTCATTCCCTCTAGGATGAGAGAAAACGTGCCCATGAGAGGGAAGCCCCTCCACAGCGGGCCCATTCCCTCTAAGACTAGTCAGAGGTGGGTCACAAGAAGGAAGCCCCTCCAATACGGGCCCATTCCCCCTATTGTAAAAAATGGGAGACTCCTAAGAGGAGAGCTCCTCCAAAGCAGGCCATTTCCTCTAGTACAAGTAGAAAATGGCTCAAGAGAGGAAAGCCCCTCCAAAACGGGCTCATTTCTTCTAGAAAAAAACAACCCCGAAGGGCAAGAGAGGCACGACCCAGCAGAAAGAGGGTGTGGCTCAGGGACAGGCCAAGGGAGGGAGAGGCGCGGCCCACGAGTACACGGCCCATTCCAAGGTCCAACAGACCCCCCGTCCCTTGTGCTCCTACTTGACCCATTACTTAGTCTAAGCCCAACACTCTCCTCAATTCTACCATCCGCAAGCCCCTCAAAGTGTGGCCCATCAAATGCACTCCCCTCAATTCCAACATCCTCAAGCCCAAGGTGTGACTCATTAGAGTTGGGTCTAGAAGGGGGATCACGCCCCACAACCCCTTTAATATCACTCCTTGGCCTAATAAAGGAAAGCCCCACCAAGTTGGGCCCATTTCCTCTTGGGCTAGTGGGAAGTGGTCCATTATTCACCATAACATCATTTCCTTCCACCCCCTTGTGCCACCGTAGCCGTCGCTAGAATTTTTGTCCCACCACCACCTCAGGCTGCTCGGGGAGGATGGTGACGGTGTTCAGGGTGTGACAAGAGTGACCAAAGACCCAACACTTACGACACACTTTTGGCATACCCTCGAATTTAACTATCACTGGTATAATCTGACCATTATAGTCAACCGAGAGTCGCTTCAGGGGGTCAGTCCAAGCATCTAGTTGAACACATACATGAGCATAGCTAACCATAGTACTCTCGATTGTCGGTTGGTCCATGAAAAGGGGGTGGCCTACACCACTAGCTATTGAACTCAATGAATTCGCTGACCATAAGGAGGCTAGGAGGCTATGTAATTGGATCCAAAAGCAATCCGAGGGTGGTCATGCGAGGGAGAAAAGTTGGGTTGGCAACGCTTAAGGGAGAGATATTGCCCATTGAGGGGTCCAAGGTCCACCCATTAGTATCAGATCCGACTCAGCTATTGATTTGAATCGGAAGTAGTAAACCTCTTTATCCGCAATTACGCACTCAGGTCCTTTCAACCCCCAAAGCATCCTAGCTATGGCACCACACCGAGAGTAAGCAACACGGCCCCCAATAATATGGCCAACAAGACATCGACCCCATTTTTCTAGACCCAGGGCTACATCGGCATCAATGATAGTAGTAACTACCTCCCCATTCACTAGCCTCGGGGGAATGAATCGAAGTGTGCCACCCAGAGGTGACAACTCAGCCATGGCGATCCAAGTTCGGATTATTGCACCCGAATCTACCATGGGGCCAACCAAAACAAGGCAATAAAATCAAGAAACTAATTAAGAATTGAAACAAACTTACAACAAACTCAAACCTCCAAACAATCTTACACCTTCAACCAACACATCCACCCTCAACAATGGCGGCAAGGAAAAGAGAAAGCAACACCAAGCAAAATCAAGAAACAACTCAAGCAATCATCATCAACCCAAAATAATATGGCTCTTTTATAGCAAAACAGAGGCCCAAGAAAGCAAGTTCACAATGATACAACCCAAGAACGACTCAATTAGCCAGAGCAAGAACAAAGAAGCAAGTAGAGGTAGAGGATGTGTACCAAGAGTTGCTCCACAATTTAAGAAACCCAAATGATATTCAATTGAGAGAGAAGACCCCGAAGAGAGAGAAAGGGAGTTCTATATCCATCATCCGTCCAAAAAAATTTTATACCCATGAAATTAAGCCCACTTTGCCCCCTCACACCCTTATTTTTATCCTCTCCATCTGTTGTATATCATGGTGCCAAACAATGATGGAATGGTATTTTTTAGACTTAAATTATAATTTCTATAATATATAAGAATACATATTTTAAATTTTACAATCTATATTATTTATTGTTGCAAAAGTAGAATTTTTAAATTTTGAAATCCAAAAACAAGAGTCCATACAGCCTAAATTAATTAAATTAATACAAAGCGAACCAAATTCCAGTGCCAAACTACTTTTGGAATCTAACAGTTTATGATCCAAATCAATCAACAAATGAATCAACCAAATAAGTCACCAAATTCACAAAATCAAAGTAGTATATTGTATAAATTATAGAGTATAAGGAGATTTATATATTGTAAGGTATAAGATAAAGAAATATAGGGGAGGAAGACGAGATAAAGGGCAGAGAGAGACCCCGGGGCCGCCGGGGGGGGGGGGGGGGTTTGTTTAATTCAAATTTATTATTCATCCTCCCTCTCTTCTAGCTAAAGGTCACTATATATACAGCTAGGGGAAGGGTATAATTGAAATATAAGACTTAACCTATTTATTAATGCTTAAAGTACCCCTCATTTAACTATTATATTTTAGATTGTATCAATACCTGCCCCTTTTAAAGACAATTGTCCTCAAGGATCATTGATACCCAAATTGTTAATCCTCTAGGATCAAACACTACAATTACAAATTTCAACCAAACAAAATTTTTTAAATTAATAGTAAAAATTATTGTAAAAGTAATCCTGAGGGAAATTTAGTAATTTCCCTTGAAATAACCCCAAACCCACACATGTTCGTTGCTTCCTCTGTGTCCTTTATAAAACCCTAACCTCACCTTGCTCCGGCGGCAGCGTTCGGTGGATGTCCGATGGTGCGACGTCACAGCAGTAGTGGCCACACCTCCTCCTCCTTCCATTCTTCCCCACAATCTTCTTTGACAATGAATCTGTTACATGTAATTAAGAGGATTAGTGATCATTAGTACATAAACAACACTTGAATAGATAATATTGTTGATTGTATTGTTCATTAGGCCTATAAAAGGTATGTATGGGCTATATTAGAAATAAGAATAAAAACACAAATATCTTCTCTTCCTCTTTCTCTCATCTTTCTCGACTCTATCTCTTTCTCTTCTAACCCTAACCCCAATCTCTATCGCTCTCTCTCTCATCTCCTTCTCTTCATCAATTCTTCATCAATTCTAGATACAATCTTAATTGATTGTATCATTTGGTATCAGATTTTGGTTTTTGGCTGCGTCCTTATCGATCTGGGCTGACAACACTCGTAGCTTGTCCGAATTTTGTAAATTTGAGGCTCGATTGGAAGAAACAGAGGTGCGAATTCAGTGCCAGATTGATGATCGGTTTTAAGGCATATGATGATTAGCAGCAATTTTTGTCTGACACTGTCGCCGATGTGTAATCACAGGTAAACGATGTTCAATCCATGTGGCTTCAATTAAAGTGAATCAGACGAAGATGATGGATCTTCTATACGAGTTGTGCGCCAATCAGTTGTGTTCCACCACCAGCATCCTTCCCCGACCAGTTGATCTACCACCGCCACCGCCAACACCGACTGTACCGGTAACCACCTCGGTTTCGGTCACTGATATGAATTCAACAGCTACATCTCAGTATCAGTTTAATACTCGTCTGTCTAAAATTGATTTCCTTCGTTTCTTGGGGGGGCGATGGTATCAAGAATTAGATATGGAAATCCAAGCAATTTAATAATATTGGTTGTACACTGGACTCTGCAAAGGTTAAACTCGCATCGATGCATCTTGAGGATGATGCTCTTGAGTGGCATCGGGCATACCTTAAAACACTAACAGTGCCAATTGAGGAGGTTTCTTAGTCCGATTATCCGTGTCACTTAACTCAGAGATTTGATAACATTTACGAAAATCCAATAGCTGATTTGGTGCAATTGCAGCAAACTGGTAGTGTGTTGGAGTATCAGACTCAATTCAAATGTTTAGTGCCTTGCTTAAGTCTTTTTGAGACCTACTTGGTTTCCTGTTTTATAACTGGCTCAACGGACTCTATTCAAATATCTGGTGTTGATGCTTCAACCTAACACGTTACAACACGCAATGAAATTAGCTTGTTTACAGGAAACTCATTTACTTTCCACTTTGTTTAAGTCCGTGGATGGTTCTTCTCGATCGACTCCCTTTCGTAATCCTTCTTCGGTGGTGCATTCTCCAGCTGTTGTGTTGGTTGTTCGTTCTTCTGTTGACTCCGGCATGGGATCTAGTAGTTTTAACCGTGAGGGCCGTACGATGTCAGTGGCTGAGATTGAAGATCGTCGGGAAAAAGACCTTTGTTTCTTTTGTAATGAATCTTTAACTCCAGGCTACATGAAAATTTGTAAAGTCAAGAACCCACAGTTAAGGATGATTTCGGGCACCGTCAACAAGCCCACGGATGATGATCCGAGTGACTTGTTTTTGAACCCAGGCAATAGACCGTTAGCAGTCGCTCCTCCAATACCTTGGGCAATGCGCAGTGCTTGATATTGCTCTAACTGCTGCACCATCAGTGGACTTCTACGAGCTTGCTCTTCGTTTCAAGACTCTCTTCCTTATGGGAAAGGAAGTTCTCATGCGGGGGTATTGTTACATGTAATAAAGAGGATTAGTGATCATTTGTATATAAACAACACTTGAATAGATAATATTGTTGATTGTATTGTTCATTAGGCCTATAAAAGGCATGTATGGGCTAATTTTAGAAATGAGAATAAAAACACAAATATCTTCTCTTCCTCTTTCTCTCATCTTTCTCGACTCTATCTCTTTCTCTTCTAACCCTAATCCTAATCTTTATCTCTCTCTCTCTAATCTCCTTCTCTTCATTAATTCTTCATCAATTCTAGATACAATCTTAATTGATTGCATCAGCATCTCACGGATCTGGCATCCATCTGGACATTAACGATGGTGGGAGTCGTCTTCCCTGGTGAAACGTGATGGTGGTTGGTTGCGTTGCCAAAATCGTCACTCCGTGCATGTTCACATTCGTCATTTCCTGCGCCAGATCCATCAGCTTTGGTGCTTCGATCAATGATGTTTCTGGTGGCTTCAACGTATGGTCTTGATTCATGATTGGTTTTGATGGCTTCGATGTCTCAACGGCAAGTTCTACCTTCGATTTCGACATCAAATCGTTCTCTTCTGCTTCCAACGTTGCTGCCGGCATCTCCATCACGATCGGGTGGAGCTCCGATGCTTCCACATACTCATCTAGCTTCAATTTACACTGATTTTTCATGATTCACAGGTAATTGTCAAATTGTTCTCCTTTTCGTTTTTGAAAAAAAGATTGATCCTCTTCCACTTGATTTCTAATACCTACAAATCCTTATTGCATTTTTCCTA
Organism: Simmondsia chinensis; assembly: GCA_018398585.1. Lineage (NCBI taxonomy): Eukaryota > Viridiplantae > Streptophyta > Magnoliopsida > Caryophyllales > Simmondsiaceae > Simmondsia > Simmondsia chinensis. The sequence continues at coordinate 14,129,576 of JAGTTD010000007.1, forward strand.
ACATTTTTTATGCTTCCTTAAGCTTCTTTTGCATATCGATGAATTCTGCTATCATCCAGTTTATTTTGACCTCCATTGTTGATGCCGAGGAACACTGCTCTAATGCCAATTATTATGATGCAAATCAATCAACCAACGAATCAACAAAATAAATCACCAAATTCACAGAATCAAAGTAGTATAATCTATAAATTATAAAATATAGGGAAATTTGCATATTATAAGGTATAGGATAGGGAAACATAGGGGGAGGGAGACTAGATAGAGAAAAGGGAGAGAGAGACTTAGAGAGAGAGGGAGAGAGAGAGACATTAATTTAAATTCATCATTTATTCTTCCTCTCTTCTAATCACAAGCCCCTATATATAGAGTTAGGGGAGGGATATAGTGAAAATATAAGACTTAGCCTATTTATTTATACTTAGAGTACCACTCACTTAAATACTATATTTTAGATTGCATCAAACCCTATTTTTGGTAATGCTTTCTTTGGAAAAGGTAAAAGGGATAAAGAGGGGAGGGTAAACAAGGGCAGGATAAGGCATTTTTCTACTTTAGTTTGGATAAGTCTAATAAAGATGGGTTAAGGACTCGGAGGGATAGAGAAGTTATCTTTGTCTAGCACGTCTCTTTACCTCCAAATTAAGAGTAAATAAAATGGAGCAAAGGGGGATAATGGAAGGTAAATTTTTATGCCTGTTAAAAATTTGGGGATAAAGGTTTACTCTATTAGCCTATTGCCAAACTAGGGATAACAAGGTAAGGAAAAGTTAGAATAATAGAAATTAAACTCTTATCCTGTTTGACAAATTATTTTGAAGGGTAATGGGTGTGAAAACTTACCCGTCAGTACCTCTCATTAACTTTATTTTCTACAATATGGGTTTATTTTTTGTCAGAAAGGTTTGAGACCTTTACAACTTTTAAAAGCTTAAGGTCTTTGTTGAGAAAGAAGTTGGAGATTCAATAAAAGTTCTTCACACTGATTATGGGGGAGAGTACAACTCACAAGAATTTGTAAATTTTTATGAATCTCATGGGATGAAAAGGCAACTCACATCACCCTATTTTCCTAAGCAAAATGGTGTAAGTGAAACAAAAGAATCGTACCATCTTGAATATGGTGCGCATTCTCTTGAAAAGAAGTAATTTTCGAAAAGAATTTTGGTTAGAAGTGCTGCAATCGGTGTCTTGAAAAACCCAATTAATTAGTTTAAAATATTAATTAAATCGATTATATTTTTACAAGTCAAATATAAGTGTGATTGTTTTTCTAAAACGTACCATGAGATGGACATAGTCCTTAAATAACATTTGGAATATGCGGTTTAGTGGATAATGAGATTACCCCTCAAAGAGATTAATAACATATTAAAATGTTGTTTAATTCAAATTTATTATTCATCCTCCCTCTCTTCTAGCTAAAGGTCACTATATATACAGCTAGGGGAAGGGTATAATTGAAATATAAGACTTAACCTATTTATTAATGCTTAAAGTACCCCTCATTTAACTATTATATTTTAGATTGTATCAATACCTGCCCCTTTTAAAGACAATTGTCCTCAAGGATCATTGATACCCAAATTGTTAATCCTCTAGGATCAAACACTACAATTACAAATTTCAACCAAACAAAATTTTTTAAATTAATAGTAAAAATTATTGTAAAAGTAATCCTGAGGGAAATTTAGTAATTTCCCTTGAAATAACCCCAAACCCACACATGTTCGTTGCTTCCTCTGTGTCCTTTATAAAACCCTAACCTCACCTTGCTCCGGCGGCAGCGTTCGGTGGATGTCCGATGGTGCGACGTCACAGCAGTAGTGGCCACACCTCCTCCTCCTTCCATTCTTCCCCACAATCTTCTTTGACAATGAATCTGTTACATGTAATTAAGAGGATTAGTGATCATTAGTACATAAACAACACTTGAATAGATAATATTGTTGATTGTATTGTTCATTAGGCCTATAAAAGGTATGTATGGGCTATATTAGAAATAAGAATAAAAACACAAATATCTTCTCTTCCTCTTTCTCTCATCTTTCTCGACTCTATCTCTTTCTCTTCTAACCCTAACCCCAATCTCTATCGCTCTCTCTCTCATCTCCTTCTCTTCATCAATTCTTCATCAATTTTAGATACAATCTTAATTGATTGTATCATTTGGTATCAGATTTTGGTTTTTGGCTGCGTCCTTATCGATCTGGGCTGACAACACTCGTAGCTTGTCCGAATTTTGTAAATTTGAGGCTCGATTGGAAGAAACAGAGGTGCGAATTCAGTGCCAGATTGATGATCGGTTTTAAGGCATATGATGATTAGCAGCAATTTTTGTCTGACACTGTCGCCGATGTGTAATCACAGGTAAACGATGTTCAATCCATGTGGCTTCAATTAAAGTGAATCAGACGAAGATGATGGATCTTCTATACGAGTTGTGCGCCAATCAGTTGTGTTCCACCACCAGCATCCTTCCCCGACCAGTTGATCTACCACCGCCACCGCCAACACCGACTGTACCGGTAACCACCTCGGTTTCGGTCACTGATATGAATTCAACAGCTACATCTCAGTATCAGTTTAATACTCGTCTGTCTAAAATTGATTTCCTTCGTTTCTTGGGGGGGCGATGGTATCAAGAATTAGATATGGAAATCCAAGCAATTTAATAATATTGGTTGTACACTGGACTCTGCAAAGGTTAAACTCGCATCGATGCATCTTGAGGATGATGCTCTTGAGTGGCATCGGGCATACCTTAAAACACTAACAGTGCCAATTGAGGAGGTTTCTTAGTCCGATTATCCGTGTCACTTAACTCAGAGATTTGATAACATTTACGAAAATCCAATAGCTGATTTGGTGCAATTGCAGCAAACTGGTAGTGTGTTGGAGTATCAGACTCAATTCAAATGTTTAGTGCCTTGCTTAAGTCTTTTTGAGACCTACTTGGTTTCCTGTTTTATAACTGGCTCAACGGACTCTATTCAAATATCTGGTGTTGATGCTTCAACCTAACACGTTACAACACGCAATGAAATTAGCTTGTTTACAGGAAACTCATTTACTTTCCACTTTGTTTAAGTCCGTGGATGGTTCTTCTCGATCGACTCCCTTTCGTAATCCTTCTTCGGTGGTGCATTCTCCAGCTGTTGTGTTGGTTGTTCGTTCTTCTGTTGACTCCGGCATGGGATCTAGTAGTTTTAACCGTGAGGGCCGTACGATGTCAGCGGCTGAGATTGAAGATCGTCGGGAAAAAGACCTTTGTTTCTTTTGTAATGAATCTTTAACTCCAGGCTACATGAAAATTTGTAAAGTCAAGAACCCACAGTTAAGGATGATTTCGGGCACCGTCAACAAGCCCACGGATGATGATCCGAGTGACTTGTTTTTGAACCCAGGCAATAGACCGTTAGCAGTCGCTCCTCCAATACCTTGGGCAATGCGCAGTGCTTGATATTGCTCTAACTGCTGCACCATCAGTGGACTTCTACGAGCTTGCTCTTCGTTTCAAGACTCTCTTCCTTATGGGAAAGGAAGTTCTCATGCGGGGGTATTGTTACATGTAATAAAGAGGATTAGTGATCATTTGTATATAAACAACACTTGAATAGATAATATTGTTGATTGTATTGTTCATTAGGCCTATAAAAGGCATGTATGGGCTAATTTTAGAAATGAGAATAAAAACACAAATATCTTCTCTTCCTCTTTCTCTCATCTTTCTCGACTCTATCTCTTTCTCTTCTAACCCTAATCCTAATCTTTATCTCTCTCTCTCTAATCTCCTTCTCTTCATTAATTCTTCATCAATTCTAGATACAATCTTAATTGATTGCATCAGCATCTCACGGATCTGGCATCCATCTGGACATTAACGATGGTGGGAGTCGTCTTCCCTGGTGAAACGTGATGGTGGTTGGTTGCGTTGCCAAAATCGTCACTCCGTGCATGTTCACATTCGTCATTTCCTGCGCCAGATCCATCAGCTTTGGTGCTTCGATCAATGATGTTTCTGGTGGCTTCAACGTATGGTCTTGATTCATGATTGGTTTTGATGGCTTCGATGTCTCAACGGCAAGTTCTACCTTCGATTTCGACATCAAATCGTTCTCTTCTGCTTCCAACGTTGCTGCCGGCATCTCCATCACGATCGGGTGGAGCTCCGATGCTTCCACATACTCATCTAGCTTCAATTTACACTGATTTTTCATGATTCACAGGTAATTGTCAAATTGTTCTCCTTTTCGTTTTTGAAAAAAAGATTGATCCTCTTCCACTTGATTTCTAATACCTACAAATCCTTATTGCATTTTTCCTAACATTTTTTATGCTTCCTTAAGCTTCTTTTGCATATCGATGAATTCTGCTATCATCCAGTTTATTTTGACCTCCATTGTTGATGCCGAGGAACACTGCTCTAATGCCAATTATTATGATGCAAATCAATCAACCAACGAATCAACAAAATAAATCACCAAATTCACAGAATCAAAGTAGTATAATCTATAAATTATAAAATATAGGGAAATTTGCATATTATAAGGTATAGGATAGGGAAACATAGGGGGAGGGAGACTAGATAGAGAAAAGGGAGAGAGAGACTTAGAGAGAGAGGGAGAGAGAGAGACATTAATTTAAATTCATCATTTATTCTTCCTCTCTTCTAATCACAAGCCCCTATATATAGAGTTAGGGGAGGGATATAGTGAAAATATAAGACTTAGCCTATTTATTTATACTTAGAGTACCACTCACTTAAATACTATATTTTAGATTGCATCAAACCCTATTTTTGGTAATGCTTTCTTTGGAAAAGGTAAAAGGGATAAAGAGGGGAGGGTAAACAAGGGCAGGATAAGGCATTTTTCTACTTTAGTTTGGATAAGTCTAATAAAGATGGGTTAAGGACTCGGAGGGATAGAGAAGTTATCTTTGTCTAGCACGTCTCTTTACCTCCAAATTAAGAGTAAATAAAATGGAGCAAAGGGGGATAATGGAAGGTAAATTTTTATGCCTGTTAAAAATTTGGGGATAAAGGTTTACTCTATTAGCCTATTGCCAAACTAGGGATAACAAGGTAAGGAAAAGTTAGAATAATAGAAATTAAACTCTTATCCTGTTTGACAAATTATTTTGAAGGGTAATGGGTGTGAAAACTTACCCGTCAGTACCTCTCATTAACTTTATTTTCTACAATATGGGTTTATTTTTTGTCAGAAAGGTTTGAGACCTTTACAACTTTTAAAAGCTTAAGGTCTTTGTTGAGAAAGAAGTTGGAGATTCAATAAAAGTTCTTCACACTGATTATGGGGGAGAGTACAACTCACAAGAATTTGTAAATTTTTATGAATCTCATGGGATGAAAAGGCAACTCACATCACCCTATTTTCCTAAGCAAAATGGTGTAAGTGAAACAAAAGAATCGTACCATCTTGAATATGGTGCGCATTCTCTTGAAAAGAAGTAATTTTCGAAAAGAATTTTGGTTAGAAGTGCTGCAATCGGTGTCTTGAAAAACCCAATTAATTAGTTTAAAATATTAATTAAATCGATTATATTTTTACAAGTCAAATATAAGTGTGATTGTTTTTCTAAAACGTACCATGAGATGGACATAGTCCTTAAATAACATTTGGAATATGCGGTTTAGTGGATAATGAGATTACCCCTCAAAGAGATTAATAACATATTAAAATGTTGTTTAATTCAAATTTATTATTCATCCTCCCTCTCTTCTAGCTAAAGGTCACTATATATACAGCTAGGGGAAGGGTATAATTGAAATATAAGACTTAACCTATTTATTAATGCTTAAAGTACCCCTCATTTAACTATTATATTTTAGATTGTATCAATACCTGCCCCTTTTAAAGACAATTGTCCTCAAGGATCATTGATACCCAAATTGTTAATCCTCTAGGATCAAACACTACAATTACAAATTTCAACCAAACAAAATTTTTTAAATTAATAGTAAAAATTATTGTAAAAGTAATCCTGAGGGAAATTTAGTAATTTCCCTTGAAATAACCCCAAACCCACACATGTTCGTTGCTTCCTCTGTGTCCTTTATAAAACCCTAACCTCACCTTGCTCCGGCGGCAGCGTTCGGTGGATGTCCGATGGTGCGACGTCACAGCAGTAGTGGCCACACCTCCTCCTCCTTCCATTCTTCCCCACAATCTTCTTTGACAATGAATCTGTTACATGTAATTAAGAGGATTAGTGATCATTAGTACATAAACAACACTTGAATAGATAATATTGTTGATTGTATTGTTCATTAGGCCTATAAAAGGTATGTATGGGCTATATTAGAAATAAGAATAAAAACACAAATATCTTCTCTTCCTCTTTCTCTCATCTTTCTCGACTCTATCTCTTTCTCTTCTAACCCTAACCCCAATCTCTATCGCTCTCTCTCTCATCTCCTTCTCTTCATCAATTCTTCATCAATTTTAGATACAATCTTAATTGATTGTATCATTTGGTATCAGATTTTGGTTTTTGGCTGCGTCCTTATCGATCTGGGCTGACAACACTCGTAGCTTGTCCGAATTTTGTAAATTTGAGGCTCGATTGGAAGAAACAGAGGTGCGAATTCAGTGCCAGATTGATGATCGGTTTTAAGGCATATGATGATTAGCAGCAATTTTTGTCTGACACTGTCGCCGATGTGTAATCACAGGTAAACGATGTTCAATCCATGTGGCTTCAATTAAAGTGAATCAGACGAAGATGATGGATCTTCTATACGAGTTGTGCGCCAATCAGTTGTGTTCCACCACCAGCATCCTTCCCCGACCAGTTGATCTACCACCGCCACCGCCAACACCGACTGTACCGGTAACCACCTCGGTTTCGGTCACTGATATGAATTCAACAGCTACATCTCAGTATCAGTTTAATACTCGTCTGTCTAAAATTGATTTCCTTCGTTTCTTGGGGGGGCGATGGTATCAAGAATTAGATATGGAAATCCAAGCAATTTAATAATATTGGTTGTACACTGGACTCTGCAAAGGTTAAACTCGCATCGATGCATCTTGAGGATGATGCTCTTGAGTGGCATCGGGCATACCTTAAAACACTAACAGTGCCAATTGAGGAGGTTTCTTAGTCCGATTATCCGTGTCACTTAACTCAGAGATTTGATAACATTTACGAAAATCCAATAGCTGATTTGGTGCAATTGCAGCAAACTGGTAGTGTGTTGGAGTATCAGACTCAATTCAAATGTTTAGTGCCTTGCTTAAGTCTTTTTGAGACCTACTTGGTTTCCTGTTTTATAACTGGCTCAACGGACTCTATTCAAATATCTGGTGTTGATGCTTCAACCTAACACGTTACAACACGCAATGAAATTAGCTTGTTTACAGGAAACTCATTTACTTTCCACTTTGTTTAAGTCCGTGGATGGTTCTTCTCGATCGACTCCCTTTCGTAATCCTTCTTCGGTGGTGCATTCTCCAGCTGTTGTGTTGGTTGTTCGTTCTTCTGTTGACTCCGGCATGGGATCTAGTAGTTTTAACCGTGAGGGCCGTACGATGTCAGCGGCTGAGATTGAAGATCGTCGGGAAAAAGACCTTTGTTTCTTTTGTAATGAATCTTTAACTCCAGGCTACATGAAAATTTGTAAAGTCAAGAACCCACAGTTAAGGATGATTTCGGGCACCGTCAACAAGCCCACGGATGATGATCCGAGTGACTTGTTTTTGAACCCAGGCAATAGACCGTTAGCAGTCGCTCCTCCAATACCTTGGGCAATGCGCAGTGCTTGATATTGCTCTAACTGCTGCACCATCAGTGGACTTCTACGAGCTTGCTCTTCGTTTCAAGACTCTCTTCCTTATGGGAAAGGAAGTTCTCATGCGGGGGTATTGTTACATGTAATAAAGAGGATTAGTGATCATTTGTATATAAACAACACTTGAATAGATAATATTGTTGATTGTATTGTTCATTAGGCCTATAAAAGGCATGTATGGGCTAATTTTAGAAATGAGAATAAAAACACAAATATCTTCTCTTCCTCTTTCTCTCATCTTTCTCGACTCTATCTCTTTCTCTTCTAACCCTAATCCTAATCTTTATCTCTCTCTCTCTAATCTCCTTCTCTTCATTAATTCTTCATCAATTCTAGATACAATCTTAATTGATTGCATCAGCATCTCACGGATCTGGCATCCATCTGGACATTAACGATGGTGGGAGTCGTCTTCCCTGGTGAAACGTGATGGTGGTTGGTTGCGTTGCCAAAATCGTCACTCCGTGCATGTTCACATTCGTCATTTCCTGCGCCAGATCCATCAGCTTTGGTGCTTCGATCAATGATGTTTCTGGTGGCTTCAACGTATGGTCTTGATTCATGATTGGTTTTGATGGCTTCGATGTCTCAACGGCAAGTTCTACCTTCGATTTCGACATCAAATCGTTCTCTTCTGCTTCCAACGTTGCTGCCGGCATCTCCATCACGATCGGGTGGAGCTCCGATGCTTCCACATACTCATCTAGCTTCAATTTACACCGATTTTTCATGATTCACAGGTAATTGTCAAATTGTTCTCCTTTTCGTTTTTGAAAAAAAGATTGATCCTCTTCCACTTGATTTCTAATACCTACAAATCCTTATTGCATTTTTCCTAACATTTTTTATGCTTCCTTAAGCTTCTTTTGCATATCGATGAATTCTGCTATCATCCAGTTTATTTTGACCTCCATTGTTGATGCCGAGGAACACTGCTCTAATGCCAATTATTATGATGCAAATCAATCAACCAACGAATCAACAAAATAAATCACCAAATTCACAGAATCAAAGTAGTATAATCTATAAATTGTAAAATATAGGGAAATTTGCATATTATAAGGTATAGGATAGGGAAACATAGGGGGAGGGAGACTAGATAGAGAAAAGGGAGAGAGAGACTTAGAGAGAGAGGGAGAGAGAGAGACATTAATTTAAATTCATCATTTATTCTTCCTCTCTTCTAATCACAAGCCCCTATATATAGAGTTAGGGGAGGGATATAGTGAAAATATAAGACTTAGCCTATTTATTTATACTTAGAGTACCACTCACTTAAATACTATATTTTAGATTGTATCAAACCCTATTTTTGGTAATGCTTTCTTTGGAAAAGGTAAAAGGGATAAAGAGGGGAGGGTAAACAAGGGCAGGATAAGGCATTTTTCTACTTTAGTTTGGATAAGTCTAATAAAGATGGGTTAAGGACTCGGAGGGATAGAGAAGTTATCTTTGTCTAGCACGCCTCTTTACCTCCAAATTAAGAGTAAATAAAATGGAGCAAAGGGGGATAATGGAAGGTAAATTTTTATGCCTGTTAAAAATTTGGGGATAAAGGTTTACTCTATTAGCCTATTGCCAAACTAGGGATAACAAGGTAAGGAAAAGTTAGAATAATAGAAATTAAACTCTTATCCTGTTTGACAAATTATTTTGAAGGGTAATGGGTGTGAAAACTTACCCGTCAGTACCTCTCATTAACTTTATTTTCTACAATATGGGTTTATTTTTTGTCAGAAAGGTTTGAGACCTTTACAACTTTTAAAAGCTTAAGGTCTTTGTTGAGAAAGAAGTTGGAGATTCAATAAAAGTTCTTCACACTGATTATGGGGGAGAGTACAACTCACAAGAATTTGTAAATTTTTATGAATCTCATGGGATGAAAAGGCAACTCACATCACCCTATTTTCCTAAGCAAAATGGTGTAAGTGAAACAAAAGAATCGTACCATCTTGAATATGGTGCGCATTCTCTTGAAAAGAAGTAATTTTCGAAAAGAATTTTGGTTAGAAGTGCTGCAATCGGTGTCTTGAAAAACCCAATTTATTAGTTTAAAATATTAATTAAATCGATTATATTTTTACAAGTCAAATATAAGTGTGATTGTTTTTCTAAAACGTACCATGAGATCGACATAGTCCTTAAATAACATTTGGAATATCTGGTTTAGTGGATAATGAGATTACCCCTCAAAGAGATTAATAACATATTAAAATGTTATTTAATAGTTAATTCATAGTCAGTGACAAGTTTGGATTTTGTTTGCTAAGACTATGATATAACATTTAGATAACTTGTCTTGGTTATATGGATGGTGATCCATAATGTTAGGTTGGTGTATTTTAATCAGATTGTTACACTGAATTAGACCACGTGACTTGCTTGTATCTCCACCTACTATCAAAAATGAGCAACTCGTTTTTGCTATTTTTATCTAATAACTCTAAATTTAGGAAATAGTATGAACTCGCGTATGGAATTTTAATTGCTTTGATGTGCTAAAAAGATTAGGTTACAACATGTAACTGAAATCTTATGTCTATTGGGTAAGTGTATAAAGTATAGTAGGAACGAATATTTTACTAGGAATATATGACATAAGGATGTCCCCTTAGTTGATTCGCAAGCATTTGAATTGATTCTAGATACTTTGGCCAAAGCACTCTATATGTGTGACATTTGGAATTAGCGCATAAGTGCTTTTCTATATTAGGGACTTATTTGAGAAGAGTGACTCGGGATCTAAGATGGAAGATGCAAGAAAGAATAATAATAGTAGTTTAAATTACTTTTCTCATGGACGTCCATAGAAGGTTTAATTGTGAGTAAACAATCATAGGAAATTTAAGGAGTAAATATATTTATTTCTAGAGTGCAGTAAAATTTATTAGCAGAATTAAGTTTTACTAAATTGTAATCAAATGTTCTACAAATGGAGAGGGATCCATCAGCGTGTGACACGAATGAAACGGACAAATCACGTGCAGCCGTGTGGCAGCAGTGATGCGGCTGGCCACGCTTAGATATTTTTACGCGCTTTATTTTTTTAATTTTTTTTTGGATAGATTTCTTGGTATTTTCACTTATTGAAAATTTGATTTTTATTTTAAATAAATTCAGATTTTTTGCTTATAAAATCTGACTACAGTTTCACAAAACATAATTATTGTTCATACTTCCTTTTCAATTGGTGAATTGAAGAGAAAGTGTTCTCCATTTTATTTCTTCTAAAATAGTTTTAAAAGTTCTTGATTTTATAATGCCCACATGTCCGGTATAAAGAGGAATTGCAAAGAAGACTTTGATGGTGTCGTTCTCTCTTTCAATTACACTACCGTCTACATTGGGGTATGTAATTCTTAATTAATTCTTTTAAGTTCGTATTTAATTCGTTTTTTAGGTTGTATCTATATATGCTGCACATTATCGTGCTTCAATTAGAATAGAGACTGCTTAATATTTAAAGTTTAGAATTTTAAATTGTGAATCCTCTGCACCTGATCCGTTAATTTAGGAAATTTAAGTTTGTGAAATTAAAATTCTCCCAACAAGAAGCAATCAGCTGGAGCATTCATCTATTGAACAAAAGCCCTACTTATGCTGTTTAAAATATGACTGGATGCTTTGCATCAAACCTTATACCAAATTGCTAAAGAAATTTAAACACAATATTGATTTTAAGTTAAACCAACCCATTAAGTTTGGAACAAGAGTAATCCCACATCAGAGACCAATAAAAAAAATATACCGATTTATATACTATAGGAGCTCCTCCACCCATTACCAATTAGTTTTGGATGGAACCTCCTTTGATATGTAACAATAGTATTAGAGCTGTTGATCCTTGGGTGGATTCCAAGGAGCTCAATTTGGTATGGGACGGACCCTGCTCTGGAATGTTGCTCGATAGCCATGTTGGAAAAGCCACTTGTAACAGACCTAAGTTTTGGATGTCGGGAAAATAGGCAAATAAGTAATCAAATTCTCAAATTCGACACACAAAGACAAACTCGAGATGGGGGCAAATTAAACTTAAACGATACAATGACAAAGCTAAACTCAATAAACCTTTTATTACACCAACTTTACTTGTGACAAGATAATTAAACAACTGAAATATAAAGATTCAAAGAGGAAAGATTGAACCGAAAGAAGTCACCGTATTGTGGAGTCCACCACTGCATTAAGTCGTTATGCCCCCCTACATTACAAATGGGATCGTTAGGCACTTTGACTCCAAGGGTTAACACGGCACCCAACAAAGGAGTGTACTCTCGAGTGATGGGTTAAAGTACGGCCCAACTTACTCAGTAACCAGAGTAGAACAGACAGAATTTCAGAGGGAAGAAGAAGAGAGAATTTTGTATTCAAAGTTGTTTTATGTTAATTCAGCGTATAGAACAATGCCCCAAAGCTAGGTATTCATAGGAAAAAATACTTAGCGTGCAAGCAAGAGTCAATCAAGATTGTGGGCAAGAAATCCGGCCATGATAAGGAAACTAGCGAATATGGAGGTGCACAAAATCTAGGCACAATCAATTCGAGGTATTGAAGGTTAGGTGCATAGCCCTTCTATAATTCATAAGGTGTTCTATCTAGCTTCTTATGTGGAGCCTTATTAAGAATATGGCATATGTAGTCAACATGGCTTCCCCCCACAAGCTCAAGGGTAGGCTTGAGTTGATTAACATTCGTTCATTATCTCTTTTGGGGTTCTATTCTTTCTTTTGGCTATACCGTTCTATTGGGGTGTATAAGGGGCTGAAATTTCATGAATATGCCACATTTATCACAATATTTCTTAAGGAAGGTACTATCATACTCTCCTCCTCTATTAGACCTAATCCTCTTTATTCTACGGTCTAATTGGTTCTCAACTTCTGCCTTATACTCGAGGAACATCTCCTCAGCCTCATCTTTAGAACTCAGGAGATACACTTTGGTGAATTTCGAGTCATTATCAATGAAGGTAATGTACTACCTTTTGCCACCTTTACTCAGGGTGTTCTTAGAGTCACCTAAGCCACTGTGCACGAGTTCAAGTAGGCTGGATGTTCGTTCAACTGATTTGTTAAAAGGCTTCTTAGGGTGCTTGGCCTCGACACATATTCTACATTTGTTAGGTTCGGTTGGACTGCCGTTAGGAATTAAACTCATTTATTTAAGTTTCTTAACTGAATTATAATTAACATGTTCAAGCCTAACATGCCACAAATCCAATGACTCAACAATATAAGTAGAAGTAGATGCATTCTCATTCATTTCAACATCAAGTACAAAGAGACACCCAATTACAAAAACCCTTCCCCACAAAGTTGGTATTTTCGTGATAACAAGTTTATCAGATTCAAAGGACAATTCAAAACTAGCTTTTTTTAGCAATGCACCAGAAATAAGATTTCTACACGGATTGGGGACATGCAACACATTTTGCAAAGATAAAAACTTTCCAAAGTTAAGTTTTAGAAGGACCTTTCCCTTGCCAAGAAGAGGGATTGAACTAAAATTTCCAATAAAAACACACTTTCCCACATCGGGTTTTTCATACTCCCGGAACAGGTCCTTATTGGTGCAAATGTGCCTCGTCGCATCAGTATCGACAACCCAATTGACCATGTTCCCAACCATATTCACCTCACAGATCATGGCCACAAAGACATCTCTGCTCTCGGTGAGGTTGGCTTAGGGTTTGTGTTCGTTAGGCTTTCCTAGTCCAAATCTCTTCTTGCGGTCTCTCGAGGTATGGTCAATCTTGTCACAGATCTAGCATGTTCCGTTGACTCGTTTATGTCCACCGTCGGGGTTGTTTTGAGGTCTTTTGCCACGGGTCTAATTCTGCTTCAAGTTCGAGCTCGAGCTCAAGCCTTCGTTGAAACGCCTCTTGTTCCATGGCTTCTTAAACCTGTCATTCTTTCCTGTACTCTTAGACTCAACCAGGTTAGAATACATAGATGAGTGCTCAAAGGACCTTTCTTTTGCTTGTTTTCAGTTCTAGCCCTTGAGATTAATATGGGAAACTAGCTCTTGCAAAGGCATGTCTTTCTTTTTGTGTTTTAGTTGAGCCTTATAGTTTTCCTACGAAGGATGCAATTTCTCAATGAAACAATTCGCCTAAAACATCTCGCATTTCATTCCTTTGTTAAGTATATCAACGTACCAATTCTGATACTCGTGGATCTGGTATAGGACAGGTTTGTCATTGATCATGGTGAAAGACCACCACTTAGCGCATACTTACTTCTTAGCAGCGCTATCAAAAATACCATATTTGTTACGCAAGGCTTCCCATATTTCCTTAGCATTTTTTATCTTACTATAAATCTGGTAAAGTGGGGCTATCATGTAATGTAGCAACATTCCCCTACAAATTCGATTATCTTTCTCAAAGTCTCGGCTTGACCTAGGAGGAGCCCTATCACTCAAGAAGGTGTAATGGACATCAATTTATCCAATAAAAAACTTCATCTTATCAAACCAAATTTTACAGTTTTTCCTGTCTAAAGGTTCAGTCTTTGACATGGCGGGTATGATAAAACCAGCGCTAGCCATGTTTTGATTACTTATTTTAATAAACGACTTAGATTGTTGGGAAAATAAACAAATAAGTAATCACATTGTCAAATTTGAGACACAAAGACTAACTCGAGATGAGGGAAAATTAAACTTAAGCGACACAATGACAAAGCTAAACTTAATAAACCTCTTATTACACCAACTTTACTTGAGACAAGATAATTAAACAACTGAAATATAAAAGATTCATAAAGGAAAGGTTGAACAGAAGGAAGTCCCGCGCCGTGGAGTTCACCACTGCCCTAAGTCACTTATGCCTCCGCTATGGAAAAAACGGGATTGTCAGGCACTCCGACTCCCAGGGTGATCGGTTGGAGTACGCCCCAACTTGCACAATAACAAGAGTAGAACAGAGAGAATTTTAAAGGAAAGAAGAAGAGAGAATTCTATATTTAGAGTTGTTCTTTGTTAATTCAGCATATAGAACAATGCTCCAAAGCGAGGTATTAATATGCAAAAATACTTAGCATGCAAGCAAGAATTGGCTAAGATTGTGTGCGAGAATTCCGGCCATGATAAGGAAACTTGCGGTATAGAGGTGCACAAAATCCGGGCACAACCAAGGCCAAAACGGTTATGGAAAGGAATAGGTGAAGACACGGTCAAACGAGTATCTTGAGCTCAAGCTTGAGCTTGCAACCTCTAATTCAAACCTGGACTAACAGACATACCCTCGAGCATAACAGCCTCGAGGTTTGACACAAAGGGTCACCTCGAGCTCGAGCATAACTGCCTTGAGCACAGACCCAAGAACTCCCCTGGAGTTTGATAACGGTAAATAAAATATAGTGTTCGTAAAAATAAAAGTTCAGGTTAGAAAAAGTCAAACACCACTCTGCGGTGGAGCGCGGGCGCGCGTGTTTGTGGTTCACAAAACCAACTCTATTCCCCTTAGGACTTTATCAAGTACAAGGAGAGGGGTATATTTAAACTAGAGCCCCTTTCACTACTCTTCCTATATTGAGGCAAAAACCGAAAACTTCAAATTTGAAGCACTTTACCCCCAGTAATCCAACATCGGAAAGGGCTACCTAGGAGAGGGCTACCAAGAGTAGAGTAATACCGTCCACGAGAGGAACAGACTACATACTCAGAGTGAAGCTACCTTGAGTGAAGACATCAAGGACAACAATTGCAGAACGTGGTGATTTGATACAATCAATTTGGAACAAGAGTAATCCCACATCTATGGGCAATAGAAAAATATACCAATTTATATACCATAGAAGCTACTTCACCCATTGCCAATTGGTTTTATGATAGAACCTCCTTTGATACGTAACATTAAGATATATAAGCTTTTTTAATAAATCGAATTAAGTAGTAAGTTCACTGTGTTTTATCATATTTAAAGAAAAAACAAATCCAAACGTTACACTTCACACCCCTATTTCAACCTTAGGAAAAACAAACCAATTATATACAATGCAACAAAAAGATGCCAGCGAATACAGTTGCTAAGTCTCTGGAGTAGAGAGACCTAGGATCTAATCTCAATTCATTATTTCGGGATTGGGGTTTAAAATAGGATTTGGGGAAGACTACCCCCTTTAGGAGTGTTCATATACTGGTTCGAGCCAAAAAATCAGACCAAACTGGTCATTCGATCTGGTCTTCAACCTTCAAGTTGAGCTTAATTCAGGTTTCGGTCTAGTCCAATCCAAACCCGAAAAACCTGAGACCAAACTCAAAACCTGATTTATGTTATTCGGTGTCATATGCATTTTATTATATTATAACTAAACTATTTCAAACTTATATTATTTGGACCTAAAATTTGCTAAAAATAAGCACATAAACAACTAACCCTTTGTGTTAACACCACCCCCCCCCCCCAACTCTGAAGTTAAATTCTAAAATATACATACATTTTTTTTTAACATGGTAAAGAACCGGGGGGGGGGGGGGGGGGGGGGGGGGGGGGGGGGGGGGGGGGAATCCTTAAATGCCTCAATTAAGAGGCCCACCTTCAAGGTAAGTGGGAATCGAACTCAGGACCTCCCGAATGGGTCCTGACGTTACAAACCACTATGCCAACGCCCTAATGGGGGAATCGAACCCAGGACCTCCCGAATGGGTCCTGATGTTACAAACTACTATGCCAACGCCCTAATGGGCTAAAATATACATACATGCATTGCCTTATGGCTAACTTAGGTTTTTCCTTTTCCACATTTGCATTCTAATCAAATTTATTTCCTAATTCCATTTAAAACTCATCAATAAGTTATATAATTTTTTATTCTCTTTTGTTTTTTTTTTTTTCGTATATTACATCTTGTTTGCTTTAATTTTTTTGTTTCCAATGAAAAAAATATTGCATTACGTATATTACTACAACTTCCATGTATAAGTATTTGTAGTTAATTTTTGCATTATGAAGAATTTTAGTGGTTATTATCTAAAAATCGATAAATAATAAAATCAAATCAAAGGGGCCACACAGACAGAATCGGGCTTAGCAAATATAAGCTATTATGGCGAGTCGTATTTTGTGGATTATCGTTTTACATTTTCCATTGTTTCTATGTTGATGTGTGTATCCTTTTTTTTGCTAGATGCCTTTAAAGTTACCGAAATTTGACAAAATGTGCTAAATCCAATTTATAATAAAAAAAGAAAGAAATAATAATCGATCCATTTCGGTCAATGTATTAATCAATCCAGTCTTGGACCAATCTGGTTAAGCTTAGTCCAGTCTTGAGTCGTCAAAATAGGCTAGTTTCGATTTTTGGTCTGGTCCAATTCAATCCGAGTTTGGACCGACGAACATGCCTACCCTCTCATACAGCCCATATATCTATTTTACTGTAAAAAAGGAATAAAAAATAAAAAATGTAATATGCAAGAAAGACAAACTATGCATTGATCAATGAATGAATCAGTGAACAAATGGCCTCAGTGGCACAAGTATGCTTTTAGATTTACAAATGAACCAGTCGCTAAAAATGTGGAGGAATAAAATGCACAGGACCTTTGCAACTTTTCATTTGTATTTACTTGAATTAAATTTGTCATCTGATTTCGGATTTTGCCATAAAACCAACTTATAGGAGAAAAGTGAAAAGAGCTTGGAAAAAGGATTTGGGGCTGCGCCATTTCTCTGCCGGCTGCAAGCCACCTTTCTCCGTTGCAGCTACCATACTGTAGATTTGACTCTCTGGCCACCTCTGGAGATCAAAAGGGATAACATAAAAGTAGGATCTTATGACCATATCAAAACAATATAGCTTGAAAATATGGATCATAGAAATGTTCTTGGTACTGCATATAATCTATAAATATCAAGGAACCAACTATCTCCAGAGTTTTGGACATATTTACTTTACGAAATTTTCTGATTTGTCTAAGACATCCTTGGCAGAACGCACATTCAAAAACTGTTTCTCCAATTTTTCAGAAAAAGTGGTTTTTGAGTAATCATCCTTTTGTATTAAAAATTGGAAAATGATTTTCCTTATTTTTGAAAATTTTTCTTTTACATTGAGGGGATGATTTCTTCCTCGGAAAATTTTGAGTTCTTCAATATTTCATCTTTCACTTAAAGCATTTTGAAAAATAATAATAGAAAACTACGAGAGCTTCAGCAAACTACAACATGCCCCTCAAGCAAATACACGAGTGGACAAACTCATTTCATATCTAGTGGAATTATTATATTAATATAAAGCGTGATAGTTACACAAAAACCTTTCTTTGAAAAAGGCTTCAGTACCATGCAAAAAAACCAAGCATCACAAAGGTTAAGCTTGATAAGTGAATGTTCGGGAATATTCAATATCCTAACGTTAAAGGGTACCTGTGCCGCATCTTGAAGTGGTCCCCAACATTCCAGGCAGTTGTATTTCCTTGAGCTAGAATGGAAATAAACCCATACAATAGCGGCCATCAGCTCTGTGTGCGCCATAAACAGCTCTGAATCTCCATGTAAAACAGCTTGAAGAACCTTGGCGAATACACAGACAAAACATCTCTTCAACTCAAGCCATGTACATGAACTCAAATAAAAGCCATTGCCTAATGTACATTACATAATGGACCTTTAGACTTCCATAGTTCATTATATTTGATTTTATTTATTAGAACATATTAAGAAATGTTTTTATATGATAAAAACTACCAAAGATGTAAGAAAATCAATGCCTGTATGGATACTTGTTCAAATATTTGCAAAGAAACAAGCTTCAAAGCAACTTACATTCCCTCTAAAAGAACAAGGTGACCACTACGACCAATTATGTAACATCCACAGTACCTCGCTTTTACAAAACTCTGACATCCACTGAACAAGTGCAGACCGTGGGTTGATTCCATGCATCTACACTCCATGATCAGCTTTGGCTTGTGGTATAGTAACGAACAATACTTCTCAATATGGATGGAGATCATTTCGTGTCATATCAGGTCCACAACTTCATCATGTTGAATCCACATTTTCCTTTAAAACATATGACAAAACATAACAAATGTGCAAATTGACACAATTTGTTCAAGAGAAAATTTTTTTGGTTCAAGTCAAAATCAAACTGTATTTGAGTTTCTCTTAGTACTTTCATCATGTGTACGAGTCGTCTCAAACTTGCAGCAAAAAACTATGCCACAAGCGCTTTTCATTGTGACTCGATTTTATCATTTAGTCATAAAAGAGTTGTGGACTTACCAAAGGCAGCTCCTTGGAAAAAATATGATATCGGAACTCAGCAGCCAGATCAAGGAAGGGACTCGGGCCGCTAACATAGCAATGGACAATAAGGCACAGCTGCCCTTTCACCTCCTTCCACTCTGCAACCACATCATCCTTGGTGTACCATCCTTGCAACTGCAAACACCACATAAAGATCCAACTTTTTGACTGAATTCACCACAACTTACAGAGAGCCCTTAACCCACGTTTTCTTTTGCTAACGAGGCACCCGGTTACCCAGTAAAGCTTGGCCTATGCGGCGACCCACACACCACAGGAACTAGTTAAGTCAAGGATTCCTCAGGGAGAGGTTCAAGGGGGGAATCGAACTCCATATTATTTGGCCTAAAGCAACACTTTATCCCCTCACTTGCCTCCTACCAATGAGGCAAGGCCTTGGTGGGTTTAATCCACATTTTCTTATTAGAAAAAGAAATTATATTAAGAGAGAGAGTGTGTACAAAGAGTTAAGGACGAGATATCCTCAAAATTACAAAATGCAACAATAAAAGATCATGAACTAATAGCATAAAGCCCTCCGATTCCTTTGCAATTCATCTAAGGTTACGTCAACAAAGCTTCCAAAGTTCTTTGTCCAAAGAGCTTCTAAAAGAACCACCTTTTCCCCATAAGAAATTACAGGGCATATGTTGATCCGTAAAAATCTTAACATTCCTTTCAAGCCATATACATCAGAGAATCACTATCTTGGTTGTGGAAAATAATATTAAAAATATGACCTTTTCCCATAACAACCCTCAACCAATTTCATCCTTGAGAATTATTTTTCGGGCTCATTCATTATCTCTCCAAGTTTGTAGTATTATGGATTATGAAAAACCAAAAACTTTTTTCTATTTGTAGTTCTTCATTTTTACAATAGTTCTCAAATTGCCTGTATTTCACTTTCAGGACAATGATCAATCAGACAATTCTACAAATGACAGTAGTGGTGGTGGTGGAAGGTTAGGTGAGGGTTCTAAGTCTTAAACCCTAAGCTAGGTCAGTCTTTCTTTGTCTAATGCAATTTACCATTCAAATCAAGTTATATTATTATAATGTTAAAAAAGAGTGCCATTATCATGCATACCTTAAGGTGCATACCTGCTCAATGCCGATGATGCCAGAAATAGTTAATGTCAAATTAGCTGTGAAGTCACAATGTGAAAGCGTATAGGTCCTTGGGATAACTCTTGAGAATTTGTCAATCTCTTCTCCCATGAAATCTACTTTTAGCTTTGATGCTTCGAATCTTGCTGGTGGGCCCAAGAGCCTAACGGCCTATTGAAACCAACAAGACAACACGAATTCAAAATCAGTCATATACATGATAGGTGATTTTAACACAATGAGGAAACATTTATCACTTTTAGTAGTCCCATATAATACCCCCTTCCACACGTCCCCCCCCCCCCCCCCCCCCCCCCCCCCCCCAAAAAAAAAAAACATACCACAAAAAAGTGCCTCAAAGGAGCTCCTGCCAATACAGGGTCTAGGAGGGTAAGATGTTTGTAGCCTTACCCCTAAGTTGTGTTATTCTATAGAGAGGCCGTTTCCAAAGAGCCCCCAACCCTAAAAAGAATTGTAGTCTATATTACATTGCATAAATATGAGAGAAGGAAAATATCTTTTGAAAAAGTAATAAGATACGCGTTGATGTGATAGTATTGGGAAGTCGATCAAAACATTGAAAGCTGACTGTAACTCATGTGAACACTACCACCACATGTTCATAAATAATTTAACTTCTCCAAGGCAATACTGAATAACCGTTATTTCAAACATTTTACAAAAATAACAGTTAAAAGCAAACTATGCTCCCTTATAAATCTCAATGTGATTTTCGATAAAAAAAAAAAAATAAATAAATCTCAATGTGATCGTTGTGGCCTATCACACAACACCCACGACACCGCAATCGTGGCAGCAAGTATTTCAACACAAAGAATGAAGCGAGTAACGCAAAAATGCTTTCTTATGGCCTCTCCACAGCCCAAATTCAAAGTGAGAGTTCAACTTGCATCCTCCCGATTGGAAGTTAATGCTCAAACTTTCCCCAAATACATGTACTTGTTACAGTTAAAACTAGGACAAGTGGCCAGATTATTCTCTACGATGTCTAACTAGGGTCCAATAGTCCAATTGAGTGAAAAGCAGGAGAAATTAGAGAATAAGAGAGGAATTAGAGAGAATTTGAGGGAAGAGAGACAAACTCAGGATTTGTCATTGCATTTGATACCTTCCATACAACCCTAATTGGTGCTTATATAGAACTTGGAAAACATATGCCACTAGCTAAAATCCTAATTACATATTAAAAGGGTAAATTACCTAAAATATAACAATCTACTAATGTCTTATTTGGCAATAGGGTAAAGGAGGGTAAAGAGAAATTAGAGAATAAGAGAGGAATTTGAGAGAATTTGAGGGACGAGAGACAAACTCAGGATTTGTCATTGCATTTGATACCTTCCATACAACCCTAATTGGTGCTTATATAGAACTTGGAAAACATAAACCACTAGCTAAAATCCTAATTACGTATTAAAAGGGTAAATTACCTAAAATATAAAAATCTACTAATGTCTTATTTGGTAATAGGATAAAGGTGGGTAAAGAGGTGTCAAAGGGAAGAGTAAGATATTATTCTACCCTTATTTGTATATGTTTAATAAGGAGGGATACTGGTAATGAGGAATAAATAAGTTACTCTTATTTGATAGTTGGATAAGAGAGGAGGGGTAAAGAAAACTACAATTAAAACAAGGGTAAAATGTTTAAAATAATTTAAAAACTTACCTTATCTTCCTTAAAAGAATTTGTCATACGGGGCTTGAGATTTGCCCCATTGTCCTTACCCCTTTAGCCCATTGCCAAACGGAGGTAAAATATTATTGGGTCAAATGTCTTACACATGATTAATTTATTTTTTCTGCAGTCTGTTTGTAAATATGAGTCAAGTCAAGGCAGTCTAGGCCCAAGTTTGAAACTGAACCACTAACCATACTTCTCCTTGAAGCCCTCGGCATTGAATCCAAATGGCATTACATATTAATATCCTCTTTTACAATAAATGGCTAACAATAAACACTCTATAAGCAACTGCAACATCAAACAGTCCAAACATCTCATAGAATAAATTAAGTAAAAACAATCCTACACTAACAGTAATGCACAATATTTCAAGCAAATTTCAGCAAAAACAAGAGATGGGTACCTCGAAAATTAGGGTATTTTTGTATGGGGTCCGGCCTTTGGTTACAGAAGAAAGCATAACATGCGGATAAGTGGGTCTCCTGCACAATGACAAGTTGCTGTAGAGGAAGGAATGAAAGTACCTTATTTGGTGAGGAGATGGAAAGGAAAAGGTAAAAGCGCAAGTGTAAGTGGCCATGGAGAGGAGGTGTCTCTCTTCTTCTTCTTCTTCATGTTCCACATCTCACCATTGTCATCTAGACAGAAAGAGAGATGTGGACACAGTGGGATTGTGATGAAATGAGAGATGAAAGGGGAAGGAGATGTGGTGGAATTTGGATTTTCAGACCCCACAACGACCGAATCCGAAAGAGAGCCCTGTCCTCACCACACGCTTCATGCCCTTTTTTTTTTTTTTTTTTTTTTTTTTTTTGAAGTATGGAAGAAAAATATTATGGGTCACATTGGAAATGTTAAAATTATATGTACTAGTGTGAAGCAGCGTTTAAAGTGAAAATTAGAAACACAAAAATTCAAAAGCCTTCTTTTAAATTTTTATTATGAAAATAATAAAGAACAAAGGAAAATAAAGAGTAACTAAATTCCCATCGCGAGAACTAGAAAGAACATATAAACAACGATAAAAATCTCTAAACAATTGAACTAACTAAATCCTAGACTTCTTCTTATTTAAATAGAGGAACTAATTCAACTAAATTAAAAGACTTAAAAATTAAAAAAATAAATACAAAAATAACTATTAATTATCTAAACAACTAATAATTATCTTTTAATCTAATCTAAGCTAAAGTCCCCTAAGTGATGTTAACTTTGTCAATCTGGTTCACCTTTTCGCGTCTCTCGCCTCTATCCGCGTCTCTTTCATCCCGCCAAGTAACCTATCTCACCAAGAATCCGATCCGCCAAGATACGAGCTGCATCATCCTCCCCGACCTGGAGAGAATTCGCCCTCGAATTCGGCCTCTTAGTCTTGATGGTGGTTGGAAATGGCAATGGAGAAAATGCAGGAGATCTATTTTGGGTTTGGTAGAGCACTTCGATGTGAGCTTGTATTAGTTGGTGTTTGTGATGGGGGTTGAGTGGATAATTTTTTGGTGGAGCTAATGTTGTTGGCTTTGGTTGGGATAGTGGTGCTATGTGGATGATAGGCAAGGTTGGTGTTTGTGGGTTTATTGGTAGTGGGGGGTATAGGATCTCAATATCCTCAAGTATCTGCTCATCATAGATGGGCTTATCATATATGGGCTCATCAAAGATTGGTGGGGAAAAAAGTCGTAAATTGGTTCATCATCCGTTTCTTCCTCGTCACCTCCTGCCGGCAGGTTTGGAGGCTGAGCTCCAGGTGTTTGATTGGGATTCATCCCCAATTGGAGTAAACACAGCTTGATTCGTCGGAATCTCTCTTCCATATCCTCGAACCTCCTCTTGGTCTGCCATTGAAAGTCACGCTCATAAACCATTCCAATGGAGGCGTATCTTTGTCACCCACGGGTCATCTCAGAAGTCGTTCTGAGCTCTGATATCAACAAATGCAGCACGTAGTAGGGAAAATAGGGGGAATGAGAAGGTTCAATAGCCTTCCCTTAAATTCTATTACGAAAATAATAAAATAAGGGGGATTCGAGAAAGAGAGAAAACCCTAGAAACTTTTAAAATTAAATATGAAATTATGAATGCCAAATAACCCTAGGGTTCCTCTTATTCAAATATAGGAACTCTCATAACTAGACTCAAACTCACAATTTAGAATCAACAGTTGAGATCACAATCCGTGTGCTTAGGATCAACGGTTGAGATCGCAATTCGTGTGCTCCTACTAAAATAAAAGATTAAAATAAAAGGGATAAATATAAATAAGTAAATACTAGGATCATTTACATTTGATTACCATGACCTTTTTGGTAATTATAAAAAGAAGCCTGACATTTTGGAATTATTAAAAAGGACCCCGAGATTTTATCGTATTAATAAAAAGGACCCTCTCCGGCAAATAAGGATAAATGACTTGCCTTTCAAAACGGGGAAAATTATGATTGTGAGTGGCCCAAAAACCTTTATAGTAATTATCATGCAAATCCAGATCGAATCTAAATAAACCAGATGGCCTAAAAACCTTTCAAAATGACGTCAGATGGCTAGAGAGGATCATTTTTATTAAAACGATAAAACCTCCGGGTCCTGTTTAATAATTTCAAAACCTCAGGGTCCTTTTTATAATTACCAAAAAGGTCAAGGTAGTAAAATGTAAATAAACTAAATACTAATATAAGATATCCTAATTGATGTTAAACTCTTAAAAGCTGTGTTTCCTCTTCAAGCCGTGTCCCTCTAGAGCTAGCCAAGCCATAATTGCCAACCCGCTAATGACTCATCCGCCAAGTTGTTATGAATCAAGATCAATCTTGGATCATAACCCAGAAGAGAAAGTGTTTGAGCTAAGAAGAATAGGATAAAGATGAGAAATAGAGAGAATTTGAGATGAGAGAAGAAGATATTTTGTCAATACAGTTCAAAGAATCTTATAGTGAAACAACTAAACTACTTATACTATTCTCAAACTTAAGTCGGCTATAAGCAATAAAATGCACCTACACAATCCACTTAACCGACTTAACTAACTAACGTGCCAAAACACCAATTCAAAACATTATTACAGCAAAAGCATCTCAACGACTTATTAAAGCAACACATGGATAAAATTAGCATAAAATCCCAACTAGCACCAATCATAACAATACCCCCTCCTTTAAGAACATTCTTGTCTCAAGAATTAAAGGTAGGGAATTGACTCTTGATAAACTTCAAATCCTCCCATATAGCATCATCAAACCTTACGCTTGCCCATTAAATCAAAACCTGCTCTAACTGTCTACCATTCTGCTGCACAGTACGAGTGTCCAAGATTGCCAAAGGTTCTTGTAGAATTAAGCCACTTGAAGAAGCTGCGGGAGGAGTGGATGAAGGTTCTTGAAGAATTAGGCCGCCTGAAGAAGCTGCAGAAGGAGTGGATGAACTTGTTATACCCTCAGTGACCTGCTTCTTCAACAAGGATACGTGAAACACTAGATGTATACTCTCTTCCAGAGGCAACTCTAATTTGTAATCAACATTGCCCAACTTCGCCAAGGCCTTGTAAGGACCAAAATAGCGTGCATTCAGCTTAACTTTCTTGTGTATAGCCACTGCGGATTGCTGATAAGGTTGTAATTTCAAATACAGCATATCTCCCACTTGAAAGGTTCTATCAGATCCTTTCCTATCTGCAAAAATCTTCATTCGTGATTGAGCTACCTGAAGATTGTCTTTGAGTTGCTACATCAATTGCTTCCTCTGGTTTAGTAAGTCATTCACTTCTATTACCGATGCTGATGAAACTTGTGAAACAATTGGAAATGGTGGATCATAGCCATAAAGTGCCTTGAATGCAGTTGTTCCCAAGGAAGAATGATAATGCGTATTATACCAGAAATCAGCTATAGATAACCACTGATGCCAATGTTTAGGATGGAGGAATGTCATGCTCCTTAAATACTGCTTAACACACTAATTCACTCTTTCTGTTTGACCATCTATTTTAGGATGATAAGAAGAGCTTAAGGCAAGGGAAGATCCAACAACTCATGCTAAAAATTACTGGTAAATAGCTTGTCACGATCAGAGATAATGAATTGAGGCAAGCCATGGAGCTTGAAGATATTATCCAAGAACAATTTAGCTAATCTTTTAGTTGAAATTGGATGATTGAGACCAATGAAGTGACCAAACTTAGTAAAACAATCCACCACAATCCATATGACTTCCTTCCCTTCTGACTTGGGCAATCCCTTTATGAAATCCATATTGATATGATGCTAAGCTCTATCAGGGATAGGCAAAGGTTGAGGTAACCCTGCATAAGGCACATGATCGCTTTTGGTGTGCTAACACACCTCACAAACTTGGACACATTCTACTACCTCTTTCTTCCAGCCTGGCCAATGAAAATACTGCTTGAGTCTCTGATAAGTTCCTTCTACACCTGAATGACCTCCCCAAGATGAGTCATGGAATGCTAGAATGACCTGCTTCCGCAAATTTGTGGAGGATCCAATGCACACCTTCCCCTTCGTTCTCACAATACCATTAGCCACAGTTACATCAGAAGCACTATCAGAATAATTCTTAATACTGAATGACGTAATGCAATCCAGAGCAAAATTGTCCCCCTTATAAGATTTGTGAACTTCTTCCATCCAAGAAGGCAATACAAGGGAGATAACATTACAAGAACCTGATTCCACTTCCACTTCTTCTTGCTTCCTGGATAAAGCATCAGCTGCTAAATTCTCTCTTCCCCTAAAATATTCAATAGAGTAATCCAAATCCAACATCTTCATAAGCCCCTTGCGTTGCACTCTTGTTGTAACTCTTTGCTCTAACATATACTTAAGGCTTTGATGATGAGTCCTAATGATGAAATGATAGCCTTCAAGATAGTGTCTCCACTTCTGCACTGCCATAAGGATAGCTAAATACTCCTTCTTGTAGATGGGAAAATTCAGATGCTGGGGACTTAGTGCTTGGCTAAGATAAGCCACTAGTCTTCCCTTATGAGACAACACTGCTTCCACCCCTTTACTGCATGCATCAGTTTCAATAATGAATGGACCACTGAAACCTGGCATTGGCAGAATAGGAGTTGAGCACATGGCTGTCTTTAAACCTTCAAATGCTTCTTGAGCTTTGTCAGACCACACAAATGCATCCTTCTTAAAGAGGTCCGTTAGGGGTTTTGTAATCACTCCATAACCAGCCACAAACTTCCCATAATATCTAGTGAGACCCAAAAATCCCCTTAACTACTTGATTGAAGTAGAAGTTGGCCAATGTCTCATTGCTTGAACCTTGGTTGAATCAGTGGCAACCCCATCACAAGAAATTATATACTCTACTTGAGATTGGCCAAAGGAACATTTGGAAAGTTTAGCAAAAAGATTATGTTTGCACATGGTTTTGAACACTTAGCAGAGGTTTTCCAGATGAGAATCTATGGAAGGGCTATACACCAAAATATCATCAAAGATACAAGAACAAAATTCCTCTAGAATGGTTTAAAGACTAAATTCATCAATGCTTGAAAGTGGCAGCAGCATTTGATAAGCCAAAAGGCATAACCACAAATTCATAGTGTCCATGATGTGTTCTAAAGGCAGTTTTGTGGATGTCCTGGTCTAAAACTCGAATTTGGTAATAATCTTGCCTCAAATCCAAATTAGAGAAGAATTTGGAACCATGAAGTTCATCCAAAAAGATCATCAATGATTGGAATTGGAAATTTATCTTTTATGGTAAGAGAATTGAGTTGTCTATAGTCAATACACATCCTTTAAGATCCATCTTTTTTCTTGACTAGGATAACATGGGAAGCAAATGGGCTATGACTATACCGAATGAAATTAGTTTTGAAAAGATCCTCCACTTGTTTTTCTATCTCATTTTTTTGTGCGTGGGGGTACTTATAGGGTTTAAGATTGACTAGATTTGAGTTAGATTGAAGAGGGATAGCATGGTCCAAAACTCTTCTTGGAGGTAATAAAGTTGGTTGCTCAAATAGATCACTAAAATCATGTATTAACTTGCTAATGGCTGGGTTAGAGTTCATCTTAGCTTCCACGGGTTTAGAATGGATTAGAATAATTGACCAATCCATTGATAAGCACCCTTCTTGATCACCCTTTCTAGCCTCTTCCCACTCATCAAATGCATCAACTCATTCTCCACTATGCCTTGCAGCTTGATAGCTACGCCATTTCTCTCAAAATAGACAGATAGCTGAGCAAAATAAAACATAAGGCACTGAACATTTTCATCCAATCTACTCCCAAGACCTTGTCACATCCTCCAAGCTTTAATACTCTAAAATCATACTCAAACTGATGGCCTTGCATCTCCCAGCTAAATTGTTTACACTTAGTCCGAGTAAGCATTGAGTTCCCATTTGCAACTGTAACTGCCAAGGGACTTGTCTTGAACAACTCATGCCTTACCAACTTGACAATTTTGAGATCTATGAAACTATGTGTGCTACCACTGTCAATCAAAATCGGTAGTGGCTTTGTGCTTGCTACTCCCTTGATCCTTATTGTATTATGAGAACCACTACTAATCATAGCTCTCACAGAAATTTCCATTTCATCATCCTAAGAATCCTCTTGCCTGTCCTCCATCTGAACTCTAAGTTCTGTTACCTCCTCTTGTTCTAGCTCCTCTTGACTTTCTTCAGTTTCATTCCTCGTGACTGCCATCAATTGCTTGGGATTGTAGTTGTGACCAAAGAAGTACTTTTGATTAAACTTGAAACATAATTTTTGAGCCTTCTTTTCCTCCAAACTCAGTGGCTTAGTCTTACTTGGAGCTATCTGTTGCAAAGGCTGAATAATAGGCTTGCCTTTTTGTCCTGCTTCAGGTTAAGCTAAAACAGTTGGTTCAAACAATCGTGCTTTCGAATATGCCTTGGACGATGTAGGAGGATTAAGTGCCTTGACAAGATTCTTGATCCCTGGCTTGAGTTGACTAATAAAATTGGAAACATAATAAGCCTCCTTTGCTCCGGATATATGGACATCATCCTTGCCTTCAAGTTCTCAAATCGTGCCATGTATTTTTTAACACTACTCACTTGAGCTATCTTGTTGAACTTATCAATGACCTCTCTTGGATCTTCATCAGCATACCTTTCACACAGTTCATCCACGAATTCTTGCCAAGTTACATTAGGATTGCTCAAAATCAAGCTATGAAACCAAATATCTTGATCTCCATGTAGGTAGATGGCAGCCAATTCAACCTTTTGTGAGTCTAGAATAGAGTAGAATCGAAAGTATCTTTCACATCTTCTAATCCATGACTAAGATTGCACTCCATCAAAAGCATCGATCTCAACCTTAGGCTGGCGTAAACCTGATTGCCTCACCACTGGCATTTCCTGTGCTTGTTCTTCAAGCGGTTTTGGAAATAGAGGATCAGGAGGTCTTCCTTGCTATAGGATGCTAGCTCTAGTAGGTCTGGACTGTCTATTAATTTACTCTTGCATTCCAGTCAGCTGCTGTTGCAAGTGTTGCTGCCATTTTTGTTGAGACTCATTCATATTACTAATAACCAGCATCAAATCTTGTACTTGCTTTCTCAATTGATCCAATTGCTTAGTCTGATTAGCTCCAGCACTTGCATTTCCAGCCATAGAAGTAGCTTTCTTGCCTTTAGTTAGCTTGATCGAAGCAATGCACAAACAATTCGCAAGCTCTGATACCACTTGTTATGATTCAAGATAAATCTTGGATCATAACCTAGGAGAGAGAGTGTTTGAGCTAAGAAGAATGGGATAGAGATGAGAAATAGAGAAAATTTGAGATGAGAGAAGAAGATATTTTGTCAATACAATTCAATGGAGGTGGGGCTGCATCATTCTCTTTGGCTGGAGAGAATTCATCCTTGATATCATCGACGAATCATATGGGTCAATTTCGCCCACCCATATTCCTGCATGCCTGGACTCTGTCTTGCAAAACTCCCAATTGCCAAGCTCACCCAGTTATGGTTTGTTGTCCCAGCTTGCCAAGAGTGTGCTGAAACTTGCCCCGCCAAGGTGTGAACGGCATCATCCTCCCCGGGTTGAAGAGAATCCGCCTGTGATTTCTACATGGGCTCGTTTGGACTACTCTCGCCAATGTGGGAGTCATGTTGGAAACCCTTATGCGCACTTTCTTGTGTCTGTCGTAGGCTCCAAGCAATGACCGTCGGATCTGCTCATATTCAGCATGTTGGTTGGAAGGGAAGTGTATTGCTTTCTCTCGTGGACGCAATGTCCCCTGTCCTAGCCTTCTGACGTGCTCGGTAATAAAACTTTGGAAAAGGACAACCAATATTCTTCTTACTGCCTCTACTAGATCATCCGCCAATGATACCGAAAGCCCATAGTACATAATGACCTAACTGAGTGCCCTGCCGCCAATTCTCCTCCACCAAGCCTCGTCCTTCTTCGGCGTCAAGAGAACTGTGAACGCTTGATGTATGGCTACTTTGCACTTCACAAGACTCAGTCAGCAATGAGGCCAATCCGTTAAGGCAACCTCCGGTACTTCTTTTAATCCGGTACTTGTGCTTCACAACACGGTACTCGGTACCTTCTCTAGCTTTTCTCCATGTTCTGTTTTTCCATCAAGATATTTCCGCCAAGTTCCATCTTTTGTTGGCGTCAATAGAGTTGATCCACCCTTTTGATTTACTCGGATGTAGCCCCCAGCAAGTAGTCTCCACACTTGGCGCTTAAAATCCTCAAGCTCCGTAAGGCTTACTCAGTATCGAATCAGCCTTCTTGGCAAGGCAACTTCAGAAACCCAATTTAACCAGCATTGTTCCTCCCTATTGGCAATAAACAATACCCAAACCCTTCTGGACACACCACCTTTGATAGACTCCCTACCTTATTCGGCACCTCCTCCTCATCATAGATGGGCTCGTTATATGTGGGCTCATCAAAGATGGGTGGAGAAGACAAATCAAGATATGTCGGCTCATCAAAGATAGGTTCTCTCTTGATTTCACCTACTGATGCAGATGCCATCTCTACCTCGCCAACTTCGTTGGCGAACGTGGCCCCATCTTCCACCTCTTCGCCTAGTGATGCCAGCTCGTCCTGAGCCTCTTTCACCACTATGAAGCCTTCTTCTTCAAACTCCGGAATCTCAATCCAGGGACCGGACTCCCACCTTCGTTCATCAACGTCAATAGCATGCTTGATATTAGGCCGATTACTCCTCATCCATCTAACCAGTACCTTTGCTTCCGGGAATGGTTAAGGAGGCTTTCGCCCGTGTCTTCCTCGTCACC
This sequence comes from Simmondsia chinensis, assembly GCA_018398585.1. NCBI lineage: Eukaryota > Viridiplantae > Streptophyta > Magnoliopsida > Caryophyllales > Simmondsiaceae > Simmondsia > Simmondsia chinensis. The sequence goes on from JAGTTD010000007.1 coordinate 14,160,733, forward strand.
CTTGTAGGCGGGTGTTGGGGCTGGGTTCCCGGTGTTTGATCAAGTTTTCCCCCCCGTTTAATCAAGTAACGCTTGATTCGCCGGAATCTCTCTTCCATATCCTTGAACCTCTTCTTGGTCTGCCACTAAAAGTCACGCTCATAAACGTTTCGGACGGCGGCGTATCTCTATCACCCACGGGCCATCTCAAAATTCGTTCTGAGCTCTGATACCAATTGATGCAGTGCTTAGTAGGGAAAATAGAGGAAACAAGAAGGTTCAACAGCCTTCTCTTAAATTCTATTACGAAAATAATAAAAATAAGGGGGAAAAGTTGCTCAATTTCTCACAACTCGAGAAAGAGAGAAAACCCTAGAAACTCTCGAAATTAATTATGAAATTATGAAAGCTAATAAACCCTAGGGTCCGTCTTGTTTAAATAGAGGAACTTACCTGACTAGACTCAAACTTCTAATTTAGAATCAACAGTTGAGATCGTAATTCATGTGCTTAGTATCAACGGTTGAGATCGCAATCTGTGTGCTCCTACTAAAATAAAAGATTAAAATAAAAGGGATAAATATAAATAAATAATTACTAATATAAGCTATCCTAATTGATGTTAAACTCTTAAAAGCCGCACTTTCTCTTTAAGCTGCGTCCCTTTTAAGCTCGCCAAGCCATAGCCGCCAACCTGCTAATGACTCATCCGCCAAGCTGTGCCAACGGAGGGGGGGCTGCATCATTCTCTTCGGGCTGGAGAGAATTCATCTTCGAATTCATCAATAGATCATATGGGTCAATTCCGCCTAGCCGTATTCCTGCGTGCCTAGACTCCATTTCACCAAACTCCATATCGCCAAGCTCACCCAGTTGTGGTTTGTCGTCTTGGCTTACCAAGACGTGTGTTGAACCTTGCCCCGCCAAAGGGAAAGACGCGGATAGAGGGGAGAGACGCAAAACGGTGAACCGGATTGAGAAAATTAATATCAATCAGGAGACTCTAGCTTAGATTAAAAATTAAAAAGATAAATATGAAAACAACTATTAATTTTCTAAATAACTAATAAGTATCTTTTAACCTAATCTAATCTAAAGTCTTCTAATTGATGTTAACTTTCTCAATCCGATTCACTCTTTCACATCTCTTCCCTATATCCGCGTCTCTTTCATCCCACCAAGTAACCTATTTCACCAAGAACTCGATCCACCAAGATACGGGCTGCATCATAGTGTACTTATATTTTAACTTGTACTAGCAAAATTCCGTGTAATGCACGGCCTGAGTTTTGTTTCACGCATTAGTTTGTAGATTTCAATTTTTGAAGTCTATGAATTAACTTTTCTTTATGATGCTAAAAGTACTATTTTTCACATATAATTTTCTTCTACCAAACTATAAATGTATGTGCTTTTGTTGTTGCTTTTATGATCTTAAGTGAGTGATGTAGTTCATTTTTTTTTTTTTTCTATTTTTTATATAATAACCATTTGTTTCTATTTGTAATGCCATCATTTTTTTTAAAGCTTTTTTATGACATTCCATTTTGTTAATTTCATTTTAAAAGATTAAATGAATATTTTTTTAATGATAAATTATTAATGGATAGCTTTTTTTTCCAAATTTGGGTTGTTATTTTTCTTTGCTTGGCCCCTCGGTTTACAAATTATGAATGATTCTCTTTTTTAGTTGGAGTGCTAGTTTCCTTTTCTATGACCTTTTATTCTGTTTAATATCAAATAAGTAGTTTTCGTTTATCTTTTATAACTTTTATTTTATTTATTTATTTTTTGTTTTGACCTTAATGGCAGAATTGAAAATCTTTTTGTTGACAGCATAACCTTTTTTTCCTATTTGAAAGCAATGCATTCATTATTTTGTTTTTAATTGTTTCGCAATTTTACTTTTTAAACTTAAAGTTGAAACTATTTTCATTCATAAATTATTAAAAACTACCCTATGCTTTTTTCAATATTTAAGTGCTAATTTTCTTTTCTTTCAACTTAATTCTCTTGATTTTTGTATGTTTTAGTTAACTTGCACGGTTTTATTTTTAGTTTTAATTTATGTTTTATGACTTTAAATTTTGTTCGTTAATTTCTATATAAATACATAATTGAATACCTTAATTGCTAGGTAAATAAGCATTTTTTTTCTAATTACAATCAAGGCACTCATTATTTTGCTTTTAATTTCTTATGACATTTGAATTTCTTTGTTGATTTCACTAATTAGAATAAGGAATTGAGTCAATTTTAATATATATTTTCATTATAGAGGAGGGGAGACTTTGGGCATTTTGAGATTATTTATTCTAAAAAAATAAGTATATATTTTTTTTGGCAAAAATGCTTTTCTAAAATCTGAAGGCTGTTTGGAAAACATTGAAAAGCGCTTTTATTAAAAGAAGAAGCTGTTTTTCTACTTTTAAGTAGAAGCAAAAATTTAGTGTTTCTGATTTTAAGCAAAAGTAGAATCAAAGACTTCAAATTTTCAGGACAAAAATACCGCTACTCAAAATATTAAAATTTTATTATACCTTTGCACATATATCATCTTTTAAAATCATATTACTTATGCTATCTATATACAAGTTTGAAATGTGCGAGTTCGTTATATTACTTGTATTATATTTATTTTCTTTCATAATATAACATTATATATATATTATACTTATTTTAATTAATAATAATAATAATAATAATAATAATAATAATAGCAACAATAACAACAATAATAACAGTAATATTAACAATAGTCATTTTGGGTTTTTAAGTTTTTAAAAAATAATACTGAATTATGAATAAAATAAATAAAAATATTAATTTTTACTTTATAGCTTATTATTATTTTATAAAAATTTAAAACATAAAATGATTAATATATACTAAAAAAATTGTTTAAAATCAATTCTATATCCAAACACTATTAACTATAAAAGCCTTCTACCCATGTCTTTTTAGGTAATTTGACAAAAAAAAGGCACTTTTCTTAAACACTGGCCAAACACTAACAATAATAAAATAAGCGCTTTTGACTGGTTGAGCCAAACACAAACTGCTTATTCAAAACAACACTTTTTACATAAATGCTTTTATAGAAAGTGTTTTTAAAATAAGCAATTTTTTTTACAGCAATTCCAAACAGGCCCTTCTTCTTGATAATATAGATAGATAGATAGATATATTCAGCTCAAAAAAAAAAAAAATACAGAAGAAGAAGCTGGATATATGATGAAGGATGTAATGAAACCTTTTTTCTTATATATATCATAAGAATTATTTATTAAAAAAAATTCTCATTAGTATCCTATGTCATAATGTAATGTGTTTTTGTAAAAATGTAGCCTAATTTATGAGAAAATGCTAGTTTGTTAGATGATTATGATAATATGTATAAACTATGTTAGTGTTTGAAAATGCAGTGGAACTACGATACATCTATATCTAATCAAGGTTATTTACAAATGATAAATTCCGTTAATAGTCTGTTTGTACTCACAATTATATGCATAGAATGTAATTGCCTATGCAAATTGGGACAGCAAATGGAAAACTGACAGTATTTTATTAATTTAATTATTTTCATGAGATTAATATTGGCTAATATTATTAGAAAAATCGACTAATATTCAAACATAGCAACAAAGGAGAGAGCAATTAGAGAGAGAAAAATAAGAAGATAAGCTCACCGAAAAATTATTGCGATGAACATCAACCAGAGAGCAACAACACAATAAAAGATAAGAACTAATTATAGGCCTACACCTATCAAATTCAACTTATGAAATAGTTGTTTTCTCTAAATTGATATAACAAGTCCATAAGAAAGCAAATCTGTTTCACAACATGAATTCAATCGAACTCTAATTAAGAGCAAAATCAATCTTTACAACATCAAATATCAAAATTCAACTACAGATCTAATTATCAAATTTTTGCACTAATAACTTCAATCCAAATTGATGAACTAAAGGTACTGATTTAACAAGTTCAACTATAAACAAGTATCCGACCATGATAGATAGGAGAAATTAGAAAGATCTTAGAAATTGATGATACCGTGCCGTGGTAAAAACCACTGTCCTAAGAGACGATTTAGCCGCTGCTCCGATGCACACAGTATAAAAGGCGGCTGTCCTCCAGGATTAACGCGATCTGACTCTTAACGTGCACTCATTAATTGCCGGGGAGGAGTGTCTAAGAACTTTGTCCAAATATTTTTAGAGAGGAGACCGGGGATTGATAGTAGGAGAGATTTTTGAAGGAATTGGAGGTGGTGAGAAGTAAAATGCTTTTGCTGACGGCAGAATTACCAATCAAGAGGATCTTGAAGGAGAGATCCTGTGTTTTTTACTTTTCTCCAAGCCTCCTATTTATATTGAAGTTTGCAACAAGTAAATCCCAAAAAATCCTTTGAAATAATAATGTTTAAAAGTTATATACCAATCCTTAAAAAACGGCCTGCAATGGTGAGTGTTTAACTGCTTTTTCCAATGTTTTAAAATGGCTTGCAGGCGTGAATTAGAGAAGCTATAATTAGCCAGTTATTTCATTTGAATCCATCAAGCCGAAACCGTATAGATTGAGTTTTTTCTGTAAAATAAATGGACTCGTTAAGAAAAAAGATATCCACACAATTTTTCTAATGCGTGATACAATTTCCCCATAAAATTATAAGTTAGCTTGTGTCATTTTTCCAACAATCCCCCACAAAGAATACAAGTGAAAGAGACCAAAAAGAATAGATTGGACAAAGGGAGTTCAGTTTCTCAGTGCAGATGTCTCGCGACTTGAATTGTCACCTAGTGTAACCCAAGTTTAGGACCAACGTCTTGCAAGGTGACTTTCGTCTTGAACCTTATAAGGGGTTGTATAGTCTTCCACTTAGACACATATCTGTGAGGAACAGTGTCCTGAAATTCAGATTTATTCTAGATATATTATTTTAATTAATAAATAAAATTGAAGTTCTAGTCGTTTCATAGTTAAATTTGTGTATTTGAGCATTTATACTGCATATGATTTTCTTTTGGGAAACATCCATGAGATGGGTATAGTCCTCAGACTATAATTTACATGTTTGTTCTAAGTGGTTTATGAGACTAAGCCACAGATAGACTTGAAACAAATGGTATGGATTGTTGTTTGAAAGACTTGTAGTCGAAGACAAGTTTGGACCACTTGTATGTTAAGACTATAACGTTACACTTTAGATGACTTGTCTTGGTCATGTGGATGAAGATCCAAAAGTGTTAGGTTAGTGTGTTTGACACACTGAGTTGGACCATGTGGGTTACTTATTTCTAAACTATAATCGAAGATGAGTGATTCACGTTGTACTGTTTGAACGACGACTCTAAATCCTGAGGGTATTTTGGACTTGTGCATGGAGCGTTAGTTACTTTGGTGTACAATAAGTAAGGTCTAAACGAATGACTGAAATCCCACGTACATTGGGTAGCAGCGTGAAGTGTGACAAGGATCAGGTATTCAATAAGAAATCTACAGTCTCTTATGAGAACAGATGTTCCCTTAGTTGATTTGCAAATATTTGAATAGTTCGGAAACATTGGCCAAAGTATTCTAAGTGTTTGACATTTGGAATTTATACTGTGAATATGTTCAAGTATAAATTAATTATTCAGTAAAGGGCGAGTCGGTAACTAATGGAGAAGCTGTGAGAAGGATAATGGTAGTGGTTATATTTATCATTTGTCATGGACATCTAGTGGGTGGGTTGTTGTCATCAATGCAGTCTATAAGGGAGATATCGAATAAATAATTTAAGTCTAGAGTGCAGGGAGATTTATTTAGTAGAATTAAGTCTCATTAAGTGGTAATTAAATTAATATCATGAGATGGATTAATTTAACCCATTTGGAGCTAGATTTAAATTGTCCTTGAGGTCCCTGCATAAGCCTTTCTATTTTATTCCCATTAGAAAAATATTAAAGAATTCATGAGATGAATTATTTATGCATAAGATGGGTAAATTAATTTTGCCAAATATTATTCATGAGATAAATAAAATTTAAAATTATAAAATAAAATAATTTTTAAAAAATTATAATTCATATGATGAATATTTACATGTGGGAAACAAAGCAAAATAAAAAAAAAATAATACAAAGAAAAACTGCACAGTCGCGATTCACGTGAACCGGATCCAACGTCGCGCCCTGGGGCACCCACCAGTGCTATCCGCGTCCCCATGCGGGGACCAATCTCGCGTTGACATGTGTCACGCATTTTGAATTAAAATAATAGGCATGATTTTTGGGTGGATGAAACGATGCGTTTTGACTTTCCTTTGTAATTAAACGCTGCGTTTTGATTTAAACTGGGAATCCTTTTTCTATTAAAATTAGATTTTTTTCACTCCAGTATATTCCTATAAATAGAGGGGCTTATTCCGAGGTTTGGCATCGAAGTTGAAATATTTCCCGAGGGTTTCTAAAATTGTTTCGGAGATCTAATTGGAGAGAAAAATTTTCGTTGAAATTTTTCTTTCCTTAGTTTAATATTTTTTGGAGCCCACCCTCTGGGCAGTTTGAGGTCATTGCATAGAAGGTCTCGGGATCTTGATTTCGAAGAATATTATTGTCTTTCTTGTTTTTCTTTTATTGGAGCAATTTCAGGTATGTTTTTCTTTCCTTCTTCTTTTAGTTTCGCTTTTCTATTTATTTACAGTATTCGTTATTATGCCTGTTCAAGTTTATGTATTGTTATGAATGTGTTAGAGTAAAAGGCCTGTAGATCTAAATTAAGAATTTAGATCTGATGATTTAAATTATGAATTTAAGTCAATAGATTTAAAATTAGTAATTTTAAATCAACCCTAGGTTTATAGTTATGAATTCTAAACCTGTACCACTGCGTAAACTTTAGGAAAAATTTTTGAAATTCATCCCAACATCCGGTATTAGGGCAAAAGGTTTATAGAGATAAACCTATTCCCGGGAACTCTTGCACGTGAGGTGTCACGAAGCGTGACTCTCCAACCGGGGGCTTAGGTAGAGAGAATAGTCTCCTACTCTAAGTGCTCTAATAGGTGCCTATTATTGTGACCATAGTTGAGAACTGTGAACCTAATAGTTAGCATCAGAGTTTATTTCCCAACAAAATTTCATATTTTTTTTTCCAACAATTGGTGTCAGAGCCAGCCTCTGATTACATTTATAATATACATGACTTGGCATAATAAGATAGAAATAAATAGATTTGCGATTTAATAAAAATATAGATTTTATTAAGAAGGAAAGTTAGTTTAATTTGACGGTTCGATTTTAATTGTTTAAATCAATAAAGAATTAATAATTAATTGAGATGATTGTTTGTATATCGATTTAAATTGTTTAAATCGGTTAAAAGAATTAGTAGTTAATCGGGTTATTTAAAGTATCGATTTAAATTATTTAAATCGGTCAAAAGATTTGATTGTTAACTAGGTTGTTTATTGTAACGATTTAAATTGTTTAACTCGTTAATGAATTAATCGATAATTCGGTACAACCCACAAATTTGCGATTGTATTGTTCGTATAATGAGATTGTACGTTCTCAGTCATGATTTATGAAATCCGACGAAATTGATTTATTAAGATTAGATTCAAATATTTTTAATAATGGATGAAATTGATCTAATGAGATTAGATTCAATTAATTTTTATAAAATTAGATAAAGTTAATCTAATGAGATTAGATTTAATTATGTTATATAAAATCAGATAAAATTGATCTAATGAGATTAGATTCAATTTATTTTAAATTAATTATTTTAATTAAAAAAAATTGACGCTAACGTCATCATGTCAGAATTTTAAAAAAAAAAATTTTGACACGCTGACGTCAGCACTGCTTCATGCTGATGTTAGCGTCAGAGTTTAATTAATAAATTTTTTTTTAATTTTTTCTTTTTTTTTTGAGACGTGTAGGAGTCAATACTGATTTATATAATAATTATAAATTAATTTTCTTTTAGAAGTAGACTCTAAATTAAATTATGAAATAATTTCAGCTGTAAATCAGTGTTATTTTAAATAAAAGTTATTTGATATTATTTTAGAATAAGATTCTAAAATAGACTATGAGATAGTCTGAAGTTTGTTTATTTTTTTTAGAATAAGATTCTGAAATAGACTATGGGACAGTCTAAGCACCAAATTGCCATTGATTTTAAATAAAATTATTTTTAATTTAATTTTGAAATTATAATTTTAAAAGTAGATTATGTGATAATCTAAATTAGATTTTCGTATTATTTTAATTAAAATTAACTAATTAATTTTGTTGATTGGTTTTAGAATGAGATTCTAATGTGAGATTAAAAGATAATCCATGCTTGAAAACGATAGTGTTTTTGAATAAATTAATTAATTAATTTTGGTTAATTTTAGAATGAGATTCTAAAGGGGATTATGTGATAATCTAGGTTGTAAATGCAAGATAATTAAACACCACTGGTTATAAAAATCAAGTAGGAGCGAGGTTTCAATTGTTGTAACCTCACGGTCTCCATTACCGGTATAGCAGTATAGTAGATTGATAGACCTCCCTGCGGAGGATGTCGGTTTGCAGATTACAGGGTTCGACTTCTTTAGGATAAACCAAAGTGCAAAGAAATGATGTGATCACGCTGTAGTGGAGTATTTTGTGTATTTGTATGGAGATTTTGGTAATGGTTTACACTTGACTAACGTGATGCATTAGCCTCCCCGAAGAGCTCTATTGTGTCATGTTAGAGACTAAGGTAAAGCGGTGAGTTAACCGTATTTAGTAAGAGTTACAAGAAAAAAGGTTAATTGAGAATTGTTCTCACCTGAACTAGCTCCGTGTGACCCCGCTGCCGGGGAGTAAGGAGTGGTGTGTTTGAGTCATCATTGTATGCATGATAGTACAGTTTGGTGGATATCTGACTTATTATGTATGCTAAATTGAAAGAATATATGTCACTGCATTATACATGACTCATATAAGGTAGTTACACGATTGTTTGCATTTACAGTGTTTTTGATATGTATACGGCTGGTGAACTTCACTTGATTTCGAATACATAATGTACTCACTCAACCAAATTACTTTGCTTTGAAAAATAAGTTAGACTTGGTCATTACTCATAAGGGACCTACTAGAAAGAAAGGAAAGGGCAAGATTGTTATTGTAGCAACCAAGTTCGTAAGGAAGTCAGCAAAAGAAAAGTGTTTCTTTTGCAAGAAAAATAGGCCACTGGAGGAGAAACTACACTAAATACATAGCTACTCTTCCTGCAAAGACTGCTAAGCCGTTTAGTGGAGATATGTTGATATCTCACTTGGTTGACTTATGTCCAGTTGAGAGTCCATCAAGTTCCTGGTGGGTGGACTCAGGTTCAACTGACCATATCTGTAATATGTTACAAGAGTTCAGGCTAAGCTAAAGACTACACGATGGGTGTTGCACCTGATGGTCAGGGACAGTACAATAATAGTGGTCTTAAGTGTAGGAGATATTAGCTTAGACTTTAGTAATAGAGTTTTGTTTTAAAAGATTGTTTATTTGTAGCTACTTTGCAGAGGAATTTGATTTCTGTATCTCATGTAATGAATAATTGTTATTCAGTTGATTTTGATAATGAAAATTTTAATATGAGAAATAAATTATTTATTTACACATGTACATGAATAAATTGTTTATTCTTGTTATTTCCTTATCAAAACTATGGTAATTGTTTAAATAAATTTAAGGGAAGTTCACTTGTTCAATCTTCTAAAAGAAAACTCCTTGTAAGGGATATGTTACGCTCGGGCTTGAACCACGAACGTAAACTAATATAAAATGTGGATAGATTGAGAATATGAGATGAGAAAGAATTGAAATTGAGATGAGGAAGTAGAGTTTAGAGTTTATATAAGAGAAAGAAGGGAAATTAGATGAGAAATAGAGAGAGTTAGATGAGAGAGAGAATATTGATCTCAAATGAGATAATTTGTGATACTTTGATTGAATGAATCTGAAATGTACAAGAGATTGCTACTTATAGGCAAGGTCAAGCTTGCTAATACATTTCATCTAGACTTACTAGCTTAACCGACTAAAGAACTATCTAGAACACTTAGAAAATATCTAATAACTAACTCTAACAACCACCTAAACAACTCTGGTGCCAACATCCTAACAACAACTAACTTGCAGGTTTACATGCAGATACTTGCAGAATTATTACAATGCAGGTTATACCAGTAGCTTATTACAATGTAGCTAACTAAGACTAACTAACCACACACACAACACTTACTAACTAATGCTATTACATCTTTATTAGCTAACAACACACACAAGATAGCAGCAACGGCACAGTAGCAGCAGCAGCAGAACATCACAGAATCTGCACATCAGCAGCAACTCAACATTGATAACATAAAATAGCACAAACCTCGAATTCTCGGATCATAACATTCCCTTCCCCTTGAAAACGTTCTTGTCCCCAAGAATGGGAGAGAGTGAGGCTTTGAAGATCACTTGTTGTCTTGCCAATTCATGTACCAGCAAAGACCTTGTTGCTTGTCGTGCCAATTCATGTACCAGCTTTGAAGATCATAACAATATCTGAGATGCAGCTGAAGAGAACTTGTTGCTGCAGTATAGCCTGGTGAACAACTCACAAATATCCTCCCAATAGCATAGCTTCATGATATAGACCCTATTAATCAAAACTCCAATCAAAAAAGGAATTATATCATCCCGAACTTGCCGATCGGCATGCCGATAGTGCATAACAGCTTCTGGAATTGGATTTTGAAGGGTAACACCAGCAAATTGAGGAGTAGCTGACACAATAACAACTTGAGGTCCACCTAAAGATCTTTCATCAATCACTGCAGGTCCAATAGCCACTTTAGAAACACAAGATTGCAATTCTGCAGCAGCAACAAATGCTTTCCCAGCAGAATAACATTGCTCTGCAGGGAAGACACTTAGGTTCTGCATATAAACTTGCCACTGAGTCATACTTAATTGATTTGGTGATATATCAACATATACATCAGTAAAATCATGATCTTGAGTTAGTTCTTGCGAATTCAAAAGCTGCTTAGGCTGACACACCAACTCACGATTCACTTTCGGCTTTGTCAACTTCTTTATACCCCCAATGTCTTTTAATGCTTCACTTAGATGGTTCCTCTTCGTCTTACTCTTCGCTTTCTTTAACATTCCTTTAACATGAAAATCATATTCTCATTCCGAATGCATGTTATACTGTGCCTCATCATCAGCAAGAGACTCTAACTCTAGCAAAAGATCTTCATAAGGATCATCTTGTTCAAACTCAGGTTCTTCAACTTGTTTTCATCAATTTCGGCATTGTCGTGGTCGAATTCATCTCCAACAGCCACAGGTTCCACTTTCTTCCTTTGCTCAACATTGAACTTTGGTTGTCTAATGCTATCCGCTAGCTCCGGAAACTCATTTGCATCAAGAACACTAGCATAATCACAACTGATGTTAGCAACCGGTTGAGCTGAATATTGCAGTTCCTTCATTAGCTGCATACATTCATGTTTCCACTCTTGTCTCCATTCATCAAATGCTCGTCTCGATTCTTTATGTTCCTGAATCCATTCCTGTCTCTGTTTTATGAAATTCTCCAACTGCTCTTTCAACTCAGCCATATCAAGAATGAACACAACTTCAATCTTGAACCAGCTCAGTTCGCAGAAGACGAGTTCGAAAATCGCAGAAGAATGAACTTGTTTCGCAACTCCTCAACAATGAATTGCTTTATGAAGTAGTACTCCTTTGATCGCACAAACAAGCACTTGCTATCGGTTCGACAATCTTCACTGATCACGAATCGTAATATGCAAAGTCACGAACAAAACCCTAACTTCGAACAATTTCTGACAATGATGTTTTCTTGATTAATTCGGACTGAGAATCTGAAATAAGTTCGATTTCTATCTATAGTGATGATTTTAACACACGAAACACAACAATCTTCAAGAAAAATATCGGATTTCAACACCTTCGATGCTGAGTTCGCGTGTCAGAATTTCGCCATTGCTGACAAATTTTCACCTGAATTGTTCTTCTGAAAATTTTTTTTAAAATTTTTTTTTATTACGCACTCGATTGGAAGCCGAACGAGGCTCTGATACCAATTGTTATGCTCGAGCTTGAACCACGAACGTAAACTAATATAAAATGCGGATATATTGAGAATATGAGATGACAATTGAAATTGAGATGAGGAAGTAGAGTTTAGAGTTTAGATGAGAGAAAGAAGGGAAATTAGATGAGAAATAGAGAGAGTTAGATGAGAGAGAGAATATTGATCTCAATTGAGATAATTTGTGATACTTTGATTGACTGAATCTGAAATGTACAAGAGACTGCTACTTATAGGCAAGGTCAAGCTTGCTAATACATTGCATCTAGACTTACTAGCTTAACCGACTAAAGAACTATCTAGAACACTTAGAAAATATCTAGTAACTAATTCTGACAACCACCTAAACAATTCTGGCGCCAACATCCTAACAGCAACTAACTTGCAGGTTTACATGCAGATACTTGCAGAATTATTACAATGCAGGTTATACTAGTAGCTTATTACAATGTAGCTAACTAAGACTAACTAACCACACACACAACACTTACTAACTAATGCTATTACATCTTTATTAGCTAACAACACACACAAGACAGCAGCAACGGCACAGCAGCAGAACATCATAGAATCAACACATCAGCAGCAACTCAACATTGACAACATAACACAGCCCAAACCTCGAATTCTCGGATCATAACAGGATATTGCCTACATATGGCACCAACGTTTAGGTCACACTAATTCGAACAGGATCCAAAGACTGGTGAAAGATGGACTGATAGAGGTTTTGGACTTGAGGTCATTACCAATTTGCGAATTCTGCATAGAATGAAAGGTGACCAATTTTGTCTTTAAGAGTAAAGGCAACAGGGTTGGTGGATTGCTTGAGCTGGTTCACATAGATGTATGTGGACCAATACATGTTTAGGCAAAAGGTGGGTATGAGTACTTTTTCACGTTTAGTGATGATTACTCAAGATATGTATGTGTTTACCTAATTAGGCACCAGTCGGACTCTTTTGAAAAGTTCAAAGAGTACAAAGACGAATTTTAAAAGCTATTAGGTAAACAAATTGAGTCACTTTGATCAGATCGAAGTGGTAAAAATTTTTCGGGTGAGTTTCCTAACGGCAAATGAGACAAGATCTCAGCTTTTTGCTCAGGTTACACCGCAGCAGAATGGTATTGCAAATAAAAGGAACAAGGACGATTTTTTCTACAGTTTTTTGATTTAAAAGTTTTTTTTTTTTTTTTTTTTTTTTGTAAATACAATACAAAATATTTAGATAAGCATTTTGCAAGTAAGCTACAAAAATAAAAACAAAATGGTATTAAAAAGAAAATGACAATAATTCTGAACAGCTAGACACAACTTAAGTCATAGTGGAAGCATTAGATGCACCTACTAATAGGAACGAGAATGTTCCAGGTACACGAAAGCTTAGGTGTGGTGGGAGGATTGTCAGGACACCTGACAGGTTCATAGCGGGAGCCTTAGTGGTTGACTGTGGCATTGAATCTGATACTTTTAGCCACCATGAAGCAATTAAGTCTTCTAGTTTTGTGCAATCGGTTGCTCAAATCATGCGTGTACAAATGATATTAAGAGAAAGTAGTGAATTTCTTAGTTTTATATTTCAACGATATACTACTCATTGAGAATGATGTAGGGGTGTCATTATCTGTAAAGACTTGATTTTCATGATAGCTCAATATGAAAGACATAGGAGAAGCCAGCTCCACTCTTAGGATTAAGATTCTGCAAGGTCATAAGAGTAGGATGTTGGATCTCTCTCCAGTCGCTTATATTGACAAGACGTTGTCAAGGTATAGCATAGAGTTCCTCTCTCTTTTGAGTAGTGTTCTGGGACACCTCAAGAAGAGGAGCAATTGAGGAATATTCCATATGCTTTGGCAGTGGGAGCCTCAGGTTTGCCATGTTGTGCACGAGACTGGATGTCTGCTATGCTATGGTGTAGTAAGCAGGTATTAGTCTAACATGGGTCCAATAGACTAGGTGGCAATGAAGCGTTTTTCTCTAGTCCTTAAGAAGAACTAGAGATCCTATGCTAATCTTTTAAAGTGACGAGCTAGTTCCAGTTGGCTATACTTATTTAATTCTTCCCATCAGATTAAAATGATAGACGTTCGACGTCTAAGCATGTCTTGACCCTTGGAGTGGGAGCCATTAGTGAGGGGAATGTCAAGCAGTATTATATTGCTGACTTCACAATAGAATAATTGTGCTCACTAACGGTTAGGCTCAGTAGATTTTTAGTTCAAACTTAAAAAGGTTGAGTATGGACTTTGTCATAAATTAGATTTAGGACAAGTGGGAGATTGTTAGGAACAGTGTCCTAAAATCCAGATTTATTCTGGATATATTATTTTAATTAATAAATAAAATTGAAGTTCTAGTCGTTTCCTAGTTAAATTTGTGTATTTGAGCATTTATACTGCATGTGATTTTCTTTTGGGAAACATCCATGAGATGGGTGTAGTCCTCAGACTACAATTTACATGTTTGTTCTAAGTGGTTTATGAGACTAAGCCACAGATAGACTTGGAACAAATGGTATGGATTGTTATTTGAAAGACTCGTAGTCGAAGACAAGTTTGGATCACTTATATGTTAAGACTATAACGTTACACTTTAGATGACTTGTCTTAGTTATGTGGATGGAGATCCAAAAGTGTTAGGTTAGTGTGTTTGATACACTTTGTTGGACCATGTGGGTTACTTATTTCTAGACTGCTATCGGAGATGAGTGATTCACGTTGTACTGTTTGAACGACGACTCTAAATCCTGAGGGTATTATGGACTTGTGCATGGAGCGTTAGTTACTTTGGTGTACTGTAAGTAAGGTCTAAAGGAATGACTGAAATCCCACGTACATTGGGTAGCAGCATGAAGTATGACAAGGATCAGGTATTCAATAGGGAATTTACAGTCTCTTATGAGATACAGATGTCCCCTTAGTTGATTCGCAAATATTTGAATAGTTCGAAAACATTGGCCAAAGTATTCTAAGTGTTTGACATTTGGAATTTATACTGTGAATATGTTCAAGTATAAATTAATTATTCAGTGAAGGGCGAGTTGGTAACTAATGGAGAAGCTGTGAGAAGGATAATGGTAGTGGTTATATTTATCCTTTGTCATGGACATCTAGTGGAGGGGTTGTTGTCATCAATACAGTCTATTAGGGAGATATCGAATAAATAATTTAAGTATGGAGTACAGTGAGATTTGTTTAGTGGAATTAAGTCTCGTTAAGTGCTAATTAAATTAATATCATGAGATGGTTTAATTTAACCCATTTGGAACTAGATTTAAATAGTCCCTGAGGTCCCTGCGCAAGCCTTTGTATTTTATTGCCATTAGAAAAATATTAATGAATTCATGAGATGAATTATTTATCTATAAGATGGGTAAATTATCCCCCGCCCCCAGACCCTGCTTTTGCAGTAGCCCTTGGAGCCACTGGGTTTGTGGTTGTTGTTGAAGATGGGTAAATTAATTTTACCAAATATTATTCATGAGATGAATAAAATTTAAAATTATAAAATAAAATAATTTTTGAAAAATTAAAATTCATAGGATGAATTTTTATGTGTGGAAAACAAAGCAAAATAAAAAAAAATAATACAAAGAAAAACTACACAAGCGCGATCCGCGTGAACTGGATCCAACGAAATCACGTGTTGACACGTGTCACGTGTTTTGAATTAAAATAAGGCGCGATTTTTGGGTGGTTGAAACGATGCGTTTTGACTTCCCTTTGTAATTAAACACTGCGTTTTGATTTGAACTGGGAATCCTTTTTCGATTAAAATTAGATTTTTCCACTCCGGTATATTCCTATAAATAGAGAGGCTTATTCCGAGGTTTGGTATCGAAGTTGAAATATTTTCTTAGGGTTCTGAAATTGTTTTGGAGATATAATTAGAGAGAAAATTTTACGTTGAAATTTTTCTTTCCTCATTTTAATATTTTTCAGAGCCCACCCTCCGGGTATTTCGAGGTCATAGCGTAGAAGGTCTCGGGGTCTTGATTTTGAAGAATATTATTGTCTTTCTGGTTTTTCTTTTATTGGAGCAATTCCAGGTATGTTTTTCTTTCCTTCTTCTTTTAGTTTCGCTTTTCTATTTATTTATAGTATTCATTATTATGCTTATTCAAGTCTATATATTGTTATGAATGTATTAGAGTAAAAGGCCTGTAGATCTAAATTAAGAATTTAGATCTAATGATTTAAATTATGAATTTAAGTCAATAGATTTAAAATTAGGAATTTTAAATCAACCATAGGTTTAGAGTTATGAATTCTAAACCTGTTCCGTTACGTAAACTTTAGGGAGAATTTTTGAAATTCATCCCAACAACTGGTATTAGGGCAAAAGGTTTATAGAGATCAACCTATTCCCGGGAACTCTCGCACGTGAGGTGTCACGAAGCGTGACTCTCCGACTGGGGGCTTAGGTAGAGAGAAGAGTCTTCTACTCCAAGTGCTCTAATAGGTGCTTATTATTGTGACCATAGTTGAGAACTGTGAACCCAAAAGTCGGCATCAGAGTTTATTTTCCAACAAAATTTCATATGTTTTTCCCAACAATATCAAACTCTAGATCGTAACAACTCCTGCAGTTTGGCGCGTTTTATCAGTCATGCATTTGTCTTGGATATTCATAGGCGCTCTAGAAGGCAAATCTTAAACCTTTATTGGGAGCGACCAGACTCCCACACCTACGTAGGTGGATCCCATAAAGTATGCGTTACGGAACACCACCAAACATATGGGTATGAGTCCATTAAGAGCTAAGCTCAACCTCACCCCTGGTAACATACAAACAGTGTCCATCAAGTGTAAGCCTTGCTTACACCACCAAACATGTGGCTATGGACCCATCTCCGCACTGTCACACCATAGAGAGGGACAACATAAAACACAGTATATTCCTTGAATAAAACTATGACTTTTCACATTGAACCTGTTAAGACCAGGTTGGATACATTACAGTTTATTCATGTATAGACTTTAGTCCTGTTCCCCTCGATGTTTCCACAATCAATGGATCCACAAGGTTCTTTTCAGACCTTACACAATTTAGTGATATCACTTTGTTTCGAGTAGATCATTTATGATCTTATGCCAGAGACGGATAGGTCTCCTCTTGCCAAATCCATCAAGTGTGCAGTGTCCACCCTACCCGTCCCGAACTATAGGTTAGGTTAAAGCATCATGCTCAACCATCATACATGGTATTTCACATTGTATTGCAACAAAGCAGTACTTGAGAGTTGACCACTGGCAACGTCAATCACGGGTTGTTCTCACCCCCACATTGAGGTATCTGTAATGAAATATTAAACAACTAGCTCCATTGCTTGCCAACTTCAACAAATGTTAGTATAACATAACAGTGGAGCAAATGTCATATCAATACAATCATATCTCCACCCCAAATACTCAAATAGTACACATATTATACATGTATCATATACACAGTTGGCATGAAAGACATGCCGCAAATTTGTCAAATTTCACATATCATCACAACTGTGAAACATTCTGATATCAAATTAATTGGATCACCTCTAGTTTAGGTCACAAAAGACTATATACCCATTCTCATCGTACTTAGAGTACATGCATTATTACCACTAAGGATAGTCCACATATTACCAATGTTGTATCTAATTTTTGGTGATATCAAGAGAAAATGGTACAAAAAATCATAATTCACAAGATGCCTTTTACAATTTAACTTAAGGCAACCCTAGCCTCTACAAGGCTCTCCCGCCCAAGTGCTAGCTTCATCAAGCTATTCATACTGAATTTGGACAGTCACCAAAACAATATTTCTAGCGTAGTCAATTTCCATAAGCTAGCTATAACTAGCAAACATCGACGGAACTACAATATAGACGAGAGATTCTGATCAAATAGAATTTATCATAGGTTCTCGGGTCTCACAAAACCCCCACAATGAAATGTCTCACACAACATTATTAAGCCATTCAAATTTTCTACATGGTGAAGAGCCCTTATTTACTTCTTTGGGGACACTGGTTCTAGCCCCACTTTCAATAAGATCATATTTTCCATAAAGCCATTATAATCTTTAAGGCCAATCAAGGTTCTCAAATGACCTACACCTTACCCTTTTCCTAAAACTAAAAAAGAAGGTATGAAACACTGATCCTAAGGGCATACCAGTCTCCAAGACAACACCAAGTCCACATATGACTCAAACATATTGTAAACAACAGCTATTACTTTAGTACTGCAGAATCTAGCATGTAAAAGTCCATAACAGCATGTATATCAGCAGCTTACCGCTTATAATCTATATACGGCAATATGGATAGCAACATAAAGCCAAAAAAAATATATAGCAGCACATTCAGCTTGAAAGAGACATGTTTCAACACTTAAAACAACATGCTTTTTATCATTTCAAGCAACATGTAACAACATATACAACTTGCTTCAAACATAGCTATGGAAAATACACGAGACACTTCAACATGGAGACTAATATACTAAATTACACATGGATTTTCACAAGGTATCACGAGTCCTATTAGCCCTTTGCAATAATCAACTTTCACTTAGGTCACTCCAAATACGCAAGAAAAACAACTCTCAAAAACAAGGTTAAGCTCATGGTTAAAACTCAAATATACCATGCTCTACCCACACAAGGGATTCAAGATTGTGCTGCTAGACATGCCTAACCTAAGAGTTGCCAACTCTAGGTTCAAGACTTCATTCTAACAAGTTCACAATCAACCTCAAGCGTTAAACAAGTATTATCCACAACAATCACACAGAAAATTGAAAAACACACAACCTTGAGGGTTGTCCATGATGCCCATGGCCTGCATATTTAAGGAAATATTCCACACAAAGTAGTCCCTTCCCCACCAAAAGCATTATACCTTTCAATAGGAGCAGATGGCGACTCCTAAGTATGAACCACTTCAAGGGTTAGCCATAACATGGGTATACAAAATTCACACACCTATACCAACACCTCATTCATGATAAGTAACTGCATTTAAAACAAATCTTTAGACAACATAGAGTTAGCTCTTTCTGGCAATTCAATCATAGTTTATGTCATCAAAATCTGATCGATTGAGCAAGAAGCTAAAATGTCTTCGGCGGGGATCCCAACCATTATCCTAGTAGTGAACTAACGTGATTTGTCACTCAGAATAAGACATAAAAATAGAGTAAAAGGCCCAAAAGCATAAAGCAATGCAACATGCACCCACCTTCCTTCATACTATGTGCTCTACATATGACTTCTTATCTACCCTGATCCATCACAAGCACATATTATAATTTTAGTACTCATGATTGATTGAATTCGTCTTTTAGATTGTCTGAAAAATTGGCTAATATTCAAGCATAGCAACAAAGGAGGGAGCTATTAGATAGAGCAAAATAAGAAGATAAGCTCATCGGAAAAAATATTCCGATGAACATCAACTAGAGAGCAACAACACGATAAAAGATAAGAACTAATTATAAGCCTACAATCATCAGATTCAACTTATGAAATAGTTGTTTTCTCTAACTTGATATAACAAGTTCATAAGAAAACCAATCTTTTTCACAACATGAATTCAATTGAACCCTAATTAAGAACAAAATCAATCTTTACAACATCAAATAGCAAAATTCAACTGTAGATCCAATCATCAAATTCATGCACTAATAACTTCAATCCAAATTGATGAACTAAAGGTACCGATTTAACAAGTTCAAACAAAAACAAGTATTCGACCATGATAGATAGGAGAAATTAGAAAGATCTTACAAATTGATGATACCGCACCGTGGTAAAAACCACTGTCCTAAAAGACAATTTCGCTGCTGCTCCGGTGCACACAGTATGACCGGCGGCTGTCCTCTAGGATTAATGCGATCCGACTCTTGACGTGCACTCGTTAATTGCCGGGGAGGAGTGTCTAAGAACTTTGTCCAAGTATTTTTAGAGATGAGACCGAGGATCGATAGTAGGAGAGATTTTTGAAGGAATTGGAGATGGTGAGAAGTAAAATGCTTTTGCTGACGGCAGAATTACCAATCAAGAGGATCTTGAAGGAGAGATCGTGTGTTTTTTACTTTTCTCCAAGCCTCCTATTTATATTCAAGTTTGCAACAAGTAAATCCAAAAAAATCCTCTAAAATAATAATGTTTAACAGTTATATACCAATCCTTAAAAAACGGCTTGCAGTGGTGAGTGTTTAACGGCTTTTTCCAACGTTTAAAAATGGCTTGCAAGCGTGAATTAGAGAAGCTTTAATTAGCCAGTTATTTCATTTGACTCCATAAACCCGAAACCGTATAAATTTAGTTTTTTCCGTAAAATAAATGGACTCGTTAAGAAAAAAGATACCCACACAATTTTTCGAATGTGTGATACAATTTTCTAATAAAACTACATGTTAGTTTGTATATTTTTCCAACAAATATTATACGCAGTGCTTCACTCTGTCCTTTCTTGCATTATGCTGCATTTTAAATTTAAACAAC
This sequence comes from Simmondsia chinensis, assembly GCA_018398585.1. Lineage (NCBI taxonomy): Eukaryota > Viridiplantae > Streptophyta > Magnoliopsida > Caryophyllales > Simmondsiaceae > Simmondsia > Simmondsia chinensis. The sequence continues at coordinate 14,181,356 of JAGTTD010000007.1, forward strand.
AAAACGAAATCTATTTCGCATTTGCTCACCAAGAGCCCTCTCCGCACTTTAGATGAAATACCTCTGAAACTCTGATTCAAAAATTAATTCTTCCACAGCATGGTGGAGCTCGGCTGACTCAAAATCAATGAACTCCCTTCCTATCAACGGCCGAGTTTATGTTGCACCTTTTTCTGGCTGTTTGTTGCTGTAAAAGATGCAAAATCCAATGGCTTTTTTGGTTTTCTGGATTTTAGGACGCGAGTCTCATGGTCTTACCTTTCATAAATTGTAGTTAGAATTGGATTTTATATGCAACCCTTCAGCAAAATATAAGTTAATGAGAGCATTAAAGTGCTTTTCGGTTACTGTAGTTTTAATTATCAGCTAAAGATTTTTAATCCTGATTTTTTATTTCACCATTAAATTGCTTATTTATGGCTTCTGGGTTTTTATCCTTTCATTTTTCCCCTGTCAATTGCTTATTTATGGCTTCTGGGTTTTTATCCTTTCATTTTTCCCCTGTCGTGGAATTCTTTCTTGCACTGGTCCAATTTCTCACATTTGTGTTTCTTGACTCCTCTTTGCCTCTTCCGTTTCATTCTTCCTTCTCTGGTTTGCTTTTATTTATCCTTTTTATTAGGAAGCCAAGAAGTGACACTCTAAAAGCTTGGGGATTGCGTTTTGATGGATTATGGGAGATTGTGGAACCTCTACTTAATAGATACCATAGATAGATTTTGTAATACGTATGTATTTATTTTTCTTTTGTAATTATCAAGTCACTTAGAAAGTGTGTAGTATTTTGGTATTGGGCATCCTGCCCAAGTGTCGAGATCCCGGAGTCTTTATGGTCTCAGGCCTCCTAGGAGAGAGCTACACTAGTCGAGTTCATCTGAATTTTATATAGCAAGCTTGGGCCTCGATAACGAGCTCAACAAAGGCTCAGTTGGAACATGACCTGTTTGCTTTATTTTGTTTGCACTTAAGTGTGATGTGGTCACCGTAAAATGATACATGAAACAAACGTGCGAAAGGGACTCACCGCGACAAGGGAGTGAGCCTAAATTCGAATTGCACGTCTTGGACCTCAACCACTCACCATTTTTAGAGAAAAGGTTGTGATATTTAAGTGTATGTGACTTCGGTTGTACCGTAAGTTCTGCTTATGCTTCAATTATGAAGACTTGGTTAAATGTTTTTGTGGATTTGTTAATATATATTTTGATAGAAAATTAAAGGATATGGACCTAAATTAAGTGGTAGTTATAGTGACGAAGTAGGGCCCACAGACACATTTCCTAGTAAACTTAAAAGTCAGGAACTAGGGTGAAGACAAAGCCAAGAGCTCAGCAGTCCTCTTACAAGCCCGAGTCAATCAGGTTTTTAAGCTTGACACCCTTGACTTATAACTCGAATGAGTTATTGTTTGATAAGACAAAGGTGGAGCAAACCGTAGTTAGGTTACTAGATTAGGACCAACGCGATCAAGATCAAGCCTTGGTGGTCAAAGCCCTAAACAATGGCACGAACCTAAGTTCAATTGACTCGTCAAGCAGTGATAGCAGTGTTAAGACCAACATGTTTGCTCCAATCTAATACTTTAATTGTCTCCGATGTGACTCAGAGTCCAATTGATCTCAACACCACCAAAGAGGATCTTTCTTGGTTACCAGATGATGACCCTTCATCTTCTTTCACTTCAAATGTCCTAGGACCAACCTTTGACCCATCTCATGACGTTCCTAGCCTTCCAGGCTTGTTTTCGGATATTGATGAGTCTCCTTTACTTTGTACAGCCTCTATAGGTCAAACATGGGGATGAAGACGCATCTGCAAAGTAGTAGCACCTTTCAAAGAATGGACGTTCTTAACAAAGCGGTACGTAGATTGGGTTGATAGGCTAATGTTGACTCACAGAGAAAAATGGAAAAACCTTCGCATCTGTGAAGCCATTAGGCATTCCACCATCCCCCTTAGGTATGATTATCCCATTATGATGGCGCTAACCTATTGTTGGAACACTTGTTATAATGCTTTTGTCCTTCTTGATAGTTTTCTTGGTATTACCTTAGAGGACATAGCGGTCTTGATGGGTCTTTCATAAGAGAAGAAGAATTGCCTCTTGACTCTTTTATTTCTTCAAAGGCCGAAGCTTTTGCCTCTTCTGTCTTTGTCATCGATTTACCCAGTGGTTATGAGTCCTTTGTCAAGATGTTTGTCACAGGGGTTCATGACTTTGGGTATGGTTATAGAGAAGAAGAGACATGCTTTTACTTGTTTTGGATAAACAAGTTTTTCTTTGCAAATTCCTCCAACTCAGTTTCTAAGTTTCTGAAGACCATGGCTGTTAACCTGGTCTTTAATAGTGGTCCATTGGCCCTGGGACCATTGTTCTTGGTCCACGTATATGGATGCCTTTAGGAGATCATAGTCAAGACCTATGTTGCCCAAATAGTTGGGCCCTTTTGGTTGGTCCAACTTTGGATTCAAGCCTACTGTTACGTTTGTGATTAATTCACAAACGTAAGTTAGGATAAAGAGAGTATGGGATGAGAAAGAAAGGAGGGAGATGAGAAATTAGAAGAGTTTAGATGAGAGAAAGAAGTTTATCTCAAAAGAGATGTTTTAGTATTTTCATTGAATAATTTGAGTTATTACAACACTGCTACTTATAGCCTAGCTTAAGCAAGCAATACAATGCATCAAGACATAATAGGCCAACCGGCTTAAGCTAGGATACATCTAGAAGCATCTAGAATTAACTAACTAATATTTGAACTTAATTTTGGCGCCAAAACCAGCACAGCAACAGCCAACAGTCACAGCAGCAGCACCCTGCGTGCAGATAACAGCAGCCCAACCAGCTCAAGCCCAAGCCTCAGATTCGGATCATAACATTCCCTTCCCCTTGAAAATATTCTTGTCCTCAAGAATGGAAGAGAGTTGTAACAATGTAGATCACTTAGCTTATGAAAAGATAGCTGAATTATTGGACTCCTTGCTGAAATCAGCAGCTGAAGGACATCTGAAGAACCCATTTGAACTTGAAAATCACTTATTGTGCAATAGAAGATAGCTTGAATGCACTGACGGCCCTGCACCATTAAACAACAGCAAGAACAAGTATGTAATCCGAGAAAATCAAGGACCAATTGGTACTGCAAATGGTACTGCTGAAATCTGTTGCAACTGAAACGAACCCATGCTGAACTGACACTGAATTGCAGTAAATTCACGAGTATGTCTCTTGTTACGACCCAATGTTTGTGCTTGAATGTATAACCCTCTTCAGGGGGTCTGGATTGATCAAACTAGACATCAACAACACCTCCAAGATACTTCCTGATGCTGTTAATACAGCTCAAGACCTGGTATTGCTGCAGAGAATCAGTAACCGCAGTAGCAACACTGTAATTCTGCTTGTAAAAAGCCTCATAACCGAATTTAAATGTCATTAAACCCATAAGACTGCTCATGAAGTCCCTTAGCATCTCAGGAGGCCATCCATACTCAAACCAAGTGTCAAAAATTATTGGCAGGCAGTCCCAAGAGCAGCCCAAAGTGATCACCAGCGAAAGAAGCAATCTGTAACTGCTACTACCATCAATTCCAGTTCGTGTTGGGTTCATCAAGAAGCTTCCCATCTTCTGCAAGTTCATAAGACCTCTCAAGATCATAGTTAAACCATCCATGAGTGTACTTAACACCCGATATGTAGCTGACAGTGAAAGAATTACAATTCCCCAAGGATTTTCAGCAGTCATCTTGCATTCTTGTTGTCCCAACTTAATCAATTTAGCACTTGTGACTTTGGCTTTAAATTCTGAACCTTTGCTCCACCCAATTAAGTACTCATGGGTCGCAATTGAGTTCCTATCATCCGTCTTGAAGATGAACCACAGATCAAGACACAAATGACACCCCAATGTCACCGAGACTAATTTCAGATCCAGAGGAAGTCCACCCTGAGCTTCACTGCTGAAATGTAAAATATTTTCAGCTGGAATTGCTCTTGTTCTCTTGTTGTACTCCTTCATCCACACATCGAGAAAGTATTGAAGCTTGTGCATATTATTTTTCCATTCAGCACACCCACAACAGACCACCCAAAAAAAATTTATATCTTGTATCAGCTCAGACAGCTTTAGTCGCTGTGTGTCCCAATGTTCAAATGCTATCATCTTTGTCTTTGCTTGGCTTTGCACACCAGCTGAATTTTGCAGCCTGTAACAAGTATAAGCCTTTCCTTCAAAGCTTGCTTTGATGTTAGCCTCATCATGACCCACAGCCTCTACCTTGCTTGCACTGACACCGACCACTTCATCATCACACAGCAGCACCTGTTGCCAAGCTTCTCCAATCACTTGTGATTCATCCCCTTTCGGTTCAAAGGACTTGCCATCATCAACTATATCATTTAAAGCACCTATGGTACTAATGTGGATCGGATCAGAAATCTTTCTTCCCACCTTACAACCTTAGTACACAACCTTCAGCTCAATTGCTTGCAAAGGAACCCAGTTTTGTTTGTTGTGGACCTTGAGGCGCACTCTTGCAGCTCGAGTGCAACTTTTCAGCAAAAATTCGAATCCTCTCAACTTCGTATAGTCTTGAGAGACTTCCCCCGGATCAGGGGGCAACTTATCATAAGAACTTGCACTTGGATAAATCACAACTCTACTCAAATGAAGAAATAGATCATTCCGAACTCGCCGATCGGCATGCTGATAGTGCATTTCAGCCACTATATATTCATAATCATTTACCCAACACAAGAGACCTTGTAAAGCATCCAAGTTGGTGTTGTTCTGGTCCTGAGTTAGCATTCCATCATGCCCAAAGGTGAACTTAAATATACTCAGATTTGAATTTGATGACACTGCAGCCGCAACCACTGATTCCCTAACAGAAAAACATTTCTCAGCAGTGAAGATGCTTCGATTCTGCATATAAGCTTGCCAAGGAGTAACACTTAACAGATTTGGGGATGTTTTAAGTGATGTCTCAGCAACGGCATCAACTTTTTTGGTTGGTATCACAAATTCTGCTGCAACCATTCCATGAATACCAACATACATATATGACTCTTGTATACCAGCATATACATCAGTAAGAGCAGCCTCTTGAGTTAGTTCCTGTTGATCATAAAACCTCCTAGGCTGAAACACAACCTTACGCTTCAACTTCTTCTTTGTAATCTTCCTTTTTTCCCAAAAATTGTTCAATGTGTTGTTAAGATGATTCTTCTTTACTTTACCCTTTGCATTCTTTATCATTCCCATGACATGAAAATCGTATTCCCCTTCCTGAAGCATGTCATGCTGTAGCTCATCCTCTTCAAAATACTCTAACTCTAGCAAAGAGTCTTCACAATGATCATCTCGTTCAACCTTAGGTTCATCCAACTCGTGTTCATCAATTTTGGCATTAGCTTGATCCAATTCTTCTTCAACTACGTTAAGTGGCTCCACATTGTGCACTTCAGCTGCTGCGGTTTTATCAACCTCACAATGCACTTGATGATTTAATTCTTCAAAAGGCCACACTGGTTGAACAGTAGGAGAGTTTGGCCTTCTACATTGTTCTTGAATCTCAGCTACTTTCACTTCAAGTTGCTCCATATGCTGATCCCAATGCACGGTAGGCCTATCCTCCAATTCTTGTGATTGAAGAACGACCTGATCCCATTTGTCTGATTCAAGCGGTTGAACTTGCTGATCAACCTTACCATTGATTTGCTGCTTCATATGTTGTAAAATTTCATCGCAAAATTGCTTCATCCTACTGTCCAAGTATGCAATCGTAAGCAAATCCCGACCTGTTGCATCACTACCATCCATAATCACTCTTAAACTTCACACTGTAAATTGATCTGAATGATTTTCGAATTAACAGCAGCACAAATGGTTAAGATCGAACATTTTCTGAAATTTCAAGATCAGATTTAAGAATCACCGCATTTTCCAAACCCTAACTGGCGAACTTCGAACATAGGAAACTCGAACAAACCCGAACCGCAATGTTAGTTGAATAATTCGACTTACACTTTCGACTTAAGCTCGACTCTAGCTAGCAATCAAGTCCTCAACACAATACCTAAAGTGAACTTAACAAACGAAAACGGATTTCAACAATTTTTGTTTCCTAGTTCACTGTCAGACTATCGCTTGCTGTCAGAATTTCGCCTAACACTCCTCCACTCAATAACATATAATTCTTAAGAATCACACGCAGCATCTAATGAATTCTCACCACTTCTAAGCTTATCAACACAATTTCATTACAATTTGGCCACAAAACAGATTCGGATCGAGTGTAACTTGTAGTTCAGAAAAACAGTTACCTCAACCTCAATTTCTGAAATGAAGAATCTGAATTAATCCTCAATGCAGCTTGTTTTCTGATCTTTTGATTATGATCAAGTATAATATTGATCAAATTGTATCACTTAAGCTTACTGCATTCAACAAGAACAATGTAGCAACAGAAATTGATACTCAACTAATTGTGACCAGCGTCTGCAATTAGCTCTCAACTCTGATTACATATACGATCAACGGGCTTGCTCATCACTCACTGAATTTGTGCAGTTTAACTGTCAACAGTGTGATCAACACGAGCTTGAATTCAAAGACTCACAACCGATCTACAATTGAAACTCTTTTTATGTGTTTTTCAAGCACTTTTCTCTACAATTCAACAACAGAATTCAGAACTGAATTCTTAACCAAATTGCAATGCAATTAAAGGATATTTGATATCAAATTACGTTTGATTTGGAAGCCAAACGAGGCTCTGATACCAATTGTTACGTTTGTGATTAATTCACAAACGTAAGTTAGGATAAAGAGAGTATGGGATGAGAAAGATAGGAAGGAGATGAGAAATTAGAATAGTTTAGATGAGAGAAAGAAGTTTATCTCAAAAGAGATGGTTTAGTATTTTCATTGAATAATTTGAGTTATTATAACACTACTACTTATAGGCTAGATTAAGCAAGCAATACAATGCATCAAGACATAATAGGCTAACCGGCTTAAGCTAGGATACATCTAGAAGCATATAGAATTAACTAACTAATATTTGAACTTAATATTGGCGCCAAAACCAGCACAGCAGCAGCCAACAGCCACAGCAGCAGCACCCAGCGTGCAGATAACAGCAGCCCAACCAACTCAAGCCCAAGCCTCGGATTCGGATCACAACACCTACTTCCCTGAGCTTTGTCCCAGAGGCCCTTACGCTCCCAGAAGCGAGGGGGTTTGTTGTTTTGGGGAGCAACATGCTCTTTGTAAGGTCCAACTACCCCTAGGATGGTCCTTTGACTAATGCCTTGAGAAATTACTGTCTCCTCGAGGTAGGAAGGGGACTTAATGGACTCTCTTTTGGGAGAGAAACCTTGGTCCTCATTGGTTCAGAAAACTAGACCTTCATTATGATGTCTCTCTCGACATCAACTCACAAATCTGGTTGGCAATCCCGTGCCCTCAAGATCTGTTCTTCTATCACCAAACTCATCTTAGTGTAAAGACTTATATGTCTGGGTTATTTGCTAGGCAATTTGGTATGGTCCAAAATGTTTCCTTTCCCAGTATAAGGACTAAAAACCTTTGGTGGACCAAGAGGATCTCTGTTCAACTCCATCAACATAAAAAGGTTCATGAGTTGAATCAAGAAATCAAATCTTTTCATTAGTACCTTGTCATGCGTAGGTATAGTCCATGTGCCATGCCTCATTTTGTAGCTTGGTTCCAAGCCTATTGGTCCTCTTTGGAGGCCAGAGGTGCCAAGCCGTATTTCATACCATCTTTTGAGCATGCAAGTCCCAGCTCGAGGAGAAGCCCAGCTAGTCAACATAAGGCCAACTCCATAGAAGGCAGCATCAGGTAAAGAGCCACCCTAAAGTATGTTTTAGTTCTATTTTTGGATGGTTCTTTACAAAAACTAATCTTTCTCCTTTCTTTTTGCAGCAGTAGCTATCCAGGAGACTCCTAGAAGTGCCAAAATTAGGAGTTTCACCCATATGTTACTAGAGGAGTCCCCACCAGGAACCTTTTCACCAGTCCTTGAGATTGGTGGCTCAAGGAAGAGAAAGTAGAAGGAGGTTCCCCCAACTCTTCCTATTGGGCCATTTAGGTAGCAGAAGAGGAAGAAGATGAAGAAGTACCCATCTCACAGCTAGTGAGAAAAAGAAGAGCAAGGCTCCTTGAATCAGAGGTATTGGCTTTTCTTGATTGGTATTTCATTCATCTTTTTCAAAGTAGCTCCTAACTTAGCCCCTTTTTTCAGACACAGGAAGAGCCAGCTCGAGTTATTATGGAGATATTAGATTTTCCATCCCAAGAGATTGCACCAGAGCTCAGTTAGAGTACTAAACTACTGAACTCAAGTATTGAAGAAGGAAGTGACATGGCTACCTTTAATGCGGAGCCAATTATCAGCTATCCCTCCGAAGAGGTTTCCTTCCCAGTCTATCTGAACCAGGGCCATGTGAAGGCTCCATTCTTCTGCCCAAGGGGCTCAATCTCCATCGAGGAAATCTTTAAAGGTAAATTCCGTAACCTAGCTTCTTAACCCTTGATTTTCTAAACCATATTTTGTTCTAACATGCAAAGTAATGTCTCTCAGAGGTTCCCCTCGAGGAAGACGTTCCTATGGTTGAGGAGCTAGCAGAAGCTTCAATTGCACAAATGCCAACATATGTCCTTCCTTTGCCTCAAGCTGAGGTTTCAGAGGTAATAATTGTTCCCCTTACCTTAGATGTTTTCCCAAAGTTAAGATTTAATCTAACTCCTTTTGATGTTTACCCTTTCATAGGTCACACCTCCAAGAGCCATTCCTTCTTCATCACTAGGAGGGAAGACCTATCCTTATAAAAGCTAGGAGCAAGTGGCATGTTGGCCTTCCAGCAACTAGATCAAGTGTCTCCGAGATTATAGAGACTAGGGGAACTTGCACATCTCCCTATTTTGACCCTAGCTAAAAGGGCTAACTCCCAAGAGGCTGTGACTCTAGTGAAAGCCTTAAAGAAGGACCCTAATGTGGCTCCTGCCATCGCCAAAGAACTCCAAGTCTAGGAGGGAGTGATTGTGAGGGTGAACATTAAGGTCCCACTGCTTCATCAACAGAAGCGGTGCTGCCAAGACGTCATAAAGAACTTAGGGTGTTTAGCTGACCTTAGTGGCCTGCAACTTTTGTTTGAAGAACCTGAAGCGAGCAAAAAGACCCAGAGCCAGCAAGATCAAGGGATTAAGGGTCTAGAGGACGAAATTCATCAATTGGAGGAGAGACTCGGTCATCTTAGGGGAGAATTGCTTTCCCTGAGACAACAACATTCCTCTCAAGCACAGTGATTAGAAGTATTAAGGAAGCTATCGTGGAGGTCCAAAGAAGTAGCCAAGTTCTCGAAGAGGAAGCCCTTTCCTTGGACCATGAGCTAAGTAATACAACTAGCCAGTTGTCTTCTATAGAGGAATCCTTAGTAACGATTAGGACTCAACTCTTTTAGCTTCCATTTTTTTTTTGTAAAGAGCTTTTTGGCCATACAAGTTACTTGCTTGTACTTCTCTACATATAAGCCAAGTACTTTTTGATAACATTAATGAAATACCCATTTTTGTTCAAATACATCTCTCAACATGATGATTCCTTCTTTCTTGTTCTTTATTTTCTTATCCTAAGGATCTTTGAGTTGATCCTGGAGACATTAATATTGAAATTAAGCCCATAACTCAAGGAATCTATACTTAAGGACTTCCTTGTTAGAATTCCAAATTGATGGCACATATTTCTTTAGGAACCTCCCATTAATAGCCCTTAGGTGAGTTCTTTCATCCAGATCTTAGAGTAAGTAAGCATTGCCTTCAAATACCTTGATGACTCTAAATGCGCTCTCGTAGTTTTGGGACTACTTTCTAAAGACACGATTTTTATGGTCAATGGGTAAAACCACTTTTCAGACTATATCCCCTAAGTTAAAAGGCCTGAATTTGACCTTTTTGTTATATGCTTTGGCCACCCTTTTCTTTTGTTTCTCTAACTTGTGAAGGGCGTCAAGCTTAACTCGGTCTAAATTAGTTACTTTGTCCACCATAGCCTACTCATACTCAAGTTTAGAAAACTTTCCTTGATGAGTCGACCTAATATGCTGAAATGCTACTTCCATTACGAGCACGACATTATGGTTGTAAGTCAAATGGAAGGGAATTGTCTGAGTTGTGTCACTTTTTGATGTTCTATAAGCCCAAAGAGCATCCAGTAGCAATTCATGCCACTTCCTGGGTTGTCTTCGATCATCTTTTCAATATTGGCCTTCAAAATCTTATTTGTTGACTACGCTTGGCCATTGGCTTGCATGTAGTAAGGAGTTGAATTCAAGGTTTCTATGCTGATGCTCTTGGTGAACTCCTTAACCTCAGCCCCATTGAACACTCTAGATTGGTCCACAGTTATGGTTTTAGGGATACCAAACCTACACCGGATGTATTCTTTGATAAAGTCAATCATGTCATGCTGATTGATATTCTTATATGGTTCAGCCTCTACCCATTTTGTGAAGTAGTCTATGGCCACAAGAATATCGAAGTGTTGCCTGCTGGAAGATAGAGCAATGCAGGGAGAGACAAAAGGACCTTCACATGGTTTTCATTGATTTAGAGAAGGCATATGATAGAGTGCCAAGGGAGGTCCTTTGGAGAGTTTTAGATAGGAAAGGCATCCCCGTGCCATACATCCAAGCCATTACAGACATGTATAAAGAGGCACAGACTATGGTGCGTATAGAGGACGGGGAGACAGGCGCTTTCCCGATAACAGTAGGGGTACACCAGGGGTCTGCTTTGAGCCCCTATCTGATCATTCTGGTTATGGACGAGCTCACTAGGCACATCCAAGGATGTGTACCCTGGTGCATGCTTTTTGCAGATGACATAGTGTTGGTGGGGGAGTCGTGGGAAGAGGTAATTGAGAAGCTGGAACGGTGGAGAGGGGCACTAGAGTCGAAGGGTTTACGACTAAGCAGAGCCAAGACTGAGTATATGGAACTCAAGTTCGATCCCTCCACTACGCCTAGCTCGGAAGATGTCAAGATTGGATCTGAGGTCGTAGCGAAGAAGGAGAGGTTCAGGTACTTAGGGTCCATGATATAGCACAACGGCGAAGATGATGAGGATGTTAACAACCGGATTAAAGCGGGATGGCATAAGTGGAGGATGGCCTCCGCAGTACTTTGTGATAGAAAGTTCCCCTTGAAGCTAAAGGGAAGATACTATACGATGGTTATGAGGCCGGCCATGATGTATGGGGCGGAGTGCAAGGCGATGAAACAACTGCACACGCTGAAGATGAAGGTGGCGGAGATGCGAATGCTGAGGTGGATGTGCGGACACATAAGGAAGGATAAGATCAGAAACGACGTCATAAGAGGCAAATTGGGCGTAGCCCCCATTAAAGATAAATTGAGAGAGTAACGTTTGAGGTGGTTCGGACATGTTAGAAGGAGATCGGAAAACACTCCAGTAAGGAGGTTCAAACAGCCCCTTACTACACTAGGCAGGAGAGGAAGAGGCAGTCCAAAGAAGAGATGGATGGAGACGATCCGACAATACCTCACCCACCTAAACCTTTGGGAGGAGATGGCCTCAGATAGGGCCCAATAGAGGGCTAGTATAGGGGTATAGATGCTCCAGTTGGAGTAGGGTAGTCTAGCTTACTAGTGCTAGGCCGTGATATCCTCCTGGCACACTTAGGTTGTGTACTTGCTCTCATGAGCTACTACTTACCTGCCTACCTGCCTACCTATCCTTTGATTTCTACTTGATGTGGCTTGCTTTGTGTCTGTTGTGTTTGTGTTTTCTTTGTGTTTGTTGTCTTGCTCGCCTTGTGTTTTGCCCTACTCATGCTTTGTTGCTCTCCTGCTGCCAGGTCACATGCTTATGCTGCGGGCCAGCCTCTCAGGTTGGGGGTCCTCAGAAACAGCCTCTCTTCAGGGTAGCCCCTGAAGGGGAAAGGCTGCGTACATCTATTCCCCCGACCCTGCTTTTGCAGGACCCCTTGCAGGCACTGGGTTTGTTGTTGCTGTTGTTTTTGTTGCCTGCTAGAAGGGGGGGGGGGGTGATTTTCCCTATGATGTTCGTTGCCCCACCTCTGAAGGGCCACAGTTTGAGAAGAGCATTCATCTTAGCTGCAGGGACTCTTGGCACATGTCCATGTCTCTAGCATGCTCAGCATCCCTTGGCATATTTTATGCAATCATCCATCATTGATGGCTAGTAATAGCCATAATGTCAGATGAGACAATGCAATTTGTTGCTAGCTAGATGGGATCTACAGATACCCTCATGGGCTCCTATCTTTACTAGCATTGTTTCGTCCAATCCAAGACACTTGAGAAGCACTCCACTAGCATCTCTTTTATACAACTCCCCAAATTCATCGTCTAGATGGAATCTATGAGCTCTCATTTCTATCTTTTTTTCCTTAATGTAATTTTGAGGGCTCTTGAAGTAATCTATTAAAGGCCTCCTCCAATCCTCATGTTGATTTAGGATAGTTTGATGGATTTCAAAACAATCCAAGTGTTCACTTAGCATAGCTTCACTCTCAAAATTGGAAGACATAGCGAATTCAATGTTATGGTCCAAAACCTTAGTCTTTATGACCGTGGTTTCTTCGCACCAAGTCCTGGGCAATTTATTCACTAAAGTTAACTGAGTTGAGTCATTGGCGGCTTTATTTTGTTCTCTAGGGATATGCTCAAGTTACAGACCATCGAACTTATCCAACAGCTTTCGCACCATTGGAAAGTATCTATTAAAGTGTTTCTCAAACGTTGGAACTCCTCTTTTATTTGGCAAATAAAAAACTGAGAATCCCCTTTAATAACGACATTGAGCACTCGCATTCTAAGAGAGTATATAGGCCAATTATTAGTGCCTCATATTTTTCCATGTTTTTGGAGCGTTTACCAACTAAAGTGACATCTAACTTAGTGATGATTCTAGCGTGGAATTCTATCACAACTCCAATTTTGACAATTGAATTGGTCCTTGATCCGTCAAAGTAGAGTTTCCAAGGGACCATTTGTTATGATCCAAGAATTCGAGGTTTAGGGTTGTGTAATGTTACAAGGCTGAGTTGCTGCTGCTATGCTGATTTGGTTGCCGAGCTGAAGGTTCTACTGCAGATTTGTGAGGGCTGCTGTTAGTTATTGCTACTGTTAGTTGTTATTGGTGTTAATTGTTGGTTAGTTTGATTAGTTAGTCAATAATGCATGTGTTTAGTAGCTATATTGGTTGTTGCATTGCATTGTAACAAGTTGTTAGTTCAAGCTATGTAAGTCACTGCAGTAGCAAGTGTCGGTTAGTGACAGTTCAGGCATGAGCGCTGTTAGGAGTGGTGTTTTGACGCCAAATAGGATTTAAATGTTAGTTAAGCTTTAGTTCTAGATATTTGTAGATGTTTCTTAAGATGGTTAGTCCTTGTATGGCTAGATACAATGTATTAGCTCATATCATGTAAGTAGTATAAATAGGAGGTCCTAGCTTGTAATCAATAACTTTGATAATGAATTGATCTCATTTGGTTACTTTCTCTATTCTCTCATCTCTTTTCCCTTCTTTCTCATCTAAACTCTATATTCTTTTCTCATCTCATACTCTCTCTATCCCAACCAAGTTTAAGGCTCAAGAGAAATCTTCGAAACCTTAACAATTGGTATCAGAGCCTTGATTTGGCTTCTGAATCAAGCTCATATCCGAAAAATTATAAAAACCTGATTAATTGTGTTGCAATTAATCCACAATAAAAAGGTTTGATACTGATTTAATTCAGATTTTGTGATCAGAATTCAAATCGGAATTTTGAAGTGAACTTTTGGCAGTTATTGCATTAGTGAACAGCAACGTCTGGGAAGTTGCTTTCGGTTGGGAATAAAGTGATCAAATTACATTGAAGAAAGTTCAATTGATCAGTATTTGTTGAGTATAATCAACATAAAAGCTGATTCATATTGAATTCAGAAGATTCGATCAAGCATTAGTTGTTGAATGTCAGTGCAGAAGCAGAATATCAGTGCTGAACTTATGTGCTGAGCTATTTGTTCTTGATTGATCACTCAGCTGATCGATTGAAGAAGAAGTTAAAATTGAGCTAATTGATCCACATTATACTTGATCATCATCAAAAGACTAGAAATCATCTGAATCGAGGTGATTACAAATTTTACAATTCAGAAGTTGAGATTAAGGAAATGGTTTTCTGATCTTCAAGTTGCAATTCGATGAGAATTCGTGTTTGTTGTTGGATTGTGTTTAAATTGTGTTGCTAAGCATAGGAGTGGTGAGGATTCATTAGAATCTGCGTTTGATTCTTAAGAATTATATGTTATTGAGTCAAGATTTGCGTAGGCAAAATTCTGACAACGAAGGCGAAATTCTGACAACGAATATTGCACCGAAGGTGTTGAATTCCGCTATTGTTCTTGAAGATTGTTGTGTATCGTGTGATTAAATCATCATTGCAGGCAAAAATCGAACCAATTTCAGATTCTTAGTCTGAATTATTCAAGGTAGCGTCTCTGTCAGAAATCGTTCGCAGTTAGGGTTTGTTCAAGTTTCCTCTGTTCGAAGTTCTGTTCGAGTTCGTCAGTTAGGGTTGATAATCATTGAAGATCGTGGAACCGATAGCAAGGATTGTTTGTGCGAACAAAGGAGTAGAACTTCATTAAGCAATCGATTGTTGAAGAGTTGCGAAACGAGTTACACACTTCGGCGAGTTTCGAACAAAGTTTTGTTGTTCATTACAAACATGGCTGATGGAGTAAGAACCAGATCAGGAGCTGGAGGAGCAATTGTATCAGCTGCGGTGATAGGTTATGGTGCTGATGCATCAATTGATCACCACCGGGAGTTGAATGACAAGTTCGAACAGCTGAATGCTAAGCTTGATCAGCAAAAGGCAAGGTTTGATCAGCAGGATGCGAAGTTTGATTAGCATAGCTTCGAGATTAAACAACAGAATGATAGCATTCAGCAAATGTTGAAGTTGATGTTGGGTAAAGATGCGAATAAGGAGGAACGATTGCAACAAATTGAGATTATTCCACCTATTGAAGTGGTTCTACCGCAAGAGTTCTTTGTTGAGCAAAAAGAGAAGGTGCGATCTGTCGTTGTTGAAGATGAACTCGACCACGAAAATGCCGAAATTGATGAACACAGGCGTGAAGAACCTGAGTCTGAACAAGATGATTCTTATGAGGATTCTTTGCTAGAGTTAGAGTATCTTGATGATGTTGAGGTACAACATGACATGCATCCAGATTGGGAATATGATTCACATGTCAAAGGAATGATTAAGAAAGCAAAGAGTAAACAAAAGCGGAATCATCTAAGTGAAGCGTTGAAAGGATTTGGGGGTAAAAAGAAGTTGACAAAGCCGAAGTTGAAGCGTGGGGTTGTGTTTCAGCATGGCATGCTTGATGATCAGCAAAAACTAACTCGAGATGCTGACCTTACTGAAGAATATGTTGGTATATAGGTTGCAGATGGCACACAAGGAGTTAAGACACGATCGGGAGTTGGTGGAGGCAATGTAGCTACAGCCGTCCAACCCGAAGTGTCCTACGCTGCTGTGGTTGGTGCGAACATTCTAAAGGAGTATGTCACACTTGATCAGATGAAGGAATGGCTCAATCACTCACAAATACAATCAGAGGAACGCTGGTTCTCGAGGTTCCAGCAAATGCGTTTGGAAAATCAGCAATTGTTTGGTGTTGGTAGTGATGCAATTGATACATTGCAAGGTTCTTGGAGTAGAGAAATGGAGCATTCAAATGTACACTCATACGACGACTTGCCTCCTGATCCGGGAGAAGATTTTCAAGTTTATATGAAGCCGAAAAGGTTTGATTCTCTGTTGAAAAGAACTAATCAAGCTGCAAGAGTGCGTTTCAAATTCCAATGAAGGAGAAGCAATGTGGTTGAACACGCAATTGAGTTTTTAGATGTGTATAACTGCTGTAACATACTGAAACCGATTTCAGATCAGTCTAGAAGCTGTCCAGCAGATGTTTTAACTGATGTGTTGGGTGTTGGAAGCTTCCTTGATCTGGGAAAGAATGAATTACATGTATTTGGAGGAGCTACACATCCGGTGCTGTTGTTTGGTGTTAAAGAATGCGATGTCAGTGCAAGCATAGGTGTAGAATTGGTTGAGACTGTGGGTCATTGCGAAGATAACATCAAAGTAAGTATTGAAGACAGGAAGTATACATTTTCCAAGCTACATAATTCATGTGACAATGAAGTTTCCATTGCTCCGAAATTGGTGTTGTTTCAGTTCATACAAAAGCACTTCCTTGGAAGGATGGTTGTTGTTGCTAGTGGTTTGAAGAGCTGTGGATGGTTTGAGGGGGTTTTGGGCCTCTGGTATGACCTCACAAATAATGCTCAAGGCCAAGTAAAACCAACGGTGATAGCATTTGAAAATCGGGACAAACTGCAACTGGTAGGTGTTTTTCTGGTGCATAATTCGGGGGTGTTTTGGGTGATCTGCAGCAGTGTTTCGGAGTGGAAAAATCATATGCATAAGCTTCAATATCTTCTCAATGTATGGATGGAAAAGATCAATGCAACACCAAGTATAATCCTAGCCGAAAATATTTTACATTTCAGCAGCTAAGATTAGGACAGATTTTCCCTTGCACTGAAATTAATCTCAGATGTTCAGTTGTGTCATTGGTGTCCTGATTTGAAGTTCATCTTTAAGTCTGATGATGGAAATTTGATTGTGACCCATGAGCATTTGATTTGGTGGAGTAAAAGTCCAGATATTCAAGCCAATGTCACAAGAGCTCAATTGATCAAGTTGGGACAGCATGTTTGCAAGGTAGCTGCTGAGGATGCTGAAAATTTTGAGAGGATTCCAATTCTCTCATTGACAGCAGTAGATGAGAAGCTCAAATGGAATGTGATTGGTGCTAATATGATTATGGGAAGATGTCATAACTTGTTCACTTCAAGTAGCTTCCATATGGACATAAACTGAGCTGCAATATGTCATTATGATTTGCATCGAGTTAACAATGTTGAATTACTGGACTCTGCAGCAGCTTTGGTACAATTGGAAAGCAATCAAGGATTTGTTTAGCATGTCATGAGTTGGTTTAGTATGTGGGTGTGTGAGCTGAATAAGTTGGAAGTCATTGCTGCAGAGCACGTTAACTCAGCAAGAAATCAGGTTCCAGTAGCTAATCTGCACTATCGGCATGCCGATTGGCAAGTTCGGGATGATATAATTCTGTTTTTGAATGGAATTTTGATCAATAGGGTCTCTACCATAAAGCTATGCTATTGGGAGGATATTTGTGAGTTGTTCACCAAGTTGTACTGGAGTAACAAAGCCTCCTCAGCTACATTTCCTGGTCCAGCTACAAGTTACTACAAGCAGAAGAATTTCTTTCAGTTGCAGTTCAGCTGGAAGTTCACCACCTTCAACTCCTACCTCGACATCAACAAGTGATTTTCTAATCTCATTCACTTTCATTGTTGAGGACAAGAATGTTTTCAAGGGGAAGGGAATGTTATGATTCGAGAATTCGAGGTTTGGGGTTGTGTAATGTTACAAGGCTGAGTTGCTGCTGCTATGCTGATTTGGTTGCCGAGCTGAAGGTTCTACTGCAGATTTGTGAGGGCTGCTGTTAGTTACTGCTGCTGTTAGTTGTTATTGGTGTTAATTGTTGGTTAGTTTGATTAGTTAGTCAATAATGCATGTGTTTAGTAGCTATATTGGTTGTTGCATTGCATTGTAACAAGCTGTTAGTTCAAACTATGTAAGTCACTGCAGTAGCAAGTGTCGGTTAGTGACAGTTCAGGCATGAGTGCTGTTAGGAGTGGTGTTTTGGCGCCAAATAGGATTTAAATGTTAGTTAAGCTTCAGTTCTAGATATTTCTAGATGTTTCCTAAGATAGTTAGTCCTTGTGTAGCTAGATACAATGTATTAGCTTATATCATGTAAGTAGTATAAATAGGAGGGCCTAGCTTGTAATCAATAACTTTGATAATGAATTGATCTCATTTGGTTACTTTCTTTATTCTCTCATCTCTTTTCCCTTCTTTCTCATCTAAACTCTATATTCTTTTCTCATCTCATACTCTCTCTAACCCAACCAAGGTTAAGGCTCAAGAGAAATCTTCGAAACCTTAACACATTTCCACCACCAGGAGCTAGTATGGTTCGTAAGCTAAGCCAGTGTGAATGTTTGGGTGGTCAGCTAAAAAGTTTGCTAAGGCTTGACCCTTGACTAACTTTTATGAAACATAGACCAACTCAACTTGAAGTAGAGAAATACTCCACTTGTTCAATCTTTCCCTCGTCAAGGGTTAATCTGGCATATATTTACGGACATTTGTCTAAGCAACCACGTATATGGCAAATGCCATAAGTAATGTCTCAATTTTACTGATACATAGAACAAAGATAGACACAATTTCTCAATTGAGGGGTATTTTATTTCACATTCATTCAAGCAACGGCTAAGGTAGAACACAACCTGTTCAAACCCTTGCTTATTGTCTTATGCAAGCAAGCAACCAATCGATTCCTTTAAAGTAGAGACATAAATGCTCAAAGGTTTGCCCCTCTTTGGCGGAATAAGAACTGGTGGCCTAATCAAGTAATCCTGGATGGCCTCGAAAGCTGCTTGATGTGCATCCTCCCACTTGAAGTCTTTCTTAGTCTTGAGCCTCAACAGTGGAGAGAAGACTTTTGGTTTCCTGCGACATTCGAGAGGAAATGTCTTGGGAATTTAACCTGCCCTAGGAAGCATTGGAGTTCCTCTTTCCTTGAAGGCGGTTTGGCTTGCTAAATGGCCTTAGTCTTGTTAATGTCCATCTCAATGCCCCTCTGGTGTACTAGAAGACCAAGAAAGCTCCCAATGTGTATGCCAAAAGCACACTTTAATGGATTCATCTTGAGGTTGTGGATCCTCATTCTAAGGACCGCCCCCCTCAAGTCTTCCAAATGTTTGAGTTGGGACTTTGATTTGACCATGATATCAACGATGTAGACTTCCATAGTCTTGTTAATGAGGTCGTGAAAAATCACGTTCATAGCTCGTTGGTCGGTGGTGCCAGCATTTTTCAAACCAAATGGAATAGCCATCTATTCAAACGTCCATATTGACCCAGGATATTTGAATGTTGTCTTGTGGGTATCCTCTGAAGCAATCATAACTTGGTAGTACTCACAGTAGCCATCCATAAAAGACAAGATGTCATGCCTTGAGGCTAAGTCAATAGGCACGTCATCGATTGGATTTAGGTATTCATCTTTCTGGGTGGTTGCATTTAGATCTCTAAAGTTAATACAGACCCTAATCTTGACATTTTTCTTAATGACAAAAACAATGTTTGACATCCATTTAACAAACCTTGCATTTCTGATAACTTTGGCCTTTAAGAGCCTTTCTATTTCCTCCTTAACCAAATTAATAAGTTGTTAGGACATTCTCCTCTGGGATTGAATGATGGGCCTTAAGCTTGCCTTGATAGGAAGTCTATGCTCAACCACCTTTCTATATAGGCCAGACATCTCGTGATAGTCCCAGACAAAGCAGTACTTGAACTCATGAAGTGAGGTCAAATACTTCTCCCTCTGCTCCTCATAAAGAAGAGCGCTCAGATAGGTAGGTCTTGGGTCTTCTATTGAGCATAAGTTAATCTCGAGGAGGGGGTCCTAAACTTTAGCCCTTAGATCCTTCCTCTTAGCAGATGCTGCTCTTAAGTCAGAGAATTCCAGCATTTTTTCTTATGTCACCTAAACCTTGAAGCCAATGAATGGCTATTCAATCCAAAGTTAATCCTTAGCGTGCCCATCCATGAGCTTTGCTATCGTTAAGGAAATGGTCTCTCGGGGCATTAGTGGGAGGTCTTGTCTTGGCTTGCCTTGGAGTTCTTCAAGAAGGGAACTCATGCATCCCTAGAAATCGGGGTCCTCGAAATCTACCTTAACCTAACCAACTTTAGTCTCAGTAAGTGGGCTATCAAGGATGGTCATTATGTCTTGTTATTGGACAGACTGTAGAGTGATCCTTTTGACATGAAATAGTCCCACGCCATCTTCATAAAACTTTGCCTCAACATAGTTGGAGCAAGCCACAAATTGCCTTTTATCTGCCATAACAACCTCATACTTATCATAGTTCCAGAAACTTATCAACTGGTGCAATAGAGATGGGATGCAATAATTGGCATGCAACCAATATCTCTTGAGCAAAGCATCGTAGCTTGGTGTAGTATCTACTACAAAGAAAGTTATTAGCTTGCTTAAGCTGCCAAAAGTAAACTCAATCAAGATGACCCCTTAGACTTAATGGTAGCATTGAAAAAGCCACAAATCGCAACATCTCAAGTAATTAGGTCATCTCAGGACTTTCCAATGACCCCCAACATATAAGAAGGCAGGATGTTGATGGTTGCACCATTATTCACTAAGATCCTATTCACCAGAATGCCATCTAATTTGGCCTTGATGTATAGGGGCTTGATGTGTTTATTGGCAGTATTAGGACTATCAAACATCATCTTCATTATGTTAGGTGAACCACAAGGCAATTTGGATGTTAGGGCTTTATCTTTAAAAGACAAAGGATTGGAGTTACCTTTAGTGGCTACTATTTCTACTACAAGTTCCACTTGGGGATCCTCATCTATTACTATAACGTTTCCCTCGAGGCCCTCTTAAGTGCTAGTTGCCATGAAATCCAAAGGAAGGAGCAGGGTAGTGCTAACATCAATCGTTTCAAGGAGTGTCCTGAATTGTATCTGGACCCCTTGATTTGTTTCCTACCTAGTGCTGCTATCCATGGGCATGTCCTGATCTTGATCTTGAGGACTGCCATCAGTTAGCATGCCTTGTGCTAAAGATTGGTCCTTTGGATCAACCATTGGGGTTGGAGACTCCTCTATAGTTTGGGGGAAGTCTTCTTCGTGGAAGTCATTCTCTATATTAGACCATGTCAGGTTAACTAGAGGTTCCACTATATTGATGCCCCCGGGGGGGCGGGGGGGGGGGGGGGGGGGGGGGGGGATGGGATACTCCTCTTCATCATTAACAGATTTTCTGGCCAGTGAACTCTTGGCAAGCTGGTCGCATTAAGATTCTTGTTCTTTAGAAGATGAGAGACTAGTCCATCTATTAAGCTTCTTGTAAGGTTGCCCTATTTCAGCAGCAACAATAGTTTTGGACCCAGTTGTTGGGTCTTGAAGATCCATAGGCTTACCTTGCTTGCCCTAACAGACCCTGACTTCCTCTTGAGAGAGCCTAGATAAGCAAGTATCGAGCAGAGTCCTTCGCTGAGCTGCCTTTTTCCTTAGTTGCCTCCTCTTCTAAGTTCGAGTCAGACTAGAGGGACCAACCTCCTCTTGATCGAGGTGGCTCCTTCTCCAGACATTACCGAATCTAATCACGAAAGGTGGGTACCCTGACTGCCGTGGTCCTTGATAGGTGTCCACATCTAGTAAGTGGTATTTTCGATTTCTCAAATGCCCAGTCCTCGTAGTAATCTGGGTCTTTGAAGTGAGACCTTGAGGTGATCCTATTATTGATGACTTTATCAAGGGTGGCTTTTTCTTTGGATAAAGGCTCAATTTCTTCTTCTCAAACTCCAACTTGTGGCCACAATCCCTGCAGAGGTCATGTATAAGATGCAAGAGCTTCTTTGACGCTTGCTTCTTCAAAGTGAAGATTGTCTGCCAATGGTTGTCAAGAAGAATTCCCATGGTTAACTCTTCTCCCTTGGTGAGAAGAATAATTCCTTCTTCTAATTGCTTTTCTAGGAATCTGCCGAATGTAACACAATCGCTTGTTAGATGTTTAGTGATGATGTGCCACGTTTAGTAATCTTCTGGTAATCTCACCGAAGTTTTGGGGAAGCTCAGTATTCCTAACTCTAGTAGCCTATCAATCAAAGAGTTGGCTATAACCAGACTATCTTTATCTATAAGCATCCTACACAAAGATTTGCCATTAATTTGGCTATTATGAGGATCGTAAGGCTTTGCTACCTCAATTATATTAACTTGAGTAGGACTAGGGAAGGGGTCTTTGTCAACACCCATCTGTCCATCTTCCAAGAAGATCAATTCCCTTGTTTCTATGGCATCCTGAACCACGTTTCTAAAGATAATGTAGTTCTTCATTGAATGTGTTAAAAATAGTGCCATTTGCGGTATATGTTTCTAAAGATCAATTATGTCGGCTCTTGAGAGGTCAAACAAGTATTTCCTTGAGTCTTGGGATTGATAAGACTTCTTGGCGTTGACATCCTTTTTAACTAAAAGATTGTAAACCATAGGAGGTCCTGATGTGTTTTTCTACGTCTATCAAAATTTAATGTTTAACCCTATCTACTAAACACATTTAAATTGAAGTGTAGGGAGAGAGGGTGTCGAACCACTAGGACTAAGAGTGCATGAATTTATTCTATGCCCTAAATTGATTTGAATAAAATTGAGAGGTTTTTGTGTTTATTAATCTAAGAAAAAGACAATTGAACTAAAATAATCTGCTTCTAATAGGAAAGTGTATTAAATTGGAACCTAGGGTTTCGAATCCATCATTGGCCAATTATTTTTGCGCTAACCTTTAAATTGGGATTATTGATTGTCACGCGGGTAGTGGTTTAGGCTACAGGCTTTAACCTACTAAAGAGATATTGTTAGTATCGCGTATTGACCCTCTCTAACTAAAGCATAAGGAAAATAGGCTCTACCTAACATATTGTTAATTATTACATATTGACCCTATCTAACTAAAGCATAGGGAAGATAGGCTTTAATTAACAATTCGGTTAATACTATTGCTTGATTAATTAATCCTAAGGCTACAAGCACAAAGAACTAATTTATAAATATCAACATCAATGATAAAAGGTTACAAACTCAATAATCATATCAATTAAATAAACGATAAATATATAATACTTCTAAGTATTTATCTCAACCAAGCAATTCATGTAAACAATCAAATTAACCCAAATTAAAAGTAAACAAAAGTAAAGACCAAGACTTCATCTAACCCCAGAGAGCAAGTTAGCTCTCCATTAAGGATGAATCGGTGAAGGAGGAGATGAACGAACTCATGTCGGTCTTCACGCTAATTTCGCTCTCCTTCCAATTTAATGAAAAACAAAGAAAAAAATAATCTGAGAGAGAGAGAGAGAGCTCAGAGAAAGAGAGAGAGGCGGTCCAACCCAGAACCAAAAAATTCTCCCTTTAAATTGCATCAAAAACGAGCTTAAAATCCCTCCCCAAAATCGACCCTTTGCGTCTTCTCCGAGCCCTATCGGAGCTGGGCTTGCGTGTTGGACTAGGCCGTTGGGCTTGGTGTTGGTGGACCGGAGCTTGAAGGTGCTAGAGGTCGGCCGAGAACGGGCCGGACTTAGGTGAGCCGCTGGTGAACGATGGTGTTGGGCTTGAGGTCGAAGAAGATGGGTTGGCTGTGCGTTGGTGGGTCTGGGATGATGTGCGTGGGCCTGGTCATGAGTTCTAGGTTGATGATGGAGAAGTTGGGCTTGGCGTATTGTAGCGATGCGGGTCGGGTCGGAGCGGGCCGAGCTCATACATGTTGTCCCGAATCTCGATTGACTTGATTTAATTGTTTACGCATCGAATTTGTCTTATTTACCCAAAATTTGACAATTTCTGGAACTTCAATTTCAAACCTGTTAAACATAAGAATTGCCAAAATCAATAGAACTATAATTAAATAGGTGCAAAATAATTAAAATAATAATTAAAAGATGCGTAAATGCGAGGCGCATCTGGTCCCTTGACATATTCAGCAATGTCAATCTCATAAGGAGGATTTTCATCCTCTTCGAATAGATCATGCACGTAAGTCCCATACACGCTATTTTTCTTCAGCTTTTCTTATTTCAAGATAGCCTCGTATCTAGCGGCACATTCTGCCAACTGTAAGGGCGTCCTAAAGTTAGAGCCTTCGAATTTTTTGCTAAACTCAACATCCAAGCTATTCAAGGCTAGCTTGGCATGTTCAACTTCATGAAGGGCTACAGTACATTTTAACTTGACTCTCTTAATCGGTTAATGTAATCTTCCATTGATTCTTTTAGCTTTTGTCTCATTCGAGCCAAGTTAGACATGAAATTTCCTAGTTCCATTCTTGGAAACTGAGCCTGAAATTGCCTTGCCATGTTGTCCCAATAGTAGATGGAGTTAGATGGTAGGCTACTGTACTGCTGAAAATGGTCCTAGTTAAAGAATTGGGGAACAGCCTCAGCTTGAGATGCTGATTATCAGCTGCTCTCTACAGTAGTAATTGAATCTTGCCAAGTGCTCGAGAGCAAACATAGTCCCTTCTCCTAAAAAGAGGGTAAACTTGGGGATTTTGTATCATTAAGGAAAAGGGTAGTCCTTGTCTATGTAGTCAGGGTAAGGTTTAATGTACAAGGGTCTATTGACCCTTCTGAGGCCTATCCCATGCATCTGCTCGATGAGGGCATCCAATTGGTCCTAGAGGGGTAGGTTAGGCATATGTTTATGCGCTTACCATAACCTCCAAAGTGGGTGAGGATCTCGAGGGAGATATGCAGGATAACCCTGCGCACCTATCGCAATCGGGTGTGGGAATAGTTGTTGCCCCCCCCAAACTTAGGGGTTAATATGGCCATACACTTGGTTGGCCATGAAGTATATCCCAACAGGACCTAGGTTATACGGCATGCTTGGGAGCACACCAATATTTGCAGGTTGTTGGTCCATCCTTATCAGCCCCCAAGTCATGGTCCCCCCCCCCCCGGTGTTATAGGTATGCAGGTCTAGGATGGAGAGGCGGGTTCCCAGGAGTGGATGCCTATCCTTACATTCCTACTTCAAGGCCTTGAGTAGGTCTCGAGGTTAGCTCTACTACCTGAGGAAGATATGAACAGTTTTGCCCCCTATCTCAGGGACAGGTAACACTGGCACGTTGGCTTGCTCAAAGGGTTAGCAACCCCAAGGGGCACATTATCCCTAAGGTTGGATTCCAAGTGTGTGACACTCAAGTTAGCCATAACTGGATTATCCGTTCTCTCAGGGACACTATAGTTAACTTGAGTCACTAGTAATTGTGAGCTTGAGGAAGCCTCACGAGGATATCCAATTGACGGAGGAGGCGCAGGCCTAAGTTGCCATGTCTAACCAATCCATTATGAGCCTCATCCTATCTAACCAAGATAGGGTCGATATCAACTAGTCTATCTTGCCACGTGTTTAGAATAAGGGTAGGAGAAGAAGACAAGGTTGAGTTCATTTCAAATGAGAATCTGCCAGTCTCTTTGTGAAGTCTATCATGCATTGAGGTTCCAATGATGTTTATTACAACTTTAATGATGGCAGAGCTTTCACGCTGGGCCTTTTGATTGCGCTCTGTTTTCGCACGTTTTCTCTCAAAGGGTTCTCTCATTGTTTGTTAGAATATCTGGTCCATGATTTCTAAATGGCATTCAAGCATTGCCATGAAACTCTTGCGAGAATAGCCATCTATATCTATTCGTTCGTCCTCCGAGATGTTATCGTCACCACTTCTTTCGCTGCCATGGCTATGATTGGTTTCATCCCTTCATGTTATAGGGCTTTGTTCATAGGGATGCTCAAGCAGGGATCCAATGAGGGCTGAGCCCTCTGGCTCCTCATACTTGAGAGCACTGGACCTAGTGGTTTTGACCATTGGGGAATGGTTTGAAACTACGTTTTGGTAATCCACAATGGGCTAGGGACGATGAAGTCTCATTTAGGCCTGCCACTGTGGTCGTCAAAAGGCGTGCTTGCCTTGTTTGCAATTAAGTGTGATGTGACCGCCGTAAAATTATAAACAAAAAAACCTGTGAAAGAGACTTACTGCCACTAGGGAGAGAGCCTAAAATCGAACTGTACTCCTTTGACCTCAACCGCTCACCATTTTTGGAGAAAAGGTTGTGATATTTTGGTGTATCTAACTTCGGTTATACCGCAAGTTATGCTTATACTTCAATTAAGAAGACTTTGTTAAATGTATTTATGGATTTTTTACGGGTTATTTACATTTTAGTACCCCAATGTTTTTGAAAACAATAAAAAGGACTCTGACCTTTTTGTATTATTAAAAGCGCCCTTAAGTTTTTGTTGTATTAATAAAAAAAGCCCCTAAGTTTTTGTTGCATTAATAAAAAGTCCCCTCTCTAACATAATGATGTCATTTTTAATCGATAGAGCTGACGTGACAGCTGCATTTTTATCAATGCTCCAGTAAAATGACAAAAATGCCCTTTAGTAACCATATTTTGAAATAAATTAAGCAAAAATTGATAGCTTCTGCATAATACAACATCTCAAATTTTGTGCTTATAAAATAAGAATAAGAATGTTGAAGCATACTTTAGGTCATTTTATTGTTGCATTAATAAAAAATAGTTGTTACGTCAGCTCTATCGATTGAAAATGATGTTATCACGCTGGAGAGGGGCCTTTTTAATAATATGACAAAAACTTAGGGACCTTTTTAATAATTCAAAAAGGTCAAGGTCCTTTTTATTATTTTCAAAACTTTCGGGGGTACTAAAATGTAAATAACTCAGTTTTTAATATATATTTTGATATAAAATTAAAGGGTATGGACCTAACTCAAGTGGCAGTTACAGTGACAGAGCTGTTAGGAATCGTGTCCTGGAAATCCAAATTTATCATGTAATTGTTACTTTATTATAGAATGAAACTTGAGTACCAGTCGTTTTCTCATTAAATTTGTGTAAGTTAGCATATATATTGCATGTGATATTCTTTTAAGTAACATACATAAGATGGATGTTGTCCTCAGACTACATTTACATGTTTGTTCTAAGTGGATTATCAAATTAAGCCATAGATAGAATTGGAGAATATGGAATGAAATGTTATTTGAAAAACTCATAGTCAGTGACAAGTTTGGACCACTTGTTTGCTAAGGCCATAATGTGACATTAGATGGCCTGTCTTGGTCATGTGGATAGTGATCCAAAAGTGTCATGTTGGTGTGTTCAATAAGATTAATACCCTGAGTTGGACCATGTGAGTTACTTGTCTTTAGACTATTATTGGAAATGAGTGATTCATGATGCAGCGATTGAATGATGACTCTAAATCTTGAGGTATTCTGAACTTGTGCATGGAATGTCAGTTATCTTGGTGCACTATAAGTAAGGTCTCGATAAATGGCCGAAGTCCCACATGCACTGGGTAACGGCATGAAGTGCACATGGATCAGGTATTCAATATAGAATCTATAGCCTCTTACGAGATACAAATGCTCCCTTAGTTGATTCGCAAATATTTGAATTAATTCGGAAACTTTGAACAAAGTATTCCAAGTGTTTGATATTTGGAATTTATACTATGAATTTATTCAAGTATAAATGAATTAATCGAAAAAGGGCGAGTTGGGAACTAATGGAAAAACCGTGAGAAAATAATGGTAGTGGTTATAGTTGTTTTTCCTCATGGATGTTAATATTGTCTATTTGAGAATTATCAAATAAATAATTTAACTCTAAAGTGCAGTAGGATTAATTTAGTGGAATTAAGTCCTATTAAATGGTAATTAAATTTTATCATTAGATGATAATTAATTTAATCCATTTAGAGCTAGATTTTAATTGTCCTTGAGGTCCCTATTAGAAAGATATTAAAGAATTTATGAGATGAATTATTTATTTATAAGGTGAATAAATTTAAATTTGCTAAATATTATTCATTGGATGAATAAAAGTTAAAATTATGAAATAAAATAATTTTTTAAAATTATGTGGGAAACAAAATAAAACAAAAATGAACAACGCAATGATCTGGACACCTACGCGCATAGCCAATCAATGCGTGACATGTATCACGTGTTGGGCCATCCCAGGTAGCGATCCATGCCAACATGAGCAAACCAATGAGCATCCTGAGCTGGGTATATGAAATGTTGTCATTTTGATTTATTTTTTGATATCCCACATCGGGTTTTGTGAATTTTAACACTCCAGTAGCCTATTTTAAGGGGTACTGAAATTAAGGTTTAGCATTAATTTTTATGTGAAACATTTTCTGAAAGTGTTGACTTTCAAACAACTAAAAGAGAGAAAATTTCCGTTGAAATTTTTTTTGTTTAATATTTTTCGGAGCCCACACTTCGGGTTTTTGAGGTGATTGCGTAGAAGCTCTCCGGGTCTCAGTTTTTCTTTATTGGAGCGACTTTCAGGTATCTTCTTCCTCTTCTCTTACTTTTCGTTTTTCTTTTTATTCATAGTATTTTTAGTATGCTAGTTTATATTTATGTTATTATTATGAATGTTTTAGAGTAGAGGTCTCTAGATTTAAAATTAGAATTTTAAATCTATAAATTTAGAATTAGGAATTCTAAGTTAGTAGAAGGTTTAAAATAAGAAATTTTAAACCATTCCGCTGCATTAATTAGATTAACTTAGGAAAATTTTTGAAATTTGTCTTAACAGGAGCAAGGCACACAAACACTATTCCTTATACACTTAAAAGTTAGGAACTAGGGTGGAGACAAACATAAGAGCTCAGCAGTTCACTTATAAACCCAAGTCAATAAGGTTTTTAAGCCTGACACCTTGACTTATAATAACCCAAATGAGTTTAGGTCTGACAAGATTAAGGTCAAGCAAACCATATTTTGGTCACTGGATAAGGACTAACGCAGTCAAGGGCAAACTTTGGCCGTCAAAGCCCTAATCTAAAGTCTAAATTCTCAATTCGTAGAAATTTGGGCACAGATCGAAATAGAAAGTTCATACCTGAAACCCAAAAGACTCTATTACCGAAGAAGTAAGTGCAACAAGTTAATCTACGCTAAGCTAAGATATGCTAAGTTATGCTACTCCTAAAAAAAAGCACTGGCGTGCTGTAAAGAAAACTTGAAGACGTTTTGTATTTTCTGTATGTGTGTTTTTGTGACTACAACAATGTCTTTTATTTATAGATAAACTAAATAACAGTTGCCTTAGAATCTTGCGACATTTTCTTTCCGTGTCAAGGCATCAAGCTTCTTCTTGCGCATTAAGGATCAACGAACATGTTCATGATTCAGTTTTGTAGGGAATTCCTTGAAGCCCATGTTCGGATTTCTAGCTAAAGTCCCCTCTAGAAGCTCCACGTTTGTTTGGATTAAGCTTAGTGCCAAGTATCTGAAATTGCGCTCCAAGTAACTATCTCGAGCTTGGAAACCACCTTTCTTGCAACCTTCTTGGAAGCCCCTTAAGCTGGAGGTCTCTTTACCTTTCAACCACCTCGATCCCTAAGTGGTTGACACCCTTGTTGGGGTAATGACCTTCTCAAGATACTGGGCTTGAGAAGTTGTTGCTTCAGCACATAAAAATTGTCCTCAAGGGAGGCCTCACATGGCGCTTTGCTCAAAACGGAGTCGCCCTAGTCCCCTATGAGCTTAATAAACCCTATTGAGCTCGAGTCTTAATCAAGGAGCACTCGACTTGATTATGCCCCTAGAATTCATTAAGGATAGGTTCAAAAAGGTTGTCAGAGCAAAGTGATTCTCACTTAAGATTTGATGCACCAATTAGAGTTGCACCTTGAGATTTGATAGAGAATTAGGGTTTGATAAAAGAATTTGGGGAAGAAGAGAGAGATTAGGTTAGAGGTAGAAAAGAAAGAGAGAGAGAGTTGAAAAAGAGAAGCGAGAAGAGAGAAGAGAGAGAAAGTTGTTTTGTTTTTTTATGCCAAATGAACCATTACATACCCTTTTATAGTCCTAACATCAATATTATCTATTCAAGTGTAATTGAGTACTAATGAGCATTAATCCCCCTTATTACATGTATCAATACCCCCTAACAAAGCATCATTGTCCTCAAGGATGAAATAAAAGACATACTAAGAAGGTGCATATTTTCTATCAGCCAGAATCAAAGGGAATGATTTGACAATGAAAGCAAAGAAGCTGAAACAAGCGCACTTCCCTTGACTTCTTAGTGACATCTCTTACTCCACTGGGATCAAATACCACAACTTGTTCAAACAATGCACTCCACCTTCCACATGTAGCAAAAGCATAATCGACTTGCAGAGGTTCGTCATCATTGACTGCCCTCACAAAAGAATCCCCATAAATGTCTAATGCAATCAAAACATACCGCAGGGGCTTGGTTTCTTCAATTTCATTTGCACTAAGTTGACATTTAGAATTTTCAATGTCTTCATCCCCTTCAGGGAGCTTATAAGTGGCAATCTTAAGAAACTTGAGATTGTGTTCGGACATTGTCTTCCATTTAATTGTGATATCATCAGCCAATTCACTGTCCAAAATTAGGATGCATGGAACCTCTAAGCTAAGAGGTGTGATGAGGTTTGTCACTATCACCCATAAACACCGATTCATCACCAGCATGTAAACAATCCATTGTTACTTCTCTCAAATCTTCAAAATTTAAGGAAGATGTGTAGGTCAAGTTTGGCAAGGTGTCAGCTACTCCAGATGAATCGAGGGTATTCTCATTTTAGTTGGTGGTTCAACTCTGTTACGCTCGTGATTGGATCATAAGCGTAAGCTAAGTAAATTTGAAGATAGTTGAGAGTATGAGATGAGAAAGAAGTGAATTGAGATGAGAAATTAGAGAATTAGGGATGAGAAATAGAGAGAGTTAGATGAGAGAGAGAATTTGATCTCAAAAGAGATATTTTGTTGATTATTTCATTCCATGATATGAACTATACAACTCAACTACTACTTGTAGCAAAACAAGAGCAAGCTAATACATTGAATCAAGACAACACTACTAACCAACTTGGAAAAAATATCTAGATCATAGAAAATATCTAACTAAAATATCTACTAACTAACACGAAGGCTCAAGGAGCTAAGACCCAAATTAGTTATTACCATTCAAGAGTGAGTAAAACGCAGCATTTTAACTAGAACTAGTACATCATACTCAAGCTAACTAATAGCTACACTAAACCTGCAGCGCACCCACACAGTAGTACCAACACAGTAGACCAACACAGCTTAACAACAACCACAATTCAGCAGTACTTAACAGCTGCAACACACCAACAACAACACAGCCACCACAAGCTCATGCCTTGGATTCCCGGGTCATAACATTCCCTTCCCCTTGAAAACATTCTTGTCCTCAAGAATGGAAGAGAGTTGAGACTTTGAAGAACACTTATCGATGTAGAGGTAGAAAGTGGGGGATGGTGATGAAATTCAAGCTGGAATTGCACCGGAAGAGAAGTTCTTAAGCAACTTCTACCGCAATGCGAATATCTTTCTAGCCGTTAGTTCAGTAGGAAGTCTATCAACAACATGTCAATTCAACCAATTCTAACACAAATAATCCCACATATGAGCTGCTTCTGATCCTTGCTAAGATGTCTTGCATCTGATTTGGAGTAAACTTCAGGTGGTCTATTCAGATCAAACCAAATCAGCCTATCACACCACTTGCAACACCAGAATTTCAGATCAGCTTTGAACCTCTTTACTCCAATATCTGATATGTGCATCCTTTCCTTGCTGAATTGCTGCTCCATTTCATTAGCTTGTAATGCTCTTGATCTCAAACTAAGCACCAGACCAAGTACATTTAGCTTCTTGTAAATGATCTGATCAGTGATCGCAGATCCAACATAATTCTTATCTATATGATCTTGTTGCTTGCAAAATGAATGGGTTGCTCTATCGAGCTGAACTACTTGCACCTTAAATGGCTGTGGCTTACTTTCTAGCTGAACGAGAGCTACTACTTGCACTGTAAACTGTTAGCTTCCCAAAATTAATTTGGAAATCTAACCTTGTAGAAGAGAGTTTGAGATGAGAAAAGAAGGGAAGGGGATGAGAAAATAGAGAAAGGAGATGAGAATTAGAGAATTTCCCTTAGGAATAAGATTTCATTTAATTGGATGATCAAAAATACACATTAAGCTCTCAATTTATACAAGGAATTAGATCAAAATCCTCAGCTAGAGTTTTCGCTAAATACCCTCTGTGCTGTAACTAATTTCTACCCAAATTCAGTAACCTAATTCTGCACAGCTCATCGTGTGTGCACTGCTGATATTTTTCCTAAAATTCATTTTAACGGCGCTCTGTAATTGTGTTACATCATATAGATGCTAATTAAAAGTAATACTAAGAAATTAAAATGCATTACAAGTAAAATTTATTAATTCGTAACATTCCCTCCGTCTTAAGAAGCTTCTTGTCCTTAAGAAGTGAAGCTCGGAAATAGGCTTTTCAAGAAGTTTTAGTCCTCCCATGTTGTAAAGTTCTTGTTTAAGTTGCTCCAAGTGACTAGGACTTGGTGAATCTTCCTGTTGTTAAGCTGCAGCACTCGTTCGGACTGGACAGAGTTCGGTTGCTGCAGAAGAACTCCATTTGCTTCAGCTATGGGCGGCTTTTGAGTTGCATCAGTATTTCTCTTAACCTTTTTTTTTAGGAGGGACATATGAAACACGGGGTGAATGTAAGAATGCGATGGTAAGTCGAGCTTGTACGCCACATTGCCAATTTTTTCCAGAATTTTGTAAGGACCGAAGTAACGAGCACACAACTTGACGTTGTGTCAGACAGCCACAGTTGATTGCCAATAGGGTTGCAATTTGAGGTAGACCATGTCCCCGACTTGGTAGTTCTTGTCTAACCTCTTCTTATCCGCATAATGCTTCATTCGAGCCCGAGCTTGTTGGAGATTGTCCTTAAGCGATTGCACGAGCTGTTTCCTCTGCTGCACCAGTTCGGTTGCTGCAGAATCAGCAACTCTTGGTTGTTGTATCATCATAGGAGAAGGTGGAGAGCATCCATACAATGCTCGGAAGGGTGTAGTGCCAATGGTTGTATGGAAGTGTGTATTGAACCAAAATTCGGCTAAGGAAAGCCAACGGTTCCACTCTTTGGGCCTCTAGAAGACCATACTCCGAAGATATTGCTCCACACATTGGTTGACTCATTCGGTTTGTCCATCCGTTTGAGGATGGTAGGAAGAACTAAGAGCCAATGTGGTTCCCATCAGCTTGAACAATTCCCTCCAAAAGTTGCTCGTGAAGATTTTTTCTCGGTCCGATACGATGGATTGAGGTAATCCATGTAGCTTGTAGATGTTGTCGAGGAAGAGCTTTTCCAACTTCTCAGCAGTAACGGGTCGAGTAAGAGCAATAAAATGACTATATTTGGTGAAGCGATCCACCACGACCCATATGACCTCTTTGCCTTCGGATTTCGGTAGCCCCTCAATGAAATCCATACTAATGTGAACCCAAGCTCCATCCGGAATAGGGAGAGGTTGAAGAAGTCCCTTGTATCGAGGATCTCCCAATTTCGTTTGTTGACATACTTCACAAGACTTCACATAGTCGTTCACATCTTTCTTCATGCTCGGCCAAGTAAAATATGCTTTCATTCGTTGATAAGTGCCTTCCACACCCTCGTGACCTCCCCAAGCAACGTCATGTGAGGCTTGGATGACCTGTTATCTCAAGTACGTAGCAGAACCCACATATAGTTTGCCTTGGACACGCAACGGCCCGTTCTTAACTGTCAGATCACTGTTTTCTGCAGCAAATTTTGCGTCAGTCTGGAGCCCTGCAGCAGCCAGCTTTTCACGAGCAAATGGATCTTCCTCATAGGACTTGCGTAGCTCTTCAACCCAAGAAGGAATTACCACTGAAACGGCTGAGCATGAGCCTGAAAATTGTCCTCAAAACGCCTTGACAGAGCATCTGCAGCTGCCTTTTCTTTGCCACTTCTATACTCGATGTCGTAATTAAGGCCTAGCCTTTCTTTTGAATTCTTGACACGATCTTCTATTCAAGGAGATGTTTGAGGGTTTGGTAATCCTTCCGAATGGTGAATTTGTGACCCTCCAAACAATGCCTCCATTTCTCCACGGCTAAGAGAATCGCAAGGTATTCCTTTTCATATGTCGACATCGCCTAATGTTTGGGACTTAAAGCCTGACTTAAATAAGCAATAGGCCTTCCTCCTTGAGAGAGAATAGCCCCAATACCAGTCCCATTTGCGTCGGTCTCCAAAACGAAGCTTTCGGTGAAATTCGGCATTGTCAAAACCGGTGCTGCACCAATAGCGGTTTTGAGAGCTTCAAAAGTAGCTTGAGACTTCTCGTTCCACCCAAAAGCATCCTTCTTCAAGAGCTCCATTAAAGTTTTGGCAATGGAACCATAACCTTTAATGAATTTTCGGTAATATCCGGTCAACCCCAAGAATCCTCGTAATTGCTTCAAGGTGATCGAGATTAGCCATTCTTGCATTACTTGGATCTTGTTAGGATCAGTAGCCACTCCCTCTGATGAGATGATATGGCCCAAATATTCGAGCCTCCTTTGAGCAAACGAACACTTGGACACTTTTGCAAAAAATCGGTGTTGTCGCATCAAGACAAGCACTTGTCGAAGGTGTGTGAGGTGAGCTTCATATGTGGAGCTATAGATCAGTATGTCATCAAAGAACACCAGCACCGAATTCCTCAGATAAGGCTTGAAGACATCGTTCATAGCCGCTTGGAAGGTGACCAGAGCATTTGTTGAACCGAAAGGCATAACAACGAACTCGAAATGGCCATGATGAGTTTGAAAAGCGGTTTTGTAAATACCTGATTCGAGGACTCAGATCTGATGGTACCCTTGCCTTAAGTCCATCTTGGAAGAGAAGCACACCCCATGAAGTTCGTCAAGCAAGTCATCTATGACCGGAATCAGGAACTTGTCTTTCACGGTTAAAGTATTCAACCGACGATAATCTATGCACATTCGGGCTGTCCCATCCTTCTTCTTCACAAGGATCACGGGCGAAGCAAAAGGACTTTGACTCGGTTTAATGAAGCTTAACCGAAGAAGCTCCTCCACTTGTCTCTCTATTTCGGCCTTTTGGCCATGAGGGTACCGGTATGGCCTAATTTTGAACGGATCGGCATTTCCTCGTAAGGGTATGGCATGATCCACACTCCTTTGAGGAGGGAGACTTTTAGGCTCCTCAAAGATGTCCCCGAACTCATTAATCAAGCACTGTATATCAGGAGGAGGGTCTGGCTCCTGTATAACCGAACTAACCATGAACAGGTGCCCAATCCATTGAATCGCCTTCTTTTTAATTCCACCTTGCACATCCTTTGCCTCGATCAATTTGAGCTGAGCTTCTTTGGACATGCCTTGCAAGGACACCTTGGTGCCATAAACTTCAAAGGCCACGGTCATTTTGTCAAAATCAAAGACAACCGGGTTGAAGGTCCTCATCCAATCTACTTCGAGCACCATGTCGCAACCACCCAAGGGAATCACTCAGAAATCGAAAGTGAAATGATGGCCTTGCATAGACCAAGGGAAGGCTATGCACTTGTTTTGTGTTGTCAAAGAGTTCCCATCAGCTACCATGACTGCCAAAGGATGAGTTTTCGTCACTTCGTGTTTGACCTTCTTAATCAACTTCGGGTCAACGAAACTGTGAGTGCTTCCACTATCAATGAGGATAATAATGGAGTGTTTTCCAGCCCGTCCCTTGATTTTGATTGTGTTATGAGCCCCACTTCCGGTTAGAACCTTCATGGAGATCTCGACCTCGTCATCACTTGAGTTTCCTTGTAAATTACATTCGGTCTCCTCCAATTCTGCATCAGATTCGGTACTGTCAGCTTCATCCGGAACTCGGCTACCTTTTGCATACATAAGTGCTTGTGATTTGCACCTATGCCTGAGCTGATACGGTTGGTTGCAACAAAAACAAAGTCTTGCTGAAATTCTGTCACTGCTTTTATTGCCGAAGTTCTTGTTCTGCTGCAACTGTCTCGGTTTGTTGCTGATTTGGTGCTTCCCTTGTCATATGAAGGGACTTGCGTTGCTTCTATCAACCTTTCCTTGTTGTAAGTGCTTGAAAAAGTCTTAGGACCAATGGCTTTCACCATGTTCTTGATCCTAGGCTTAAGGCCACTCACAAAGCAAGAAACATAGTAGGATTCGGCATCCTCGGGAGCAATGGCCAGAACTGACATCAAATTTGCTCTCAAATTCTCAAATCTAAGCATGTATTCTCTCACACTTGATGTTTGGACCAACTTGTTGAAGTTGTCCACAACATCCGTTGATTCTCCTTCTCCATACCGTTCACACATCTCTTCTACGAAAAGGCCCTAAGAAAAATGTGGTTTGCTTTTCAACAAACTATAGTACCAAACCTCATGATCACCATGAAGATGGACTGCGGTTAGCTGGAGCTTCTCCTCCTCAGGTATATTGTAATATAAAAAGTATCGATCACAACTCCTAAGCCAAGATTTCGGTTGCTTTCCATCAAATGGATCGATTTCTACCCTTGGCTGCCTGTAAGAGCCACTCCTACCCCCAATTGTGTTGTCATTGGTCACGGTTCTATGCTGATATGGTTGATCAGGTGGTCTATCAATATGATCGAACACATCGTCTGCAACATTTTGGTGCATAACAGAAAAATATGGCCTGTTGTTCTGTTCTGAATTTTCAGCATAGGTTCGGTAATTAACAGGTCCAGAAGCTCGATCTTGATTTTCTATATTAATTTTACGTCGAATTGGTTGATTTGCAGCTAATCTAATGTTAATTGATGGTCCTACACCAGGTTGCAACATAGGAGATTTACCTCAGGTGTGCATTCCACCATCCAATCTGTCTGCGTTTGTTTGTGGCTGATCTGCACTTGCTTGCTGCTGATCGACTTCAACTGATTGATGTATTTGGCTTGCGGGCTTAAGGATGGCTTCAACACTTGATTCTCTTTGCTCGTCCATCTGCTCTTGCAAATTTTCTAGTCGTTCCTCTAATTTCTGCAGCCGATCATCCTTTTTTTCATCTTTCTCCACCAATATCTTCAGGATTTGCTGAATCCCTTCAGTTTGGCTTCAATTTTTAGCATTTTGTTGCTTAAGTTCAGCAAATTGTTGATCAAACTTGGCTTCCATGTGTTTTATTTGATCACGAAGCTCATTGGAAGTATCAAAATTCGAACCAGCACCACCAGCTCCTGATCTGGTCCGAACTCCATCAGCCATTTTTGCTTTGAGTTTTTTTTTACCAGCTTAATCAATGTTAGTGATTGATAAAACCTGGCTCTGATACCAATTGTTAGCTTCCCAAAATTAATTTGAAAATCTAACCTTGTAGAAGAGAGTTTGAGATGAGAAAAGAAGGGAAGGGGATGAGAAGATAGAGAAAGAAGATGAGAATTAGAGAATTTCCCTTAGGAATAAGATTTCATTTAATTGCATGATCAAAAATACACATTAAGCTCTCAATTTATACAAGGAATTAGATCAAAATCCTTAGCTAGAGTTTTCGCCAAATACCCTCTGTGCTATAACTAATTTCTGCCCAAATTCAGTAACCGAATTCTGCACAGCTCATCGTGTGTGCACTGCTGATATTTTGCCTAAAATTCATTTTAACGGTGCTCTTGTAATTGTGTTGCATCATATAGAAGCTAATTAAAAGTAATACTAAGAAATTAAAATGCATTACAAGTAAAATTTATTAATTCGTAACATAAACTTAACAACATGCTCCTGAGCTAATTTTTTTTGTGCAGCAATATGATCATCCAGAATTCTTTCTGAAACTGTATCCTTATTGATGGAATTCAACCTTGTAATTGCCAATTTTAATTGTCGTTTGAACCATAAGTATGCCCAAAACATTTTTAATCCAAATTTTCTAGGATTAAATGGTCTTAAACCTATCTGAATTTCTGCGGAATGAACATCCTGATTGCAGTCAGTTTGAGTTCCTCTATCAAAAATCCATGATTGCTCTTGAGAATGCAAAACCGAGCCATCCTTCGCTGTTGGAGCTCGCTTCTGGAGCTCTTTAGCTTACTGATCTTCACATGGGACCATTCTCATTGTAGGTTCACACTCTTGTTGGCCTTGCACAAGTTTCCTTTGAACCAATTGACTTGCATCAACAAAATTCTCTTGTTTCCCCAAGTCGGGATGCACTGCTACAACATCATGTGATTTCTCCACTTGAATCTGCGATTCTGCAGCAAAAACTTCTTGCGTGCATTGGCTTGGAGTGATTCTATCTTCATCTTGCGTCAACACTTGAGTAACTGCAGAGGAACATCATTCTCAACTACAGATTTCACTTGCTGCTCTTCCACTTGCTGAATTTGCACATTTCTCTTTTGGCCCAAACCTTGCACCAGTTCCCTTTGTGATTTCATAAACTGAGCCATAAATTCTTTCAATTGAATGCTCAATTGTCCAAGTGTAATAACCTCCTGCTTTGTTGCGAAGCTAGTACCAGAAAATCATGATCGATTCCTTACTCACTGAATAATTCTGCTGATTTTGATTGAAATTGACCTGCTTCGCAGCTTAATTCACAGTATTAGAATACAGCAGTAACTGTCACAACTAACATCAGAATTCAGAGTTGAATCAATTGATCTTGTAAAACACTTGAGCTTGATCGGCTAAATCTGAGCTAAAATTCAGCACTAAATTTGATTTTTTTAAAAATTTTTTCCTTTTGATTACGCACTCGATTGGAAGCCAAACGAGGCTCTAATGCTAATTGTTATGCTCGTGATTGGATCATAAGCATAAGCTAAGTAAATTTGAAGATAGTTGAGAGTATGAGATGAGAAAGAAGTGAATTGAGATGAGAAATTAGAGAATTAGGGATGAGAAATAGAGAGAGTTAGATGAGAGAGAGAATTTGATCTCAAAAGAGATATTTTGTTGATTATTTCATTCCATGATCTGAACTATACAACTCAACTACTACTTATAGCAAAACAAGAGCAAGCTAATACATTGAATCAAGACAACACTACTAACCAGCATGGAAAAAATATCTAAATCATAGAAAATATCTAACTAACTAAAATATCTACTGACTAATACTAAGGCTTAAGGAGCCAAGAACCAAATCAGTTATTACCATTCAAAAGTGAGTAAAATGCAGCATTTTAACTAGAACTAGTACATCATACTCAAGCTAACTAATAGCTACACTAAACCAGCAGCACACCCACACAGTAGTACCAACATAGCAGACCGACACAGCTTAACAACAACCACAATTCAGCAGTACTTAATAGCTGCAGCACACCAACAGCAACACAGCCACCACAAGCTCATGCCTTGGATTCCCGGGTCATAACAAACTCAACAAACGTCCACTAAGTTTTTATCACTAGTGGCACTATTCAGATAAGGATTTTCAAACATATAGCTAATATCAGCTCCATTAAAGGTCGTAGTTAAGGCCCCTTGAAAAGTAGGCTCGAGAAATCGGATATCCAAATAACAACAACGTTCATATATAGCTCTTCCATGCAACCAAAACGTCAAAATTACGTTTGCTCTTGATGAAAAACGGACCTGAGCTTTAACCTCCAAAAGTGATGATGAGATTACTTTGATTTCTTCAAGTGGACGAAGTGGAGAAAATACTTGGTGAAGGACATCCTCATTTATAGGATAGAGAATAAAAGTAATCATCAGTGCAAGTGTAGCTTCACTAGATGCCAATTTTCTTGGAGATTGAATTTGCTCTTGACTTGCAATGTCAAATTCAAATGATACAAATGAATTTTGCTTACTCAAATCTACTAACTTTCGATGTCCTTCTAGTAGATTCAACTCAGAATCAGAAGTCACAATCACCTTAACTACTTCAACCTTTGATTCATTAACACCTGTGAATCTTGAAATGTCATTCTCCTTAAGAGAAGGTTGATCTAATGATATAGAGCTTGGCTCCTTAGCTTGACAATTAGTAGGTCCTATCACCTCTAGCTCCACTTCCGTATCATTACAAATCTCGGGGAAGTTTATGTCTAAAACACAACAGTCATTGTACATATGTCTCATATGTAACGAAATAAAGGCTAAGGCGGCACTCTTTCTCGTATAATAGCTAATATGAGCAGTAACCTCAATATTGGAAGATGAGTCCACTTCGATTCTTTCAAGAGGACCATAATAATAAAACACTTGGTAAAGAATATCCTCATTTATAGGATAAAAAAGCTTCGAGACTTTGACAAAAAGCATAGCATCATTGGAAGTTTTCACTTGAACCAAAGTTGGGTTAAATAAATGCATAATTGTATATTGTGACATTTTGTCAAACACCTCCTGTGTAATACCTAGAGTACACTCTTTACTTTAAAATAACAAATTTGAACCTTTGAATTCATATCGAAACAACTCAAAGCAATATTCAACAAATTCAATCATCAATAACTCAAGCAACTTGCTTTGCAGTAGTCAAATCAAAACTTACCCAAAATTTAGAAACTCTAATATCTCTCTTAAACAACAACTCCTTGAGCCAAGCAAGAAAAGGATGAATCACAAACAGAAGAAACAATATCTAACCCTCTAAAAATTGAATTCGAACCTTCAAAAACCGAATTGAAGTTTCGAAATTGATTTTGACATTATGTAAGACCATTTTTTTTGTGGCCGAGAAACGACTGCTCTAATACCAAATGATGCACCAATTAGGGTTGCACCATGAGATTTGATAGAGAATTAGGGTTCGATAGGAGAATTAGGGGAAGAAGAGAGAGATTAGGGTCAGAGGTAGAATAGAAAGAGAGAGAGAGAGTCGAGAAAGATAAGAGAGAAGAGAGAGAAAGTTGTTCTGTTTTTTTGTGCCAAATGAACCATTACATGCCTTTTTATAGTCCTAACACCGATATTATCTATTCAAGTCTAATTGAGTACTAATGAGCATTAATCCCCTTTATTACATGTATCAAGATTCTTTCTACAATTCAATATAAACATGAGTAAGCTTATCCAAATAGCATCATGTAATTGAGGGAATACATTCAACTTCACGTACATTACGCACTTTTTTAGCAAATCTTGAGGGATTATATGAAAATTGCAGAAAAAGTTAATTTAGCATCCTGTGGCATATAGATGAAATTGTCAGTTCTGGAGGACTCCCTTCGCAATTCAGCATAAAGATGAGTAAGCTAATACAAATCAGCATGCAACCTGACACATTTGACCCACTACTGACCCAACCCTAACACGAAAAATTTTAAATTTATTGGGATCGAACCCGAAAATGAACCGACTCGAATTTGACCCGACCTGAGTTGACCGAACATCAAAATGACTTGACCCGAATTAGACCCAACCTATGATGACCTAAGACCCAGAGCAGACCTTCCTATAACCCAAAATGACCTATGTAAGTCCAATTTATAATAAAATATGAATATTCTAATTATAGTCATTTTATTTCGTAGTTTTAGATATGATTTTCAAATTGAAAAAATATATTACCAAAATAACCTAATGGGCCAACTGAAATCTGACAACAAGCGAGGATGACCATACTCAAGTTTGACCCTAACCCAAGGTTGACCCGACCTGATGATGGCCCAACCCGAGATTGACCCAACCTAAGGTCAATCGGAACCTGAGGAAAACCCAT
This sequence comes from Simmondsia chinensis, assembly GCA_018398585.1. Taxonomy (NCBI): domain Eukaryota; kingdom Viridiplantae; phylum Streptophyta; class Magnoliopsida; order Caryophyllales; family Simmondsiaceae; genus Simmondsia; species Simmondsia chinensis. The sequence continues at coordinate 14,222,813 of JAGTTD010000007.1, forward strand.
CCCAGACCCGACATGACATTAACCAGACCCGAACCCAACTTGACCCGACTTGATTGGCAGGTGTAAAATCAGCATCGTGTAATTGAGGGAATACATTCAACTTTGTGTACGTTACGTACCTTTTCAGCAACTCTTGAGGAACTATCTAAAAATAGTAGAAAAAGTTAATTTAGAAATCTAGCATATGTTAAGGCATGTAGATGAAATTGTCAGTTTTGGAGAACTCTCTCTACAATTCAGCACCAACATAAGTAAGCTTATCCAAATTAGCATCATGCAATCGAGGGAATACATTCAAATTTTCTTACATTATATACTTTTTTAGCCAATCCTGAGGGATTATCTGAAAATAGCAAAAAAATGATACAGCGTTCTCAAATCCCAATTCACAATCAATCAGAAATAGAGTTAGAGAAAAAGGAGATTTAGAGATTAGACTAAGAGGGAGAAGAAGATAAGAGAAGGAGAGGCTTTTTATTGATAATTTTTGGATAAAAACCCTAATTACATGGTCACAACTATTTATACTCAGAAATAAAATATGAAATTACACTAAATAATCCATAAATTCCAGAAAAAAGCCTGAAAAAATAACAAAAAACTAGAAAAACAGCTGCAATTTCACTCCAGAGGCATGTGACGAGCACTTGCCTTAACTGCCCAGTTGATCACGTGCCATACGCGCGCTGCTGGAAGCTTCACGCCAAGGTCCCCAATGGCTAAAACTAAATTTCAAACCCGAATAAGCTCAAAATTTGAAATTTCAGCCCAATAGTGACCCGACACTGGAAATTTCAGCTCTCCTTACTAAAAACACTGTATCAACACCCTCCCCCTTAAAATCACCCGTGTCCTCAAGGGTGGAAATCAGGAAATTTAAGTCGAAGGTCATAGAGAAACTCCCAAGTGGCCTCCTCGTTGGGAAATCCCTTCCACCTCATAAGAACCTTCATTGCTGCTATGTTCCCCCTGTTAACCATCTTCCTGTCAAGGACTTGCCCTGGTATCTTCAATGGTAGGCCCTTAATGTCATCTGGTATAGGATTGATCACCGTAGGAGGAGGACCAATGTACGGTTTGAGTTGGGACACATGGAACACATCATGGATGCGAGCTGAAGCAGGCAATTCCAACCTATATGCCACTTTACCCACAGAAGCCAGCACTAGGAAGGGCCCAAAATACCTTGGAGACAATTTTTGGTTGAGCCGATGTGCAACTGAGATTTGTCTATATGGTAAGAGCTTCAAATAGACCCATTCACCTGGCTGGTAGCTCCTATCAGTACGCCTCCTATCAGCTATTTGCTTCATCCTATTTTGAGCTCTTGATAAGTGATACTTGATAAGGGTAATCATCTCCTCCCTTTGTTGCAAACTTCTGTTTACTACATCCACTTGAGTCCCTCCTGGAATGTATGGAATGTGGAGAGGTGGCGGTTGGCCATATACAATTTCATAAGGGGTCTTCTAAGTTGCTGAATGCCATGTGGTGTTATACCACCACTCTGCCAAGGGAAGCCATTTGGACCACAGTTGAGGTTGGGAGCTGCACATACACCTTAAGTAAGTCTCAACTCCCCTGTTAACCACCTCAGTTTGGCCATTAGATTGGGGATGATAAGCTGTGGATAGGTGAAGCTCAATCCCCTGGATGGAAAATAAAGCCTGCCAAAACTCACTTTGGAACACTGCATCCCGGTCGCTGACAATGGAGTTGGGCAAGCCATGAAGCTTGTATATGTTGTCCATACAAATTTGGGCCACGGATAAGGCTGTGTAGGGATGTGTTAAGGAGAGGAAGTGTGCAGCTTTACTTAATCTGTCCACCACTACCAATATCACATCCTTTCCAAAAGAGCGAGGGAGTCCCTCTACAAAATCAATATCTGTCCACACCATCTGAGGAAGGGGTAGTGGTTGGAGGAGGCCTGGAGATGCTACAGCCTCATATTTACAGGCTTGATAGATAGGACAACTCCTGACTTAGTCAGCCACTGCTTTGTACATGCCCTTCCACCAAAACATCAACCTGACCCTCTGCAATGTGGCATCCCTTCCCGAATGGCCTACACTGGGTGATGTGTGAAGCCATTTAAGTATTTTCAACTGAACTGCTTCATCACTTCCCATTACTAACTTCCCCTTTTGCCTCAATTGACCATCCTGCCTTCTGTAATGAGGATGCCCTTGCGGGTCTGTCCTCAATTGCTGAATAAGTTGCTGTAGCCCCTCATCAGTTTGCCAAGAAAGCTGAATCTCAGCATATAAGGTGCTATCAACAGCAGATAATAGCATACAAGTGACCTGATGTCTCGGAATTCTGGAAAGAGCATCAGCTGCCACATTTTCCTTCCCCTTCTTGTAGTCGATCACATAACTGAACCCCATCAGCTTGGCCAGCCATAATTGTTGGAAGTGAGTATGTATTTTCTGATCCAGGAGGTATTTCAAGGACTTCTGATCTGTTTTTATAACAAACGTGTTGTTCATCAAATATTATTGCCATTTCTGAACAGCAGCAACCAAAGCCATGAGTTCCTTTTCATAAACCGATAGGGCTTGTTGTTTAGGACTAAAAGCCTTACTCATATAAGCCAGGGGATGACCTTTTTGCATCAGCACTGCTCCAATGCCTGTGTTACATGTGTCAAACTCAATGATAAAGGGCAGGGAGAAGTTGGGTCAAGCCAAAATAGGTGCTGATAGAAGAGTATTCTTCAATTCATTGAAGGCCCTTTGAGCCATTTCACTCCATTCCCACCTGTTCTTTCCAGTTAACTTAGTGAGAAGTTTGGCTATGACTCCAAACTTCAGAATGAATCTCCTATAATAGACTGCCAAACCTAAGAAGCCTCCCAATTGCTTGAGGTTGACAGGTGTAGGCCAAGATATGATGGCCTCCAACTTCTTGGGGTCAGTGGCCTGTCATGTTCTTTGGATTCGTGACTCCATTTCGGATAGGACTTGGAATGTGAATTGATGAATTGAGTTGAGAAAGATAGAATTTAGAGACTTTGAGATGAGATATAGAAGTTGAGATATATTTTAGATGAGAAAAGAATTAGGATTTAGGTGAGAGAAAAAATAGGAAGAACACTTAGATGAGGTGGAAAGATTAATTTCCACATTTTGATTGATTTGTTTAGATTGATAGATGATTCCATTACATTACTAATGCCTTCTATTTATAGCAATCTAGTAAATTAATTCTAGAAGCTTCTCAAGCTATTACAACATGCAAATATTCAAATAAAAAGGCAGGAAATAACTAACTATTCAAATAAAGGCGGGGAAGACAAATTATTCAAATATTGGAGGGAAATATGGTTGGAGGAGCGTCCCTCTTGCCCTTCTAGTTGCTTCTAGACTCTTCTTAGGATGAGGCATGCCTTAGGGGGTTGATTGGATGACCGGTTGTGATGATTAAGGTTGAATGACATGCCTTTGATACTATCGTGTGATCCTTGGCTTGTGATTGGTGCTTGACACTATTGGGTGTCATGATACTGCCCTGCGGTACCTAGTCTCGGCCCCAGTCGTTGGCCAACAGTGTCATGACAAGGCCCTGCCTGCAATATGAACAAGGCCCTTGCTGAACCTCCCCGGTCGTTGACACCCACTTCTGCCCGTGATATGCGACCCCTGACGCGGACCCGGCAGTGACCCTTGGCTCTGTCTTGGTTCGGTTGCTGGCCCCCCTTGACCTTGTTACGGCTAGGGTCATTACAATCCCTTCCCCTTCAACTTGTCCTTGTCCTCAAGGACGTTATTAAACTTCTAACTATTACATGGATATTTTCCCAATACATATTCTACTAGTATCATAACTAAGTACTTAGATCTATTACATTATTTCTACTACTAAGTACTTCTTTATTATTTATTTCCTACCCAATCCCTTCCCATACAATCAAGTGGAAACAAGGTAGGTTCATGCAAGTGGCACATCTTGTGCCAAACCCGGTCTTAGCGAAGTGCTCCCTTGCTTGCGTCTTCTTCTTGAGTGTGCCAATCCCCGTATGAGGGAAGTGCACCCATGCTTACGCTTCCTCTTTGTCTTGAGTGTACAGCACATAGCTAAGGTTCGGGTCACTAGTCATGGCCATGCGTAGACCTTGTTGAGGGTTGTCATTATCTCGAAGCGCTGCTAACATCTCCGTCACAGCCAAGTGCGCATGAATGTCAACATCAATATTCTCTTTGCGTTTCTTTTCCTTCATTGTTTTGACAATGTCAAAGTTGTTCTTAGGTTCTGGACAGGGGAGGACGCTTTCAACCCCAGTTCACACAAACTTTTGACATTCATCTTGGCCTCGTCTAGAAGACTGCTATCTTGATTCCCTCCAGTTGCCAATTCTTGAGTGCACTCGAGTTGCCTTGTCATCTCGGGTTCCATAGCTAGAAACTCTTTATAAGTGGCTCGGATCTCATTCCGAGCGTTGTCATGCTCTTCCCCGGCTGAAGGCATGGCTGTGCTTGATCATGGCCTGTCAACATGAGGAGGATTAGTGTTAAGTTGATGGTGGTCTAGGTGTTTCGTAGGTTCCAGCGAAGGCATGGTTGTGCCTGATCGTGGCTTGTCAACATGAGGAGGATTAGTGCTAAGTTGCTGGTGGTCCAGGTGTTTCGCAGGTTCCAGCGATGTATTTGCAGCGTCCGGACCTGATTCAGGCTGTCCCACTAGGCACAGTTGCATTGATTGTTGCCCAATCTCAACATGCTCACCCTGAGGCAGCATGGTTCCTTCTTCCTGGTTGCCCAGATGCATAATCTCCAGTGACACGTTTACTGCAGTTGGATATGGTTCGGTTGTGCCTTTACATATGGATTTTTCACCCTATTTAGCAACATTACTCCATTCTTGAACTGTCGTGGCGACCTTCTTCTCAAATTTTGAACTCATTATTCTAGCCTCATCATTAAGAGTGAGGTCAGGGACAGGTTCGTGGCTGCGCCTAAACTTTTGAACTGTTGCTGTCAAGGTATCCACAGAGGACTTCATTTCTTTGTTAATCTCGATTTGCTTTTGAACAAGGATCGCAATGCTGTTCAGTTATGTCTTGGTTTGCTCCCAAGCTTCTTTGGTTGGGCTATTTGCTTCTTTAACGTAAGCTACTTCAAGACCACGGTATTCTTCAAGTGGAACTTGAAGAGATGGACTATGGACTTGGATGTTCATCACATTACAATTGTCGTAGATGTTTCTTCCGTGTAACCACTTCTGTGCATTTTCAGCGTCCTTCCTTGAAGTGAAGGCCACTTCAGCTTCAACCTCTAAGGAAGTTGTTGAGTGGATTCGGATTTCTTCAAGGCCACCATAAGGACATAAGACTTGGCGGAGAATGACTTCGGTGATGGGATAGATAAGGTCCCAGATCGTGACAAGAAGTGTAGATCCACGAGTAATTCCCGTAGCCATTTCACCGACTGAATCTATACGTCTTAAGTTCCAAACGTTCGAGTTGGAATGAGGTCAGCTGGGACGAAAGAACCAAGTACCAAGTCACTTAAGTTCAGCGTGAGTTTGCACTGTCAGCAATCGAGAGCAGAGTTGTTCAGCACTGTCAACTAATTCTGCTGCTATTCAGATCACACGATCTGCTCTAGCACTCACACACAACTCAATCTAGTAACACCACACGATCTATCCAAGTAGCGATCTCAACCAAGCAGCACAATCTCAATAGATTAAAATAATCATAGTTTTGCTGAATTCTGAGCTGAATTCAGCTAGATTTTGTTTATAGCAATTTGAAATTCCTTGAGCAGTTTTGTTCGCACATGTTTCTCTTTAATAATCTCGTTTAGACCTTATCAGCTTCGAACAATGTCGCTGTTGATAGCCTGGGTTCCCAGCGCAGGTGCTTGGTTCTCTTCGCTGCTTAACAGCTTCTGGTCCCCAGTGTTAAGTTCTCACGATCTTGAACTGAATTCAGATTAATGACTGATCTAAAATTAGTACAGTATGCACATGATTCTAAAGCAACAGATCTTGTTCTGTTCAATAGTACACAATACTTCCAGATCGCAGTTTCTCAGCTCCAGATCTGAGTTGAGTTCAGGTGGCCTTAATTCGAACAGGTTGGGTATGATCTTTTAGCAATGAGATCAAATCTTGATTTTTTCAGCAGTAGACCACAGCTTCTGATCGCAGAAATTAGCTCCAGATCTGAATTCTAACAAGGTAATCACGATCCTTCAACAACCAAATCAGATCTGTTTTGCTTTGTACAGCAGTACCACATAATTTCCAGATTGATATAAGTAGCAGCTGACACTATCGTAGCTCTCTTAATCGTTGCTCTCCTTTGAGCTCCAAATAGAACCGGATGAGGATTGTGAAATCAGGATCCTCTCCACACGCGGCTTAATCTCAAAAATCCACTCCCGATCTGATGTATCTCAATCGAGTATTGGTTCACTCCGGTCAGTGCTTAATTTCACACAATCGCTAGGTCACTCAGCAACTATTTGATCAATCGAGCCTTAGATCACACCGATCAATGATCAAACTCACACAAATGTCATAGAACTCAGTTAGTCTCTAATCGGATCAACAGGAAGCCACAAAAGTGATTCTGGACCCTGTTCAAACTCCCTTGACTCACTCACTACAGTCCTTGGGCTGGAGCCATAGGCTTGATATTGTTAGCTCGCTGGTGTCGCCTGCGCAGCAACCCAACAACACTGGTTCGGTTCTGTTGAACCTGATCAGTTTTGAAAATTATTATTATTATTTTTTATTTTATTTATTTATTTATTTTTTTTTGGTGATGAGATCCTTGATCTTAGGATGAATGAAAAATGAGTACAGCGGAATTTTTTTTTTTTTTTTTTTTGATAGTGAGCCTCCGATCTAAGATGGCTCTAATATCACTTGTCATGTTACTCGTATTCCAGACTCCATTTTGGATAGGACTTGGAACGTGAATTGATGAATTGATTTGAAAAAGATAGAATTTGGAGAGTTTGAGATGAGATATAGAATTTGAGATAGATTTTAGATGAGAAAAGAATTAGGATTTAGGTGAGAGAAAGAAAAAGAAAGAACACTTGAGATGAGATGGAAAGATTAATTTTCACATTTTGATTGATTTGTTTAGATTGATAGATGATGCCTTTACATTGCTAATGCCTTCTATTTATAGCAATCTAGTAAACTAATTCTAGAAGCTTCTCAAGCTAATATAACTTGCAAATATTCAAATAAAATGGCGGGAAACAACTAAATATTCAACTAAAGGCGGGAAAAACAAATTATTCAAATATTGGAGGGAAATACGGTTGGAGGAGCATTCCTCTTGCCCTTCTAGTTGCTTCTAGACTCTTCTGAGGATGAGGCGTGCCTTAGGGGGTTGATTGGATGACTGGTTGTGATGATTAAGGCTGAATGACATCCCTTTGACACTATCGTGTGATCCTTGGCTTGTGAATGGTGCTTGACACTATTGGGTGTCATGATATTGCCCAGCGGTACCTAGTCTCGGCCCCCGTCGTTGCCTAACGGTGTCATGACAAGGCCCTGGCTGCAATCTGAACAAGGCCCTTGCTGAACCTCCCCGGTCCTTGACACCCACTTCTACCCGTGATATGCGACCCCTGACACGGACCCGGCAGTGACCCTTGGCACTGTCTTGGCTCGGTAGCTGGCCTCCCTTGACCTTCTTACGGCTAGGGTCGTGACATGGCCACACCTCCATTACTAATAATATGCCTCAGGTACTCTATCTGTTTGGATGCAATTGTGCACTTGCTAGCCTTCACATATAGCTTATGTTTCTGCAGCAGTTGGAAAACTTCCCTTAGGTGTCGGATATGATCATCCAGGTGTGGGCTATGGACTAGAATGTCTTCAAAGAAAACCAAGAGAAATTTCCTGAGGTAGGGAGCAAAGATGGAGTTAATGAGGGCCTGGAATGTTGATGGGGCATTGGTAAGACCAAAGGGCATTACTAAGAACTCAAAATGCCCAAAGTGCATCTTAAAAGCTGTCTTCTGCACATCATCTTCATGCAATCTAATCTGGTGATACCCTGATATGAGATCGAGTTTGGTGAACAATCTGGCGCTTCCCAATTCATCTAGTAGCTCCTCAACTAGTGGAATTGGAAATTTGCTTTTGATGGTGGCTTGATTTAGGTCTCGGTAGTCCACACACATCCTCCAACTCCCATTTTCTTTTTGACTAACACCACTGTTGAGGCAAAAGGGCTGGTGCTGTGCTGAATGTACCCCTTTCGCAATAGCTCTTGGGTCATTTCTTCCATTACATCCTTCTGTAGGGTGGGATAACGATAAGGTCTCTTACTGATAGGCTGCGTGCCCTCTCTTTGGTGGATTTTATGGTCAAAAGGAGGCCTGCTGGGTGGTAACAGCTGGGGCTCCTTAAAGATTGGAGCATATTGTGCAATGAGTTCGTTGATGACAGCAGGAACTGCTTCCTGGGGTTGCTCTTCCCTCCCTTGATCTATCATCATGAATTCCACCCCTCTTCCTTCAGGTTCTGTCACATTAATGTGTAGCAGTGACATCATAGGTGAATTTTCCATGGCCTGGGTGATGGCCTTAGCTCCAACTGCTTTGCACTCATTAGCACCATTGCCTCGCAAGGTAATAGTCTTCCCATTTTGAATGTAGGACATGGTGAGGTCTTGGAAGTTACAATGGATGTCTCCTAATGATGAGAGCCATTCAACACCCAACACCATATCACATCCCCCTAAGGGAATTAAAAGGAAGCTAGATTGGTACTCATTTCCCTGCATTTTCCAGGATAGCCTCTCGCATTAAGACCTGCATTCTACCTTGCTTCCATCAGCCACTGTAACATTTATCACCTGAACCGGTCGCAGGAAGCATCCTAACTTAAGGGCCAGACCATGATCTATGAAATTGTGTGTAGATCCTGAATCGATTAGGATATGTATGGTCTTCTTCTTGATGGACCCAGTAATTCTAAGGGTCTGATAGTTAGCTGTACCTGCCAAGGCATGAAGAGATATTTGAGCTGAGGGTTCAACAGCTAGTTCTTTAACTGCTTTCGGATCAACAGCTGAGGGCCACCTCCCTGGTTTCTTCCTCCCTTGTGCATGGTCCAATCCGTGAACAATTGCTTGAATTCCTGAAGATCATCTCCCACTTGCTTCATTGTGCCCTCTACTCCACCGATCCTAGTGCTCATCTCACTGATCGATTCCTGAGCAGCTCTGATCCTGGTGGCCAATCCTTCCTCCACCCTGCGGATCTCTGCATTAGCTCGAGTACCTTCAGCCATTTGATTGATAATTGCCCACAGATCCGGCGATCAAACTCTGATACCAATGATACAGAGTTCTCAAATCCCAATTCAAAATCAATCAGAAGTAGAGTTAGAGAAAAAGGAGAATTAGAGATTAGATTAAGAAGGAGAAGAAGATAAGAGAAGGAGAAGCTTGCATTGATAATTTTTGGATTACAAGGTCATAACTATTTATACTCAGCAATAAAATATGAAATTATACTAATTAATTCATAAATTCTAGAAAAAAGCCTAAAAAAAAAAAATTAGCTGCAACGTGCTCAGATGATCACGTGCCATACGCGTGCGGCTGGAAGCTTCCCGCCAAGGTCCCCAACGGCTAAAACTGAATTTCATACCCGAATAAGCTCAAAATTGGAAATTTTAGCCCAATTGCGACCTGACACTGGAAATTTCAGCTCTCCTTGCTAAAAACACTGTATCAAAAAAAGTAAATATAGCATCTAGCATAGTTAAGGCATATAGATGGAATTGTCATTCTCGATAACTGAACCTCAGGATAAGTAAGGTTTGATGAGGCCTGAGAGTCTTCTTAAGAGATACTCAATGACGACTTATCCTTGACGTTGGCACCCTAAGACTGACTTGAAATGACATTTCAACATCACATGATGATTAGGGGAGTAAATGAGTTGGCTCGCAAGACGGTTGGTCATAAAGCTCATATAGCTTCGCTCATCACAACTCCGAGCTGAGCAGTGCTAGCTCATTAAGGCAAACGAGCCGAGCCCAAGCCTAGTAAACCTCGAGCTTGTGAGCTCGCAAGCATAAATGAGCTTTAATATAAAATAGTAAAACGTAATATTTATTTAAATTTCATTTATATTATGTAATGATTTAAATTTTAAAATTCCAACTAACAATCAATGAAATACCTATTACCTACAAATGACCAAGAAAAAAAAAAGGAAAAACGTATTTAATGTTGGCTAATGGGTGCTTTAGATGCTATGCATGACTGTGCAAACTTTCCATAATTTCAATTTAATCCATATTAAATGACATTCCATAAATATTTCCTTTAAATATCAATAAATAAAGAAATTAGAAAGTATGAATTGTGGATTTCTTTTATTTAGACATGTGAACATGTTATTTACACCCTAATTTCAAAAGGATTGGGACGACGCTGTTTTGAGCCACGTGCTTAACACGTGAGGCCTCTCTCGAGGGGAATCAAGCCTTGAGGTGCTGTAGTAATGGCATCTCAAGCCCAATATCTTGAAGAGATGATCACCCGGACAAGGGTATCAACCACTCAAGCGCCCGAGATAGTTGATGGGTATAAGGAGCTCGAGTTCAAGGGATGGCCGAGAAGGCTGCAAGACGGGTGGTTTCCAGGCTCGAGGTGGTTACTTAGAGCGCAATCTTAGATGTTTGGGCATTAAACTTAATCCAAGAGGACGTGGAGTTTCTATAAGAGACTTCCTTTGGACATGGGCACTATGGATTTACCTCCAATACTACATTCAAGACACGTTCATTGAATATTTTCCCATGCAAAGAAGGAGCTTAGTGGCCAGAAGTGGGTAAAGATGCCGCAAAAATAGGAGCATCTTTTATTTCTCATTTTTTATAAATAAAGGACTCTGCGTCAGTCCAAAGTAGTACACACACTCAACTTCTTGAAATTTATTTATTTATTTTTATTTATTTTTTTTTTTACAGCATACTTGTGTTTTTTCCTACGGAGTAGAATACCTAGCTTAGTGTAGATTAATGTAGAACTTGCTATACTTGCTTTATTGGTAATACAATTTTTCAGGTTTGAGGTATGACTTTTCAGTTTTAATCTGTTCCCAAAATTTTGACAAGTTGAGAATTGAGGCTTTAGTTTAAGGATTTGAAGGCCAAGACTTGACATTGATTGTATTGGTCTTAACATTACTATCATTGTTTAATAAGTCAGGTGAACTTTGGTTCTCTCCATTGTTTAGGGCTTTGTCAGCAAAGGCTTGACCTTGAATGTGTTGCTCCACTTTAATCTTGTCAGACATTAACCCATTCGAGTTATTATAAATCAAGGGTGCCAAGCTTAAAAATCTGGTTGACTTGGGCTTGTAAGTGAATTGCCGAGCTCTTGAGTTTGTCTCCACCCCACTTTCTAACTTTTAAGTGTACGAGGAAAAGTGTCTGTGAGCCCTGCTCCGTCACTGTAACTGCCACTTGAGTTAGGTCCACATTTTTTAATTTTTGTGATAAAAATACATAAAATCCACAAAAATTACTTAACAAAGTCTTCTTAATTAACGCGTAAGGAGAACTGCGATATAACTGAAGTCAGATACACCAACATACGATAACCTTTTCTCTGAAAAAAGTGTGTGGTCGAGGTCAAAGACGTGTGGTTCATAATTAGGCTCGCTCCCTAGTAGCGGTGAGTCTCTTTTGCACATTGTTTTTGTTTCCAAATTTACGGCGACCACACACACATCATTTGAAACAAAATAGAGCAAACACACCGAAAGAGATAATATAAGCTAGAGTTTTGTGTTGAGTATTTGTTGCATGAGCAATACACCAAGCAAAAGAATGTATTTATAGCAAATTAAAAGAAACCCTATAATGCAAAGTTACAAAATAGTCACTATACTGTCCGCCAAACATAAAGTGGCCCAAAAACATGTTTAGAGGCTGAATCTAGGAAAATTAGGTGGGGCCAATGCTGAAGTGGCTGGGGCTGCGTACTTCGATTTGACAAGTAATTAACTTGTAACTCCTAACGGATCAAAAGTTATGATCGGTTGAGGTTAAAATTGTAGTTTAGTGTTTCAGACCCACTTTTTTAGGTTACTGGTGATCCAATTGCTTAATGAACTATTTGACTACTCATCCTACACTACCAACTACTATGCTTAAGTCCATTAAAATACTCTTATCCATAGTTATTGTGATTATGAGATATGGCAAATGAATGTCAAGATAGCCCTTATTGAATGGTGCTCTTTGGAAGGATATCTATATGATACAACCAAATGATTTCGTTTCGAAGAATCAAGAAAGAGTATCAACAAACAAGCATTTCATTTTACATAGTCAAGCACTGAAAAGGATACTTTCTGGAGGCCCTACAATTGCTGTAGATATTGCATTGCTTGAGCATGTGATTGAGTTTGAAATGTTTCTAAGGTATTCTAAGCATCCTTGGTTGATGTTGCATTTGTAATACTGTACGAAATTATTTCACTAATTATGGTTTTAATCATAGAAACATCACATGGTCCTTCCATTTCTCTTAAAAATATGTTGGATTAATTCTAGGTGATACATCTAACGCTTGTAAGTCATCACCCTTGATTGATGATTATGGTGTTGCTACTCTAACTGGATGCTTGTAAGTATTGACTTAACTTGGTGTCATGACCAGAAGATCACTATCAATCAACAGTGAAGAATTTGCGAGAAAGAACTAAAAATTGTAGCGGAATAAGGAAATAGCAACAGTAAAAACAAGGAAGAAGAGAAGCAAACTGGGAGGAGGAAGGAGGAGGGCCGAGGGGGCCCACTTTGAAGAAATTGTGAGAGAGGGAGTAGAGTTAAATATCAAAATAGAAATTTTATTAATCAAGTGAAGAATAAATTACAATGAAAGACTAATCCCTTTTCATAGACTTTTCTAGGCAAAATACTGGAAAAGAATGAAAATATATGAAAACTAAAAATTTGGTAAGAGATGGCTTTTCCCGCCTATCGGGGCCGATTTGATCGATTGGGTGAAATGTCCAATCAATCCGATATTTTCAAAACAAGCCATTACCGCCCATTAGCTTCCCCCCCCCCCCCCCCCCCCCCAAAAAAAAAAAAAAAAAAGAAAACTCAATCCTTGTCTCAAGGATTTAAACTTGGGAATTGAGAAAGGTGCAATCTTTCCTTGCTAAGATTGGACCATTGCACTAGTACTTAAGGCATTAGGATGTTGTTTCTTTTTAAAATTCTTTGATCAAGGATAGTCAGGGGCTCAATTAATATGGAATCATCTGAATTCACAACAAGAGTATCATGAGGTCTATCAACGCAAGAGATTTTACCAAGCCAACAACAAGTTCCAACTTATGGATATAGGATCTTGGACTATTTTTTGAAAAAGAGGTGTTTTAAATTAAAAAAAAAAAATCTCACGTGCATAGAAAATTCAGAGTAGTAATCTGTTTTTTGTGTATCAACACACAAATACTATGTGTTGACACACAGAGTTGCAGTAAGCATCTATGTATTTTTGTGTGTCAACACGCAGATTGTATGTGTCGAATCAAAGCTCCCCATCACAGGGCAGCAATAAGTTTATGGATCCTGCAGCTTCCCACTTTTACATTTTCACTTCATATTCACTCATCCATCCTCTCCTCTCACAAATCCTAACCTCTCTCTCCCACAAAAATTTCCAAAATACATCCAAAATCATAAAATTTACTCAAATCTCTTACAAACTTTTGCTCAAAATCAAGTTTGTCTTTATTGTGACATCAAAACTTTGTGTTTTTGTCAAATGTTCATCTTCTTCACTAACCATATCTCAAAAAATGACCAGCCCAAGTTTTTCTCAAATTTGTTTGTTTTTGAAACTTTCTTGCTTTTCTAAGTCACAAATCATCTATTTTCACAAACATTTCATTCTCTTTAATAATTTTATGGCAAATCTCAATATTTCACTCTTTTCTCCCAAACTCTAACCCTAACCATGAAATTTTTGCTGTAGATATTTTCAAGTTTTAAATCATGGGTCATACAAAAAGGTTGGAAGCTACTTCTAAGAAGAGGTTAGGATATGATGAAGGTGTTTCTTCTTCCTAAGATCGTAGTTTGGTAAATTCCTCTAACCCCTTCCTCAAAATGGAATTGTTATTTGATAGATTTGTAGATTGGACTTCGATTAGGAGAAAAAACTTAGGGGAATTATTTGCTTTGTTTGAAGTAGTAGGCTGGACAAAAATTTGTTTTATAAAAGAACTAGTATACCCGAGTTTAGTAGGCGAATTTTATTTTAACTTTAAATTTCTAGAACTGCTCCCCTAGAATTATTCTCAATAGTTTTAGGCCAAGTAATTAAATATGATGCGTCTTATATAAATGAATTAATTGGTTTTGTTTTCGAAGAAAATAATTTTTGTTTTCTGCAAGAAATACACCAGTTCCCTCTCCTCGAATCTTACTGTAAGTCCTTACTTCAACAAGTTTTGGATGAAGTACCACTTTCTAACAGAAAGAATCCAAACTCGAATGATTTGGAAGTGGTTCTTAAATTAACACATAATGATTTGTACTAATATCACTGCAAGATCGGGTGGCTCGACTTGGTCTCAAAGTTGTATCTATTTTTTTGGAGTTAAGAGAATAGTAGAAATAGATAAAGAGAGAGACGAGGAAGAGGAAAATTTTGATGAAGAAGAGGATGAGGCTAATGAGGAAGAACTAAAAAAAGACCTCAGAAAAGGAGGAGTGTAAGTGACCAAATTGCTTCATTGGAAGAGTAAGCATCTTCTTACACGAATAAAAGTCATCCTTACACCAATGAAACACGATCCACACTATAAAATATTGCAGACTTTTACTTGTGTAGACAAAGACCCTCAAGTCCTTAGATATTTTTTTCTTTCAAATATTTGGAGCTACATTTATCATTTGTTGTACATCATTTTGCTTGAATTGACTGAAATACCATGACTATTTGAGAATGAGTATCATTTCTTTTTGTTTATGTATGCTATTATTGCTTTTAATAGGGGGAGTTGTCAATTTCTCTATCCCTTAGCTTGTCCTTTGTGTTGATGACAAAGGGGAGAAAAAATGGTGTTATTGAATATTGAAGCCGAAACCATGTTGTGAAATTGTGTTTGATTGAGTTATAGTTAATATGATGTTAAGCTCTTGAATGCTTCATTTCTAAAATGCACCCACATAGGAGGAGATACTTGAGTTTGAATTTTAAAGTGTTATATATAACTCCATGACTTGGTATGAAGTGAGATTTTAACGTGTTATATGTAACTCCTTGGCTTGATATAAAGTGAGAATGTGTATGATTTGATTAGTCAATACTTTTAATTCTATACTTCAACTTTCATATTTTTGAGGAAAAAACACCAAATATTTATCATCATCAAAAGGGGGAATATTGCTGGGCCTAAGGCCGTTTATATTGAAATTTTGATCATAACAATCATTTAGTGAGTAATTATATTTAAATTGTTCTAATCTTGTTTGAAAATGGCTCATAGGAGAGCTAGAAAAAATCAAGATTAAACATGTTGATATCAAGCTTTCTGAGATGATGGATCAAGAGAAAACTGAGCCAAGTTGAAGAGAAGGTTTGATCCTAAATCAAGAGAACAAGATCCGATCTTGTCATTTTAAGTCATTTATTTTTATTTTTTAGGACTTAGGACAAGATATAACTATTGAATCAAATCTCAATATTGATATGTGATGCTATAACAAAAATATTTTTGAAAATTGATTTCTAATGTTATTTGAAAAGATTTCAAGGCAAATTCAAGCAAATCAGGTTTTCAACAAGGATATTTTAAATTGCCAATATGAAAAGCATGCCCAAAAATAACAAGATCAAAAATTTTGTTAGGATGATATTTTGGCTTGATAAAATCATTCATCTAAATGAATAAGTCAAACATGGAAATGTATTCACAAAATTAAGCTAATATGATAAATCAATCAAGCCAAATGAAAATTTGATTTCCAAATATTCTTTGAAAAATATTCAAGTCAAATTCAAGCCAATCAAGTTTTTCAACACGGATATCTTAAATTGCCATTATGAAAAGCAAGCCCAAAAATATCAAGATCAAAAATTTTATTAGGGTGATACTTTAGCTTGATTAAATCAACCATTCATCTAAATGAATAAGCCAAACATGGAAAATTATTCACAAAATCAAGCTAATATGGTAAATCAATCAAGCTAAATGGTCGAATTTGTTCAAATCCACCCAAGCATGCTGAGTGTGGACACATAGAAGGCATGTGTCAAAAGACTGACATACAGTAGCCACCTGGAGTGGCTGTGAGTTGACACACAGAGGCTATGTGTTGACACACAGGTTTGTATGTTGACACTCAAACCTTCAACAGTTCCAAGCAGTTACTTTTCTTTCCTAATCTTTTCCTAAACATTTCAGCCGTCCATAAGCCCCTCATTTGCTTATAAAAAGGGTTTGAATGCTTTGTCTTAAATCATTTAATTCCCTCTAAGCATTCTTTGATTAAAGTTCTTATCTCTTTTGCTTTAACGTTTTAATTTTGATATTTTCTTAAAGTTTTCTTGAGCATCACTTGTTCTCTAAATTGTTGATAGTTTTAGCTTAATTGGTATATCTTTTGCTTTGGCTAAGCCTAATCCATTGTCAATTCACTCTTAAAAGAGTGAAGAATTTCTTTGGTTCATTTTATTTTCTTGTAAAGCTTGGATCCTGGGCCTATGTACAAAAAGGCTGGTCGTAAAGGTTGGATCCTGAGCCTAATTTTTTAAAGGATCATCAAGCTTTGTGAAGGGCTCAAGTAACAAAGAGTAGTCACATGAGGAGTTGGTTAGCTTTCGGGTTGGAAGTGAACCACTATAAAAATCATTCTGCATTACTTTCTTCTTGCCTTTATTTTTTATATTTTATATTTATCATTTATCATTTAATTTATTTTTTTGGATCTCAAAATTCAAACTTTTTAAAGAACCTAATCCCTCCCCCTCCCCACCCCCCCCCCCCCCCCCCCCCCCCCCCCGCGGGGGTTTCTCTTTGGGCCATCATAAAAAAATAAATAAACAACACAAAGAAAAACAAAACAAACACATAAATTTAAAATATACACAAAAAATTAAAATTTTATTAATAAAATATAAAATACATCACATGACATTAAATTTTATACGGTCACTTTAAAACATAAAATGCATGACAGTGAAATTTATATGGTGATTTTATTTTCCTCTGTTCTCCTTCCTTTGCCTCTTTGGTCTCCTTAGTTCTCCTTTTGGGTATTTGGCTCTTCTTGTCGACAATCTCAACTTCAAGCCTCTAGACCCCCATTATATTTCGGATAGGGTTATTGAGGGCCTGAGGCAAGAAAAAGAGGTCACGTTGCAGCCTAACACACCATCACTAGTTGCACAAAATGCTTACCATATACAAGGGGCAGCCATCTTCAAAACAAAATAACTTATTTTATTGTTGCAATTAATATAGGTAAGCATTTTGTTTAATTTATGGTAATGGGACCTCCCTTAGATCTCATTAGAAGTTAGGATTTATATGTTAAATCTAAATACAAGTTGAGTATAATAAAATAAGGGCATTACCAACTATTATGCATTGCATTATATAATTCATGAATGCATAATAGTTATAATAATAACAACTAAAGTTGATAGAAATTTTAAACATTATAATTTTAAAATATTTAAAATTTTTATAAAAATGTAAAACAATGTGGATGAAGTGGGGAGGGTGTGGGTTGGTTTTTTGTGGAGGTGGGGGCGGGAGTATTTATAGGTTGGGTAGGGGGCAGGGGGTAACAGGTAGTTTTAGTTTTTTAAAGAAATTTTTTTTTACAGGGACTTGTCACCTCAAGTAAGGTGACAAGTCATCTGCATGCACGCCTGCCTGGTGGCATGCATGCAGGTTGCAATAGGCCAACACCGATCGGCCCATGTCATGACAGGGGTCATGCATGACCCGTGTCACCCACACGAGCGAAGCAGAGTTTGGGTTTGGCTGCTCTTTAAAATGACCCACAACCCGATCTACTACAGTGTATAGGTCGACTTGCCAGCATGGCAGGTTAGGTCGGGTTGTGTCTTTCTCATGACCCGACCCATTGGCCTCCTCTAGTCCCAGCTCCCTCGAGTTTACAGTGTAAATAAATGGCCCCCCTTTGGCCATTCGTAATTTTAGATTTCCAATGGGTAAAAAATATATTTGATTTGACCCTCAACAGCTACAGGGAGCTCAAGGTGGTGCTATTTGATGCATGAGTTACCTTTGTTCCTACGTTTCTATAAATATCACAATGAGGGATTCAAAATTTTCACCTTATGCACTGTGCTCTTTCTTCTAACATGTTTTCCTTCTTGATCCTAGTTACCTCACCTCCTTTCCCACCAAGGATCACCTCTCCCTTGGAGAGGTTGGGAGTCAATGGGAGGCTAGCCTTCAAGCAGTTTGACTAAGAGGCTTCCCCAAGGATTCAGAGGTTTGGTGCCCTAAAGTAGCTCCCTATTTAGTCTCTGGCCATAGAGGCCAACAACCAAGAAGCCATCTCCCCTGAGAAAACCTTGAGATAAGATCCAAAGGTGGCACTTTCCATTGCTAGAGAGCTCGGGGCACATAAAGGAGTCCTTATTGGAATTTGCCAATAAGTTTCTTCGACTTCTGCAGAAGAAGCGTTAGTGCTACACCACTGTTAGGGTCCTTAGTCGTTATGCAAGCCTTCGAGGATTCACTATTAAAAAAGTGACAACTACCAACAACAGGATTGTTATTGGCAATGGCAATTTTTCTGTTGGTAAGCTGTTGGTATAGCCACTGTTGGTAAAAGTTTTACCAACAAGAATTTTAAACTATTGGTAATGGCTTATTATTAGAAACAATTGTTCATTTGTTGGTAAAAGTTATACCAACAAAGTTTTCTGTTGGTAAAAGTTACTACCAACAACAAATTCTCTATTGGTAAAGAGTATACCAACAATAAGTTCTTTATTGATAAAAGTTATACCAATAAAAATTTTCTGTTGGCAAAGGATTGTACCAACACAAATTTTTTGTTGGTAAAAGATTTTTTACCAACAACAAATTTTTTGTTGGTAAAGATTATACCAATAAAAACTGTATGTTGGCAAAGGGTATTCCAACCAAAAAAATTTTCAATTGCTAAATATTATTCCTACAATCAGCATATAGTAGTAGAAGATATACCAACAAAGACTTTTTCTATATACCAACAAAAATTTTCCATTGGCAAGGATTTCCCAACAATTTTATACAACTAGTCCCTTTTTTAATACATATACATTTACCAACAAACAAATCCCCCACAACATCCAAAATACATCTTTAATACCATGTCAAATTTTGTGCTCAAAAAAATATATCATGTCTAATTTAATCCCCAACAAAAGAAAACAATCCAAAATAAATCCTAAAAGTTTATGTAGCAAAAAAGATAAATTCATGATATATATGCAAAAAAGACATCCTCCTATATGTCATCTTCATCTGTGTAATCCTGGTCTCGATGCTCTTGATTAAGCTCATCATCAACTAACATGCCTTTTTCCTGTGACAACGATTAACAAAGACGTCAAATGTACCACTTAAACTCGATCCCAATCTTTTAGCACATAAAAACTCGATCCCAATCTTTTAGCACATAAGTTAGTTATTCATAATAGTTAGCAATCAAGTCCTAACATTTGCACCACCATATTTTGGAATATTTATCTTTATAATTCATATTCACTGTTGCAAAGCCAAAATAGATATATTATGTCACAAGTAAATGATCAATAGTCAATTAGGTTCAATAAGAAACAACGCTAATTAACATACTATCGAGAACTATATTAGCTAACTTCAAACTAATAAAATGTTGCTCTACTACTATATGTTGAACAATTACCTTTCCTATAAATTTCAGAAGAGTGGACTCAAGAAAGTTTATCTTTCCCAAGATTTCTTTAAACTCTCTTCTGAACTAGACCACTTCTCATTCATAATTTTCAGCTCCTCCTCCAACTTTCTGGTCTTAGCCTGTTCCTCAGCTAGAGCGGCACGCTTAGCACTAGAACGAGGAACCTTAACACCTAATCCGTAAGTTTTTGCGTATCCATTATTGTTCTCTCCCACAACTTCAAAAAATATCTTCCTTCGTTCTTCCTTAATGAATGCTTCATCTGCATCATCCGGAAGTTCTGATAGTCTCCTATCAATCCCCATCTGTATAAAGTAATATTTTAATCCATTAGAATGGGTATTGGAATGCATAAACACTAAATAAATTTAGAATGATCTAATAAGTATAGCAATTATCAAACCAAGGCAGTAGAAGTATCATCATCAAGCGCGGCGTGATGCTTCGGAATATGGGTTTCCTTATAGATATCAATCTCATCAGGTTCTTTACCATCTTGTTTCCTCTATTCAAACAAGAATGTATATGTTACTTAACATAAAAATTTAGTGTATAAAAAGTATTGAAATATGAAACTAAAAAGAGCTTCAATTACCTTAGCTTTCCGTACTCTGGCAAAACTCATGCTACCTACATAGTGTCTCGATTTTGATTCTTTTTTATTGGCTATGGCTCTTTGGCGGCGTTTCTATATCAAAAATTATGACACTATGAGAATAATTAATAAAAAAGCGGGAAATACAACCATTATCAATATAAGAATATTAGATCCATTATTACTATTACAATCACATTGGTATCAAGGGGAAGTGACAAAGCACCTTATTAGGGACTTTTTTTCCACTAGCTAATGACACTATATTCCCATCGTTTGTGGTCTTCCATCTTGAAGCACCACAAATAGGGCGTGTGTCATAGTCCAATAAATCCTTCCAAAACAACACACAATCGTTGGGACACGCATCTATTTTATTGTATGTAAGACCTAACTTTCTAATAATGCCTTTTGCTTTGTAATAAGTGTTCGGCAATGTTTCCCCCTTTGGCAAAGCCTTTTTAAACAAAGTCAGAAGTTTAGTAAATCCAGCATCGGTCACCCCATGCTTGCATTTAAGATGATATAGCTGAACAAGAAATGAGAGCTTGCTGAATTCCTCACAATCAGGATATAAGGGTTGCTCTGCATCTTTAAGTAATTCGTAAAAACTTTCAGTTTCTACATTAGGTCCTTCCATTGGTGGTTGTGATTATTCTTCCATATTAATATGATTATGTACCCCATATGCATCTCCGATCATCTCATAAACACCATAATCATCGTCACAAACATTCATCTCCATCTCGCTACAAGTATCAATACCCTCATAAACTTCTAATTCCCCATGACTATGCCATATGCTACAAGCATAATTAGAATCCATGCCTATAAGTTGAAGATGGCATTCCACAATGAGTTTATCTTTGCTATATCGATTAGCGCATAATTTACATGGGCACGGTATCAACCCATTTTCACCAACAACATTAAGAGCATACGAGACAAATGCTCGCATTCCATTCTGAAATTCACTTGAAGCCCTTGGGAACTTCACCCAATCCTTATTTTTAAACACATCCATATGGTAAATCCTACACTTACCAATATTCACAAATTAATTACAATAGAGAGTAAAATATCTATCCAAATCAACTCATACCATATAACTTCAATGTTCTAAGCTTGAATACTAGAATAGTGACTAGATGAGGAAATAATACAATTGATAAAAATAGATCAACTGATCAAATTCATTCAGTGCTAAGGCTAGAAATATTTTTCCATGTTTATTGGTCATATATGTTTGCTAAATATTCTAATACATCAGGTAGGTGTTGTAGTTTTGAAGTAATTTTTTGTTCATTGCTTCATTTATTTACGTCATAAAACTAGCTTATGCAATGTTTTAGTTCAACGTTTGGAGATGTTATCATAGATTCCTTAAGACAAAATAAGTCAAGCACAATAGTTTTAGTTCTATATAATTTTCTAACTTCTACATGGTATAACTTTTTTGTAGTGTTTAATTTAGTAGGTTTGATCTCGTATTATACACAATCTTTATAGTATAACTTCTAGGTTTGGTCTAAATCATTTATGGACATGAACATTAACATATGGCTCACCTCAAACTTGAATCAGATAATATTGATAGCTCTAAATCACTAAAGCACACAAATTTCCATAAATCAAATAGTATAATCAGTACAAGATAACCTAATTACCCCATCTTACTCACAATTAAAAGTAAAAAAACAGCAACAAGAACCAATATATCAACAAACATAAGATTTCAGTTAAACAGTTTAGATAAAACTAGTTACCTAATCCACACTAAATTCAAAGCAAATATACATGTTAATATCCACAAAACTAATGAATACAAACCACAAATTGCACGAAAAATAGATTAAAATTAAAAAAATCAGAAGCACCACCACAATCCAAGCCCAAGAGTTGATAGAACCTCTTCAATGCCCAAACCCACAACCTCCCGCCACAAAACTACTCAACAACTAGCAACTACCAGCATAAATTTCAGCAAAATTCATGTCTCATACAACAAATTCACATGTTTTAAACAAAATAAAATGTAAATTGTATATAAAAGCTCATGTTTATACCAGAAATTTAGGGCACTGAGCCTGGCGTGAGGGCTGTCAAGTCAAGCCGGAAGACCCAGCAGTGGTGGCCGATGTAGTGGCGGTCGAGTCGACGTGGTCGGTGTGGTGGCGGCCGAGTCATAGTCGCCGGCGTGGTTGCTTGTTGGAGAGAAGTTGGGGGGGTGTGTGGGTGAAGTGAAATAAGGGTGGGCTGTGCGTTTTGCTTTTACTTTACTTCTTTTTTTTTTGAATGAATTATTAAATTTATTTAACTATTAAATTAATTTTGGGTTAGAATTGTAAGTATTGGGGGGAAATTTGAGAGGGAAAATAAAAATTTGAGAGAAAAGGGGAAAAATTAGAGAGGAGATGAAAATTAAGGAGGGAAAATAAAAATTGAGTAAAAAAGAATTACGTATTATTAATTTTTTTTAAATTTAAAACTAGTGACTTTGTTTGTTAATAATGATTCTTTTAATATTATAAGAATAATACTAACAATAAATTTGTCTGTTCGTAAATGTCTCTATCAGTATTGGTCCAATATTAAAAATTTATTTGTTGATAATATGATTTTGTCCTTTGGTAATAGTTATGGAGGGAAAATGAAAGTGAAGAGGAAAAATAAAAATTTTTGAAAACATTATTATTATTATATTATTTAAAGACAATATTATTTAAATACATGTTCAATTATAACTTATTACTATTATGAGGTTTAGTGTACTAAGTTTTTAGTTCATAAATTTTGTGAAATAATGTTTTAATATAGCAAGTTACATATATTTTATAAAATCATCCAAATGACGGTAAGAAAGAATAAAATGGGGCATAATTACACCAATACAGATCGTTATTTAAACTATTTTCTAATTATGTTTTTTTTACAAAAAAGTTATTTCACAAAAGGCACTGTAAAATTAATATATCAAACTTCATGACATTAATATCTAAATTGCTCTAATAAATTTTTTATAATTACTAATTTTATCAAAAATTTGTTTATTGATAAATGCATCTATTGGTATTAATTTAGTCTATACCAAAAAAAATTATTTTATTTGGCAATGATCTAGTCAATACCAACAAAATTTATTTCTATAGACATTGAACTTGTCAGTACCAACATCATTTATTTCTGTAGACATTGAGCTAGTCAGTACCAACAGCACTTATTTCTGTTGGCATTGAGCTAGTCAATACCAACAGAAATCTATTCTGTTGGGATTGACTACATCAATACCAATAGAAATTTATTTTTGTTGGAACTAAGTCTTTATTATTTTTACTTTTTACTCCTTCTAAGTTATTACTAACAGTAACATTTTGCTATTGGTAATGTATAACTATTGCCAACAGAACCTGAAATACTATTGTTGGTAATGGTCACTTTTTTTGTAGTGATTACACCTTTTGTTTGAAATGCTTTGAGCGACAGGGAAGTCAAAAGTTAAACAATTCAAGATACTAAGATTGTTGTAGACCAAGTCCCTCACTTGGAGCAGCATTTGAGCCTACACAAGGATAGACTTTCAGTTCTCAAGCTATAAAATTCCCTATAGAATTCTAGGGTTCAGAAGCTAGAGAAAGCAACATCAAAGGCTCAAGTGGAATAACAAGTACTCCAAGAAGAAGTCATCTAAGTTAACAACCAGCTCACCCAAACCTTTATTTAGTTAGCAGCTATAGAAGAGTCACTTATAGGGTTAGGAATTTTCTCTTCTAAACATATAAAGGAAATATTTCATTGTATGAGTTGTATTTTGTACCAACTTCATGCAAATGCCATGTACTCCTTTACCTCAATGAATGAAATTACAAGTGATTTATTACAATATGTCTCTTAAGAATAAGGTTCTTTTCTTAGGGATTTCTTCTACAACTCAAGTATCATTACTTTGATCCTTAAGGCACTGATATCGAAATGGAGCTCATAATTCATGGAATGTAAACATAAGAACTTCTTAGTTAAAATCCCAAATTGAAGGCATATATATCTTTAAGAACTTTCATTAATGGCCATTGGATGGGACCTTCCATCTAGATCTTAAAGTAAGTGGGCATTGCCTACAAATTCTATAATAATTCTAAATGGACCTTTCTAGTTTAGGGACCATTTGCTAAAGACACGGTCTTTTTGGCCAAAGGGAAAAACAGCTTTCCAGACCAAGTTCTCTACGTCAAAGGACCTTCATTTGACCTTTTTCACTGTAGGCTTTGGCTGCTCTTCTCTTCCACTTCTAAAGCTTATGAAGAGCATTGATGAGTCTCATGTTTATGCACCTTTTCCTTGTTATTTTAGCACCTTTACACATATTCGATTATCATTGTATTCGCACTTTGGTAATTTTTATGTTTAATAGGTTCGAAGCTTAAAGTTTCTTAAATGGTCAAGATTTGGTGCAAACGAGACAAAATTTGATGCGTGAGCACTTAATCAAGTCAATAAAGATTTGGGAAAAGAACGTATGAGCCCAAAGCAAAATTACAGCACATCGTCCATGCATTCAACCCGTGGCCAGCACGGCGGAACCTCCCAGCCCGGTCGTATTGCCTTCGGCCTAGCTTTGCCCATGTCCAGCCCAGCTTGTCCCTACATTCGGCCTCTGCTCGCGGCAAGTCATCCAGCGCGTCTGCCTGTCTTGCCTAGCTCTACCTAATCGGCCTAGCGATGTAGGTTTTGGAGAGGCACCTGGGAGCATCAATTAAAAGAAGAAGGGAATCACAATAGATCATCTTCGTTCATCCCCTCATCATCTATCGTTCTTCCTTCTCCATCTCCCTCTTCTCACTCTTCTATTTTTCCCTGATTGGAACATGATCAAGATTCGCGAGAAGATTGACATGCCATTGTCCGTCTCCTCTTTTATTGGTTCATCCTTGATGGAGAGCTAGTTTGCTCTCTAAGGTTAAATAAAGTCTTTGTCCTTTTACAATTGTATTACTTTTATTTGGGGATAATTTGATTGTGTTACATGAATTGCTTGGTTGTGAGAAATACCTTGAAGTATTATGATTTATCGATTATTCAATGGAGATGACTATATAGTTTGTAACCTTTTATCATTGATGTTGATATATGTGAATTAATTCTTTTTCTTATAGCTTTAGGATTAATTGATCAAGCAATAGTTTTTATATAATTGTTAAGCATAGCCTATTTCCCTATTCTTTAGTTAGATAGGGTCAATACGTGATAATTAACAATAATATTTTAGTAGGTTGAAGCTTGTACACAACTACCCATGTGACAATCAATAAGCCCAATTTAAAAGTTAACACAAGAGTAATTGGCTAATGATGGATTCAAAATCCTAGGTTCCAATTTCATATCCCTTGCCCTTTAGAAGTCAAGGTCTTTAGATTAGTTGTTGTTTCTTGGATAAGTTATCGTACAAACCTGTTGTGATTCAAGATCAACCTTAGATCATAACCTAGGAGAGAGAAAGATTGAGTTAAGAAGAATAGGATAGCGATGAGAAATAGAGAGAATATGAGATGAGAGAAGAAGATATTTTGTCAATACAATTCAATGAATCTTACAATGAAACAACTAAACTACTTATACTACTCTCAAACTTAAGGCGGCTAAGAGAAATACAATGCATCTTGACGTTACACTTAATCGACTTAACTAACTATCGCGCCAAACACCGAATCAAACATTATTACGTCAACATAAGGGAGTAGCAACTCTATGACTTATTAAAGCAATACAAGGATAGAATAGGCAAAGAATCCTAACTAGCACCAATCATAACAATACCCCCTCATTTGAGAACATTCTTGTCTCAAGAATGGAAGGTAGGGAATTGACTCTTGATAAACTTCAAATCTTCTCATGTAGCATCTTCAATTCGTAAGTTTGCCCTTTGAATAAAACCTGCTCCAAGTATTTACCATCCTGCTACATAGTATGAGTGTCCTTGATTGCCAAAGACTCTTGTAGAATTAAGCCACTTAAAGAAGCTGCAGGAGGAGTGGATGAACTAGCTATACCCTCAGTGACCTATTTGTTCAATAGAGAGAGGTGAAACACAGGATGTATACTAGCCTTTGGAGGCAACTCTAATATGTAAGCAACATTGCCCAACTTTGCAAACACCTTATAAGGCCAAAATAGCATGCACTCAGCTTAACATTCTTGCGTATAGCCACTAAGGACTGCCTATAAGGTTGTAATTGCAAATACACCATATCTCCCACTTGAAAGGTCCTATCAGATCTTTTCCTATAAGCAAAAAAATTCATTCTTGATTGAGCTACCTACAGATTGTCTCTGAGTTGCTGCATCAATTGCTTCCTCTAGTTCAGTTATTTATTCACTTCTATTGATGAAACTTGTGAAACAATTAGAAATGGTGGATCATGGCCATAAAGTGCCTCGTACGGAGTTGGTCCCAGGGAAGAATGAGCATGCGTATTGTACCAAAACTCAGCCAGAGATAACCACTGATGCCAATGTTTAGGATGGAGGAATGTCATGCTCCTTAAGTACTACTCAACACACTGAATCACTCTTTTTGTTTGACCATCCGTTTGAGGATGATAAGAAGAGCTTAAGGCAATAAAAGATCCAAGCAATAACAACAACTCACGCCAAAAATTGCTAGAAAACAACCAGTCACAATCAGAGATAATGGATTAAGGTAAGCCATGGAGCTTGTAGATATTATCCAAGAACAATTTTGCTATTCTTTCAGCTGAAATTGGATGATTGAAACCAATGAAGTGACCAAATTTAGTAAATCGATCCACCACGACCCATATGAATTCCTTCCCTTCTAACTTGGGCAATCCCTCTATGAAATCCATACTGATGTGCGATCAAGCTCTATTAGGGATAGGAAAAGGTTGAAGCAACCCTAAATAAGGCACATCACTTTTGGTGCACTGACACACCTCATAGACTTGGACACATTCTGCTACTTCTTTCTTCAAGCTTGGCAAATGGAAATAATGCTTGAGTCTCTGATAGGTTCCTTCGATACTTGAATGACCTCCCTAAGCTAAGTCATGGAATGTTAGAATGACCTGCTTCCTCAAATTTGTGGAGGATCCAATGTAAACCTTCCCCTTCATTCTCATAATACCATTAGACATAGTTACATTAGAAGCATCATTAGAACAATTCTTAATACTGAATGCCGTAATGCAATCCTGAACAAAACTGTCCCCCTGATAAGATTTGTGAACTTCTTCCATCCAAGAAGGAAATACAAGTGAGACAGCATTACAAGAACTTGATTGCACTTCCACTTCTTCTTGCTTCTTGGATAAAGCATCAGCAGCTAAATTCTCTCTTCCCCTAAATTATTCAATAGAGTAATCCCATCCCAACATCTTCATGTGCCCCTTGTGCTGCACTCTTGTCGTAATTCTTTGCTTTAACAAATACTTAAGGCTTTGATGATCAGTCTTGATGATGAAATGATGGCCCTCAATATAGTGTCTCCGCTTCTGCACTGCCATAAGGATAGCCAAATATTCCTTCTCATAGATGGATAAATTCAGATGTTTGGGACTGAGTGCTTGGCTAAGATTAGCCACTGGTCTTCCCTTTTGAGACAACACTGCTCCCACTCCTTTACTACACTCATCTGTTTTAATAATGTATGGAACACTGAAATCTGGCATTGTTAGAACAAGAGTTGAGCACATGGCTGTCTTCAACCCTTCAAATGCTTCTCAAGCTTTGTCTAACCACACAAATGCAGCCTTCTTAATTAGGTTAGTTAGGGGTTTAGTAATCACCCCATAACCAGCCACAAACTTTCTACATATCTAGTAAACCCAAAAAACCCCCATAACTGCTTGATTGAAGTAGGAGTTGGCCAGCGTCTCATTAAATGAACCTTGGTTGAATTAGTGGCAACCCCATTGCAAGAAATTACATGAACCAAGTACTCTACTTGAGATTGGCCAAAGGAACATTTGGAAAGTTTAGCAAAAAGATTGTGCTTGCACATGGTTTTGAACATTTGACAGAGGTGTGCCAGATGAGATTCTGTGGAAGGGCTATACACCAAAATATCATCAAAGAATATAAGAACAAATTTCCTCAAGAATGGTTTAAAGAATTCATCAATGCGTTGAAATTGGCAGGAGCATTTGATAGACTAAAAGGCATAACCACAAATTCGTAGTGTCCCCAGTGACTGCCATCAATTGCTTGGGATTGGACTTGTGACTAAAGAAGTACCTTTGATTACACTAGAAACATAATCTCTGAGCCTTTTTTTCTTCCAAACTAAGTGGCTTGGTCATACTTGGAGTTATCTGTTGTAGAGGCTGAACAATAGCTTGCCTTTCTGTCCTGCTTCTGGATAAGTTAAAACGGTTGATTCAAACAATCGTGCTTTCATATATGCCGTGGCCAATGTAGGAGGATTAAGTGCCTTAACAAGATTCTTGGTCCTTAGCTTGAGTCTACTAACAAAACTAGAAACATAATAAGCCTCCTTTGCCTTCAAGTTCTCAAAACCTGTCATGTATTCTTTAACACTACTCATTTGAGCTACCTTGTTGAACTTATCAATAACCTCTCATCGATCTTCATCAGTATACCTTTCACATAGTTCATCCACTAATTCTTGCCAAGTTACATTAGGATTGCTCAAAATCAAGCTATCGAACCAAACCTCTTGATCTCCATGTAGGTAGATGGCAGCCAATTCAACCTTCTGTGAGTGTAGAATAGCGTAGAATCAAAAGTATCTTTCACATCTTCTAATCCATGACTGCGGCTGCTCTCCATCAAAAGCATCGATCTTAAACTTAGGCAGGCGAAAACCTAATCTCCTCACCACGGGCATTTCCTCTGCTTGTTCTTCAACAGGTTTTGGAAAAAGAGGATAAGGAGGTCTTCCTTGCTATAAGATGCCAGCTCCAGTAAGTCTAGATTGTCTATTGATCTGCTCTTGCATTCCAGTCAGCTGCTACTGCAAGTGTTGCTGCGATTGCTGTTGAGTTTCATTCATGTTACCAATAGCCAGCCCCAAATCTTGTACTTGCTGGCGTAATTGATCCAATTGCTCAGTCTAATTAGTTCCAGCACTTGCATTTCAAGCCGTAGATGCAGCTTTCTTGCCTTTTGCCAGCTTGATTGAGGCAACGCACAAACAATTTGCAAGCTTTAATACCACTTGTTATCATTCAAGATCAACCTTGGATCATAACCAAGAAGGGAGAAAGATTGAGATAAGAATAATAGGATAAAAATGAGAAATAGAGAGAATTTGAGATGAGAGAAGAAGATATTTTGTTAATAAAATTCAATGAATCTTACAATGAAACAACTAAACTACCTATACTACTCTTAAACTTAAGGCGGCTAAGAGCAATACAATGCATCTAGACATTACACTTAAATGACTTGACTAACTATCACGCCAAACACCAAATCAAACATTATTACAGCAACATAAGGGAGATGCAGCATTATGACTTATTAAAGCAATACAAGGATAGAATTAGCAGAGAATTTGAACTAGCACCAATCATAACAAAACCCTTAATTTTCCTTGAGTGAATTGAGGTCATAGAATATATTCACATACTCATCCTAGATTTCAATTAAGATGTATTTAGTGAATAGAGTTCTAAATTCAATTTTTATTGTCATAAAAAAACACATCAAAAATTTATCACCGTTGCGAGGGCTACGCAACTTTCGTGGCTATTTTGTGATTTACTTTGATTCTTAAAGTAGGATTTTAAGTTTTTTTTTTTATTGTTATTTGTCTTGATTTCATGCTTAGATAGGACTTAGGATTACTTGTGTTTTCTCCCTTTTTTTATAGTGCTCTATTTTGTTTAATTGCCAGTTTTCTTACTTTGTTTTGTTACTTGCTTCTTGTAGTTGTTTTGTTTATGCACGGTCATCACTCACTGTCTCTTGACCTTGCTATTCTTTACCTTGAAATTTAAAGAACCTTAGGAGACTTTAGTGCTAACCACTGAGCACAAACTGCGAATGCTCACTTTGATTTTGCAATGGCGGACAACAACAACCAACCTACGCCCTTGTGGAGTACTGTACTCCCACCACAAGCCTCACCTTAATACATTAGATTGCCACCTATTGCCCGGTAGTTTGAGCAAAAACCAAATATCATATAGATGCTCCCTTCATTCCATGGCTTAGGTAATGAAAATGCATACAAACATTCGGACAATTTCATGGAGGTTTGCTCTACCTTCAAGTTTCCTAATATTTGTGATGATGCCATCCTCCTTCTCCATTTTCCTTTCTCTTTGAAGGATAATAAAAAATATTGGTAAGGCACCATACCTAGTAGGACAATTAGTACATGGGCTCAAATGCAACAAGAATTTCTTAAGAAGTTCTACTCCATAGTAAGACCAACATTGCCAAGGCAACCATTAATATATTCTCCCAACTTCTTAGTGAAGAGTTCCATGAGAGTTAGGACAGGTTTAGGGAACTTTTGAGAGCACATCATACCATCCCTAAGTGGCAACTTGTCCAAAACTTTTATATGGGTTGAATGAGTAAGATCGACAAATTATCAATGCTTCATCTGGTGGGCAAATCCCTAGGAAAAATGAAGAAAGGGCATGGTGGCTCTTTAAGAAATTGAATGAGAATTCACAACAAAAGGTTGCACATGCACATTTAGTGTAGATAGGCTAAATAGAGAAGTACATGAGATTGCACATACTTCCATCTTGGATAAGAAAGTAGATTCACTTACTTCTTCTGTGGAGCAACTTACTTCTTTATTTAAGATGACATTGACTCCTTCTACTTTGGCTAATGTGTGAAATGTACCTAATATGCATGATGTTTGTTCTATGTGCTTTAAGGCTTCTCATTCCACACTTCATTACCCCTCTACTTCACCATCTGTTAAGTGTTTGCAAGGGCAAGCTAATTTGGCTAGGGATTCTCAAGGAACAATCAGTACTCTAATACATACAATTAGGGCTAGAGAAACCACCAGAATTTCTCCTGAAGGCAAGGAAGTGAACAACAATTTGGGCATCAACAACCGAATTGACCACAACCACGCCAATTTGGTATATTAGGACCCCCTAGTTTTCAACTACGAGGGTATGTTTCTATCCATCCTCAACCTTCTATTTCTTGCCCTAATTTGAATTTTGAAGAGAAGGTATGGAGTGCACTTAAGGGTTTAGAAGCCAATTCCCCACTCCACTCCTATACACAATCTATCTCTAAGTTAGAAACCCAAGTCAGTCAACTAGCTAATGCTTTGAGTAGGAGAGATGAGGAAAGACTCCCTAGCCAAGCCATGGAAAACCCTAGTAACCATTTGAGGAAAGATAATTATCCTACCCATCATAAGCAAGCAAAGTCCATTGAAGTGTTGAGAAGTGGAAAGGAAGTCAATAATGGGGTGCATGTTGAGAGTGAATTACCCATGAGTGGTCAGGGAGAAGAGAAGAGCGTGGAAAGGTAGAAGGGAACCAATGAGGTCACGTCCATTACTTACTCTCCTAGATCCTTTTACGTTCCTTTCTCTAATGAACCTAAAGTGCCTTCCCCCTGAGCTCTTGATGCATCTCATCTACATGGGAAGGATAAGAAGTGGGATGATATTTTGAAGACTTTTAGGAACATCAAGATTAACATTCCCCTTGTTTATGCAATTAAACAAATCTCGGCCTATGCAAAGTTCATTAAAGACTTACTTAACCAAAAGGAAGAGATCTATAGCACATCAACCCAAAAAAGCATTTTTAGCTGAACAAGTGAGCTCTATCTTGAAGTGTGGCACTCTTATTCAGTACAAAGATCCCGGTGTCCCCACCATCTCTTGTTCACTTGGGGACTATGAAATAGATAAGGCTTTAATGGACTTAGGAGCGAGTTTTGACCTTATTCTTTACTTAGTATATTAGAAGTTAGGTATGGGAGAATTGCAACCTCTTATTACAATTGGCAGATAGATCTACTAGGGCCCTCATGGTGAGCTTACTAATGTGTTAGTGAAGGTAGATAAGCTCTTGTTTCCCGCTGATTTCGTTGTGCTTGATGTAGAACCTTCTAGTCATTCAAAACACCAAGTCCTCGTCATTCTAGGGCACCGTCTTAGCGACGGCCAATGCTACCTTCTATTCTAGGTCAGGGTTGATGGATGTCACTTTGCAAACATGACTATTAGGTTGAATATTTTTAAGGCTTCTTCGCTACCCACTAATGAGGCTGAGTTGGAGTATTTTGTGTGAATGTTATTGATGATTTGGTTGACCAAACACTCCTCACGGTCCTATTTACTGATTCCCTTGAGAGAATACTAGCATATGAGTGTGTTGATGATTATGAGGTTGCGCACCATATTTGGGAGAGGAATGACTTGCTACAGTTATGTGCTCCCTTAGAGGCTTGATATTGGTTGGTGAAAGTGGAACCCTTACCTACACTTTCCGATTCCCCTGCTTTGCCCTCCATAGTTACACCTCCCAAACTTTAACTTAAGCCCTTGCCATCTACTATTATGTATGTTTTCCTAGGATTCAATGAGATTTTACATGTGATTATCTCTTCTTAGTTGTCTAGGGAACAAGAGGATACATTGGTGGTGGTGCTTAGTGATCACAGGAGTGCCAATAGGTGGTTTGTGGTGGATTTGAACGGTATAGACCCTTCCATTTGTATGCATAGGATCTTTCTTGATGAGAATGCTAAACACTCCAGAGAGATGTAATGAAGGTTGAACCCTAGCATGAAAGAAGTTATAACAAGGAGTTGTGAAATTGCTTGATGAGGGTATCATTTACCCAATTTCTGAAAGTAGGTGTGTTAGTCCTATTTGGGTCGTCCCAAAGAAGTCAGGCGTCACTGTGGTTAAGAGTAGTGATGGAGAGTTTGTTCCTACTAGAGAGACCACATGTTGGAGAGTTTGTATTAACTATAGGATGCCTAACTCTGCTACAACATTTGCCTATCGTAGGACACATTTTGGTTTGTGTAATGCACCCGCTATGTTTCAAAAATTCATGATGACTACCTTTTCTTATATGGTAGACAAATTTCTTGAGGTTTTTATGGATGATTTCTTCATTTTTAGTCCTTTGTTTGATGAATGTTTGCAGAATTTGACTCTTGCATTGAAGAGATGTGAAGCAACCATTCTTGATTATAGGGTGTTTAAGAAGGGTATTGGGCTTTAAGGTATATTTGATTGCTAACTTTCCCCCTCCCTCAAATGTGAAGCAAGTTAGATCCTTCCTAAGTCATGCGAGTTTCTATAGAAGATTCATTAAGGACTTTGGGAAGTTAGCCAGACCATTGACTAATTTGCTAGATAAGGAAATATCATTTGAGTTTGATGAGCCTTGCTCAGAAGCTTTTGCAAAGCTTCGGTCGATGATTACTTTCGCCCCTATTATGCAGCCACCCGATTACTTTCTCCCATTTGAAATCATGTGTGATGCTTCTGATTTTTTTATAGGTGTTGTTTTTGGTCAAAGAGTGAACAAAATACCTCATGTCATCTACTATGCTAGTAAAACCCTGAATGATGCCCAATGTAATTACACTACCATTGAGAAGGAGATGCTAGATGTTGTACTGTTGACAAGTCTCATTCCTATCTTTTGAGGTAAAAATTCCTTATCTATTTTGACCATGCTGCATGATAAGTCTAATTTAATATATAATTATTCATAGCTTTTTGATTCATTTTTTACCATTTTACATCAAACTTTTATCACTTTGGCTCGATATTGCTTTTTTTTGCTCATATTGCCATGTTCCTGCAAAAATGCTTATTTTATGCTAAATCTTGCTAGATTTTATCATCAATATCAACAAGTGGAAGCAAAATACATCAAATAAAAGAAAAAAGTGGCAAATTACATGGTTATACAAAAAATGAACAAGATTTGACGCAAGAGTTTACAACTTGCTTTGGGCGGCAATTTTCTTCACATTTTATAACTCAAATACATTGTACACTTCATTAACACAAGCAACATGAGCTGACATTACAGTTTTGGGCGGTGAAAAGTGAAAAAAAATTGCATAAAATAACAAGATTAAAGCAATTGGGTAGCAACCGCAAGTTCTAGCAAATAGGATGCATGTTTGATGTATTTTTTCTATATTTTTATTTCCTCCTCAAATCCTATAAATAAGAGGTTCTTGTGAAGGGTTTGAGAATCCTTCATTCAACAAAAACACATACAAAGTGAAGAAGAAAGAAGAAGAAAACGGGTGAAGGAAAGAAGAAAAAGGAGGAAGAAAGTTTTGTTTGTGATTTTGTATTTTAAGTCCTTTCTAGCCTTTTCTTCTTCTAAGTTCATGAATTTTGTGTTAGTTATGATTTATATTAAGTTTATCATGAACTAATTTTGTTATTCCAAGGCTACAATGTAGCCTAAGTTGTAATATACGCTTATTTCTAATTCAACGTATTCAATGTTTTGTTATTGCGTTGTTGAAGTGTTTATCATTGTTCTTCATAAGTTTTAAATGCTTGATTACCATTTAAGGGCTATAATGATTCATAATGAGTCCGAGAGGAGATTTATTACGATTGCTAAGGTGATAGGCAGCACAAATTGAGCGAATGCTCGAGAGAGTTTAACGCGATTTGCGTGGTTTTTAAGTGAATATCATAGAGCTTTAAAAACTCTTTTTGTATTTAAATTCATGCATGAGAGTGACGGGTTAATATGTACAAGAGCATGCTAAATGTTGCTCAAGAGATAATATTTAGTAAATTATGGTTTTCAACCATCAACACGTAATAACAACTTGAATAACGAGAATAGAAAGGCGCATTGATGCAATTGGGTGAAATCAGATGCCTTGGATGTTATTAAATCATAAAAACTTCATAAAAATTAGTTAACATAATTTGTTGCTTTTTATTTTTTTTTTATTTTATTTCATATCAACATCTCAATTTTTGATTTTTCAAATAGCATCAAAGCTACTAATCTTGGTACTCATTCAATAACAATCCTTGTGGGAACAATACTCTACTCATCTCTTTATTACTTGATACGACTAGTGCACTTGCTAACGCATACGCAAAGTAAGCATCAAGTTTTTGGCGCCTTTGCCGGGGATCGTCTCTATTTCAGTGATATCGATACCAACTTGCTTTGGTGCTAATTTGAAATTGTTAATAATTTGTAATTTTTATTTAAGTTTAAGAAAATTTTCATTTGATTCATTTGAAAAGATAAATTCTTTTAAAAAAAATATATTTTGTTAGTTTTGCGTTATTTTGTTATTTTACTTATATTTAGTCTTTATTTTTATCTTTATTTTGCTGTTAAGTTCACTTTGTTAGGGTTTTTAAAAGTTAAATTTGATAATTTTAAGTTTTCAAAAACATTAGGTTACTACCCTCCTCTTTTTCTTTAAAATTTGTGTTTTGTTAACTTTTATTTTATATTGTTGTATTTTTAGTCTTTCTGATCAATTGCAAGTTTATTTTAATTTTATTTTATCATCCAAACAGGTTTTTTAAAGTTAGACTTATTATCTCTATGTTTTCAAAAGCTCTAGTAGTACCTATTTTTTCCTTAAAATTTGGCTTTGTTAAAATTTTGTGTTATACTTTTGTAACTTTTAAAGATTTCTCTCTATTGTTATCCTTGCCTTTAACTTTATAGTGGTTTATATTTGCTTTGTATGCAAAATTTAATTGAAAAAGAAATAACTCATTTTGACCCTGAAATCGAAAGAACTCTTCGACTAATCAAGAAAACAAAAAGGACTGAAACCATGGCTAATAATGCTGGAAATGATGATGAAAGGACCTTAAAAGATTATGTTGTACCTACTGTTGGAGGGGGCACTTCCAGCATTCAACATCCCCTAATACAAGCAAACAATTTCGAAATTAATGGTGTCAGTGATGATGCCATTCGCTTAAGACTGTTTCCGTTCTCACTAAGAGACAAAGCTAAAGCATGGTTAATGTCATTACCCCCAGGAACTATCACCACTTGGGATGATTTGGCTCAAAACTTTCTTGCTAAATATTTTCCACCAACCAAATCAGCTAAGATGAGGAATGACATTACCTCGTTTGTGCAATATGATACAGAATCTTTGTATGAGGCATGGGAACTTTACAAAGAGCTTTTGAGAAGGTGCCCACATCATGGGTTGCCAGTTTGGATGCAAGTCCAAATTTTTTACAATGGGTTGGCACCTAATACTCAAACAATGGTAGACGCGGCTGCGGGAGGATCCCTAAATTACAAAACCCCAGATGAAGGGCATGAATTGCTAGAAGTAATGACTAGAAACAACTATGCAAGGGCAACTGAGCAAAAGAAACCTGTGGGTATGTACGAGCTGGATGCAATAACAAAGTTAACTGCCCAGGTTTCAATACTTCAAAAACAAATAGGTAACATGAATGTGAATGCCATAAATTCTCCTGTGCTAACGTGTGAATTTTTCGCAAGGAATCATCCTAGCATAAAGTGCCAAATAGGGAATCCTTTTGCCCCATCAAGCCATGCACAAGCTAATTTTGTTTCATATTTTCAAAAACAACAAAATAATCTCTATTCCAACACTTGTAATCCCGGGTGGAGAAACCATCCAAATTTTTTGTGGATTAATCAAGGAATTCAAAAACAACATTTTCAACCTCCAAATAGAAAACCTGATCTCGAAGATTTGTTCAGAAGTTTTATACAAGAAACACAAACAAATCTTCGAAATCAAGAAGCTTCAATTAGAAACCTCGAGACCTAAGTTGGACAAATTTTAAAACAACTCTCAGAAAGGTCTCAAGGTTCCTTGCCTAGCAACACAATCACTAACCCACGTGAGCACATTCAAGCAATTAAATTAGGAAGTGGGGAAACTCTGAATGAACCAACTCCGGTAACGAAGACCACACAAAATGAGCAACCCAAAATTGACCTGTCCATAGATACTAATCAAGAAATTCCAAATGAGGAAGGGAAAAAAATTCAAAATGAAGACGAACCAAAAAGGTCTGAACCTCAACCCTACAAGCCAAAAGTCCCCTTTCCTCAACGTTTGAAAAAGACAAAAGCGGACGAACAATTTGCTAAAATTTTTGAAATTTTCAAAACGTTGCACATTAATGTCCCTTTTACTGATATGTTGGAACAGATGCCCAAATATGCGAAATTCATGAAAGAAATCCTATCTAACAAAAGGAAGTTGGGGGAGTTCGAAATGGTAGCACTTACTGAAGAATGCAGTGCCATACTGCAAAAGAAGTTGCCTCCCAAGCTAAAAGACCCAGGGAGTTTCACGATACCTTGCACCATTGGCTCCATTAGTTTTGATAAGGTTTTGTCTGATTTAGGTGCAAGTATAAATTTAATGCCTCTCTCTGTTTTTAGGAAGCTTGGGTTAGGAGAAGTGAAGCCTACCACTGTATCCCTCCAACTTGCGGACAAATCAATCAAGTATCCTAGAGGTGTAATTGAAGACGTCCTTGTGAAGGTCGATAAATTCATCTTCCCGACTGACTTCATAGTGCTTGATATGGAAGAGGATCATGAGATACCTCATATTCTAGGCCGACCCTTCCTTGCTACAGGAAGAACCCTGATAGATGTACAACAAGGAAAGCTGATCCTAAGGGTACAAGATGAATAGGTAACCTTCAGCGTCTTTAATGCTATTCAGTTTCCCTCTAACATGGATTCTTGTTTTGAGATTGATATTGTAGATGAGTTGGTCATTGAGACATTCAGGGACATATTTCCTAAGTTACCTCTTAAAGTGTGTCTAACAAAGTCAGGGACCATCGACACGGAAGACGAGTTAATAAGGGAATGTGTCCAATACCTGGAAAGTTGCAAACCTTTCAATTCGCACCATGAAACAAGAGTGGAAGACATTTAAGCAATTGAAATTCAGCAAAGAACGGAAGAAGAAGAGCCGCCGAACTTAGAGCTCAAGCCATTGCCACCACATCTCAAATATGCCTATATTGGTAATTCTAGCACTTATCCTGTTATTATTAATGCCTCATTGAGTAATATTGAGTAGGAAAGGTTGCTTAGGGTTCTAAGAGAGCATAGAATAGCAATCGGATAGACCCTTTCGGATATCAAGGGAATTAGTCCTTCCATATGCATGCACAAATTCTCAGGGAGGATAGCTTCAAACCTTCTGTGCGACCTCAGCGGTGGTTAAACCCTGCCATGAAAGAGATAGTAAGAAAAGAAGTTGTCAAATTATTAGATGTCGGGATCATCTATCCCATATCTGATAGCACATGGGTTAGCCCAAGGCAAGTAGTTCCAAAAAGAAGAGGGGGGGGGGGGGGGGGTAACTGTAGTCGAAAATGAGAACAATGAGCTCATTCCTACTAGGACTGTCATTGGGTGGAGGGTTTGCATAGATTATCGAAAACTTAATGATGCCACCCGAAAGGACCACTTCCCCTTACCATTCATTGATCAAATGTTAGAAAAACTAGTCGGTCATTCGTATTACTGTTTTCTTGATGGATATTCAGGGTACAATCAACTTGCCATAGCCCTGGAAGATCAAGAAAAAACCACTTTCACTTGTCCTTATAGTACCTTTGCCTATAGGAGAATGCCTTTTGGGTTGTGCAATGCCCCTGTGACTTTTCAAAGATGTATGATGGCAATCTTTAGTGATATGATGAAAATTTTCATAAATGTGTTTGTGGATGATTTTTCAGTCTTTGGAGCCTCATTTGATGATTGTTTAGCCAACTTCTCCATGGTTTTGTAAAGATACACTGACACTAATCTTGTTTTGAATTGGGAGAAATGTCATTTTATGGTACAGGACAGAATAGTGTTAGGGCATATGATTTCAAAAAGGAGGAATTGAGGTTGATAGAGCAAAAACTGAAGTGATAGAATGATTACCACCCCTTACCAATGTCAAGGGCATTCGGAGTTTTTTAGGACATGCAGGATTCTACAGAAGGTTCATTAAGGATTTTTCTAAGATCACTAAGCCTCTTTGCAATTTATTGATGAAAGATGTCCCTTTTAACTTTGATGGTGACTGCGTGCATGCCTTTGAAACCTTGTAGAAGAAACTAGTGCCAGCACCAATAATTGTAACACCCGATTGGACCGTACACTTTGAACTTATGTGCGACACTAGTGATTATGCTGTAGAGGCTGTGCTGGGGCAAAGAAGGAACAAAAATTTTCATGTAATTTACTATGGTAGTAAAACTTTGACCGATGCACAGGTTGACTATGCTACTACCAAAAAAGAATTACTAGCTGTTGTATTTGCATTTGACAAATTTCGTTCCTACTTGGTTAATTCAAAGGTAATTGTTTACACTGATAATTCTGCTCTGAAATATATTTTTGTGAAACAGGATGCAAAACCAAGACTGATTAGATGGATTTTTTTGCTTCAAGAATTTGATTTATAAATTTGGGGCAAAAAGGGAACAAAAAATGTTGTGGCAGATCATCTGTCACGTCTCGAACGAGAGGACGAAGGTCCCTTTATAAACGAAAAATTCTCTGATGAAAGTCTTATGATGGTAAGCTAGAATCCTAATTGTCCATGGTACGCTAACATTGTTAACTATCTCGTTTCACAGGAACTGCCTAAGGACATGACCTATCAACAAAAGAAGAATTCTTCGCTGGCTTAATGCAGTATTTTTGGGAAGAACCATTCTTGTATAAGCATTGTGCAGACCAGATTATCAGAAGATGTGTACCTGAGGAGGAATTGGAAAACATTCTGTGCCATTATCACTCTCTTTAAATTGGTGGTCATCATGGTGGGACAAAAACTGTAGCTAAGGCTTTACAATTTGTGTTTTATTGGCCTACAAGCTTTAAAGATGCTTTTAAATTTGTTAGTAAATATGATAGATGTCAAAGGACAGGTAACATCTCCAAGAAACATGAAATGCCCCTCAACAACATTTTGGTTGTAGTATTATTTCATGTTTGGGGGATTGATTTCATTGGTCCTTTCCCCGCATCATGTTCTAACAGATTTATTTTGGTTGCTATGGATTATGTGTCAAAATGGGTCGAAGCAACTTCTTTTTCGACCAATGATGCTAGAGTTGTAGTAAACTTTGTTAGAAAAAACATATTTTCTTAGTTTGGAACTCCTAGAGCAATTATAAGTGATGGCAGAAAATATTTTCGTGACCGCCAACTTAAAGCTTTATTGAGTAAGTATGGAGTTATACACTATGTGGGTGCTGCATACCATCCTCAAACAAGTGGAAAAGTGAAAATTTCAAACCAAGAATTGAAAGTTATTCTTGAAAAAACAATTAGTGCCCCTAGAAAGGATTGGTCGAAAAAGTTAGCTGACGCACTTTGGGCATATAGAACAGCATTCAAAACACCTATTGCAATGTCTCCATATCGACTGGTTTATGGCAAGGCATGTCATTTACCAGTAGAATTGGAATACAAAGTATACTGCGCCATAAAAACCTTAAACTTCAATTTAGCAACTGCAGGTGAAAAGAGGTTGCTACAAATCAATGAGATGGATGAGTTCAGAAATGAGCCTTATGAAAATGCTCAAATTTACAAAGACCAAATCAAAAGATGGCATGACAAGCACATTTTGACCAAAGTGTTCATAGTGGGACAAAAAGTTCTATTGTTTAACTCCCGCTTATGATTTTTCCTTGGAAAGCTGCGCTCTCGATGGTCAGGACCCTTTCTTTTAACCCGTGTTTTTTCATTTGGCACGATTGAGATTCAGGATGAGAAAAAGTACTTTCAAAGTCAATGGACAAAGACTGAAACCTTACATTGAGGGAGAGCTCGAGCCTCAGAAAACTTCCAATCATCTAAACAATGTCGAATAAGCCACTCAGAAAGTCCAGCTAACGACTATAACTAAAGCGCTTCTTGGGAGGCAACCCAAGTGTCTCTATCCTTACTTATCTATTTTTTCCCTTCATTATTTTTATTTGTCTCATGTTTATGTATATTTTATTTAAACAGTTATTTTACAACAAGTTTGGGGGTAGCAAGATGTCAACATACATCATCAACAAGTAATCCTCAAACCTAGGAAGTATCTCTCGCCTCACTTAATCTTTGTAGTTCTTTTAACATTAAGAACAATGTTAACTCTAAGTTTGGAGGTGGGAAAAGCAAATTTTTAAAGTTTTGAAACAAAATTTTATCGAAAAGTTTTCCTGTTTTACGCTTTAGAGTCCACTTTAGTACCTCCCAGAGTTCGGAGCCTTTGTATGGGGATGTAAATAGTGTCGGGCAGCAAAAAGATTGTCTATTTTCTGTAGATTAGATCATTAGTCTTTAAAAGAAAAGAGACAAAAAAATAGGAAGAAGAACTTATCATCATACTTTTAAAGCAATTTTTTTACTCTTTTAGCTCATTTTCTCAAAATAGATTTGAATAGCCTGATAATCAATTATTTTTGTGTTCTAATTGCAAAACACAATCTAATA
This sequence comes from Simmondsia chinensis, assembly GCA_018398585.1. Taxonomy (NCBI): domain Eukaryota; kingdom Viridiplantae; phylum Streptophyta; class Magnoliopsida; order Caryophyllales; family Simmondsiaceae; genus Simmondsia; species Simmondsia chinensis. The sequence goes on from JAGTTD010000007.1 coordinate 14,264,795, forward strand.
TAAGAGACTATCTTGATAAAACCATGGTATTTGACTTCACTAGTTAGTATGGCTGTTTTACTTGTCTTTCTGATTAAAAAATGCTCAAATGTGAATGGATTGCATTTAGATTATCATTAACATAATAAACTTTAAAAAGTTATGCCTAAATCTAAAGAAAAATATGAAAAAGGTAGAGAGAGGAAAGCAGCTCTAGCACCACTATCCCACATAAACAATTTTAAGATATGTGCTAGCGGTTAAGAGGGCGTCTCAGTGGTGGCTTCTCTTACTTATGGGTCATCGCCCAAGAGTCGGAGCTTGATTCTCATTGAAGATATACTCAGGAAGTCATGATAAAGGCATCTTAGTGATGGCTTCTCTTACTTATGGGTCATCGCCTAGGAGTCGGAGCTTGATTCTCGCTAAATATGTACTCACATGGCAATATTGGGGGTGTCTCAGTGGTGGCTTCTCTTACTTATGGGTCATCGCCAGGAGTCGGAACTTGATTCTCGTGGCAGATATACTCATGAACTGAAATTGACTTGAGTAAACAAATTTCCCAAAAAAAAAGGCGCAAAAAATTAATTAGTTTTGGGCATACTTGATAAGTCTTGTTATGAGTGGTAGGACTTTTGTCTTCTATTTGGTTTGAATATCTTAAGGTTATAAAGAGCGGATAAATTTAATTTGCTTAGCTAAATTTTGAATTCAATTACTTAGGTAATTGAAAGATTTTTCCTTGGAAAGATGGTTTTGCCTTTACAACCTTAAACTTTAAGCCTCAGCTATTCTTCTCTAATTTAGAGTGCGCCTGCTTCGACTTGTGGAAAAATTCTTAAAAAGCATGAGATCCAGCGCTTTAATGTTTAGCCTTGCTCGAGGACGAGCAAGATTTATGTTTGGGGGTATTTTGATAAGTCTAATTTAGTATATAATTATTCATATCTTTTGGATTCATTTTTGGCCATTTTACATCAAACTTTTATCGCTTTTGCTCGATTTTGCTTTTTTTTGCTCACATTGCCATTTTCCTACAAAAACGCTTATTTTATGCTAAATCTTGCTAGGTTTTATCATCAACATCAACAAGTGGAAGAAAGATACATCAAATAAAAGCAAAAAGTGGAAAATTACACGGTTATACAAGGAACGAACAAGATTTGACACAAGAGGTCACAACTTGCTTTGGGCGGCAATTTTCTGTTATGATCCAAGAATCCGAGGCATGAGCTGATGGTGGCTGTGTTGCTGTCCTGCTGCTGTTAACTGCTGTGTGCAGCGATGGTGGCTGTCTTGCAGCCATTTGATGATCATTTAGTATTGGGAAGTTGCATTAGCTTGTTGATATTGTAACTAGAATGAGTCTTGATGTAATTAGTTGCATAAGTCTCTTGTTAAGTCATGTAATAAGTGAGCTCTAGTGGCGTGTAGCCTAGGTGATCAATGGTCGGTCAAGGTTGGCGGCAAATTAGTTAGATGGTGGTCAAGTCGGTTAGGCCATGGGTCCAAATGCATTGTATCTCTAGATATTTTTAGTCTTAAGCCATCCTAGGGGGAAGTAGTATAAGTAGATGGCTCTAGCTTGTATTCAAGAACTTTTGATGAATGAATTTGATATTTTTTGATATCTCTCTACTCTTCTCATCTCCTTTCCCTTCTTGTCTCATCTAAACTCTATATTCTTTTCTCATCTCTTACTCTCACTATCCCTACCAAGGTTGAGGTTCAAGAGCAATCTTTGAAACCTTAACAATTGGTATCAGAGCCTTGATTTGGCTTCCGAATCAAACTCTAAATCAGAAAAAAATTACAAAATCTGATTAATTGTGTTGTAATTAATTAATAAAAACAGTTTTGATACTGATTTAGTTCTGTTTAATGTGATCAAGAATTCAATTCTGAATTCTGAACTTGAAGAGCTTGTATACTGTCAAGAACCTGCGCATTGCCTGGGAATTGCTTCCGGTTGGGATTAAAATTGATCGAATTACATTGAAGAAAGTTCAATTGATCAGTATTTGTTGATTACATTCAACATCAAAGCTAATTCAGATTGAATTCAATAGGATTGATTAAGCATTAGCTTCTGAAGTTCAGTGCTGAAGCAAAGTATTAGTTGCTGAAGTTGTGTTCTAAGTATAGTTGATCTCCATCAAATATTCATCTGATCTGTTGAGAAGAAGTTTAAGTGATGCTATTGGATCAACATTACACTCGATCATCATCAAAAGATCAGGAACAAGCTGATTTGAGGTTTATTCAGATTCTACAATTCAGACATTGAGGTTGAGGTAACCGTTTTCGGAACTACAAGTTACATACTCGATCCGAATCTGCTTTTGTTGCTGAATTGTGATGAAACTGTGTTGATAAGCATAGAAGTGGTGAGAATTCATCAAAATCTGCGTTTGATTCTTAAGAATTATATGTTATTGTGTGGAGAATTGCTTAGGCGAAAATCTGACAGCGAACTGAGGACCGAAGTGTGGAAATCCGATTTTGTTCTTGAAGATTGTGGTGAATCGTGTGTTTAAATCATCATTACAGACAAAGTTCGAACCTATTTCAGATTCTTAGTCTGAATTATTCAAGAAAACATTACTGTCGGGAATTGTTCGAAGTTAGGGTTCGTTCGTGAATTTTGCATATTAGGGGTTGTAATCAGTGAAGATTGTGGAACCGATAGCAAGGGTTGTTTTGTGCGAACAAAGGAGTAGAACTTCATTAAGCAATCGGTTGTGGAAGAGTTGCGAAACACATCTCACTCTTCTGCAAATTTCGATCTCATATTCTGCCAACTGAGCTATTCGAGATCGAAGTTTTTTTGTTCATTGCAAACATGACTGATGGAGTGAGGACTCGTTTGGAAGTTGGTGCAAATGCTACAGCCGGACCTCAGTATATTACTACTGATCATATATGAGACATCAGTGATCGTCTTAGCAATGTAGAAAAGTTTGATCAATTGTTAAAAATGCGGCAGTTATTTCTGGAAAAATATTCGTATAAGGAAGATCGGTTGCAGCAGATTCAGGCTAAGCTTGTGAATCTGCAGGATCAGGTTAATAGGCAGGGCGAATCATCGATTAATGCGATTCTTAAGCCTGCTAGCTGGATTATTCCACCTACAAAAGTGGTTCTACCGCAAGAGTTCGAGGTTGAGCATAAAGAGGGAGTTGTGGTAGAAACGGTTGTCGTTGAAGATGAATTCGACAACGACAATGCCGAAGTTGATGAACACAAGTCAGAGGATCCTGAGTTTGAGCAAGATGATCATTATGAAGACTCTTTGCTGGAGTAAGTGCATTTTGAAGATGATGAGCTTCAGCATGACATGCTTCTGGAATGGGGATACGATTTTCATGTCATGGGAATGATAAGGATTGCAAAGAGTAAAGTAAAGAGGAATCATCTTAACGACGCATTGAAAGATTTTTGGGGGAAAAAGAAGTTTACTAAGCAGAAATTGAAGCATGACAAGTCAATGATTGAGTCATGGTCTTCTAAGGATGATTCGATGCTACAAGTGGATCACTATGAATTCCTTGCAAGCAATCAAGCAGAGAGCTATGCAGAACTGAAGTATTCTGCTGAAAAATTCGATGCTACTACTGTAATACCAATGCATACATCGTCAAATCTGTTAAGTGTTACTCCATGGAAAGCTGGTATGCAGAATCGAAGCATCTTCCCTGCTGATCTATCACATTATGTTGAGAAATCCGTTGTTGCTACTGTGGTACTACCTGGTGCAGAACAAGGTCATCTTTTGAGAGGAGAAAATTTGTATTCAAATACACTTTCTTATGATGAGTTGCCTCCTGATCCAGGAGAAGATTCTCAAGTTTATATGAAGCCAAAAAGAGTCAATTTTCTGCTGAAGAGAAGTAATGAAGCTGCGAGAGTGCGTTTCAAGGTTCAACAAAGGAGAAGCATTGTGTCTATACAAGGAATTGAGTTGTTAGAGGTGTATAAATTCAGTAATGTGCTAGAGCCGATTTCTGATCAGACCAAAATCAGTACAACAAGTGCTATAACTGATATGTTTGAAGTTGGAAGATCCCTTAAGGTTTTTGTGGAGTTTGGCTTCTATTTTGGGTCTGGACTGACAGTGTTGGGTAACAAATTGGCAAGTGTATTGAGTTCCAAACTAAGGCTAGGTGTTAATCAAGCTATGGTCAAAGAACATGCTCCAATTGTGCAACCAAATGTGAGGCCTCCTAAATTAATGTGGAAGTGCAGTACTTGTGGATTGGAACAAATGCAGTAGCTGAGCTTGAGCCATTCAACCTAGATCTCTCAAGTTGTTTTGCTGCAGAAGTAGACGCAGTTCAAGGTGGATTTGGTGGTGTTGTGAGCTTCTTGTTTGCAACTAAAGATAGTAAGCAAAGCCAAGTGAAGACGATGACGATAGCACTTGGAAATTGGAACAAACAGCAACTGAAAAGTACTGATCAGATTCAGAACCTGAACATGTTTGGGGTGATCTTTTGTGGTGGTTCTGAATGGAAAAATTATATGCACAAGATTCAATATTCTCTTAATGTTTGGAAGGAAATGGTCAGTGTAACATTGAGGATAATTCTTGCTGAAGTTAGAGTGGAAATCAGCAGGAGAGTTTGGAACATATCAGCTCTAGATTGGGAAGAGTTTATAGCTAATCAAGAGTTCTGTTGGTGTCTTCACTTATTATATTTGTTACTCATGCTTGTGATGGTTGACAAGAAAGCAAAGCTTGATCATTTAAGGCATGTTTGGTGGTTGGATGAGCATGGGATCCATGGAATTTTTGAGATCAGGCTGGAAGTTTTGAGCTGTAGAGCATTCAAGTGATGACCTTGTGTCCTTGGAATTCAAGTGTGACCCGTTAGTGCTTAATTTGGTGGAGCAAAAGTTCAGAAATTCAAGCCAAAGTCACCAGTGCTCAATTGATCAAGTTGGGACAGCAAGAATGCAAGGAAGCTGCTGAAAATTCTTGGGAAATTCCAATCCTTTCACTATCAATAGTGGAAGAGTTGTCCCGATTGAGTGTGGTTGGTGCTATTAAGGCTTTGGGAAGATGTAATAACTTGTTCTCATTGATGAGCTTCCATAGGGATAGAAATCAAGCTGAAATTCGTCACTATGTGATGCATCGGTTTAGCATTACAGCAATTCTGAGTTCTGTAGCATATCAGGTGGAATTGGAAAGCAATCAAGAGTTCGTTCAGCACAGTCTGAGATGGTTTAGTATGTGGATGTTTAAGCAATACAAATTTTGGATAAGATCTCAGATGAAAGAGTTGCAGTTGCATCCTTATGGAATTCCAATGTGTTTTGTTGCCATGATCAAGAAATGGGGTTGTTTGAACTGCACTTGGGAATGTCTACAAGCTGATTTTGATATTTGGTTCTCTTGGTTTGAGTTTGGAAGACCTCCAGAGTTGCTTAAGGACTTCATATGCAGCTTTATGGGTTTATCGACATATAACATCTGTTGTGTAGCACTTCACAAGCTGAATTACAGAATTGTTGCTGCGTTTTGTGACTCTCGGCAGCAAGATAGTATTTTGAGTTGTGTTAACTGCATCATGAGGTGTCGTGAATGTGTTGATGATGTTTGATTGATCAGTGCAGACCCCCTAAAGAGTATTATACATTCAAATGCAAACATTGTGTAGACACAAGCATCCTATAAGGTGTCCCGCAGCAATTTCAAATTGAGTGCTTCAGATGTCTTCCAGTTGCATAACTCCAGCCAGAAGTTGATCTTCATTGTTACAACTCTCTTCTATTCTTGAGGACAAGAATTTTTTCAAGGGGAAGGGAATGTTATGATCCAAGAATCCGAGGCATGAGCTGATGGTGGCTGTGTTGTTGTCCTGCTGCTATGCTACTGCTGTTAACTGCTGTGTGCTGCGATGGTGGCTGTCTTGCAGCCATTTGATGATCATTTAGTGCAGGGAAGTTGTATTAGCTTGTTGATATTGTAACTAGAATGAGTCTTGATATAATTAGTTGCATAAGTCTCTTGTTAAGTCATGTAATAAGTGAGCTCTAGTGGCATGTAGCCTAGGTGATCAAAGGCCGGTCAAGGTTGGCAGCAAATAAGTTAGATGGCGGTTAAGTCGATTAGGCCATGGGTCCAAATGCATTGTATCTCTAGGTATTTTTAGTCTTAATCCATCCTAGGGGGAAGTAGTATAAATAGATGGCTCCGGCTTGTATTCAAGAACTTTTGATGAATGAATTTGATATATTTTGATATCTCTCTCTACTTCTCATCTCCTTTCCCTTCTTATCTCATCTAAACTCTATATTCTTTTCTCATCTCATACTTTCACTATCCTAACCAAAGCTGAGGTTTAAGAGCAATCTTTGAAACCTTAACATTTTCTTCACATTTTATGACTCAAATACATTTTATACTTCATTAAAACAAGCAACATGAGCTTAATTTGCAATTTTGGGCCGTGAACAATGAAAAAAAATGCATAAAATAACAAGATTAAAAGCAATTGGGTAGCAACCGCAAGTTCTAGCAAATAAGATGCAAGTTCGATGTATTTTTTCTATATTTTTATTTCCTCCTCAAATCCTATGAATAGGAGGTGCTTGTGAAGTGTTTGTGCATCCTTCATTCAGCAAAAACACATACAAAGTGAAGAAGAAAGAAGAAGAAAGCGGGTTAAGGAAAGAAGAAAAAGGAGGAAAAAAGTTTGGTTTGTAATTTTGTATTTTTAAGTCCTTTCAAGTCTTTTCTTCTTCTAAGTTCCTGAATTTTGTGTTAGTTATGCTTTATATTAAGTTTATTGATAACCTTAAATTAATATGTATTTATCTATATCATTTTAATATATTTTTAACCATTTTACTTCTAATTTTTATCACTTTTGCTAGTTTTTGCTCAGTGTCGACGATTTTGCCACTTTATTGCAAAAACTCCAATTTTGTATTAAATCTTGTTAATTTTATCATTAATATCACTAAGTGAAAGCAAGATAAATTAAAAAATTATAAAATAATAACAAAAATTGTACAAAATTACCAAGAATACCTAACTTACACCCTATTTCACAAGTTTTGCATCGAATTTTAGCTGAAATTCAAGCTTTTATCCTCATTATTCATCTTTTATGTCTTGTATAATACAATTAAACAATGCTTAAAGTTAGTTTAAGCATTCTTTTACATAAAAAATCTGAAAAAAAATCGAAAAATATAAAAAAAATCGCAAAGTTACAAAGCAGCTTACATACCTGCTGCAGCAAGCAACTTTACAGCCCAATATTTCTTGATTTTTCTACTAAATACATTGACCCAAAGCTTAAATAAGTTATTTAACATCATCTTAACATGTTATTTCAGAATTTGGGTGGTGGTATGAGGAGAAAAAGCAAGATAATTGGTTGTAAAAGTGGCTGGAAGCACACCATACAGCTGTTGCAAAAATTATCCAATAAAGATGAAGTTTGAGCTAATTCGGGCGGTGCAGCTACAAGAAAATTGTAAAATAACTTCCTTAATGCATCAACCACAAGCTACACCAATTAAGATCAAGATTTGGGCGGTGCTTGAGCTGAAAATAAAAAAAACAAGAAAAAAAGGAAGAACACAGCTGGTTTGAACTGCCGTAGGAAGCTCCAATGAAAGCTGAGTTTTGAGATTTTCTTTAAGTTTTTTTATTCCAATCTCTACTTGCATGAATAAGGGAGGACGCAAGGAGTTGAATCATAAAGTTTTCAGATCAAAAAACACAAAATAAATCGAGTAAGAAAGGAGTGAGAAGGGGGCGGGTCTGTGCATCAGCACCCCTGTTATCTGGTATTGGATTTTTGTTAGTTTTATCATATTTCTTCATTAGTTCATATATTTTGATGTTTTTAATGTTTAATATTAAGTTTAACATGAACTAATTTTGTTAATCTAAGGCTACGATGTAGCCTAAGTTGTAAAATACGCTTATTTCTAATTCAAGGTATTCAATGTTCGGGTTATTATGTTGTTAAAGTGATTATCATTATTCTTAATGAGTTTTAAATGCTTGATCACCATTTAAGGCCCGTAATGATTCATAATGACACCGAGAGGAGATTTATGATGAGTGCTGAGGTGATAAATTGAGCGAATGCTCGAAAGAGATTAACGCGATTTGTATGGTTTGTAAAAGAAAATCATAGAGCTTTTATAACTCTTTTCTTATTTAAATTCATGCACAAAAGTGATGGGTTAATATGTTAAAGAGTACGCAAAATGTTGCTCGAAAGAGAATGTTGAGTAAATTAGGATTTTCAACCATCAACACACAGTAACAACTTAAATATCGAGAATAGAAAAGGCGTATTGATGCAACTAAGGTGAAATCGGATACCTTAGACTTTATTAACTGATAAAAACAACTTAAGTTGGCTCACTCTAGTCAAGGTTTAACTTTTGCTTTTATTTCATTTTATTTTACTTTATTTCATATCAAAATCCTTAATTTTTCGATTTTTTAAATAGTATTAAAACTACTAATTTTGGTAATCACTAAACAATCCTCATGGGATGATACTCTACTCACTCTATATTACTTGAAGTGACTAGTGCACTTGCTAGTAAAAAAATCGCATCAAGTTTTTGGCGCCGTTGCCCGGGATTGTTTATAATTGAGTGATATCAATACCAACTACTTTTTATACTAATTTGAAATTGTTAATAATTTGTAAATTTTTTTAATTTTGAAATATAAATATCTTTTCAATCATTCATTTTGTAATTCTTAAAAAAAAAAAAATTTAAATAAAAATTCGTATATAAAAAAAAAAAAAAATTTTTTCCCTCTTTTGTGTTATTTTATTATGTTACTTGTATTCTGTCTTTAAGTTCATCTTTATTTTGATTTAAGTTTACTTTGTTCGAATTTCAAAATTTAGATTAGATATTTTTCAAAGTTAGGGTTGCTATTCCTAAGTTTTCCAAACCTCTTGTAATACCTATTTTTCCTTCAGAATTTAGCTTCGTTAAATTTTGTGTTATATATATTTTTTTTTCCTTCGTTGTTGTTACCTTTTTCCTTTAACTTTGTAGTTTTTTATTTTTACTTTGTATGCAACATTTAATTGAAAAAGAAAAACCCATTTTGACCCTGAAATTGAAAAAACACTTCGATTGATTAGGAAAGAAAAAAGAGCAGAAAACATGGCTACTAATACTGAAAATGAAGACGAAAGGACTTTGAAAGACTTTGTTGTACCTACTATTGGGGGATCCACCTCCAGTATACAGGCGAATAATTTTGAAATAAAACCTGCTATTATACAAATGATTCAACAAACAGTTCAATTTGGTGGTCTATCCAGTGAAGACCTAAACCTACATATCCCTAACTTCTTAGAGATCTTACGCTTAAGATTGTTTCCGTTTTCACTACGAGATAAAACCAAAGCTTGGTTGATGTCATTACCTTCTGGAACTATACTACTTGGGACAATTTGGCTCCAAGATTTCTTGCAAAATACTTTCCACCAGCCCAATCTGCTAAAATGAGGAGTGACATCACCTCGTTTGTACAATATGACTCTGAATCATTGTATGAAGCATGGGAGTGTTTTAAAGAACTTTTGCGTAGGTGCCCACATCACGGTTCCCCTACTTGGATGCAAGTCCAAACATTTTATAACGGTTTGGCACCTAATAACCAAACAATGGTAGACGCGGCGGCTGGAGGATCGCTAAACCTCAAAACTCCAGAAGATGCATATGAATTGCTAGAAGTAATGGCTAGCAATAATTATGCAAGAGCAATTCAGCAGAAAAAACCTATGGGGATGTACGAGCTTGATACAATAACAAAGCTAAATGCTGAGATTGCAATGCTCAAGAAACAGGTAAGTAACATGAACGTAAATGCTATAAATTCTCCTGTACTAACGTGTGAATTTTGTGCAGGGAATCATTCCAGCATAGAGTGCCAAACAGGAAATCCTTTCGCCCCATCAACCCATGAGCACGCCAATTTTATTTCAAATTTTCAAAAAAATAATCCCTATTCCAATACGTATAATCCTGGGTGGAGAAGCCATCCAAATTTTTCATGGAATAACCAAGGGATTGAAAAACAACTTTTTCATCCCCTGGAAAGAAAGACTGATCTCGAGGAATTGCTCAATAAGTTTATGCAAGATACTAGAAGTTTCATGCAAAACACTGAAGCAACTCTTTGAAATCAAGAAGCGACAATTAGAAACCTTGAGACCCAAATTGGGCAAATTTCAAATCACCTTTCTGAAAGATCTCAAGGTTCCTTACCCAGTAACACCATCACTAACCCATGAGAGCAAGTAAAAGCAATAGAATTACGAAGTGGGAAAGTTTTGAAAGAACCAACTCAGGAAGACCAACCCATGCCAGCTGAACAACCCATAATTGACTTGTCCACTGAAAAAAATTAGGAAATACAAAATGAGGAAGGGACAAAAACCCAGAACGAAAATGAACCAAAAAGGGCTGAACCTCAACCCTACAAACCAAAAGTCCCATTCCCTCAATGCTTGAAAAAGACAAAAGCAAATGAACAATTTGCCAAATTTTTGGAAATTTTCAAAAAGTTACACATCAATTTTCCTTTTGCTGACATGTTAGAACAGATGCCCAAATATGCAAAATTCATGAAAGAAATTCTGTCTAACAAAAGGAAGTTGGGAGAATTCGAAACGGTAGCGCTTACTGAAGAATGTAGTGCCATATTACAAAAGAAGTTGCCTCCCAAGTTAAAAGACCCAGGGAGTTTTATAATACCTTGCACCATTGGTTCCATTAGTTTTGATAAAGTTTTATGCGATTTAGGTGCAAGTATAAATTTAATGCCTCTCTCTGTTTTCAGAAAGCTTGGACTCGGAGAAGTGAAGCCTACCACCATATCTCTCCAACTTGCGGACAGATCAATCAAGTATTCTAGAGGTGTGATTGAAGATGTCCTTGTGGAGGTCGATAAATTCATCTTCCCGGCAGACTTCATAGTACTTGACATGGAAGAGGATCGTGAGATACCTCTTATTTTAGGCCGACCCTTCCTTGCTACAGGAAGGACCTTGATTGACGTACAACAAGAAAAGCTGATCCTAAGGGTACAAGATGAACAGGTAACCTTCAACGTCTTTAATGCCATTCAATTTTCCTCTAACATGGATTCTTGTTTTGAGGTTGATGTTATAGATGAGTTGGTCACTGAGACATTCAGGGACACATTTCCCAAGTTGCCTCTTGAAGCGTGTCTAACAAAATCTGGAACCATAGACACATAAGACGAGTTGACAAGGGAATGTGCCGAAAACCTGAAAGCTGCGAACCACTTGATTCACACCGCGAAATCAGAGTGGAAGACATTCAAGCAATTGAATTCAGCAAGGAATGGAAGAAGACGAACCTTCAAAGCTTGAGCTCAAGCCACTGCCACCACATCTCAAATATGCCTATCTTGGTAACTCTAACTCTTATCCTGTTATTATTAATGCCTCATTGAGCAACATAGAACAGGAAAGGTTACTTAGAGTTTTAAAAGAGCATAAATCAGCAATAGGATGGACCCTTTCTGATATTAAGGGAATTAGCCCTTCCATTTGCATGCACAAAATTCTCATGGAAGATAGCTTCAAACCTACTATTCAACCTCAACGGCAGTTAAACCCTACCATGAAAGAAGTTGTGAGAAAAGAAGTTGTCAAACTATTAGATGCCGGGATAATTTATCCTATATCTGATAGCCCATGGATTAGTCCAGTACATGTAGTTCCAAAAAAAGGGGGAATAACTGTAATAGAAAATGAAAACAATTAGCTCATCCCCACTAGGACTGTCACCGGATGGAGGGTTTGCATAGATTATCGGAAGCTTAATAATGCCACTCGAAAGGATCATTTCCCCTTACCATTCATTGACCAAATGTTGGAAAAATTGGCGGGCCATTCTTATTACTGTTTTCTTGACAGATATTCTGGGTACAATCAAATTACCATAGCACCTGAGAATTAGGAAAAGACCACTTTTACATGCCTTTATGGTACTTTTGCCTATAGGAGAATGCCTTTTGGGTTATGTAATGCTCCTGCAACTTTTCAACGATGTATGATGGCAATCTTTAGTGATATGGTGGAAAATTTTATTGAAGTTTTTATGGATGATTTTTCAGTCTTTGGGGATTCATTTGATGGTTGTTTAGCTAATCTTTCTATGGTTTTGAAAAGGTGTACTGACACAAATCTTGTTTTGAATAGGGAGAAATTTCATTTTATGGTATAAGAAGGAATTGTGTTAGGACATATGATTTCAAAAAGAGGAATTGAGGTTGATAGAGCAAAAACTGATGTGATTGACCGATTACCACCCCCTACTAATGTTAAAGGCATTCGGAGTTTCTTAGGACATGATGATTTCTACAGAAGATTTATTAAGGACTTTTCTAAGATCGCTAAGCCTCTTTGCAATCTATTGATGAAAGATGCCCCTTTTAACTTTGATAGCGACTGCATGAATGCTTTTGAAACCCTGAAGAGAAAATTAGTGTCGACACCTGTAATCATAGCACCTGATTGGACCTTACACTTCGAGCTTATGTGCAATTCTAGCGACTATGCTGTAGGGGCTGTCTTAGGACAAAGAAGGAACAAAATTTTTCATGCCATTTACTATGCTAGTAGAACTTTGAATGAAGCGCAAATTAACTATGCAACCACCAAAAAGGAGCTACTAGCTGTTGTTTTTGCGTTTGACAAATTTCGTTCCTACTTGCTTTCCTCCAAGGTAGTTGTTTACACTGATCATGTTGCTCTGAAATATCTTTTTGCAAAACAGGATGCAATACCAAGACTGATTAGATGGATTTTATTGCTTCAGGAATTTGACTTAGAAATTCGGGATAAAAAGGGAATAGAAAATGTTGTGGCAGATCATCTGTCACGTCTTTAATAAGAGGACGAAAGTCCCTCTATCAACGAAAAATTCCCAGATGAAAGTCTTATGATGGTAAGCAAAAATCCTAATTGTCCATGGTATGCTGACATTGTTAATTATTTGGTTGCACAGGAACTACCTAAGGATATGACTTACCAACAAAAAAAGAAGTCCCTTGGTGACTTCAAGCATTATTTTTGGGAAGAACCTTTCTTGTACAGGCATTGTGCAGACCAGATTATCAGAAGATGTGTACCAGATGAGGAAATAGAGGACATTCTACGCCACTGTCACTCCGTTGAAATCGAAGGTCATTATGGAGGAACCAGAACTGCAGCTAAAGTTTTACAATCTGGATTTTATTGGCCCACACTTTTTAAGGATGCTTTTAAATTTGTTAGTAAATGCGATAGATGTCAAAGGATAGGAAATATTTCTAAAAAAACATGAAATGCCCCTAAAAAACATTTTAGTTGTTGAATTATTTGATGTTTGGGGGATTGATTTCATGGGTCCTTTCCCTTTGTCATTTTCTAACAGATTTATTTTGGTTGTTGTAGATTATGTGTCGAAGTGGGTTGAAGCAGCTGCTTTTCCAACCAATGATGCTAGAGTAGTAGTAAACTTTGTGAGAAAGAATATCTTTTCTCGATTTGGAACTCCTAGAGCGATTATAAGTGACGGTGGAAAACATTTTCGTGACCGCCAATTGAGAGTCCTACTGAGTAAGTACGAAGTTACGCATGATGTGGGTGCTCCATACCATCCTCAAACGAGCGGACAAGTAGAAGTTTCAAATCGAGAACTGAAAACTATTCTGGAAAAAACGGTTAGCGCCTCTAGAAAAGATTGGTCAAAAAAGTTAGACGACGCACTTTGGGCATATAGAACAGCATTTAAAACACCAATTGGAATGTCTCCATATCGAATGGTTTATGGCAAAGCATGCCTTTTACCAGTAGAGTTGGAACATAATGCAAATTGGGCCATGAAAACCATGAATTTCGACTCACAAACTGCAGCAGATAAAAGGTTATTGCAGATAAATGAGATGGACGAGTTCAGAAATGAAGCATATGAAAATGCTCGAATTTACAAAGACCGAACCAAAAGATGGCATGACAAGCACATTTTGAACAAAGAATTCGTAGTGGGACAAAAAAGCTTTACTATTTAACTCCCGCTTACGACTTTTCCCAGGAAAGTTGCGCTCTCGATGGTCAGGACCCTTTATTGTGAGCCGTGTTTTTCCATATGGCACGGTTGAGATTCAGAATGAGAAAAAGTGCACTTTCAAAGTCAACGGGCAGCGACTGAAACCTTACATTGATGGAGTTCTTGAACCACAGAAAACTTCAATTCATCTCAACAATGTTGAATAATCCACTCAGGAAGTCGAGCTAACGACTATAACCAAACGTGCTTCTTGGGAGGCAACCTGAGTGTTTTTATTTTTATTTATCTAATTTTATTTTCCTTTCATTAATTTGTCTCATATTTATTTTTGTTTAAATAGGTATTTCACAATAAGTTTGGGGGTGGCACGATGTCTACATGCACCATCAAAGAGCAATCCTCAAACCAGGGAAATATTTCTCTCCCACTTGTTCTTTATATTCCTTTTAACATTAAAAACAATGTTAATTTTTAAATTTGGGGGTGGAAGAGTCAAGTTTTAAAATTTTAATGAATTATTTTTTTTTGTTAAAAAAATAAATAAATAAATAAATTTTTGACGAAATTTTCTGTTACTGTCTATTTTAGAGTCGGCTTAAGTGCCTCCCAAAGTTCGGAGCCTTTGTATGGGGATGTAAATAGGGTCGGCCAACAAAAAAATTTTCTGCACTTTAAGTTTTACTGCGCTTTAAATAATAATAATAATATAATAACAACAATATATTATAAAAAAAAAAAATCGCCTATTATTTTGAAAACTTATCATCATGCTTTTTAGGCTATTTTTCTACTCTTTCTTACTCGTTTACTGTAATTTAATTGGAATAACCTAAGAATCGATTGTTTTTGTGCTTTAATAGTGAAACAAAAATCTAAGGCATTATCTTGATAAAACCATGGTATTTGAGTTCACAAGTTAGCATAGCTGTTTTACCTTTCTTTCTTATTAAAAGATATTCAAATTTGAATGGATTGCATTAAGGATTATCATCTTATAATAAGCTTTGAAGAGTTATGCCTGAACCTCAAGGAAAAATATTTTAAAAAAAAGTAGGTAAAATGGTATCTCTAGCACTGCTATCTCACATAAATAAAGATATGTGCTACCCAATATTGAAGGCGTCTCAGTGGTGGCTTCTCTTACTTATGGGTCATCGCCCAGGAGTCGGAGCTTGATTCTCGCTGAAGATAAACTTATGAGCCGAAAGTGACTTGAGCAAATAAGTTCCTCTGAAAAAAAAAAAAAGAAGAAAAAAAAATATTTTAGTTTTGGGCATACTTGATAAAATTTGTTATGAGTGGTATGAATTTTTGTTCTCTATACTGTTTGAATGTCTTGAGATTTAAATGAACTGATAAACTTAATTTGCTTTCCTAACTTTTGAAACTTGACTACCTAGGTGATTGACAGGTTTTTTCTTAGAAAGGATGATTTTGCCTTTAGAGCCGTAAATGTCAATTCTCGGTTATTCATTTATTAATTAGAGTGCACTTGCTTTAAACAGTAGAAAAATTCTTGAAAAACATGAGATATGGTGCAAAAATGTTCAGCCTAGCTTGAGGACGAGCAAGATTTAAGTTTTGGGGTATTTTGATAACCTTAAATTAATATGGATTTATCTATATCATTTTAATATATTTTTAACCATTTTACTTCTAATTTTTTTCACTTTTGCTCGTTTTTGCTCAGTTTTGACTATTTTGCTACTTTATTGCAAAAACTCCAATTTTGTATTAAATCTTGCTAGTTTTATCATTAATATCACTAAGTAAAAGCAAGTTAAATTAAAAAATTGCAAAATAATAACAAAAATTGTACAAAATTAGCAAGAATACCTAACTTACACCCTATTTCACAAGTTTTGCTTCAATTTTTAGCTAAAATTCAAGCTTTTATCCTCATTATTCATCTTTTAAGTCTTGTATAATACAATTAAATGTTACAAATTAATAAAAATTTACTTGTAATTCATTTAATATTTAGTATTACTTACAAGTTTTAGTCCTTATATTGTAATAGGCAGATTAATGCATTTAGTCAGCATATCTGGCACCCAAAATATCAGATTCTGCACAGGTCATTATGCGTGTGGGAATCTGTTAGTTGCAAAAGGCGGGAAATGCGGTTATGCAAGTGTTTGAGCGGTAAAATGCATCAATCCAGCTGTGCACTTTTCCTTTGGGTTAAAATTGTATAAATTCAGTGCTTATGAATGTAATTGATCATCCAATGAAATTAATACCATTCCTTTATGGAAAAATTCTGATTTTCTCATCCCCTTCTCTATACTTCTCATCCCCTTCTATTCTTTTTCTCATCTACAATTCTCTTCTACAAGGTTAGGTTTCCAAATTAATTTTGGGAATTTAACAAATGGTATCAGAGCTGGTTTATCATTCAAAACCTTAATTAAGCTAGCTTAAACACAAACAAAAAGATGACCGACGGAATTAGAACAAGATCAGGAGCTGGTGGTGGTGCGGTTTCGGTTCTTGATGCTCCAAATGATAGAAATCAGGAACTTCGCGATCAGATAAAGATCATGGAGGCCAAGTTTGGTCAAGAATTTGCCGAACCTAAGCAACAAAGTGCCGAGAGCAGAAGCCAAACCGAGAGTATTCATCAAATTCTGAAAATATTGATGGAAAAAGATGAAAAGAAAGAAGATCGGCTACAACAATTGGAGAAACGACTTGAAAATTTAAAAGATCAGATGACCAAGCACAAAGAATCAAGTGTGGATGCAATTTTAAAGCCAGCGAGCCAGATTTTCCCTCAAAATCGATCTGAGCAGCAGCAACCCTATGAAAGACAGAGCTTCAAACCTGCACGAGACCCGGGTAAAACACCAAAAGTTCAGACCACTGTAGGGCCATCTACCTACGTCAGACCAGCTGAATCTCAGCCTTTGCAATGTGATCTTGATGTGGAAAGTCCAGATCGAGTCTCAAACTTTGAGAAAAATGGATCTACAGCAGCACAAAAACCCCCAGACAGTCAGCCTCGACTGTCAAATGCTCACCCGGATGCAGCAACTGATGAAATCGAACCTGTTGTGAGACCACCAGAACGATGTTATCAGCAAAGAACTGAGTCCAATGACAAGACCTTGAGCGGCAGAAGCAGCTCGTACCGACAGCCAAGGGTGGAGATCGACCCTTTCGATGGGAAGCAACCGGAATCGTGGTTAAGGAGATGTGATCGTTTCTTCTTATACTACAATGTACCGGAGGAGGAGAAGCCCCAACTCGCAGCAGGACACTTACATGGAGATCACGAGGTTTGGTATTACAGTTTGTTGAAATCCAAACCAAATCTGTCTTGGGGCCAATTCGTAGAGGAGATGTGTGAGCGGTATGGAGAAGGAGAATCTACCGATGTTGTGGATAGCTTTAATAAGCTGGCCCAAACATCAACCGTGAGAGAGTATATGCTCCGATTCGAGAACTTGAGAGAAAATTTGATGTCCGTTTTGACCATTGCTCTCGAAGATGCCGAGTCTTACTATGTGTCGTGTTTTGTGAGCGGACTTAAGCCTAGGATCAAAAACATGGTGAAAGCTATTGGTCCTAAGACTTTGTCCAGCGCATACAACAAGGCAAAATTGATAGAAGCAACTCAAGTCCCTTCTTATGACAAAGGGAAGCATTCAGCCAGCAGCAAGCCGAGACCCCCCTGCAGCAGAACAAGGCTTACAGCAGCAAAAGCAGTGACAGGTTATCAGCTAGACTTTGTTTTCGATGCAACCAACCGTATCAACCCGGGCATAGGTGCAAATCACAAGCACTTATGTATGTAAAAGGGAGCCGGGCACCTGCAGAAAATGAGGCTGACAGTGGAGAATCAGATGCTGAACCAGAAGATACCGAATGCATTTCACAAGGCTGCTCAAGTGATGATGAGGTCGAAATTTCCATGAAGGCTCTAACTGGAAGTGGAGCTCATAACATGATAAAAATCAAAGGAGGGGCTGGGAAACACTCCATTATTATCCTCATTGATAGTGAAAGCACTCACAGTTTCGTTGATCCGAAGTTAATTAAGAAGGTCAAGCACGAAGTGACGAAAACTCATCCGTTGGCGGTTATGGTAGCGGATGGGAATTCTTTGACAACACAAAACAAATGCATAGCATTCCCTTGGTCTATGCAAATCCATCATTTCACCTTTGATTTCCGAGTGATTCCTTGGGGTGGTTGTGACATGGTGCTCGGAGTAGATTGGATGAGGACCTTCAACCCGGTTGTCTTCGACTTCGATAAAATGACCGTGGCTTTTGAGGTTCATGGCACCAAGGTATCTTTGCAAGGCATGTCCGAGGAAGCTCAGCTCAAGTTGATCGAGGCAAAGGATGTGCAAGGTGGAATTAAAAAGAAGGCAATACAATGGATCGGGCAATTATTCATGGTGAGCTCGGTTATGCAGCAACCGATTCACCCTTCTGCTGTTCAGATTTTAATTGATGAGTTCAAAGACATCTTTGAAGAGCCTAAGAGCCTCCCGCCTCAAAGAAGTGTGGATCACGCCATATCTTTGTGAGGAAATTCCGATCCGTTCAAAATTAGGCCATATCGGTACCCCCATGGCCAAAAGACTGAGATAGAGAGGCAAGTGGAGGAATTACTTCGGTTGAGCTTCATTAGACCAAGCCGAAGTCCTTTTGCTTCACCCGTGATCCTTGTAAAGAAGAAGGATGGGACAGCCTGTATGTGCATCGATTACCGCCGTTTGAATACTTTAACCGCGAAAGACAAATTTTCGATACCGGTCATAGATGACTTGCTTGATGAGCTTCATGGGGCGTGCTTCTTTTCCAAGCTGGACTTACGGCAAGGGCATCATCAGATCCGAGTTCTCGAATCAGATATATACAAGACCGCTTTCCAAACTCATCATGGCCACTTCGAGTTTGTTGTTATGCCATTCGGTTTAACAAATGCCCCGGCCACCTTCCAAGCGGCTATGAATGATATCTTCAAGCCTTATTTGAGGAAGTCGGTGCTGGTATTATTCGATGACATACTGATTTATAGTCCGACATATGAAGCTCACCTCACACACCTTCGACAAGTATTCATCTTAATGCGACAACACCGGTTTTTTGCAAAATTGTCCAAATGCTCTTTTGCTCAAGAGAAGCTTGAATATCTGGGTCATATCATCTCATCAGAGGGCGTAGCTACTGGTCCTAACAAGATCCGAGCAATGCAAGAATGGTCAACCCCGATCACCTTGAAGCAATTGCGAGGGTTCTTGGGATTGACCGGATATTATCGAAAATTCATTAAAGGTTATGGTTCCATTCCCAAACCTTTAACGGAGCTCTTGAAGAAGGATGCTTTTGGGTGGAATGAGAAGGCCTAGGCCGCTTTTGAAGCTCTCAAAACCGCCATGTGTGCAGCACCGATTTTGACCATGCCAAATTTTCTCCGAAGGCTTCGTTTTAGAGACCGATGCAAGTGATACGGGTGTTGGGGCTGTTCTCTCTCAAAGAGGAAGGTCCATTGCATATCTAAGTCAAGCTTTAAGCCTCAAACATCAGGCAATGTCAACCTATGAAAAGGAGTACCTCGCAATTCTCTTAGCCGTGGAGAAGTGGAGGCACTATTTGGAGGGTCATAAATTCACCATTCGGACGGACCACCGAAGCCTCAAATATCTCCTTGAACAGAAGATTGTGTCAAGAATTCAAAAGAAAGGCTTGATGAAAATGTTAGGCCTTGATTACGACATTGAGTATAGAAGTGGCAAAGAAAATGCAGCTGCAGATGCACTGTCATGGCGTTTTGAGGACACTGTTTCAGGCACATGCTCAGCCATTTCGGTGGTAATTCCTTCTTGGGTCGAAGAGCTACACAAGTCCTACGAGGGGGACACATTTGCTCTTGAAAAGGTAGCTGCTGCCACGCTCCAGACCGACACGAAAATGGCTGTAGAAAACAGAGAAGTGATAGTGCAGAATGGCTTACTGCGTGTTCGGGGTAAGCTGTACATTGGTGCTACTACCGACTTGAGAAAACAGGTCCTTGGAGCTTCACACGACGCTGCTTGGGGAGGTCACGAGGGTGTGGAAGGCACCTATCAACGAATTAAAGCTTATTTCACGTGGCCGAGCATGAAAAAGGACGTAAGCGACTATGTGAAGTCTTGTGAAGTTTGCCAACAAACAAAATTGGGAGATCCGCAATACAAAGGACTTCTTCAACCTCTTCCCATTCCGGACGGTGCTTGGGCTCACATTAGTATGGATTTCATTGAGGGGCTACCGAAATCCGAAGGCAAGGAGGTCATATGGGTTGTGGTGGATTGCTTCACCGAATATAGTCATTTTCTTGCTCTTACTCGGCCCGTTACTGCAGAGAAATTGGCAAAGCTCTTCCTCGACAACATCTACAAGTTACATGGATTGCCCCAATCCATCGTGTCGGACCGGGATAAAATATTCATGAGCAACTTTTGGAGGGAATTGTTCAAGCTCATGGGAACCACGTTGGCTCTTAGCTCTTCCTACCATCCCCAAACGGATGGACAAACCGAAAGAGTCAATCAATGTTTGGAGCAATATCTCCAAAGCATGGTCTTCTCGAAGCCCAAGGAGTGGAACCGTTGGCTTTCCTTAACCGAATTTTGGTTCAACACACACTTCCACACAACCATTGGCACTACACCCTTCCGAGCATTGTATGGTTATTCCCCACCTTCTCCTATGCTGATCCAACAGCCCAAGCTAACCGGTTCAGCAGCAACACAGCTTGTACAGCAGAGGCGACAGATTTTGCAAGCGCTCAAAGACAATCTTCGACAAGCTCGGGCCCGAATGAAGTATTATGCGGATACGAAGAGGTTAGAAAAGAACTACGATGTTGGGGACATGGTCTACCTCAAATTACAGCCTTATAGACAATAACCTGTGGCTGTTCGACGTAACGTCAAGTTGTGTGCTCGTTACTTCGGTCCTTACAAAATTCTGGAGAAAATTTGCAATGTGGCGTATAAACTCAACTTACCCTCACATTCTTACGTTCACCCTGTGTTTCATGTGTCTCTCCTCAAAAAACAGGTTAAGAGAAATGCTGATACGATGCAAAAGCCGCCTATAGCTGAAGCAAATGGCGTCTTACTGCAGCAACCAAAATCTGTCAAAGCCGAAAGAAAGTTGCAGCTGAACAACATGAAAATCCACCAAGTACAAGTCACTTGGAGCAACTTAAACGAGCACTTTACAACATGGGAGGACTACAACTTCTTGAAGAGTCTTTTCCCTAGCTTTACTTCTTGAGAACAAGAAGATTCTCAAGAGGGAGGGAATGTTACAAATTAATAAAAATTTACTTGTAATTCGTTTAATTTTTAGTATTACTTACAAGTTTTAGTCCTTATATAATAGGCAAATTAATGCATTTAGTCAGCATATCTAATGCCCAAAATATCAGATTCTGCACAGCTCATTATGCGTGTGGGAATCTGTTAGTTGCAAAAGGTGGGAAATGCGGTTATGCAAGTGTTTGAGCGGTAAAATGCATCAATCCAGCTGGGCACTTTTCCTTTGGGTTAAAATTGTATAAATTCAGTGCTTATGAATGTAATTGATCATCCAATGAAATTAATACAATTCCTTTATGAAAAAATTCTGATTTTCTCATCCCCTTCTCTATACTTCTCATCCCCTTCAATTCTTTTTCTCAACTACAATTCTCTTCTACAAGGTTAGGTTTCCAAATTTATTTTGGGAACTTAACATTAAACATTGCTTAAAGTTAGTTTAAGCATTCTTTTACATAAAAAATCAGAAAAAAATCGAAAAATATAAAAAAAATCACAAGTTACAAAGCAGCTTACATACCTGCTGCAGCAAGCAACTTTACAGCCCAATATTTCTTGATTTTTCTACTAAATACATTGACCCAAAGCTTAAATAAGTTATTTAACATCATCTTAACATGTTATTTCAGAATTTGGGTGGTG
The DNA here is from genome assembly GCA_018398585.1 of Simmondsia chinensis. Taxonomy (NCBI): domain Eukaryota; kingdom Viridiplantae; phylum Streptophyta; class Magnoliopsida; order Caryophyllales; family Simmondsiaceae; genus Simmondsia; species Simmondsia chinensis. Next base: position 14,286,831 of record JAGTTD010000007.1, read on the forward strand.
GTATGAGGATAAAAAGCAAGATAATTGGTTGTAAAAGTGGCTGGAAGCACACCATACAGCTGTTGCAAAAATTATCCAATAAAGATGAAGTTTGAGCTAATTCGGGCGGTGCAGCTACAAGAAAATTGTAAAATAACTTCCTTAATGCATCAACCACAAGCTACACCAATTAAGATCAAGATTTGGGCGGTGCTTGAGCTGAAAATAAAAAAAACAAGAAAAAAAGGAAGAACACAGCTGGTTTGAACTGCCGTAGGAAGCTCCAATGAAAGCTGAGTTTTGAGATTTTCTTTAAGTTTTTTTATTCCAATCTCTACTTTTATAAATAGGGGAGGATGCAAGGAGTTGAATCATAAAGTTTTCAGATCAAAAAACACAAAAAAATCGAGTAAGAAAGGAGTGAGAAGGGGGCGAGTCTGTGCATTAGCACCACTATTATCTGGTATTGTATTTTTGTTAGTTTTATCATATTTATTCATTAGTTCATGTATTTTGATGTTTTTAATGTTTAATATTAAGTTTAACATGAACTAATTTTGTTAATCTAAGGCTACGATGTAGCCTAAGTTGTAAAATACGCTTATTTCTAATTCAAGGTATTCAATGTTCTTGTTATTATGTTGTTAAAGTGTTTATCATTATTCTTTATGAGTTTTAAATGCTTGATCACCATTTAAGGCCCGTAATGATTCATAATGAGACCGAGAGGAGATTTATGATGAGTGCTGGGGTGATAAGCACCACAAATTGAGCGAATGCTCGAAAGAGATTAACGCGATTTGTGTGGTTTTTAAAAGAAAATCATAGAACTTTTATAACTCTTTTCTTATTTAAATTTATGCACGAAAGTGATGGGTTAATATGTTAAAGAGTGCGCTAAATGTTGGTCGAAAGAGAATGCTTAGTAAATTAGGATTTTCAACCATCAACACACAGTAACAACTTGAATATCGAGAATAGAAAAGACGTATTGATGCAACTAAGGTGTAATCGGATGCCTTAGACTTTATTAACTGATAAAAACAAATTAAGTTGGCTCACTCAAGTCTAGGTTTAACTTTTACTTTTATTTCCTTTTATTTTAATTTATTTCATATCAAAATCCTTAATTTTTTGATTTTTCAAATAGTATTAAAACTAATAATTTTGGTAATCACTTAGCAATCCTTGTGGGACGATACTCTACTCAATCTGTATTACTTGAAGTGACTAGTGCACTTGCTAGTAAAAAAATCGCATCATTTATCATGAACTAATTTTGTTATTCCAAGGCTACGATGTAGCCTAAGTTGTAATATACGCTTATTTCTAATTTAACGTATTCAATATTTTGTTATTGCTTTGTTGAAGTGTTTATCATTGTTCTTCATAAGTTTTAAATGCTTAATCACCAGTTAAGGCCTATAAAAATTCATAATGAGTTCGAGAGGAGATTTATGATAATTGCTACGGTGATAAGCACCACAAATTGAGCGAATGCTCGAGAGAGATTAATGTGATTTGTGTGGTTTTTAAGTGAAAATCATAGAGCTTTAAAAACTCTTTTCTTATTTAAATTCATACAAGAGTGTGATGGTTTAATATGTAAAAGAGCATGCTAAATGTTGCTTGAGGGAGAATATTTAGTAAATTAGGATTTTCTACCATCAACACGTATTAACGACATGAATAACGAGAATAGAAAGGCATATTGTTGCAACTGGGGGAAATAAGATGCCTTGGATGTTAATAAATCATAAAAACTTCGTAAGAATCATTTAACATACTTTGTTTCTTTTTATTTTATTCTATTTTATATCAACATCTCAATTTTCGATTTTTCAAATAGTTTCAAAGCTACTAATCTTGGTACTCTTTCAATAGCAATCCTTGTGGGAACGATACTCTGCTCATCTCTTTATTACTTGATACGACTAGTGCACTTGCTAACGTATACGCAAAGTCAGCATCACTGCATTGAAATATTTGCTTTCAAAGAAAGAAACAAAACCTAGGCTCAATGGATGGATTCTACTACTATAAGAGTTTGATATTGAGATAAGAGATAAGAAAGGTTCATAGAATGTAGTACTTGACCATCTTTTTAGGATTTACCTTGAGCACCATGATCCATTTACTGCATTGCATGACTCTTTTCTCGGTGAGCAGCTTTTTGCTGTCTGCCATTCGTGTATTCTATGGTTTGCAATACTATTAATTTTCTTGCTATAGGTAAGATTCCATTTACTTGGTCTAAGCAGGAAAATTATAACTTTTACTCCCACGTAAAGCACTTTTATTGGGATGACCCTTTGTATAAGCATTGTTCTGACCAGGTAATCCGTAGATGTGTCCCAAAGTGTGAGTACCATTGTATTTTATCTTTTTGTCGCTCATGTGCATGTGGAGGACACTTGGAGACCGTAGGATTGCTGCAAAAGTCCTACAATGTAGTGTTTATTAGCCTACTTTATTTAAGCATGCTCACGAATTTTGTCTTGCATGTGAGCCCTGTCAGCACACAGACACATTGATGTGTAGAGATACGATGCTTTTGAACCCCATTTTGATTGTGGAGATATTTGATGTATGGGGTATTGACTTTATGGGTCCTTTCCCATAATCATTTGGGTTCTTTTGTAAGTCTCAATGGATTGTGCCTATACCTATTCGGACCAATGACCACAAGGTGGTCATGCAATTTGTCAAGGGTGACATCTTTAACCGCTTTGGTACCCCTAAAGCACTCATTAGTGATGGTGGTAATCACTTCATTCATAGGCCATTTAAGGCACTTCTTAGGAGGTACTCGATGCATCATAAGGTTGCTACCCCATATCATCCCTAGGGCAGTGGCCAAATAGAGCTCTCAAACTGTGAGATCAAGTCTAGACTTGAGAAAATGATTTGTCTGGATAAAAAAGAATGGCCACTTAGGTTGAATGATGCTCTTTGGGCATACCACCGCCTAGAAGACCCCACTATGCATGTCATCCCACAGATTGGTTTTTAGTAAGGCATGTCATTCCTCGGTTGGGTTAGACATTGTTACAAACCGAAATTCGAGGCTAGAATTTAAATTGGCTTATGGGCGGGAAATTCAGTTGAAGTAAAAATTCAGTTAAAATCTGTTAAAAGCTGTTCTGCTGGTCTGTTGCTGCTGGTGTGCTGCTGCTACTGCTGGTGTGTTGCTGCTGTTTTGCCGTTAGTTGTTGATAGTCTTGTTGAAGCATTGTATTAGTCTTAGTACTTCATTTAGTCCCTTCCTATGCTGCGTGGTGTAATAAATCTGCATTGTAATAAGCTATTAACAGCAGGTCTTGCTTGAGTTCTGTTAGGTTAGTGCTTGGCGCCAAATAAGTGAGTTTAAATGTTAGTTAGATATTTTTAGGTGCTTCTAGATGTTTCCTTGTATAAGTCGGTTACTTAGGTGAGTCTCGATTCAATGTATTAGTTAGTCCTAATTGCTATAAGTAGGTGCATTCAGCTGTAATCAGAATTCATTCAATCAAAGTGTCAACAAATTATCTCAATTGAGATCAATATTCTCTCTCTCATCTAACTCTCTCTATTTCTCATCTAATTTCCCTTCTTTCTCTCATCTAAACTCTAAACTCTACTTCCTCATCCCAATTTCAATTCTTTCTCATCTCATATTCTCAATCTATCCGCATTTTATATTAGTTTACATTCGTGGTTCAAGCCCGAGCATAACAATTGGTATCAGAGCCTCGTTCGGCTTCCGATCGAGTGCGTAATCAAAAAAAAAATTACAAAAAAATTTTCAGAAGAACAATTCAGGCGAAAATTTGTCAGCAACGGCGAAATTCTGACAAGCGAACTCAGCATCGAAGGTGTTGAAATCCGATATTGTTCTTGAAGATTGTTGTGTTTCGTGTGTTAAAATCATCACTATAGATAGAAATGGAACCTATTTCAGATTCTCAGTTCGAATTAATCAAGAAAACATCATTGTCAGAAATTGTTTAAAGTTAGGGTTTTGTTCGTGACTCTGCATATTAAGATTCGTGATCAGTGACGATTGTCGAACCGATAGCAAGTGCTTGTTTGTGCGATCAAAGGAGTACTACTTCATAAAGCAATTGGTTGTTGAGGAGTTGCGAAACAAGTTCATTCTTCTGCGATTTTCGAACTCGTCTTCTGCGAACTGAGCTGGTTCAAGATTGAAGTTGTTGTTCATTCTTGATATGGCTGAGTTGAAAGAGCAGTTGGAGAATTTCATAAAACAGAGATAGGAATGGATTCAGGAACATGAAGAATCGAGACGAGCATTTGATGAATGGAGACAAGAGTGGAAACAAGAATGTATGCAGCTAATGAAGGAACTGCAATATTCAGCTCAACCGGTTGCTAACTTCCGTTGTGATTGTGCTAGTGTTCTTGATGCAAATGAGTTTCCGGAGCTAGCGGATAGCATTAGACAACCAAAGTTCAATGTGGAGCAAAGAAAGAAAGTGGAACCTGCTGCTAATGGAGATAAATTCGACCACAACAATGCCAAAATTGATGAACACAAGTTAGAAGTATCTGAGTTTAAAAAAGATAATCATTATGAAGACTCCTTGCTAGAATTAGAGTATTTTGAAGACGATGAGCTACAGCACGACATGCTTTCGGAGTGGGAATACGATTTTCATGTCAAGGGAATGTTAAAGAAAGCAAGGAGTAAAGCTAAAAGAAGCCAACTCAATGATGCATTGAACGATTTTTGGGAAGCAAAGAAGATTACAAAGAAGAAATTGAAGAGAATGTTCAGGTGCAGCCAATTCAAGTATTGACACAAGACGACGTTAGGAGAGCTCAAACAATGTGCACGGAGGTAGTTCTTGCTGCAGAACCACAGAGTTCAGTGGAGATATCACATGATCAGCTGAATCCAAAGAGGAATGAAATGTTCGTTCAACACAAGCAGCAAGAGATTGAACGAAACAGGGATGAACGAATGCGTCACTTGAGGAGGCACTTTCAGCCGGAGATCAATCAGAATGCTGATGTTAGACCTCAAGGTCGAGTTCCAGTGGATGAAATAACTGTCAGACCTCAGGATCATCCAAATGAGCAAATCCAGAAGCTTGGTTCGATAACTGCAGCAACAATTGGGGATGAGGGTGAACCAATGCAGGTTGTTGAGTCACTGCAGGTTACAGTCTAAGAATATCAAGTGTGCATTGAAGTCAGGAGTAATAGGAAATTGCGTTTGAACCTCAAGATACAGCAAGGATTCATGATCAGTTTGGTCATTCATTTGAGCTGCAAGAAATGCAATTCAAGCATGAAAATGAGAATGAAGGAAAAGCCAATCTCTGAATATCATGGAAGGCCACCTGAATTTGTACTTCTCAAGCTAAATGAAGTGTTATTGAACAAGTCTAATTAGATTCCAGTAGTTGAATTGCACTTTTGGCATGCCGATCGGCAAGTTCGGCAAGATGTATTTCTTCTTTTGAGTGGAGTTGTGATCAATAAGGTCCCTTTCAAGAAGCTATGCAATTGGGAGGACATTTGTGAGTTGTTTACCAAGCTATACCGCAGCAAGAAGTTCTCACCCACTGTATTTCTTAGTCCTTACAGCAACAACTCAATGTTCACAGACACTGGCCAAGACAATGCAACCTTTCAGCCTAAATATTTGATCTTCAAAGTCTCATCCTCTTTCATTCTTGAGGACAAGAATGTTTTCAAGGGAAAGGGAATGTTACAAACCGAAATCCGAGGCTACAATTTAAATTGGCTTATGGGTGGGAAATTCAGTTGAAGTTAAAATTCAGTAAAAATCTGTTAAAAGCTGTTCTGCTGGTCTGTTGCTGCTGGTGTGCTGCTACTACTACTGGTGTGTTGCTGCTGTTTTGCTGTTAGTTGTTGATAGTCTTGTTGAAGCATTGTATTAGACTTAGTACTTCATTTAGTCCCTTCCAATGCTGCGTGGTGTAATAAATCTGCATTGTAATAAGCTGTTAACAGCAGGTTAACAGCAGGCCTTGCTTGAGTTCTGTTAGGTTAGTGCTTGGCGCCAAATAAGTGGTTTTAAATATTAGTTAGATATTTTTAGGTGCTTCTAGATGTTTCCTTGTATAAGTCGGTTACTTAGGTGAGTCTCGATTCAATGTATTAGTTAGTCCTAATTGCTATAAGTAGGTGCATTCAGCTGTAATCAGAATTCATTCAATCAAAGTATCAACAAATTATCTCAATTGAGATCAATATTCTCTCTCTCATCTAACTCTCTCTATTTCTCATCTAATTTCCCTTATTTCTCTCATCTAAACTCTAAACTCTACTTCCTCATCTCAATTTCAATTCTTTCTCATCTCATATTCTCAATCTATCCGCATTTTATATTAGTTTACGTTTGTGGTATTCCTCGGTTGTGTTAGAGCACTGTGCTTATTAGGCCACTAAAGCTTTGAACTCTGACTTATACCCAACTAGTTCTCGCAGCAAACTTCAATTGAGTGAAATTGAGGAGTTGAGAAATGAATCTTATGAGAATGCAAAGATTTATAAAGCTAAAACCAAAGCTTTTCATGATAAACATATTTTGAGGAAAATATTTGTTCCCAATCAAAAGGTTTGGCTTTTTAATTCTAATTTGCGTCTCTTTCCTGGTAACTTGAGGTCTACGTGGGATGGTCCTTTTGTGGTTAAGCAGGTTTACCCTTCGGGTGTTATTTGTTGTTCTTAGTTTTGTTTTTGAACCAATAAGTTACTTGGAGGCTTGTTTTCCTCTTCTCAGGTTCTTATCCTATGTTTGAAAAGCGAAACATGTCTGTTTAAGCCCTTCCATGATCATTGCTTCGTCAGGTTATATCTCTCCATCTCACCTCTTTCTGACACTTTAATGCTTTATATTGTTGGATCAAGGACAATGCATCATTAAGGTGTGAGGATGGGGCCCACTTGCACTCATTTTTGGTTGAATTTTGAACTTCACAATCTTTTAGCCAAGTCTTTCCTTGATTGATGCGTAGGATAGGAGGACGAATATGATTGATTGTCTGTTTACTTCTCTTGTTTTTTAAAGTCAAATGATTCTTCTACATACTTATTTACTAGTACTATCTTAGGCAATGCACGGAGGGTGTTTACAATTTGAAAAAATTAACTGTTAGTTTGACATATCTCATTACTTAAACTTAAATTTTCACTTGTAACTTCTAACTTCTTATTGAAATATTCATTAAAATCTCAAAACCTTCTATGCACATATGCAAAGAAGAGTTGGTGTTAAGAGTATTTGAGTGACAAATTTCCTATTTTTGAATTTTGTTGTTTGATACTTTAAATTAAAAATGCTATGGATATTAGTTTTATTACTTATTTTTCCCTTCATTTAGACATTGAAAGCAAAATTTGTTACATTTATCTCCTACTTAAATGCAAGGGCGGATTTGTTAATAGAGAGGTCATAGCCTAGAATACTTGAAATTCGGGTTTGGAGGTCTTTGAGAGAAGAGGGAATTTTGAAATAATATATGTTTATGAGTATTGTTGATTATTATTGATAGTAATGGGATGCTACTCTTTCCGTTTAAGTATTCACTACACATTGGACCTCCTCGTTATCGGAAATCTTAAAAAATTTGAGTAAACAATCTTATATGCCTTGAATTCCATGTGCTTGACTTATTGGCTATCCTAATCCTTGCCGCTGATACCATGTAAAGTATTTGTTGATCAATTGTCCATTGTAACATTGACATACTTGTTGATGCTGCGCAAATATGAAAATTATGGAAACGGAAAGTTTAATTGCCTTCTTTAAATTTCTTTTGCTAAAACAAATAGAAACAAAGGGGAAAAAAGTCTAACTAAATTCTTACAACTCGAGAATTAGAAAGAACACATAAAATATGGAAAATATCTAAACAATTGAATGACCTAAACCCTAGAATTCCTTTTGCTTAAATAGAGGAGAAAACTCACCTAGAATAAAAGACTTAAATGATAAATAATAGACTTAAAGATAAATACAAAAACTACAAATAATTATCATTAATTTACTAGTTAAGTAACCTAATAGATGATATACTCCATAAACCTTGTCTCTAGCCACGTCTCCACCTGTTACTCACCAACCCTAGTACTCGCCATCTTCTACTCAGCCTCTTCTTATCGCACCATATGTCTATGGGTTGCATCATCCTCCCCGAGTTGGAGAGAATTCACCTTCAAATTCACCACTGGGTCTGCAGGATCCTTGTCGCCAAAGTATGGAATGAGGTGTTTGACATTAAAAATGTCAAAAGTCCTCATACCACTGGGACCTTGTAGGCGGTATGCATTGTTATTGACCTTCATGATAATCTTCAAAGGACCATTTTGCATGCTTTTAGCTTGTTATACTTCCATGCAAGAAATTTCGCTCGTTAATATTGCCCAAACTTGATCTCCTACCTAAAGCCGAACTTCTTGACTCCGCTTGCCACTCGCCAACTTGTACTTGGCACTTGGTTCAAGGTGTTGATGCTCGAGTCTGCTCATGTATGTCCTAAAGGTTGGATATGAAGTCTTCTACCTTGCGATGAGGATAAGTAAGATCGGGAACTAGCGCCAGATCTATCGAAAATCAAGGAACAAAGCCATAGACGACCTTAAACACTGGAAAACATGTGCTTCTGTTAACCGAGGTACTGTAGTGAACTCAGCTTGGTACAACTTCTGCTCCCATCCCCTAGTATTCTCATCAATAAGGCAACGAAGTAAATTACACAAAGAGTGATTTGTTACCTTGGTTTGTCCATCCATCTATGGGTGATGTATAGTGCTAAAGGCAAGAGACATATTTGCCATCTTCAATAAGGTCTTCCGAATGTTATTCACAAACCTCACATCCCTATCTGAGACTATGCTGGTTGGTAACCCATGGAGCTTGTTACCTCCTAGAAATACAACTTGACCACATGTATGGTGTCAGTGGCTTTCTTGCACCCTATGAAATGTTCCTTCTTGGAGAATCAATCCACAACAATGAATATTGAATCTATACCTCCCCTCGTCCTCGGTAAACCCAGAACAAAGTCCATACTAATATTCATCCAAGGCTGACTCGGAACTGGCAACGACATGTACAACCTTGCATTGTACACCCCGCCTTTTGATATCTGATAGATACAACAACGCTTGATTGATCTCTCCACCTTCTTTCTTAACTACGGCCAAAAGTAATTGGTGCTTACCAACTTAAGCACCTTGTCTCTTACCATGTACCCTCCATTGTGCTTCTCTTGGATAATCTTGAGATGCAAACTTGAGTCTGGTCTACATAACTGATCTTGGATGATCATGTGATGCAAACTTGAGTCTGGTACTGAACCGGATTGAGCTTCCTGTAAAATTTTCCCGAGGGCGAGATCATCCTTGTATTGTGCCGCCAACTTATCAAAACTAACTTCGGAAACTTTGCAATCGAACACAATGAGAGTACGCCTACTCAGTGCTTCATCCACCTTGTTCAATGCGTTGGTTTGTGTTTGATCGCAAAGTGAAAGATTTGAATGTAACTCGCCCATTTTGCATGTCGGTCAGATTGCTTGTTGTGGCTGTTGATTTACTTCAATGAAAAGTTACTTGAGTACAATACGAACTCATTAATGGCTGGATAGGACTTCCAATGCCTCAACACTCTCACCATTACATAGAACTCGATGTCATAAGTTGAATAGTTTGACTTACTCCCATTAAGTTTCTCACTGAAATACACAATAGGATAACCCTCTTGGCTAAGTACTGCACCAATGCCAATCTTGGAGGCGTCAGTGTGGAGCTCAAAAGTCTTCTAAAAATTCAGTAAGGTTAATACCAGGGTCGTGGTTAACCTCCTCTACACTTCTTCAATGGCGTTAGCTGCTACTTGAGTCTAAGTAAAGGAACTCCCCTCCATGCAATTTGTGATTAACGCCATGATTGAATTGGTGTTTGGCACAAACCTCCAATAAAAAAAACGCCAAACCATGAATGCTTCTTACCTCACCTCTCATCTTACGCTATATCTAATCTCGAATCTCCTCTATCTTTCTTTCGTTAGACACTACGCCGTCCTTGGACACAACAAACCCAACGGAAGTCACCGGATCCTTCATGAATTCGCACTTTTTCAAAGTGGCGAATAAGTGCTGCTCCCTCAAGGTGCTTAGTACATCCTTGAGATGCTCCAAATGCTCAACTCGATTTTGGCTATAGATCAAGATATCATAAAAGTGGATGATAACAAATAGTCTAATGATTAGACGTAGAACCTAATTCATGGATTGCATGAATGTGCTTGGCGCATTAGACAACTCAAATGGCATGACAAGCCTCTCGTACACCCTCGCATGTCTTGAAGGCAGTCTTTCATTCATCACCTAGCATGATGCGGATCTAATGATGCTAGATCTTCAAGTGCAACTTGCTAAATGCCTTCAAATTATCTAGCTGATCAAGTAAGTCATCCACTCTCGGAATAGGATATCGGCAATATACCATGATCATGTTGATTGCTCTGCTATCTATGCACATCTGCCAACTACCGTCCTTTTTTTGACTTCAACAGAGCGGGAACTGTGCAAGGACTCAAACTCTCCTGGATAAAGCCTCTGGCGAGTAACTTCCCCACTTGTTGCCTCAACTCCTCATGCTCTGTAGGACCCATCCAGTAATGCGGCCTATTCGGTAAGGCACCTCCTGGCATTACGTCAATCCGGTGTTGGATGTCCCTCAAACGCGACAATGTATCTAGTAACTCTTCCAGAAATACATTAGCGAACTTCTTCAACAGGTATTCAACTTCACTCATATCTCCCCATATTCTGCTTTACTCTTCTTCCCGAACAACACGAAAAAAATTTTATTCTTGCCATCCCCCTTGGCGAACACAACCCTACCTTGTAAGTTCAGTTCTTAGCTACTAGTACTCGTGGTGCCTCCTTCTTTTTGGGCAAAAAGATGTTTTTTGTTCCCTTAAAGAGAAAGCTATATGTGTTCTTCCATCTGTCATGTATGTGACCTCTATCAATCTGCCGTGTATGCCCCAATAATAGGGGACATACATCCATGGTGACTACGTCAAACCATACTCCATCCCTATATTTTGACCCAGTTAAGAAATTGACCAAAAATTATTTCTAGATCGTTGCCTGGTTTTCTTAGTTGAACCAAGATGGCTTGTAGGGTTTCGGGTGTGCTTTCATCTTCAATCCCAAATTCTGGGCAGCCTCTTCTGAAATAATGTTCTTGCAACTTCCCGAATGAACCACCAGGCGGCACACTCTTCCGCCAATGGTATAGGTTGTCTGTAAGATATTATTTGCAGCCAACCGTATCCCTCTGCTTCTTTAGGCACGAAGTAGACTCACCTAACCATAAGTAGGTGGCCCTCATCACCTGCAATGGCGTCCTCCTCCACTAGAGCAACTCATCTTCCACTCCCTCCTCAATCACCACACCATCTTTAATGTGGAACCCCTCGATGAACAAACCCTTGCCTGGTCTATCATTCTTCTAACACTCAGTAGCACGGTGTCTTGTCTCTCCACATTTGAAACAATGGGTTCTTGAGCTTCCCGCCTAGTCCTGATTAACCAGTTTACTAGTTTTAGTGACTACAGGTTTCATTGGAAAGCCTGGGTTAGAGGGTACTCGTGTTTGGTCATGCCCACTATTTTGGGTGCCCCAAGTTCCACCAACCTGAGGTCCCCACTATTGCTTCTTGACGTTCATAGCCCTCTAACTTGCTTTCAAGACTGAAAAGATGTCGAACATGTTCAACACGTTCAACACGTTCTGTATTGATTCCTTTAACCCACCAACATATATATCCTCCAATTGGTCTTCTGATTCCACTAAGTCATTCTTGGCGACTAAAGGGTAGAATTCCGCCCAGTACTCCTCCATGGTCCGAGAACCCTGATGCGAACTTTGCAGACGTTGATACATCACCATAGCATGATTGTGGTGCAAGCCACATCTCTATCTTTTTCTTACCCTACCTAAACCGGGAATGTTTCTGCTACAACCAAGCGGCGGCCCTACCTCAATCGGGTAGCAACGAATGGCGCCTGTTTATGCTCCGGAACCCTCTTGAACATGAGCACTTCCTCCACCATAGCAAATCAAACCCCTAACTCTTCTAGGCGTCCTCAACCATTAAAATCTGGAATTTTGATCCGAAGCCGAGATTCCCACCTTTGATCATCAGCATAAGTGGTTCCTCCGGCAGTTGGATGATTTCTGCTCATGCGCCAATCTTGAACTACAACTTTAGAGAAAGGGTTAGGTAAGCTCTCATTCATGTCTTCCTCGGCACCCCCTATCGGCGAGTTTTAAGGCTAAGCTACAGGTGCTTGATCGAGATTTGCTCCTAATAGAATCAAGCACAGCTCAATTCCTCGGAATTTCTCCTCAAATCCTTAATTCTCCTATTGTACTAATTTTAAAAATTACGTTCCTATAAATCTCCAACCACGTCATACCTCTATCGCCCGTGAGCCATATCGGAAATCGTTCTTAGCTTTGATACCAACTCATGCAGTGCGACTACGAAAATTATAGAAACGATAGGTTCAAAGGCCTTCCTTTAAATTTCCATTTTGAAAACAAGTAGAAACAAGGGGAAAAGAGTCTAACTAAATCCTCACAACTCGAGAATTAGAAAGAAAACATAAAATATGAAAAATATCTAATCAATTAAATGACCGAAACCCTAGATTTCATCTTGCTTAAGTAGAGGAGAAAATTCACCCATAATAAAAGACTGAAAATATAAATAAAGACATAAAGATAAATACAACAATTACTAATAATTATATATTAATATAATAACTAAGTAACCTAATGGATGACAAACTCCACAAGCCTTGTCTCAAGCTGCATCTCCACCCATCACTTACCAATGGTACTTGCCATCGTCCTATGGCACCATCTGTGTATTGGCTGCATCACTTATTATGTGAAAAGTCCAAAAGTGGGATAGAAAGGGGAAAAAAATTATATGAAAAAAAAAAAAAGAAAAAAGAGAAGAAAAAAAAGGAAACAAACGAAAAAGAAGAAATTAGAAATTTATGTGCATTCATGGTTAAGTTCTTTCTTCATTTGTATAGTTTTGTGATTATAGGTTGTAAAGTGGCTTGCTACATACCACTTAGTGCCTCAATTCTATTGCAAGGTTGTAAAGTGGTCACTTATATTCCACTTGGAACTCTTTTTGTTTCACTTTATGTAAGTGCAAGTGTTTAGGTGATTCAATAATATAGGTACACAAAACTTAAGTATATCTGGTTGGACGCAAGAATTTGAGATTCCATGACATGAGTTTCAATACACTTACGCTTGTCTGCTTAAAATGCTTGAGTAGTATCCATTAGTCGATGCATTGTTAATAAAATTCCATGATGAGTTTTGGGATTGGACCATTTGAACTCATGCAATTGGAGAAAGCTCAAGATGATTGAATCTTATCTTGAATTGTAATATACGTGCTAATCTTGGCAGACTTCATGAAGATTGGGGTAGTTGGGTACTGAGTCTTAGTGTCTCTTCCTTGCTTTGCTCGAAGACTAGCAAAGATTTGGTGTGGGGGTGTTAATGTGTCTCATATTTTTGCATCTTTTCATGGTTATTTTAGAACTTTTACGTACGTTCGATCATCGTTTTATTCACACATTGGCCATTTTTATGCTATATAGGTTCGAAGGTTAAAGTTTCTTAAATGTTCAAACTTTGGTGCAAACGAGAAAATATTGGATGTGTGGGCACTTGAATCAGGTCAACTGGGATTTGGCGAAAGAATGTATGAGCCCGAAGCCAAGTTGCAGCCCATCATCCATGCATCTAGCCTACACGTAGCAATAGGCTCATACACTGGCACCACCCAAGCCAGCAGCAGTGCTAGCTTCCGGCCCCCCTCCTCCTATGTTCGTCCCAGCTTGTCCAAGCCTTCAGCCTCTGCCAGCGTCCAGCCACCTAGCCCATTTGCCTATCCGACCCAGCTCCACCTTCTCAGCATTGTAGGGTTTGGGTAGGCAACAGTGAACATCAATTAAAAGGGGAGAAGGACATTGCAGAACATCTTCATTCATCCCTCCATCATACATCATTTATCCTTCTCCATCTCCCTCTCCTCCATGTTTCCCTTTTTCCCAAATTAGAATGTGATCAAGATTGGCATGAAGATCGGCATGGGATTGTCCGTCTCCTCTTTTATTGGTTCATCCTTGATGGATAGCTAACTTGCACTGTAAGGTTATATGAAGTCTCAGACCTTTTAACATTGTATTACTTTTATTTTGGGACAACTTGATTATGTTACATGAATTGCTTGGTTGTGAGAAACACCTTAAAGTATTATGATTTATCGATTATTCAAAGAAGATGACTATTGAATTAGTAACCTTTAATCATTAATTTAGATATATGCGATATAATTCTTTGAGCTTATAGCCTAAGGATTTATTGATCAAACAATTGTTTTCATGGGATTGTTCAGTAGAGACTACTTTCCTTATTCTTTAGTTAAATAGGGTCAATATGTGACAATTAACAATATGTTAACTAGAGCCTCTTTTCCCTATCCTTTAGTTAGATGGGGCCAGTACTTGATAATTAACAATATTATCTTACTAATCTAAAGCCTGTAGCCTAAACCACTACCCGCGTAACAATCAATAAGCCCAATTTAAGAGTTAATACAAGAGTAATTGGCTAATGATGGAATCAAAACCCGAAGTTCCAATTCCATATCCTCTTCTATTTAGAAGTCAATTTCCTTATATTATTTGTCATTTCCTTATTAGTATTCACACAAACCCTTTGCTTTTCCTGAGTTAACATAAGCCATGAAATAGACTCACATACTCTTAGTTCTAGTGGTTTGACACCTTCTTGCATTAGACTTCAATTAAGATGTGTTTTGTCATAGAAAAACGCATCTAGCATAAAGCATGTCTTATAGTTAGTTAGTTCATCCATCATGGCTTGCTTCTTCACGCGTTTCATATTTACGCACCTTTTATTTGCTATTTTAGCTAATTTACACCTATTTAATTACCATTATATCCTAACTTTGGCAAATTTTATGTTTTATTGGTTTGAAGATTAATGTTTCTTCAATTGTCAAATTTTGGTGCAAACAAGACAAATTCGATTCGTGGGCCATTTAATGAAGTCAATCAAAGATCAGGACAAAATCATATGAACCAAAACCACCCCATGTCTAGACTCGTGACCTATCATAGGCCAACCCACACAAGCTCACCTGACACCCACAGCAACAGTCAACCTCAGCTCTCGTCACAGCCCATGCACTGGCACACCTCTTGCACCTGCTTAGGCCTAACCTGAGTAACAGCAGCTCATGCAATAATCCTGCTTAGCCCATGCCTTAGCTTAAGTCCACCAGTCCTAGCACGTCTAGGTTTTTCTCATAGATTTAAAGAAAAAAGGAAAGCATGGCGGGGACGACGTTCATTCTCTATGTTGGACGTTCCTTATTTTTTACTCCACCGTTTGATTTCTCAATTCTCTCTCTCTCTCTCTCTCGATCGCTTTTACTTTTCTTTCTCAATAATTTGGAATGAGAGCAACTTAGCATGAAGATCAACATGGCTTTGTTCATCTTCTCCCTCACTGGTTCATCCTTGATAAAGATCTAACTTGCTCTCTAGGGTTAGATGAAGTCTTAGCCTTTTTATTCTTTAATTATTTTTAGTTTTTCGTAGTGTGCGATACTAACAACATTACTTTAGTAGTTGAAGCCAAAGCCTAAACCACTACTCATGTGTCAATCAATAATCCTAATTTAAGAGTTAACGCGAGAATAATTTGCTAATCATGTATTCAAAACATTAGGTTCCAATTTCATATTCTTTGCCCATTTAAAAGTAGAATTCCTTAGTTTAGTTGTTGTTTTCTTAGAAAGTTAACACAAAAACTCTAAATTTTATGTAAATCAATTTAGGTCATAAAATAAATTCACGTACTCTTTGTCCCTATGGTTCGACACCCTCTCACCCTAGACTTCAATTTAGATGTGTTTAGTGGACAGAGTTTTATATTAAATTTTAATAGACATAGAAAAACATATCAGGACTTTGGCACCATTCCCCGGGACTAGGCATTGTTTGTGTTTTAATTTGTGATTTTCTTTCATTTTTAATTTTTGTTTTCTTTAATTTCTAGCCAATTAAGTTTTATTTTAACCTAGGATTTGATGTTAGGATTTTGGCTTTAATTCAATTTATATTTTTTGTCATGAGTTTCATTGATTCTTAGCTTAGGACTTAGGATCTAATCTAGGATTGCTATTTTCATAATTTTGTTTAGGGCTTGATTCTTACTTGTGTGTTTTTCTTAGTGTTTTAGTTTTTCGAGTTTTAGAATTTTTAAGTATTTTACAATGGATGAACCACAATCACGTGCACTTATGGAGTGTTGTACTCCAACCATACGCCTCACCTTCGTGTATTAGGTTGCCTCTTATAGCCCATTAGTTTGAGCTTAAGCCGCATACCATACAAATGCTTCCTTCATGGAATGGCTTAAGCAATGAAAACCTGTACACACATTTGGACAATTTTATGGAGGTTTGCTCTACCTTGAGGATTCATTATGTTAGTGATGATGCCATCCTACTTTGCCTTTTTTCTTTCTCTTTGAAGGATAAGGCCAACTATCAATTAGGCACCTTACCTAGTGGGATGATTAGTGCTTGGAGTCAAATGCAACTGGAAAATCTTAAGAAATTCTATCCATTAGTAAGACTAACACTGCTTGGAGAGCCATCAACACCTTTGCCCAACTTTCTAGTGAAGAGTTTCGTAAGAGTCGGGATAGGTTTAGGGAACTTTTGGGAGCACGTGAACACCATGCTATCCCTAAATGGCAACTTATCCAAAATTTCTATTATGGGTTGAATGAAAAGAGTCGACAAATTGTTGATGCTTCTTATGGTGGTCAATTCCTTAGGAAGAATGAGGATGAGGTGTGGAAACTTTTTGAATATTTGAATGAGAGCGTACAATAGAAAGCTGCACATGCACGTATAAATGTTGCGAGGTTGAATCAAGGAGGAATGCGTGAAAGTGCTCACACTTTCATCTTAGATAAGAAAATAGATTCTCTTGCATCTTGTGTAGAGTAACTTACTTCCTTGTTTAAGATGTCATTGACTCCCTCCACCTTGCCTAATATGTGTAATGTTCCAAACATGCATGGTGCTTGTTCTACATGTTCTAATATTTCTCATTCTATATTTGATTGCCCCTCCGCTTTACCGTTTGTTGAGTGGTCATGGGAATAGGTTAATGCAGCTTAAGGATCTTCAAGGAACAATACGTACTAGAATACATGCAATCCGGGCCAGAGAAACCATTCGAACTTCTCCTGGAGACATGGAGGCGAAGGGCAATTCATGCCACAACAACAGAATCCACGTCCTCATCAATATGGTATGCCACGACCTCTCAGTTTTCAATCGCAAGGGTATGCTTCTAAGCATTCTCAACCTTCTAATTTGAGCTCTAATTCAAATTTTGAAGAGAAGGTCTTGACTACACTGAAGGGCTTAGAAGCTAATTTCCAACTCCTCCACTCCCGTACACAATCGATCTCAAAGTTAGAATTCCAAATAGGTCAGCAAGTTAATGCTTTGAGTAGGAGAGACGAGGGAAGACTCCCCAGCCAGGCCTTAGATAACCCTAGGAATCATGTGAAGCAACACAACTATCCTCCCCATCAAGGGAAAGAAAAGTCCATTGTAGTGTCGAGAAGTGGGAAGAAAGTTTACAATGGGGTGAGTGCTGAGAGTGAAGCACCCATGAGTAGTGAGAGAGAAGAGGAGCAAGGAAAGAGAGAAGGGGACCGATGAGGTCATGCACCCTTCTCCTATTCCTAAAGCCTCTGATCTTCTTTCCACCAATGAACCATGAGTGCCTTTTCCCCAGGCTTTAGTTGCACCACGTACAAATGGAAATGAAAAAAAGGGAAGACATTTTGAAGACTTTTAGGCAAGTAAATATAAATGTTCCCCTTCTTAAACCGATCAAACAAATCCCGGCCTATATTGAGTTCATTAAGGGCCTATTGAGAGGCAATCTCAAGCACATCTGCCCACGGAAGTGTTTTCGGCCAAGCAAAATGCTCCATTTTTAATTGTGACACTTCGATTAAGTACAAAGACCCTTGTGTCCCCACCATCTCTTGTTCACTTGGAGACTACCCTATTGATAGGGCTTTCTTGAATTAGGAGGAAGTGTTAACATTATTCCTTACTCGGTTTATGAGAAGGTAGGCCTAGGAGATTTGTAACCCACCTCGATGACCTTACAACTAGCGGATAGATCTACTAGGGTTCCCCGTATTGAATGAACCAACATGCTAGTGAAGGTAGATAAAGCCGTATTGATATGGAACCTTCTAGTCATTCAAAAAACCATGTCCCTATCATTCTAGGATGGCCTTTCCTAGCAACGGCCAACACTACCATCAATTGTAGATCTAGGGTAATGGATGTTAAGTTTCCAAACATGACTATTAGGTTGAACATTTTTAAGGCTTCTTTGTTACCTATTAGTAAGGATGAGTCAGAGTGTTTCTTTGAGGATGCTATCGATAATTTGATTGACCAAACACTCCCTTCTATCCTAGTTAATGATTCCCTTGAGAAAGAGCTTACATATGACTGTTTTGATGATTTTGAGGTTGAGAACAACATTAGGGAGATGAATGAATTGCTTGAGTTGTATGCTCCCTTAGAGATTTTTCATTGGTTGTCAAAAGTGAAACCCTTATCAAAGGATTCTGGTTCCCCCGCTTTGCCTTCCATAGTTTCACCACCCAAACTTGAACTTAAGTCCTTGCCATTTACTCTTAAGTGTGCTTTCTTAGAACCCGATGAGACTTTACTTGTGATTATCTCTTCTCAATTGTCTAGGGAACAAGAAGATGCATTGATGGTAGTTCTTAGTGATCCCAAGAGTGCCATTGGGTGGTCTATGGCTGATTTGAAGGGTATAGATCCTTCCCTTTGCATGCATAGGATTTTTCTTGATCAGAATGCTAGACCCTCTAGATAGATGCATAGGAGGCTGAACCCTAACTTGAAGGAAGTGGTAAGAAAGAGATTGCAAAATTGGTTGATGCAGATATCATGTATCCAATTTCTGATAGTAGGTGGGTTAGCCCTATTTAGATAATCCCAAAAAAGTTGGGCATTACAGTGGTTAGAAGTAATGATAGAGAGTTAGTTCATACTAGAGAAACCACGTGATGGGGAGTTTGCATTGACTATAGGAAGGCTAACTCTGCCACTAGGAAGGACCATTTTCCTCTACCATTCATTGATAAGATTGTAAAGAGGTTAGCTGGTCAGAGCTTTTACTGTTTTCTTGATGGAAATTCATGATATAACCAGGTAGTGGTCTACCAGAGGATCAGGAGAAAATGACCTTTACGTGCCCCTTTGGCACATTTGACTATCATACGATTCCATTGGTTTATGTAATGCACTAGCTACATTTAAGAGATGCATGATGTCTATCTTTTCTAACATCATAGACAAATTTCTTGAGGTTTTTATGGATGATTTCTCTATTTTTGAACCTTCGTTCAATGAATGCTTACAAACTTTGACGCTCTTGTTGAAAAGATGTGAAGAAACCAATCTTGTTTTGAGTTGGGAGAAGGGTCACATTATGGTTTAAGAGGAAATGGCATTGGGTCACAGGGTGTCTAAGAAGGGGATTGAGGTGTATAAGGCCAAGGTAGATTTGATTGCTAACTTACCCCCTCCCTTAATTGTGAAGCAAGTTTGATCCTTTCTAGGTCATGCGGGTTCTATCGAAGATTCTTCGAGGACCGTGGGATGTTAGCCAGACCATTGACTAGTTTGCTAGCTAAGGACATATCAGTTCAGTTTGATGAGTCTTGCTTGGAAACTTTTTAAAAGTTTCGCTTCATTCTCGTTGCTGTCCCCATTATATAGCCACTCGACTACTCTCTCCCTTTTGAAATCATGTCCAATGCTTCAGATTTTGTTGTAGGTGATGTCTTCGATGAGCTTATTGAAGTGGTTTCTTTGGTTGATGTCATTACTTGATCTTCACTAGACCCATTGCGCCTGGTTGATGGCATAGAACTTAACACTATCAGGAGGCAGTCTAGGTTTGTTATTTCTTGTTTTTTGTTTAGTGTTTGGAAAAATTGGTCGCTTGGAGGCTTGTTTTTCTCTTTTTAGACTCTTGTCCCGTGTTGGAGGAGTCATACATACTTGTTCACGCCCTTTCATGGTCAAGGCTTTGTCATGTTGTATCGCGCTATCTCACCTATTTCTTATGCTTTAATGCTTTATGTTGTCGCGTTGAGGACAATGCATCATTTAGGTGAGGAGGTGAGGCTCATTTTCATCTGCTCATTTTTTGTGTATTTTGAGTGTGCATTATAGCCTTTTAGCAAATTTTTTCCTTGATCAACACTTGTGTTAGGATGATGGTAAGATTAATTGTCTATTTCCTCCTCTCCATTTCATCCATACTTGTTAGTGAGTATTGGTGATCATTGTTGATGTTAATGGCTTCGACTCATGCCGCGCACATATTCACTATGCACTGGACCTTCGTGTATGGGAAGTTTTGTTTGCTTGCCCTATTAGGATACCCTAATCCTTGCCTCTTGGTGCCATGTAAAATAGTTGTTAATCAATTAATCCTAAAAAATATTAATGCTATGTAAACTCTTGATGCGAAAGTCCAAAAACAATTAGATAGAAAAAAAAAAAAAAAAAAGAAGAAACAAAAAATAAAAGAAAAAGAAAAGAAAAGAAATAAAGAATTTAAAAAAAAAAAAAGAAAGATGTTCCTCCAAAAGACAAAAGAAAGAAAGAAGAAAGCAAAAGAAAAAGTAAGAAATTGGAAAGTGAAGTGCATTCATCAGGATTAAGTTGCTCTTCTTTTGTGCTATATTGAGGTCATAATTGGTCCAAAAAAAATATAATATTGAGGTCATAATATTGTAAAGTGGTCTCTCATATGCCACTTAGAATTCTCTATGTATGGGCATGTGTTTAGGTGATTCAATGATGTAGGTATATAAAACCTTGGTATATTTGGTCGGATGCGAGAATTTGATAAGATTCCACGGCATGAGATGATATTCACTTTCACTTGTGTGCCTAAATTACTAGAGTAGATTTTATTAGTTGATACATGGTTAATGAATTTCTTTAATGAGTTTTGAAGCTTAATAATTGGAGTTCATGGAATTAGAGAATGCCCTAGATGACTGAATATCTTGTCTTGAATTGTAGTGTATGTGTTGATCTTGGAATACTTGTCGGTTGAGGTAGTTGGTCATTTGAGACTTTGTCTCTATCCTATGCTTTCCTCAAGGACTAGCAAATATTAGGTGCGGGGTATTGATACGTCTCATATTTACGTCCCTTTTATTTGCTATTTTAGTTATTTTGCACCTGTTTAATTTTCGTTATACCCTCCCTTTGGCAATTTTTATGTTTTATAGGTTCAAAGATTAATGTTTCTTAAATTGTCAAATTTTGGTGCAAACAAGACAAATTTGATGCCTGGGAAATTTAATTAAGTTAATTGGTGATCGGGAGAAAATTGTATGAGCCAAAACCACCTCAAGTCCAGACCTGTGTCCTATCACAGCCCGACACGTACAAGCTCACCTGATGACCACAACACCAGTCAACCTATGCAATAGCAGCTCACGCAACAACCGTGCTCAGCATACGCCTCAACGCACGTCCACGAGGCCTGAAACATCTAGGGTTTTGTCATCATTTTAACAAAAAAAGGGAGAGCACGGCAAGGGGGATGTTCACTGTATGTTTTTGACGTTCTCTATTTTTGAATCCATCACTTAATTTCTCCGTTCTAACTCTCTCAATTGCATTTACAATAATTCTGAGAGACAGCAACTTAGCGTGATGATCGACATGGCTTTGTTCATCTCCTCCTTCACAGGTTCATCCTCGATGGAGAACTAACTTGCTCTCTAGGGTTAAATGAAATCTTAGCCTTTTTATTCTTGTAGTACTTTTAATTTTGCGATTATTTGTTTGATTACATGAATTGTTTGATTGACATAAATACTTCGAAGTATTTTATTTTTAATTGATTATGCAATTGAGATGATTATTGAGTTTGTAACCTTTGATCGTTGATATTGATATTTATAAATTAATTCCTTATGCTTGTAGCATTCAGATTAATTAATCAAGCAATATTATTCACCGAGTTGTGAATTAGAGCCTATTTTTCTTATGCTTTAGTTAGATAGGGTCAATACATGATTATTAATAATACATTAGAGAGAACATATTTTTCCTATGCTTTAGTTAGATATGGTGAACACGTGATATTAATAATATTAGTTTAGTAGGTTGAAGCTTGTAGCCTAAACCACTACCCGTATGTCAATCAATAATGCCACTTTAAGAGTTAACATAAGAATAATTGGCTAATGATTGATTCAAAATCCTAGGTTCCAATATTATATTCCTTTCCTGTTTAAAAGTAAAATCCCTTGGTTTAATTGTTGATTTCTTACAGTAGTTAACACACAAACTCTCAATTTTATATAAATAAATTTAGGTCATAAAATAAATTCACATATTCTTAGTCCCTGAGGTTCGACACTCTCCCGCCCTAGACTTCAATTTAGATGTATTTAATGGATAAGGTTTTATATTAAATTTTGATAGATGTAAAAAAACACATCACTTATACTTAAGTTCAATGAACTTCTCTTGATGAGCTGGCCTTATAGATTGAACTGTTACTTCCATTGGTAGACAGCATCATGGCCATGCGTCAAATGGAAGGAAGTTGCCCCAGTAGCATCTCTTTGGGGCGTTCTATGAGCTCATAGAACATCAAGTAGCAATTCATGCAACCTTATGGGATTGTCTTCAATCATTTTCTCAATATTGGTCTTAATAATCATGTTAGTTAACTCTGCTTTGCCATTTGTTTGAGCATAATAAGGGAGTTTAGTCTATATCTCAATGTTAATGCTCTTAGTGAACCCTTTAACCTCAACAACAACAACAACAGTCCCAGTGCCTTGCGGCTCCTGCTGAATGCAGGGTCGGGGGGGGGGGGGGGGGGGTGATGTACGCAGCCTTACCCCTTCCAGCTGGAAAGGATACTGTTTCCGGGGACCCCCAACCTGAAGTAGTTGAATGCCTGCAGATAAACCACAAATCAATCACCTTGCATTCTGATAAAAAAGTCAAAGAAGGAGAGAATAAGGAGAAGGAGGAGCAAAAGAAGAAGAAGAATAATGAGAAGCAGCAGAATGAACAATAAACAATAAATAATAAACAATAAACAATAAACAGGGACTAAGCTAGCCTAAAAGTGCCCCACTAGAGGTTGAACCCTTTAACCTCGGACCCATTAAATACCTTCGCTTGGTCCACATGTATAATTCTTGGACACAAAACCTACATGTGATATATTCATTGATGTAATCAATCACATCTTGTTGATTGATATTTCGATATGGCCTAGTTTCAACCAACATTGTGAAGTAATATGTGGCCATGAGGATATATGAGTGTTACTTGCTGGAGGGAGAATTAATTTCCCTAATAATATACATGGCGTCCTCACTTACCCAAATATTTTAGTCTTTAAAAACGTATTTTATTTCTTATTAAAAAGTGGGAGAGTATTGAATATTTTAATAAAAAATATATTTTTAATTGAGACTTTAAAATTTAATATGGTCTTGGTGATTCTAAATTGATAGTAAATACTTTTATTCCAGTAATTATATTTCCTCTATGTATTTATAAATTTTATATTTACATAATAAATTGATTGAAAACGCAGTTAAATATTCTTTTGACTGCATTAATCACTACAGAAAAAGGATCAATTGCCTGCGCCTTAAAGCGTTGGCAAAGCGGAAACCGGCTCTTTGCCAAAGCACTGGGGATGTAAGCGTCAGGACAAAGCGCCGACATATTTTCCCGGCGTTTCACCGACTCTTTTTACCAACGCTTTAAAGCGCTAGCATATTTAAAAAATAATATTAAAAAATATCAGATAATATGTTGCGGGAAGTTTCCCGCGCATTTTACCATCCCTTAGAAACGCGGGTATAGTTAAAAAGAATTTTTCAAAATAGTAATTTTTATCCGCGGGAATTATATCCCGCCGTTTTGTGGGTGTTTTGAAGCGTCGGTAAATTAATAAGTAATTTTTGGAAGACAAAATTTTGGGTGAATTTTTCGTCTTATTTCCATCACGTTGAACCGCCAAAAATATGAAAATAGTTCACATTAGAAATAGCTTATATTAAAAAGTTACAATATCAATCATTTTATGCGAAATTAAAAAACATATTTGTATTGCATAACTGTAAATTAACATCAAACTTATCCTAGACCAAACAATTTGAATATAAGCAATCAAAATCATAGTTTCACAATATAATATTACTAACTTTCACAAAAAGATAACTTCTTGTCTCTCCATGAAGATAACACCAAAATATCAAAAATACATAGTAATGTTTAACAACTTTCACAAAATTTTAAAATACTAAAAAAAGCTAATCAATTTTCATCAGTTTCATAATCTTTGTAACTTCATCTCTCCCCATGCAACGACAAGCCCTTCAAATACGACCCGATGAGGAGGTGGATGCCTGAAGAAAAAAAATCAAGAAGTAGATTCAATCATCACAAAACAAACATCTAGTACTAATGACTCTTACTCATAACACAATATCACCGAACACAAATGAAAATATTAGTCTTATTGTTAAATCACTCCACCTCCTTAACATCTAATAATTCACAATTACAAGTCATCTTTCAATCATATATACTATAGTATCACCCATTCACAATACATAATTGCATACTAAAATCCATAGCACCTATTCACCATAAGAATCATGCATTTAAGTTTTCAATCCCGAAATGAAAACTATTTATAGTAAGAAGTTTATGGAACTAGTAGACATACAGAATATTGATGTGTAGAAGTCCCTTGCGCATTTGTTTTCTCAATGTAATCTTCCAATTCTCTAATCTTCTTCCTTGATTGAACTAATTCCAAGCATAATGCATTCATTTAATCATTGGATGTTGAACATCCTGTTTTCGTTAGCTCTCCTCTAACCCCGCTCACTTCCGATGGTGTAACTCCACGTCCATACCCTCTTACTCTTCCATTGGCTTCATTTCCCATCAACTTACGATAAACATGAGTTTCCACATCTTTAGTTGCCTCGGAAAAAGATTGTTCCCCCGTACGGTGAAATACCAAATCTGATGCCTTATCTTGCATAATTGATCAAAGAAATAAGTAAATGGTTGAATGTTTAATGTATGAATAAAATATGAAACAATGGAAGATATGTAGTTGAACAGACCATGAATTGGTTAGATGACGCATCAAGATAAGCACCATCTCCTAAAGCATGACAAATCCCGTACCACTCTATATTTCCAGGTTTCCCATTGTTTTTTGTATCTGTCATTAAAAAGAAACAATACTAATTTCACTTCAATAATAAACAAATAATTTATTAAATTCATTTACAACAACTCACTCATCAGAGAAGTTTGAACAGAGTTCTGCTAGCAAGGATTTAATTTCTTTTATACAATGGAGATCATAACTTAGAAGAGGAGATAAAGCTTATAGAACTCTTATTTATGCAGATATGGATGGTGGTTCACTACTGCAGGTATCGTTTTTGAAATGATCTTATGTTAGAGAATGATGTAATGCAATTTAGCTGCACTTCTATAATTTCCTGTTCTTCTGTTTTTATGTTTTGTGCTTTGTTTTTTTTTTTTTTTTTGCCGAATGTTTTGTCTGGTTCATGCCTCGTATTTGCGAGTGCGCCTGTTTTGTAATACGTTCCGACACTATTTATCAAAAAAAAAAAAAAAAAATCACAAATTCATCCTCTAATATTGTGTATGTTTTGACCTAGTTGTATGCGGATGTAGTTGGAGGCTTCGTGATCTTTTGCCAATCATAGAATATTTCTGTCAAAATCGTTTCAAAATCATCAATCATTAGAATTACATCTTCATGCTAATAAAATTATGAAATAAGTATTAGGTGCCTATATAATATACCTGTTCCTTAGGTAAGAACCAATAGCGAACAAGTTCAAGCCATTGTTCTTGAGGAATACCACGTGGAGCCCTTTGCTCTAAACTTTCACGAGTAGTCATGGAATTCACAAGTTTTGCTTTTAAATCGCATCTGAAGCCCCTTCATTTCAATCCAACTCTAGGCAGAATTTTTTTTTGTCCACATAAACTCCTTCTCGTATCACAAACTTCTTTTGTAACTTCAAGGATTGGATAAAAAGATTTGAAGTTCTAGATATAATAGAAAAATCTTTTCTTACCCTTATCAAACAAATCAAATTTGCCTTTAGTGTTTTATGCAACATTAGCAAGAAATATATTAAACAAGGTTCCCGCCTTCTTAATTGGTTGGTGCCTCAAGTTCAATGGCACCAATACTCATTCAAAGCTAGGTAAAAATCCTAGTTGATTTGATTTCATTCTTCCATCTCCTATTCTTGTTCCTCCATCTTTATCTATTAACAACAAAATAAAGTTTAAGTCACATAAGCTTAATAGACACAATAATAAACAACATTAATAACCTGAGCATCATACCTATGATAAGAACATGCTTCTTATCGTCAAATCCAGCCGGAACTTTAAGTACAGTCGGTGATATAGGTGCAGGAGATGTCAAATCAACTCCAAAATCTATATGTACATCAACTTCTAGATGATGACCATCATCACGCATGTCGTCCATTTCGGGGTCATCATGTTGAATTGACGCAAAATATTCCTCTATTGTTTGTGTGTTTCAAAAAGCCATTACAAGTCCTATAAAAACCTATCATAACATATAATATCATAAACAAGTAAAAATGGTTAAAGCAAATCTCATTGCGCACCCAAACATAACACATCAAGAAGATATCACATAAAAATAATTCGTAGGTTAAACTACATAAAAATGATTCAACAAAGTAAATACATAAGGAACTAAATAGCCTCATTGTCCTCGTTTGCATCCACCCTAGACCAAGCATTTGGATCGCTAAAACAAACCTCATCAACTCTATCTGAAGGCAAGCATTGGGGGTATGCCTCATCATCTAAACTTTCCAAATCGGGGCCTAACCGATAAGAATCACTTGGCTTTGCCCTTACTACATGTTCCCAACCTATGTCCCTCTCATCTTTAACATAGAACACTTGATTTGCCTGAGATGAAAGAATGAAGGGATCATCTTGCAACCTTTCACCGGTGTGTGCTAGATTAGGGAAGTTCAATAAAGCAAACCCTCATTTATCTCTCTTCAGTCCATGATGTGTTCTTATGTCCACCTAGTCACAACGAAATAGTACAACTTTGTAATCTGCATAATAATCCATCTTAATAATATCCTTGATCTTCCCATAATAAAGCTTACAATCTGCTTCAATAGAAACACTAGAATTTTTAGTCTTTCTATGTCTATCTCAACATTTAGTGTGAATTCTATATCCATTGACGATAAAAGCTTTCATTCTTTTAGCAACATTTGGACCTCAAACAAGAGCCTTTAGTACATTCCCTTCTTCATTACTTCCATCCAGATGGGCCACCTACAATATTACAGAATCTTATAAGAACGTAGTTATCTTGGTAATTTTATAACATGACATATATTTACCAATAGTTAAATAAAATTACCATTGTTTTAATGTATCCGGGAAATTCTTCTGATAACCATCTTTCCTTAATCCTATCATTAGCTCGTTTAGGACGGAACTCTCTACACTTATCTTCCAAAAACGTGCTGCTTTTCAAATTAGACCATCTCACATTTTCACTTGTTATTATTAAGAAAGAAGAAAAGCATGTGTCAAATACTAACCTACACCACTTGCTTATTACATCATGCTGGAGAATAACAAAACGATGTGCTTGTTTCAAGCTTTTGTCATCTAAGTAATAGCTTCAACCTTCCCAATTGAACGACCAGTGGTATTAAACAAGTACTTTTTCACATCAAGGATACTATCATCATTCCTTCGTGAACGATTAAATACAGTCTCTACCCCATCAAAATATCTTGAACAAATAGTGAGACATTTTTCTTCAATATAACCTTCAGCTATTGACCCCTTGGGTTGTACTCTATTGCGTACATATGCTTTTATGCGGGCCAAAAACCTTTAAATGTGAACAAAAGTAACAATTTTCAAAAATATGAATTGAATTTAAACTAATATTATGATAAATCATTGATTACCTTTCTATTGGATACGTCCATCTGTATAACACAAGTCCACCATGTTTTGCCTCCTTTGCTAAGTGTATAACCAAATGAACCATTATGGTAAAAAAATTAGGAAGAAAGACCTTCTCTATATGGCATAATGTGTTAATTGTAGTAGCCTCCAATTTATCGATCTGTGGAATACTAAGTTCCTTTGCACATATGGATTGAAGAAAGACGATAACTCGGAAACTAAATTCACAATATCAGAATCTTGTGTGGCCCTTAATGCAATCGGAAGTAAGTCTTGCATTATAATATGACAATCATGACTTTTGAAGTTGACCATTTTTCTCTCTTGCAAATTAACACGTTGAGAGATATTAGATGCATATCCATGAGGAACCTTGATACGTTTCAACACTGTCAACAAGCGAGTCTTCTCATTAGGTGACATGGTATAACATGCATTCGGTATGGAATACTTACCATTTGGCAAAGGGACTACATGAAGATGAGACTTAACATTTAGCACTTCAAGGTCTTTCCGTGCCTTTAAATTGTCTTTACTTTTCCCTTCAAGATTGAACAAAGTACCAAGCAAATTATCACAAACATTCTTCTCTATATGCGTTACATCAAGATTATGGCAAATAATGCTGTACTCCCAATATGGTAAATAAAAAAAAAATGCTTTGTTTTTTCCATATATGTACCTCATCCTCTCTCTACTATCCCATCAAAATTATCATTGTCATATCGAAAACGATGATTATCTGACAACCACTTATGATGACCCATGTAGCAAACCTTATGTCCATTTTCTAACCAAATGGCATGAGTTGACTCGGCACAACATGGACAAGCAAATTGACCCTTCGTACCCCAACCAGACAAATTTGCATAAGCAGGAAATCCGTTTATAGTCCACATAAGAGATGCTCGCAATTTGAAAATTTTTTTAGCAAAGGCATCAAATGCATCAACTCCCTCCCATAACTCTTTTAACTCTTGTATTAGCGGTTGGAGATAGACATCAATATCCATACCAGGAGCCTTAGCACCCGGTATTATCATCGAAAGAATGATTGAGGTTTGCCACATACACAACCAAGGTGGAAGGTTATAGGGGATCAACAATACTGGCCAAACACTATACGTTGTGCTCATTAGCCAAAATGGATTAAAGCCATCACTAGCTAGTCTGAGTCTCACCGACCTCGAATCAGAATTAAAATTAGGATACCTAGCATCAAAGTCCCTCCATGCCGAAGCATCAGCTGGATGTCTCAAAATTCCATCTTTAACACAACCATTGTGATGCCATCTCATATCCCCATCTACTTTAGATGACATGTAAAGTCTTTTCAATCTCGGAATCTAAGGAAAATAACGTAACACCTTATCAGGCCTTTTCTTTTTTGGCTGCCTCTCTATTTCTTGTGATGTCTCAACCACATTATCTTCTTAACTATTTTGCCATCGAGATAAGCCACATACATCACACATTTCTTCGTTCATTTTATCAGTCCAGCATAGCATGCAATCATTAGGACAAACATCAATTTTGAAATAGTTAAGACCTAGATCTTTGGTAATCTTTTTGGCATAGTACCAAGACGATGGGAATGGACCAATTTAAGGAAATGCGCTGATTAATAGTTCAAGCAACATATCAAACATTTTTGCAGGACAACCAAACATGCCT
This sequence comes from Simmondsia chinensis, assembly GCA_018398585.1. Taxonomy (NCBI): domain Eukaryota; kingdom Viridiplantae; phylum Streptophyta; class Magnoliopsida; order Caryophyllales; family Simmondsiaceae; genus Simmondsia; species Simmondsia chinensis. The sequence goes on from JAGTTD010000007.1 coordinate 14,316,799, forward strand.
TTCAAATGGAGCAGGTGCAAAATAAAGGACAATTTTGAATATCTAAAGCACCTAGAATAAAGCTTTTCATTAGCTGCCTCTAGTAGTTTAAGATCAGGATTTTCATCACTAGAATGCATTTGAGGTTGATTTTCATGTAGTATGATTATACCCTCGTTCAATTTCATCCATATTGTCTTCCATTCCAACTCTAGGTTCAGTCCTTAACATTTGATCATTGATCCCAACGGTGTCTTGCAATAGCCCTCGAACATCAACTGGCTCTATGACATGTTGAGTAGAATGTGAGACTTGATTAAAGTGACTTTGATGTAAACTTGAAGAATTATTAACGGAATGACTTATCTTCTCCCCATGAACCGCCTATTCTGTATAACCAGGTAAAAACCCATGCCACAGAATATGTTGCCGAATTATATCCTTCGGCCAATGCTTACAGTAATTAAGTCCACATTTTCGACATGGGCATTCTATATCTTGGACACCGGGCGCATTACTTTCGGCTAATTGAATGAATTGTTCAATTCCTTCTATGTACTCCTTACTCAAACGTGGTTTATCTACCCAACTTTTATCCATTTCATATATCTATTGAAGTTCTGTAAACAACCAAATGAAAAAAATTATAAATTAAATTATAACTGAGATTTATCAATGTGATTATATTGAATGACTACAAATATTTCTTCCATTTCGACTACTATAAGATAATATAATCACATAAGTATAAATTTAAACACTAAAAAGAAAATTTTCATTCATTTATCACAAAGATACAACCATAACACTACTAATAATCAATTAACTTTCCAAATAAACACTAAAACACAAAAACAAGATAAAACGAAAGGGAAAGGAAATTGTTATTTTGTAGTAATACACTTGAATGAACAACAGAACTAGTTAAAATCAGTAAACTCTAGTTGCAAAAAAGCTACAAACTGTAAAGATCTAGATGTTTACATCTACTACAACAGTTATCTAGTTCTAAGTAGCCATTTCCAAGACTTCACACATTCGATATGCACAAGTCAACAATTCGATGTAGAATGTAATGACAACAAAATCAAACCCTTAATCAACATGAACCACAAAATTAGACCCTTAATCAACTGAAAAAAAAAAAAAAATCAAACCCTTAATCAACACAAACACAACAAAACTCCCATATCCAACAAAATCTCAACTATAATCTCCACCATCACAATAAAACACTAAGAATAAACAAATTAGCTCAAAAACTATAAAAAAATCACGATTTAAACCTAGTATCAAAATAGGTTAGAAGTTGTGCAACGCCCCTATTAAAAATTATAAATCACATTATTATTAAGTATTAACAAAATTTATTATACTTAGTGCTCACTAGTCAAGTTAAATAATTTTTTATTCATTTGATTACCCTAAAGTAATGAAATGCATTTATACACAATCAACCCGAATAATTAAAGAATTTCATTCATTTGCTAAAAAAATTACAACTATAAACTATTAAAAATCTATTAACTATTCAAACGCAACCTAAACAGCAACAAATTTCATGCATATGCCAGCAATTAATTTATCACAACCACTGAAAGATCATGTCAAAAATATATAATATTCACATACTTACATATTAGACATAACATCATCAAGATTAATTAATTTCTAAATTAGACTTTAAACTGAAAGGAAAAAATAATCAAACAGTTAAATTTGGTTTACCTTTGTTATAAAGATTGTTGTTTAAACAGAATGATTTCAACCAAATGTACAAAATTCTTGCTGCTACTCGCCCACTGCAATAGAGAAATTTAGTACTAGTGAAGTTTGATTTTTGTTGCAAGTACGAAGCTTAACAGAAAATAAGTAAAAAAATTTGTAAAAATCGAAATCTTACCATGTTACCTCCGATTTAGGGGGAAATTATACCATGAATCTGTAGAACACCGTCCGGCGCTGCTGGGTGACATCAAAATCGACTTCAAGCAAGAAAAAAAACGAGACCAAGGGATTGAAGATGAGAGACTTTGAGAGGGAGATGGAGAGCGGATGGCGGAGAAAGAGAGAGACGAAGAGAGTCAGTGAGAGAGAGAGGGAGAGCGACGAAAATGGTGAGAGAGGGACGGAGAGAGATGTAAATGGTGTGAGGGAGAGGGATCGAGATGCAGAGAGGGAGAGAGTGAGGGGGCGGGGAAGTGGGAGGGGTGGGATTAGGGCTAGGGGGTTTGTCCTTTTTTTTTTTTTTTTTTTTTCACTTAATGTTGGTGCTTTAAAATAGGCGGTAAATTTTTGGCACTTTTAAAAAGCGCTAGAAAAAAAGTAATATTAATCGCGCCTTTTTTTGTAGTGAATGCCTCTTGAACAAATTAAATATTATGTTAAATTAGCAGCAGTAAAATATTGATTTTTGGTTAATGAATAGTTTCATTGAAAATTTGCTATAAGTACCTGAGCATTTTAAGCCTATTTTGGCGGAAGCAAAAATTAAGAAAAAGTTTTGTTTTCCTCTTTATACATAAAAAAATGTTTTGTTGTGAGGGCTTTGACATTTAAGGTTGTGCAAATCTAGAAAATGTCAACTTTATAGTTGGGCATTGTATCATGGAGGTGGCACGTTGATACCTGTTACATCGGCTTAGATTCAATAGAAATATGAAACCGTCTTAAAGAGAGCGTGATCAGCACCTCGCTCAGCAGTTACTTTATTTGTATTTGTCATTTGCACGTGCTTCAGGTAATATCTTTCTACTTTATATATTTTGTATAATATTTTATGTATTTAGTTCCAATATAATCAATATCTTTGAAATATAAATTATCCGTTAAGTCCGAAAATGAGATCACGTCAAATAATTTGGTCCAAAATCGGACTTGACTCATTTTTTTGAATTCAATCTTTTTTTGACTTTATGCTACAGTCTACAATCTCATCAGGTTCTTTTTTTTTTTTTTCTGCAATCAGATTTAGATCATTGATTACAAAAGAGGGCACAAACACGCGTTACCGGATCCCATGAGAACTCCGAAGTAAAGCGTGCTTGGGCAAGAGTAGCACCAGGATGGGTGACCTCCTAGGAAGTCCTCACCCACAGGTTAGGGGCATTGGGAAACAGCCTCTCTTCAGGTTAACACCCTAAAGGGGGAAGACTGCGTACATCTGCCCCCCCCCCCCCCCCGACCCTGTATAAGTGAGAGCCCTTGAAGCACTGGACATGTTCCTTTTCCTTTAGATTTAGATCAATGATTACTACGAACTTTTTCCATTGCTTCGAATTAGAACTTTCTCATTTTATAACCAAAGACATTTTCATCAAATGGGTGGAAAACTATTTCTTCCAAAAAAAAAAAAAAAAAATCTTTTCCATAACAAAATGCGCAACAAATAAAGTAAAAGATAATGACTAATTTTTAAAGTCTAATTTTCATTCATAACAAATGTATAATAAATATGACCAACAAAAAAAAAAAAAAAAAAAAAGCCAGATGCCATATCATTCCCTTCCTTTTATACAAGTGAAAAATTGGGTGAGGATCCCATGCTGTGGGGTTTTTGTTTTTATTTTTAAAATTATTTTCATAAATTTACAATTTTATTAAAAGTTTCATATTATATATCAAAATATATGATACATATTATATACATTTAATTTATGTAAATTTACATTTAATCTTAAAAGTATTATATGTTAGTAAAGTATATAGAATAATAAAATTTTTAACATATATGTAAGTTACATAATTTATGTAATTAATATAATTTTATATTTAAATATTATGTCTTTATAATACATCTAGTTCACCTAAGTTTTTAATATATATTATATACATAATTATATAACAACAACAACAACAACAACAACAACAACAAAAAACCTAGTGGCTAGTGAGCTCATTCATAACCAGAATGAACAAAAAGGAACTCCAGGCAGGTCCTTGGTGTACCAAAACTATAATGGAGAAAGCGTCTATCTCCTCTTCTACTGTACGCACATTAGTTTCTGCATTCTTGTACATGTCTCAAATGGCTCGGATATAGAGTACGGAATACCTTTCTTCTCTGGGACCCTTATTAGGACCTCTCTTGGTACCTTATCATATGCCTTCTCTAAATAAATAAAAATCTTGTGGAGATCCTTTTAATATCCATGTAGTGCTCTATTGTCCTCCTTAAGAGATGGATGGCTTCTATTGTTGATCTACTTGGCATAAATCCATATTGTTTCTCAGACCCCTCTGTTCGATGCCGTAACCTTCTCTCTATAACCCGCTTCCACAGCTTCAGAGTGTGGCATATTAGTTTAATACCCTGATAGTTGGCACAACTTCGGATATCACCTTTGATTTTATAGATCAGGATTAATGTGCTCTTTCTCCATTTGCTAGGAATCTTCTTCCCTATGAGGATAACTGCTGCCCTTCTCTCTAAACCATTTCCATGCCTCCATGGATATTTCATATGTACCAACTACTTTACCCCTTCCCATTTGTTTCAAGGGTAAATATTATTGTTGGAGTAAAACTATAGTTTTTAAGATAATTTTGTTGCTCTCTAAATCACATCTGGCAATATATTTATTATAAAGACATATTATTTTAATAATAGTAATGCAATATTTCAAATTTTATTTTTTTATGTATATATGTTAACAATTTTATTATCCAATATATTTTAATAACATATAATACTTGCAAGATTAAATGTAAGTTTACATGAATATATATATACATATATATATATATATATATCTTAAAAGTATTTTGTGTAAATCACATCAGATAATAGCAATTTTTGCCTTGAAGATAATAACTTCCTATTTTATATGAAATGATAACATTATATTAACATATGAAATTAGATATTTTTCCATATAAACATACATATATAATTTTAAAATTAATGTATTAATATAATACTTTATTAATCATCTATTAATTGTACTAACTAATCTATAACACTTTTTAGTATTAAATTTAAATTTATATAAATTAAATATGTGTAAATATAAATTATATATTATATATATATATATAATAAAATAATTTTAAATTAAATAATGAATTTTAAAAATAAAATAAAAATTGGAAAAAAAACCAAATGTTCCATGTAGCGGGTGGTGCCCACCGCATGGGATCCTCAGCCAGAAAAATTAGGCTCATGCTACACCATTTCTTAAGAGATTATCTCACTTGAATTTCACTCTAATTTTATTAGGCACATCCAAGCTTGGAACTCGCGGCATTGCAGCTCATGATACGATCTAATGATCAGATGCTAAGGACAAACGAAGAATGCATTTTATGTCATCCTTCTTGTCCTCTCAGTACAGTATGATAGGAACATAACTAGAGGCATACCCCATGACCCGATTATTGCATCATGTGACCTAGAGACTTTGGCAAGTGATGTTGAAGCACCAGCATGTGAGGACACCAAGCTTGGGACGAGATTGGGCTGTGATGTGGTTTTAAAAGTGTTTAAAACCATATACTGGCAAGTGTATGAGTTCATCATAGCTAAGTCGGGTATACAAATGTCCTATCCACAGAGAATCAATAAAAAGTTATATTCAATGGTTCTCGAGCAATTAAAATATGGATTTTGGTGGAGAATATTGGTTAACTTAAATTAATGGAATTAAATAGAAAATAAAAGTTGTCAACCGATCAAAGTTAGTTTAGGATATGAATTAGGGTTAGCCAGTATCAAATCCCATCATTATATTTTATCACGGCAACAAATTTAAAAGTTTAGGTTACAAGCTCTAAACCCAGATTAATATTAAACTTGGGCTAAGGGTAATGAATTATTCTAAGGGCATAATCCATCTTATCACTCTAGGTGTAGCACGGATTATCTCTACAACACTAATAAATTCCTTGACCACACCTAATTTCATGTTAAACTTGGATTAATACCTAAGTTAATTAGGGCTTAGAGTGATAAAATAGTTTAAGGGCACAATCATCTTATCAATTTAGGTATAACATGGGTTATCTCAATACCACTAGCAAATTCCTTTGTCACTCCTAAGTAAGTATTAATTTGTATTAAAAATTGTGCGCAGGATTAGGTACAACCTCAACCCTAACCACTTTTGAACAGCCTATTATACTACAATCTCTGCTTCAAGCACAAGACAACACACAAAAAATATTTAAAATCAAAGCATGGCAACATGCACATAATTTAAAAAAAAAAAAAAAAAAAACTCCCCACATGGGTGAGGAGGTAGTATAATGGTAGTCCTCATCGAAAATAAAGAATAAATCTTGGATCCGGATGGCTACCCATCCTTTACCCCTAAACTATGAGTTTACTTCTCCATGGGAGTTTCAGAAATCACTAATTCAAAAGGGAAAAGGGAAAGAAAAACACATAGATTGATGAACTCCCATGACCGGTGTTGACTTGACTCTTGCTTCGATTCCCCCGTTGTCCAACCACTTGCACTTCGGCCTTCATGAGACTCGAGTCTCTGTTAGCGAATCAAGAGGATAGGAGAAGTGAATGGAGAGAAAAAAAAGTAGGAAACATTAGGTCCTCCTCCCCTTTATACAGGTGCAGTGTGCCCTAGGTTACACCCCTATTGGTGGTTGATTGACAAAATGGCAAATCAATTGGCCATTACTTTGTAATTTGCATAGTTAATTTAAAACGATGATACCTTTTGATCCGTGAGGAATACAAGTCAAAATTTATATCAAAACGATGCGCTCGAAGAGCTCTACATGATCCTAATGATACCGTAAGTGGGATTGGATATTATTGGGTCATGAATACTCCTTTTTTAACCTTTTGCTCGGTTTAAGCTTGGCTGATTGCCAAAATGCTTGGCTGATCGATCCGAGCACTGAAAGGAAGACTTTTGTGACCGAATATTTACCGGATGGATCCTTTTTCCACACGTGGTTGGGTTTTTTAACATAGTCTTCGAATTTGTCTATTTTAGCTTCTTCTTCATTGCTTCGTATCAAGCCTAAACCTACATAGATTATACTATAACACACATGTAATAGCCGAAAATATCATAGAAATGGCGTATAAAATATATAAAATATAAGACAGCACATCCCCAAACCCATACCTTTCTTGTCCTCAAGCAAGATCCATTTCAAACTAGCTAAAAGCATAAAGAATTCAATCAATAGTCATGTGGATATGTGAATTAGTTATGAATAATACTTGTGAACACATCTGATGAAGAAGTTAAGAACGAAAATTCACATGCAATGTTATTAATTCACTAATTCCAACTAGAGATTTCATTATTTAAGTTTTCCGAGTAGTAAATGTGTAGCAGCTTTCTCCTCTCTTTCATACTTCAAACGTTTCACATCCTAAAAGAATAGCGGGAATAATTTAAGGAATAAACGACCCCAACAAATTACTCCCAAACTTTAGAAATCTCAAATCTTTTCCTTCCTTCTTTTTACCATAGGGCACCAATTTCACTCACTTTTTTTTTTTCTTTTCTCTTTTTTTTTTATTATCAAACTAACTATGGTTAGGTGTTTCTTTCTAAGATCCATGCAACGAGTTTCAGTCGGTGACTCCCGATCTAGTTGGTTCAAGGCACGAGTGGAGAGTACTCCTAGGACCTACTAACTCGAGTCACATAAATCCACAACCTAAGCCGTTACTAGCGCATACCTTAAAAGAATATACCACTCATATTAGGCTGTTATGATCCGAGAATCCGAGGCATGAACTCGTGGTGGCTGTGTTGCTGTCTTCCTGCTATGCTGCTCCTGTTAGCTGGTGTGTGCTGCGGAGGAGGCTGTCTTGCAGCCAAGTTATGATCATTTAGTTCTATTAGAGTGTTGGTATTGTAATTAGTAGTATAAGCTTTGGTTGAGTCATGTAATAAGTGAAGTCTTGAGTTGATAGGTTGTGGTGGTCAAGGCCGTTAGTTAGTTGAGTCAATTGTGGCGGCTCACTTAAGAGTTGGTTAGTCCTGGTTTGGCTAGATTCAATGTATTAGCTCATATCATGTAAGTAGTATAAATAGGAGGTTCTAGCTTGTAATCTCATAACTTTGATGAATGAATTGGATATTCTTTGATATCTCTCTACTTTCTCATCTCTTTTCCCTTCTTTCTCATCTAAATTCTATATTCTCTTCTCATCTCATACTCTCACTATCCCAACCAAGGTTGAGGTTCAAGAGCAATCTTTGAAACCTTAACTATTGGTATCAGAGCCTTGATTTGGCTTCCGAATCAAGCTCATATCCGAAAAATACAAAATCTGATTGATTGCATTGTAACTAATCAATAAAAACAATTGTGTTACAGTTTTAGTCTAGTGATCAGAATTCAATTCTGAATTTTGAACTTTGAGATTGGCGATTACTGCATTTGCTGAACTGCAAGGCCTGGGAGTTGCTTCGGTTGGGATTAGAATTGATTGAATTACATTGAACATAGGTTAATTGATCAGTATTTGTTGAGTACACTCAAAATCAAAGCTGATTCAGATTTAACTCAGTAGCAGCGATCAAGCATTAGCTGTTGAATTTTAGTGCTGAAGCAAGCAGTGTCTTTGAAGTTGAGTGCTAAGCATAATTGATCTTGAGGAAATATTCATCTGATCTGTTGAGAAGAAGTAAAGTGATGTTATTCGATCCACATTATACTTGATCATCATCAAAAGGTCAAAAACAAGCTGCATTGAGGTGTTTTCCGATTCTACAATTCAGAAATTGAGGTTGAGGTAACCGTATTCTAAACTTCAAGTTGTAATTCATTCAGAATCTGTGTTTGTTGCTGAATTGTGATGAAATTGTGTTGATAAGCATAGAAGTGGTGAGAATTATCAGAATATGCATTAAATTCTTAAGAATTATATGTTTTTGAGTCGAGAATTGATTAGGCGAAAAGTCTGACAATGAACCGAGCACCGAAGTGCTGAATTCCGATTTTGTTCTTAAAGATTTGGGTGAATCGTATGTTTAAATCACCATTACAGACAAAGATCGAGCTTGTTTTAGATTCTTAGTCTGGATTATTCAAGAAAACATCATTGTCAGAAATTGTTCGAAGTTAGGGTTTGTCGAACACTCGGTGTGCGAAAATCTGCACATTAGGGTTGTAATCCGTGACGATTGTGGAATTGATAGCATCGAATTGTTCTGCGAACGAAGGAGTACAATTTCATAAAGCAATCGATTGTTGAAAGGTTGCGAAACAAGTTTCACATTTCTGCGATTTTCGAACTTGTATTCTGCGACCTGAGCTGATTCCATATAGAAATTGTTGTTCATTGCAAATATGGTTGATGGAGTGAGAACCCGATCGGAAGCTGGTCCAAATGTTACAATTGGACCTCAATATCTTACTACTGATCTTCTTTGGGACATATAGCAGTAGAATGACAACATTCAGAAATTGATAAAAACGCAGCTGTTATATCTGGAAAAGTGTTCGAGTAAAGAAGATCGTTTGCAGCAAAATAAAACAAAGCGAGAATTGAAACAAGATTTTAGAGAGATAAGGGACGAATGTCGGCAGGAAACTAAGGCTCATCAGTTTGCAAATTTCAGTCGAGATTGTGCTGGTGTTCTTGATGCAAATGAGTTTCCGGAGTTAGCGGATAACGTTAGACAACGGAAGTTCCGTGTTGAGCGAAAAGCGAGAGTGGAATCAGTTGTTGTTGAAGATGAATTCGACCCCGATAATGCCAAAATTGATGAACATAAGCTAGATGAACCTGAGTTTGTACAAGATGATCCTTATGAAGACTCTTTGCTAGAGTTAGAGTATCTTGATGAGGTTGAGGCACAGCATGACAGGCATCCAGAGTGGGAATACAATTTTCACGTCATGGGAATGATAAAGAATGTAAAGAGTAAAGTGAAGAGGAATCATCTTAATGACGCATTGAAAGATTTTTGGGGAAAAAAGAAGTTTACTAAGCAGAAATTGAAGCATGACAAGTTAGTGATCGAGTCATGGTCTTCCAAGGATGATTCGATGCTACAAGTGGGTCTCTATGAAGTCCTTACAAGCAATTGAGCAGAGAGCTATGTAGAACCGAAGTATTCTGCTGAAAAACATGATGCTACTGCTGTTATTCCACTAGATACATTGTTCAATCAGTTACGTGTTACTCCATGGCAAGTTGGTATGCAGAATCAGAACTTGAGGCCTGCTGACGAGTCGATTTTGGATCAGAATTGTAACATCTTCACTGCTTAATGATTACATCCTATTGGTGAACCAGCTGTTACTGCTATGGTACTATCAGATGTGGAACAAGGTGTGTTTTTGCGGGGAGTAATGGTGTATTCAAACACGCATTCATATGGCAAGTTACATCCTGATCCGGGAGAAGATACTCAAGGCTATGTGAAGCGGAAACGATGTGATTCTCTACTAAAAAGAACTAATCAAGCTGTGAGAGTGCGTTTCGAAGTCCAACGAAGAAGAAGCCTTGTATCAGTACAAGCAATTGAGCTGTTGGATGTGTATAAATGCAATAATATGTTGAAATAGAATTCTGTTCAGCCCAAAATCAGTACAATTGGTGCTGTAATTGATATGTTTGGAGTTGGAAGTCCCCTTGATCTGGGAAAGAATGATTTACAAGTGTTTGGAGAAGTTAGGCATTCGATGCTGCTGTGTGATGTTGACAAATGCGATGTCAGTACAAACATTGGTGAAAAAATGGTAGAGGTTGTGGGTCATTACGAAGTTAACGTCAAGGCTAGTTGTGAAGATAGGAATTATACATTTTACAAGCTGCATAATTCTTGTGACAATGAAGTTTCCATTGTCCCGGAATTGGTGTTGTTTCGGTTCATACAAAAGCACTTACTTGAAGAGATGATAATTGTTGTTAGTGGTTTGACGAACTGTGGATGGTTTGAGGAGGTGTTTGGCTCTGGGTATGACCTCACATTTGGTGTGCAAAGCCAAATAAAGACTAACATGATAGCACAGTTTCTGAAGTTTCCTAATCTGGTGCAGAATCTGGATGTGTTTGGAGTGATCTGCAGTGGTGTTTCAGAATGGAAAAATTTATGCATAAGCTTCAATATCTTCTCAATGTTTGGATGGAGAAGATCAGTGCAACATCAAGCCTAACTCCAGCTCGGATTGGAGTGAATATTAGCAAAGAGGTTTAGAACAAATTAACGCTGATTTTGAAGAAGTTTACATCTGTTCAGGAGTCCTTTTGGTGTCCTCACTTGCTATACTTGTTACTCATGCTTGAGTTGGTTGACAAGGAACCAAAGCTTGATCATTTGAGGTGCATTTGGTGGCTGGACGAGCCTGTGTTCCAGGGAAGACGTGAGCACAGGTGGGAAGGTGTAAGCTGCAGCCTTGATAGTGTCGAATGGAGTGTTTTGGATGTTCAAATGGCGACATTGTGCATTTGGCATTCAACAAAGGTTTATGAACTCTTAGTTTGTGTGGTCTATGCAAGAGTTGGGGAAGAAAAGGCCGGTACTTGCAGATATTGTAAGTTCACAATCAAGATTCAAGCATTAGAGGCTGAGGCTGCTGTAAATCGGAGAGAAATTACAATTTTTTCACTGACCGCAGCAAAATGAGATGCTCAAATGGAATGTGATTGATGCTATTATGTCTATTGGAAGGTGTAATAACTTTTTCACATCAATGAGCCTCCATTTGAACAAGAAACGAGCTGAACTATGTCAATATGAGTTGCATCGGGTTAGCACAGCTGAATTTTTGGGTTCTGCAGCTAATCATGTGGATTTGGGAAACAGTCAAGAGTTTGTTGAGCATGATCTGAGTTGGTCTAGTATGTGGATGTGTAAGCAATACAAGTTTTGGATAAGATCCAAGATGAAGAAGTTACAGCTGCATCCTTATTGGATTTCAATGTGTTTTGTTTCCATAATCAAGAAATTGGGATGTGGGAGCTGCAATTGGAAATGTTTACAAGCAGAATTTGATGCTTGGTTCTCTTGGTTTGAGTTTGGAAGGCCTCCTGAGAAGTTAAAAGGCTTCATATGCATTCTTGTGGGTTTAATGACATTCAAACTCTATTATGCATCATTTTACCGGCAGAATGACAGAATTGTTGCTGCATGTCGTGATTCTTAGCAGGAAGATAGAAGTTTGGGCTGTGTTAACTGCTTCATGAGGGGTTGTGATGTTTGGTTTGATCGTTGCAGACCTCTTGAAGAGTTTTATGCACTCAAACGCAAACATTGCATCGAGATAAACAACATACAATGTGCTCTGCTTAAAATTCAGATTGAATTGCTTCAGTGGTCCTCCCAGCTGCAGATTTTAGCAAAACTACATCACTTCATCTATCTTTCCATAGGCATTAAGTGTTCTTCATTGTTACAACTCTCTTCTATTCTTGAGGACAAGAATGTTCTCAAGGGGAAGGGAATGTTATGATCCGAGAATCCGAGGCATGAACTCGTGGTGGCTGTGTTGCTGTCTTGCTACTATGCTGCTACTGTTGGCTAGTGTGTGCTGCGGAGGAGGCTGTCTTGCAGCCAATTTATGATCATTTAGCTGTATTAGAGTGTTGGTATTGTAATTAGTAGTATAAGCTTTGGTTGAGTCATGTAATAAGTGAAGTCTTGAGTTGATAGGTTGTGGTGGTCAAGGCCGTTAGTTAGTTGAGTCAATTGTGGCAGCTCACTTAAGAGTTGGTTAGTCCTGGTTTGGTTAGATTCAATGTATTAGCTCATATCATGTAAGTAGTATAAATAGGAGGTTATAGCTTGTAATCTCATAACTTTGATGAATGAATTGTATATCTTTTGATATCTCTCTACTTTCTCATCTCTTTTCCCTTCTTTCTCATCTAAATTCAATACTCTCTTCTCATCTCATACTCTCACTATCCCAACCAAGGTCGAGGTTCAAGAGCAATCTTTGAAACCTTAACATAGGCATTGGTGCTTATCAGGCCGACTTATAAAAGTTGACTTTTCTTAAGCTTTCCCCGTGACCCATGTAGCGAGCTTTTGACTGGTAGCTCTCAATCCAGCTGGCTCAGGGTACCGGGCATCGAAACACCCCTATAGGTTTACTTGCTCAAGTCATAGGGGCAACAAGAACCAACTAGTCATGGGTACTTACTTGATTACAATAAGCATATGTACCTTTTTGTTTTTGTATCCTTAACAATGCCTTTAGAAACACAAATAGATTGGTAATTTCATCATTAATAGAAGTAAAGTGTTTAAGTCCTATTTCCTAGTATTATTCCTTCTAATACATCTTAATGTGTGGGTCTATCAAAATATTGAAAGTGAATGACGTAAACCCTCAAACTAGCAAGAAGACAAAAATAGTGAGTTCAACAGTAAGTTCTAGGAATAATCTCATCACATAAACATTAATTTGAATTAAATATGATACACATAAATTCATAGCCAACCATTCAATTATTAGAAAATTCAGCTAATTAAAACAAATCATGTTAAAAAGACAAAACAAACATCCAAATTCAAACTGCTCATGTCATCCTCAAACCCAAACCTTGCAATGTCCTCAATGCAAACTATATATACATAAACAAAGATAAGGGAAGGAAAGAGGCAACTTGAATGATCAGGTGCGCTGATTACATAGAGTTGGTTATACTTGGTGAAGCCGACGACATTTAGAAAAAAGGTAGTAGAAGAATTAAAGCTACAAAATAGGAAAAAAAAAGACGAATTGACCAGGTAACTTGTTAAAGGCATTATGAAAAATTCATACTACAAGTGTTAAGTACAGCAAAGAAACAAAGTAATCAAGTAGGTGGGAAAAACAAAAAGTCTTGAAAAGTATAGAGAGGTAAATCCAAAGAAAATGAAACAAAACTATGAAATAAAAGGGAAAAAGGGGCTAAGCTACCTCCAAGGAGCACTAAGTTTAACATTTTCAGCCAAATGCGGCGTAGAGCTATTGGTCAACCAAAATCTAAGTGACATCCTTTAAATTAATCATGTTAAGCTCGTAAGGACGATCTCCTATCCTAATAGCATCCCAAGCCTGGTGGGTAAATTATACAATACATAAATAATTAAATAATAAAAATAACAAAAATAAGTAATTTAACAAATAAATAAATGAATAATGTATAATAAAAAAGTAAAATAAAATAAGTTTTTCTTTAAAAAAAATCACTCAAAAATAAAAGATTAACTTTAGAACCAAAAAAAAAAAAAAAAAAAAAAAATCCAACAGAAAAAGAAACCTTGAGAGTTAATAATATAAACTTTAACAACTGGTTCCCTGGCAATGGCACAAAAAACTTGATGTGGTTTTAAGAGTGTTTAAAACCATTTACTTGTAAGCATAGGAGTTCGTCATAGCTAAGTCTTGTATAAGGGTATTGTATCCACAAAGAGTCAGTATAAAGTTAATTTGAATGGTTATTTAGCAGTTAAAATATAGGTTTTTGTGGAGAATGTGATTGGTTAACTTAAATTAAAAGAATTAAATATGAAACAAAAGTTGTCAATAGATCAAAGTTAGTTTAAGGCAAGAATTTGGCTTAGCCTGAATTGAATTCCATCATTATATTTTATCATAACAAAGACTTTAAAAGTTTAGGCTACAAGCTTTAAACTTAGATTACATTAAACTAAGGCTTAGGATAATAAACTAGTCTAAGGGCATAATCCATCTTATCTCACTCGAGATGTAGCATGGATTATCACAATGAAACTGCTAAATTCCTTTATCACACCTAATATCATGTTAAACTTGGATTTAGGGCTTAGGATCATGAACTAGTTGAAGGACATAACTCATCTTGTCACTCTAGGTGTAGCTTGGGTTCTCTCAGTTGGCACTAACAAATTCATTTGTCACTTCTAATTTAAGTATCAATTTGTATAAAAATTATTTTCAGGATTGGGTACAACCTCAACTTCAGTCACTTGTGAAAAACTTCTTATACTACATTCTAGGTTACAAGTACAAGACAACACTAGAATAAAATTGGAAATCAAAGTATAGCCACAAGCACATAGCAGGAAAACTAATCTCAAAATACACAACTCCCCTTCCAGGGTGCGGATGTAGTATAACAAATGTCATAAACGAAAATAAACCATAAATTTGGGATCCAGACCGCAATCCGTCCTTCACCCTTTAAACTATTAGTTTACTCCTCCATGGGAGTTCACAAATCACTATCTCAAAAGGAAAAAAAAGGGAAAGAAAAACACATGTATTGATGAACTCCCTTGATCGGTGTTGACTTAACTCTTGCTTTGTTCCCCCGTACTTCGATCACTTGCTGTTTGACCGTCATGGGAATCAGATCTCCCATGGCGGCTTGAGGAGGGAGAAGAAGTGAAAGGAGAGAAAAAAGTAGGAAATATCAAGTCCTCCTCCCTCTTATATAGGTGCGGCGTGCCCTCGGGCGCGCCTCTATTGGTGGCCGATCGATTGGCCGCTACTTCGCAGCTTGCGTAGTAAGCTTAATACACGTATAACACTTAATCCTTAAGGCATTACTGGTCAAACTTTATATCAAAATGAATCTCTTGAAAAGCTCTACATGATTCCAATTGTACCGCAAGTAGGATTTGATATCATTGGGTCATTAGGTTGTGAATCGCTTCTTTTAACCTTTTTCTTATACCCATAGTACTTCATAGTACTTCATTCGAGCTTTTGCAACTTGAAGATTTTCTTTAAGCTGCTAAACTAGTTGTTTTCTCTGATTCAAAAGTTCATTGATTGAATCCACATGAGAAGTCAGTCCTTGGCACACCAAAGGTGATGAAGGATCATACCCATATGGGGCCTTAAATGGAGAAGTGCCCAAGGAAGCATGAGAATGAGTATTGTACTAATACTCTACAAGTGTCAACCACTTATTCCAACTCTTAGGATGCAAAAACGTCATTCCCCGCAAATACCATTCTATACACTGATTTACTCTTTCTGTTTGCCCATTTGATTGGGGATGATAAGAAGAGCTTAAGGACAACGCGGTTCCCAGCAGTGAGAACAATTCACTCCGAAAGTTACTAAAAAACAGCCTGTCTCGATCAGAAACAATCGATTGAGGAAGTCCATGCAACTTATAAACATGATCCAAGAAGAGCCTTGCTAACTTCTCTGCTGAAATGGGATGGGAGAGAGCAATGAAATGCCCAAACTTGGTGAATTGATCCACAATCACCCAAATTATCTCCTTACCCTTAGATTTTAGCAATCCTTCAATTGACATGGGTCCAAGCCCCTTCTGGAACAGCTAAAGGTTGTAACAATCCCTTGTAAGGCGTATGCTCTACCTTGATCTGCTGGCAAATCTCACACTGCATGACATATTCTTGCAATTCCCTCTTCATACCAAGCCAATAGAAGTATTGTTGGACCCTATAGTAAGTACCAACCCTGCCTGGATGTCCTCCCAAGGAGAATCATGAGAAGCTTCTAAGATCTCCCTTCTGAGTCCTGTGCTAGTGCCAATGTAAATCTTTCCTTTAACTCGCACAATGCCTTGCTTAACAGTCACCTCTTCATCCTTCTCTGCGTTCTCAGGTTGAATACAGCTGGGAATAACGTACTTCTGAGCATACTCACCATTGTCATATGACTTATTAACTTCGTTCATCCATAAAGGAACCACTAAGGCCACGACAGCACAGGTAGCTTCCCCTATATCCTCCTCTTACCTCCTGGATAAAGCATCTGCCATTAGATTTTCAGCCCTTTCCTATACTCAATAGTGTAATCCAATCCAAGCATCTTCATTAGACCTTTCCTATGCATTCTAGTAGAGATTCGCTACTCAAGCAGATACTTGAGGCTTTGACGATCAGATTTAATCACAAAATGGTGCCCTTCCAAGTAATGCCTTCACTTTTGCACTGCTAGAAGAATTGCCATGTATTCCTTTTCATAAATTGACAACTTCTGGCTCTTGGGATCCAAAGCTTGGCTGAGATAGGCCAATGGCCTTCCATTTTGTGAAAGAATTGCTCCAATTCCACTGCTGCTTGCATCAGTTTTCAATATAAAGGGTAGATAAAAATTTGGCATAACTAGAACTAGGGCTGAAACCATGGACTTCTTGAGTTGAATGAAGGCGTCCCTTGCCGAATCACTCCAATGGAAAGAGTCTTTCTTCAACAAATCTGTCAAGGGTGGAGCTATCAATCCATATTCAGCTATGAATCTTCGATAATAACCAGTTAAATCCAAGAATCCTCTCATTTGTTTAACTGATTTTGGCTCAGGCCAATCTTTCATGGCCTTGATCTTGTTTGGGTTTGTTGCAACTCTCTTATCAGTGACAATATGACCCAAATACTCCACTTGATTCTTGACAAAAGTACCCTTGGTTAAATTGGCAAACAGTTTGTGCTGCCTCGTGACTTGAAATACCTTCTCCAAATGAGTCAAGTGCTCCTACAGAGTATGGCTATAAACCAGAGTATCGTCAAAGAACACTAGCACAAACTTCCTCAAGTAAGGCTTGAATATTGCGTTCATCAAAGCTTGGAATGTAGCAGGAGCATTGGACGGACCAAAGGGCATCACAACAAACTCATAGTGTCCGTGGTGAGTTCTAAAAGCTGTCTTAG
This sequence comes from Simmondsia chinensis, assembly GCA_018398585.1. Classification (NCBI taxonomy): domain Eukaryota; kingdom Viridiplantae; phylum Streptophyta; class Magnoliopsida; order Caryophyllales; family Simmondsiaceae; genus Simmondsia; species Simmondsia chinensis. Next base: position 14,334,315 of record JAGTTD010000007.1, read on the forward strand.
GAATGTCCTGCTCTTAAACTCGAATTTGAGAGTACCCTTTCCTCAAGTCCAACTTGGATTAGTACCAAGAATCATGAAGTTCATCCAAAAGATCATCAATCAGTTAGGTTCCAATTAACAATTGAAAGCCTAACCTTGTGGAGGAAGGATTTAAGATGATAAGAGAAGGGAAAGGGGATGAGAAATAGAGAAAGGGATGAGAAATTAGAGAGAATTTCAAAAGAAATTTAGTTTATATTTCATTGAATGAATGATATTACAACCTAGGAGCTTATTTATAGACAACTAAGTACAAGGAATCAAGACATAACAACCCAACCGACCTTCTCGCCTAAACCTGCAGCTGCACAACCAATTTGACCTGCGATTGACCAACTACCCAATTTGGCGCCAACTACCGACTCAACTAACATTTGAACACATACAACTCCAACTTGAGACATCAATCCGATATTACGAACAGAAACTACAAAGTAATTCTAACGATTTATAACATTCCCTCCCTCTTGAGAAACTTCTTGTCCTCAAGAAGTGAAGCTTGGAAATTGACTCCGCAAGAAATTGCAATTTTCCCAAGTCACCAAATTCTTGTTCAAGTTGCACAAAGTGACCAAAACTTCCTGCATAGCTCCATGATCTTGCTGCAGCAACCTCCGAGCTTTTACTGCATCAGGCTGCAACTTCAGAACACCATTAGCTTCTGCAAGAGGATGCTCCCGGGCGGCTACAGCTCCTTTTTTGACCTACTTTTTGAGTAGAGACACGTGAGACACAGGGTGAATGTACGAGTGTGTAGGTAAGTCGAGCTTATAAGCAACATTGCCAATTTTCTCCAGAATTTTATACGGGCCAAAGTATCGGGCACTTAGCTTGACATTACGCCTGACAGCCAAGGAAGACTGTCTATACGGTTGTAATTTTTGTAGACCATGTCACCAACATCATAACTTTTGTCTACCCTTTTTTTATCAGCATAATACTTCATCCGAGCTCGAGCTAGATGGAGATTGTCTTTAAGTTCTTGCAACATTTGTCTCCTCTGCTGCACAAGTTCAGTCACTGCAGTACCATTACTTCTCGGTTGTTGAAGCAACATAGCAGAGGGTGGAGAGTAGCCATACAATGCCAGGAATGGAGAAGTGCCAACGGATGAATGAAAGTGTGTATTGAACCAAAATTCGGCTAAGGATAGCCAACGGTTCCACTCCTTGGGCTTCAAGAAGACCATACTACGCAAATACTGCTCTACACATTGGTTGACTCGTTCGGTTTGGCCATCCGTCTGAGGATGATATGAGGAACTGAGTGCCAACGTGGTGCCCATCAACTTAAACAACTCTCTCCAAAAGGTGCTTGTGAAAATCTTACCTCGGTCGGACACAATGGATTGAGGCAACCCATGCAATTCATAAATGTTGTCAAGGAAGATCCTTACCAACCTTTCAGTGGTGACGGGTCGAGCAAGAGCAATGAAATGACTGTCCTTGGTGAAACGATCCACCACGACCCATATGACCTCCTTGCCTTTGGACTTCGGAAGTCCCTCGATGAAATCCATGCTAATGTGAACCCAAGCTCCCTCCGGAATGGGAAGAGGTTGAAGAAGTCCTTTGTAACTAGGATCTCCCAACTTCGTTTGTTGACATACTTCACAAGACTTCACTTATTCACTCACATCTTTTTTCATACTCGGCCATGTAAAATATGCTTTGATTCGTTGATAGGTGCCTTCTACACCCTCATGACCACCCCAAGCAGCATCATGTGAAGCTTGGATGACCAATTCTCTCAAATCAGTGGCAGAACCAACATACAACAGCCCCTTGACCCCGATCAGCCCCTGCTGCACCGACACTTCACTGTCTGCAGAACCCGACTTTGCATCACTTGTGAGAACTGCAGCGGCCACTTTTTCCTGCACAAATGGGTCATTCTCATAGGACTTGTGTAGCTTAAGCACCCAAGAAGGTATTACCATGGTTACAGCAGCACAGGAAGCATGATTTTCATCCTCAAACTGCCTTGACAATGCATCGGCTGCAATGTTCTCCTTGCCACTTCTATATTCGATGTCGTAATCAAGGCCTAACATTTTCATGAGGCCTTTCTTCTGAATCCTCATCACGATCTTTTGTTCAAGGAGATACTTGAGGCTTTGATGATCCGTTTGAGTGATGAACTTATGACCCTCCAACTATTGCCTCCATTTTTCCACGGCTAAGAGGATGGTGAGATATTCCTTCTCGTATGTTGACATCACTTGATGTTTAGGGCTAAGGGATTGACTCAAGTAAGCAATAGGCCTCCCTTTTGGGAAAGAATAGCCCCTATACCAGTACCACTTGCATCGGTCTCCAAAATAAAGCTTTCGATAAAATCCGGCATCGCCAAAACTGGGGCAACACACATTGCGGCTTTAAGGGCTTCAAATGCGGCTTGAGATCTCTCGTTCCATGTGAAAGCATCCTTCTTCAAGAGCTCGGTCAAGGGTTTGGCAATAGAACCATATCCCTTAAAAAATTTCCTATAATAGCCGATCAATCCTAAGAAACCCCTCAATTTCTTCAATGTCAGCGGAATTGCCCATTCTTGCATTGCACGGGTCTTATTCGGATCAGTAGACACTCCCTCATGAGAGATGATATGACCCAAATACTCGATTTTACCTTGAGCAAATGAACACTTTGACAACTTTGCAAAAAAATTGTGTTGTCGCATCAATTCAAACACTTGTCGGAGGAGAGTAAGATGAGCTTCATATTTCGAGCTCTAAATAAGTATGTCGTCGAAGGAAATGAGCACCGACTTCCTCAGAAAAGGTTTGAAAACATCATTCATGGCTACTTGAAACGTGGCCAGGGCATTTGTCAAACCGAAAGGCATTACAACAATCTTGAAATGGCCATGGCGAGTTTGGAAAGCCGTCTTGTAAATATCCAGCTCAAGGACCCTGATTTGATGGTATCCTTGCCTCAAATCCAGCTTTGAAAGGAAACACGCCCCATATAGTTCATCAAGCAAATCGTCTATGATCGGGATGGGAAACTTATCCTTCACCGTGAGAGCATTTAACCGGCGGTAGTCGATACACATCCTAGCCGAGCCATCTTTCTTCTTCACAAGGATCACGGGTGAAGTGAAAGGACCATGGCTTGGTCTAATGAGGTTCACATTAAGAAGTTCCTCCACTTGCCTTTCTATTTCTGACTTTTGGCCGTGTGCATAACGATAAGGCCTAATCTTCACCGGATCAGCGTTTGCACGCAAAAGGATGGCATGGTCCACACTCCTTGGAGGAGGAAGAATCTTAGGTGGCTCAAAGATGTCACCAAATTCATTCACTAAGGCTTGCACTTCTAGTTGAAGTCCCGGCTGCAGCTCAACCGATGTTATCATGAACAAATGACCTATCCATTGTATTGCCTTCTTCTTGATCCCATCGTGCACACGTTTGCCATCAATAATCTTGAGTTGAGCGTCCTCTATCATGCCTTTCAAGGACACTTTGGTTCCATGAAACTTGAATGCCACTGTTATCTTATTGAAATCAAACACAACCGGGTTGAAGGTCCTCATCCAATCCACCCCTAGCACCATGTCGCAACCGCCCAAAGGAAGAACTCGAAAATCAAAGGTGAAACGATGATCTTGCATAGAACAAGGAAATGCTATGCACTTGTTGTGAATGGTTAAAGAATTGCCATCAGCCACCATCACTTGCAAAGGGTGAGTCTTTATCGTTTCATGTCTAACCTTCTTGCTCAGCTTGGGATCGATGAAGCTATGTGTACTCCCGCTATCAATGAGGATTATGATGGAATGTTTACCAACCTTGCCTCTGATTTTGATAGTGTTATGAGCTTCACTACCGGTTATTGCCTTCATTGATATCTCCACTTCATCCTCACTCAATTCTTCTTGTGAAACATCACTAAAACTGTCATTTTCTGTAGCCGATTGCTCACTGCCTGATTCAGCATCAACACGGATCCCTTTAGCACACATTATTGCCTGTGATTTGCACCTGTGTCCTGGCTGATATGGCTGGTTACAATGATAGCAAAGCCTCACCGAGCTTCTGTCAATAGCACGCTTGAATCCTGCACCAGAACCTGCGCCTGCACTAGCACCCGTTCTCGGTTTGATCTGAATCTGCTGCTTGGATGCTTAAACTTGTCACTCGGTTGAACATGAGTGGCTTCAATCAGTTTTTCCTTGTTATAAGTGCTTGACAAGGTCTTAGGACCAATGGCTTTCATCATGTTCTTGATCCTAGGCTTTAATCCACTTATAAAGCAAGACATAATATGATACGACATCCTCGGGAGCTATGGTCAAAACGGAGAGCAAATTGGCTCTTAGGTTCTCAAATCTAAGCATGTACTCACTCACGGTTGAAGTTTGTGATAGTTTGTTAAAATTATTCACAATGTCCGTTGATTCCCCTTGTCCACAACGTTCGCACATTTCCTCTACGAATTGGCCCCAAGATAGACTTGGTTTGCTCTTCAACAAACTGTAATACCACACCTCGTGATCGCCATGGAGATGCACTGCAGCTAATTGGAGCTTCTCCTCATCCGGTATGTTGTAATACATGAAATACAAGTCACACCTCCTCAGCCATGACTTCGGTAACTTGCCATCAAAAGGATCAATTTCGACCCTTGGTTGCCTATAATTTCCGCTCCTACCACTCGACGTCATGTCATTACTCACGGTTCTATGCTGATTAGGCTGATCAGGAGGTCTGTCCAAATGATCGAGCTCATCAAAGTCATCGTTGCGATGCAGAATGGAATTCTATGGTGGCCTGCAGTTGCGGTTGAGATTCGAAGGTTCAGGTATGTAATGTGCCTGCTCCGGGACCCGATTCTGATTGTCAACAACAAATTCTTGTGGCAAAGGTTGATCTGCCGCTGATCTGATATTAATTGAAGGTGCTGCAGTCGCCTGATCAGTCGGAGATTTGCCACGATCCCTCACCAAAGTCTCAGTTCTGTTATCAGGTTCTTGCTGCTGATCGAACTCTTTTTGCTGAAAAATCTGACTCGCCGGCTTCAAGATTGCCTCAACGCTTGATTCACCTCGTTTATCAACCTGTTCTTGCAATTTTTCAATCTTCTCCTCAATTTTTTGCAACCGTGACTCTTTTTTCATCATCAAGTTCAACATTTTTTGAATGCTGTCACGTTGTTGTTCAAACTTCAAATCGAAGTTCGCATTTTGCTGATGAATCTTCGCATTTTGCCGATCAATCTTCATATCAAACCTTGCATTCAATTGTTCGATCTTGTCATTCAACTCTCTGAGGTGATCAGATGATACATTCACAACAGAATCTGTCACTGCCGCAGCAAAATTCATTTCAGAACCAGGTTCATTGTTACCTCCAGCTCCCGATCTTGTCCTTACTCCACCAGACATACTTCACACCTGAATTCCATGATCTGAACCTGATCTACAGAGTACCGATTAAATCAATGTTGAACCGAACTTGTTCTTGCTGAAATCAGTACCTGATCGAACCTTCTGAACTAAGGTTCAGTATTGAATTGATCTTGTTTGAATCTGATTGATTGATTTTTTATTTTTTTTGTTGTTTACGCACTCGTTTGGAAGCCAAACGAGGCTCTGATACCACTTGTTAGGTTCCAATTAACAATTGAAAGCCTAACCTTGTAGAGGAAGGAGTTAAGATGAGAAGAGAAGGGAAAGGGGATGAGAAATAGAGAAAGGGATGAGAAATTAGAGAGAATTCCAAAAGAAATTCAGTTTATATTTCATTGAATGAATGATATTACAACCTAGGAGCTTATTTATAGACAACTAAGTACAAGGAATCAAGACATAACAACCCAACCGACCTTCTCGCCTAAACCTGCAGCTGCACACCCAATTTGACCTGCGATTGACCAACTACCCAATTTGGCGCCAACTACCGACTCAACTAACATTTGAACACATACAACTCCAACTTGAGACATCAATCCGACATTACAAACAGAAACTACAAAGTAATTCTAACGATTTATAACACAATCATAGGTGATGCATCTTAGATTTACGCATCTTTTAATTGTTATTTTAATTATTTTCCACCTACTTAATTATAGTTCTACCCTCATTTTGGTAATTTTTATGTTTAACAGGTTTGAAATTAAAGTTTCAAAAATAGTCAAATTTTGGTGCAAATAAGACAAATTCGACGCGTAAATAATTAAATCAAGCCAATCGAGATTCGGGACCACAACGTATAATCGACCCGACCCGCACTGCTACAGTACCCCCAGCCCACCTACTTCATCATCAACAGGCCCGTCACACCTGAGGTCCAAAAACGCAGCGTCAACAGGCCCGTCTTCTCCGGCCCACGCACAGCCCATCTTCACCGGCCCATCGTTCCAGAACTCCGACCCACCACCAGCACCGACTTAGAGTTTCGTTAGCAGCAGTAGCTTCGATTTAAAAGGGAGAAGTCCCTGATTTTGGGGCATTTGATTTTGGGGCGTTCGATTTTGGGGGTTCTCGGTTCCTTCCCTCTCTTCGCAGAACTCTCTTTCCTTCTGTTTTTTGTTCTTTATTTCTTTATTTTATATTTAATTTTCATTAAATTGGAACGAGGGGGAAATTAGCGTGGAGATCAACATGAGTTTGTTCAACTTCTTCTTCACCGGATCATCCTTGATGGAGAGCTAACTTGCTCTCTGGGTTTAGATGAAATCTTGGCCTTTACTTTTGTTCGCTTTAAATTCGGGTTAATTTGATTGTTTACATGAATTGCTTGGTTGAGATAAATACTTTGAAGTATTATATTTTTATTGTTTATACAATTGATATGATTATTGAGTTTGTAACCTTTAATTGTTGATATTTATATTTATAAATTAATTCTTTGTGCTTGTAGCCTTAGGTTTAATTAATCAAGCAATAGTCTTAACCGAATTGTTAATTAAAGCCTATCTTCCCTATGGTTTAGTTGGATAGGGTCAATACGTAATAATTAACAATACGTTAGGTAGAGCTTATTTTCTTTATGCTTTAGTTAGATAGGGTCAATACACAATACCAACAACATTATCTTAGTAGGTTGAAGCTTGAAACCTAAGCCACTACCCGTGTGATAATCAATAATCCCAATTTAAGAGTTAATGCAAAAATAATTGGCTAATGATGGATTAGAAACCCTAGGTTCCAATTTAATACACGTTTCCGATTAGTAGTAGATTACTTAAGTTTAATTGTCGTTTTCAAGATTAATTAACACAAAGATATCACGATTCCTTAAATCAATTTAGGTCATAGATTAAATTCAGGCACTCTTGGTCCCGGTGGTTCGACACCCTCTTGCCCTACACCTCAATTTAGGTGTGTTTAATCGACAGGGTTTTATATTAAATTTTAATTGACGTAGAAAAACGCATCAAGATTTTGGTGCCATTGATGGGAACTAGGAAACGTTCGTGATTTTATTTTTGCGATTTTCTTTGATTTTTAACTTCCTATTTCTTCTTTAGTTTTAAATTAATTTGTTTTATTTTTCAACCCACGATTTAAAATCTTAATTTTGTTCTTAATTTAGGATTTTTAATTTTTAATTCTCTTTAATTGTTATTGTCTCTTTTCTAAAAAAAATAAAAAAATTTCTTTTCTTTTTATTAGCTCTATTTTAATTGCGATTTTTGTGCATAAGCAGATTTTAGGGTATCTTGTTTGTTGTCTTTTTTTTTTTTTAATAGTATTTGTTTTGTCTATTTTACTTGTTTTGCGTATTTAATTTTTAATTTACTAGCTTCATGTGGTTAATTGTTCATGCATTGTTGTTGCTCTTTGTCTCTTGACCTTACCGTATTCGACCTTGAAATTGAAAGTACTTTAAGAGACCTTAGAGCCCAACACCGAGCAAAATCCGCTAGTGCTAACTTTGATGTAGTAATGGCTGACGAAGAAGAACCACGTGCGCTCATGGAGTATTTTACTCCCAATACATACGCCTCACCATCTTGCATTAGGTTGCCAACCGTGGCCCATCAGTTCGAGCTTAAGCCACATACTATATAGATGCTTCCTTCGTTCCATGGCTTAAGCAATGAGAACCCGTATAGTCACTTGGACAGTTTCATGGAGGTTTGCTCAACCTTTAGGATTCCTAATGTTAGTGATGACGCCATCTTACTTCGCCTTTTTCCTTTCTCTTTGAGTGATAAGGCTAAGTATTGGTTAGGCACCTTATTTAGTGGGACGATTAGCACCTGGACTCAAATGCAACAAGAATTTCTTAAGAAATTCTATCCCATTAGTAAGACTGACACTGCTAGGAGAGCCATTAACACCTTCGCCCAACTTCCTACTGAGGAGTTTAACGAGAGTTGGGACAGGTTTAGGGAACTCTTACGAGCTTGTCCATATCATGCTATCCCTAAATGGCAACTAGTCCAAAATTTCTATTATGGGCTGAATGAGAAGGGTCAACAAACTGTTGATGCCTCATGTGGTGGTTCATTCCTTAGAAAGAATGAGAATGAGGCATGGGAATTGTTCTGACTTTTGAATGAGAATTCACAAAAATCTGCCGCACATGCACATTTTAATGCTACTAGGTCAAATGGAGGAGTGAATGAGATTGCTCACACCTCCATCTTAGATCAGAAAGTAGACTCTCTTGCCTCTTCCGTACAGCAGTTAACTTCCCTTTTTAAGATGACATTGGCCCCCTCTACTGTACTTAGTGTGTGTCATGTTTCAAATGTGCATAGTACTTGCTCTTCATGCTATAGTGTCTCTCATTCTACACATGACTGCCCCTCTGCTTCACCTTATGTGGAGTGGTCGGAGGAACAAGTCAATTCAGCCCAAGGATTCTCACGAAACGACCCATACTCTAACACGTACAATCTGGGCTGGAGAAACCATCCTAACTTCTCTGGGAAGCAATGAGGAGAAGGACAATTTATGCCACAACAATAGAACCCACGACCTCAACAATCTGGTATGGCCCAGACTGTCGGTTTTCAACCGCAAGGGTATGCTTCTAACTACTCTCAACCTCTTAATTTGAGCTCTAATTCAAATTTTGAAGAGAAGGTTTTGAGTGTGCTGAAAGGTTTAGAAGTTAATTCCCAACTCCTCCACTCCCATACACAATCAATTTCAAGCTAGAAACCCAAATAGGTCAACTAGCTAACACTCTAAGTAAGTGAGATGAGGGAAGACTCCCTAGCCAGGCTATAGAGAACACTAGGAACTGTGTAAGACAAGACAACTATCCTTCCCAGCAAGAACAAGCAAAATCCATTACAGTGTTGAGAAATGGGAAGGAGGTTGACAATGGGGTGAGTGCTGAAAGTGAAGTATCCATGAGTGGTGAGGAAGAAGAGAAGAGCAAAAAGAGAGAAAAGGATTCTGATGAGGTCACGCACCCTTCTCCCATTCCTAAAGCCTCTGATATTCCCTCGTCATATGAACCTAGAGTACCCTTCCCCTATGCCTTAGTTGCACCACATCCAAATGGGAAGGACAAGAAGTGGGAAGACATTTTGGAGACGTTTAGGCAAGTAAAGATAAACATTCCCATTCTTGATGCGATTAAACAGATCCCGGCCTGTGCGAAATTCATTAAGGATCTACTGAATCAAAAGAGGCGATCTAGAGCATATCTGCCTTAAAAAGTGTTTTTAGCCAAGCAAGTGAGCTCTATTCTGAAGTGTGACACTCCAATTAAGTACAAAGACCTTGGTGTTCCCACTATCTCTTGTTCACTTGGAGACTACCCGATAGATAAAGCTTTACTGGACATAGGAGCGAGTGTCAACATTATTCCTTACTTGGTTTATTAGAAGTTAGGCCTAGGAGAGTTACAACCCACCATGGTGACCTTGCAGTTAGCAGATAGATCAACTAGGATCTCCCATGGTGAGCTGATTAATGTGCTAGTGAGAGTAGACAAAGCCATGTTTCCTGCTGATATTCTTGTGCTTGATATAGAACCTTCTAGTCATTTGAAACACCATATCCCCGTCATTCTAGGTTGGCCTTTCTTAGCGATGGTCAATGCCACAATTAATTGTAGATATGGGGTAATGGATGTTAGTTTTGCAAATATGACTATTAGGTTAAACATTTTTAAGGCTTCTTTGTCACTCACTAGTGAGGATGAGTCATAGTGTTTTTGTGTGGATACTGCTGAAGATTTGGTGGACCAAACACTCTCCTCTACCCTAGTTAGCAATCCTTTTGATAAAAATGCAAAACCTCTCAGAGAGATGCAATGAAGGTTGAACCTGGACATGAAAGAAGTCTTGGGTTGGGAGAAGAATCACGATGTTATGGTTCAGGAGGAAATTGTATTAGGCCATAGGTTGTCTAAGGAGGGTATTAAGGTTGATAGAGCTACGATAGATATGAATGTGAACTCGCCTCCTCCCCCAAATGTGAAACAAGTTAAAGCCTTTCTAGGTCATGCGAGTTTCTATAAGGGATTCCTTAAGGATCGTGGGAAGTTAACTAGACCATTGACTAGTGTGCTATCTAAGGACATATCAATTGAGCTCAATGAGTCTTGGTTAGACACTTTTCATAAGCTTTGATCTACACTTGTTGTTGGCCCCATTAGGCATCCACCCGACTACTCTCTCCCTCCTGAAATCACGTGTGACACTTCTGATTGTACTGTAGATATTTTCTTAGGTGAGCTCGATGAAGTTGTTTCTTTGGTTGATGCCATTACTTGATCTTCGCTAGTCCTATTGCACCCAGCTGAAGGCGTAAAACGTAGCACTCCTAGGAGGCAGCCTAGGTTGGTTATTTCTTGTTTTAATTTAGTTTTTGACCTAATTTGTTGCTTCGAGGCTTGTTTTCTCTCTTTTTAGGTTCTTGTCCCAGGTCGAAGGAGTCATATATACATGTTCGTGCCGCCTTGTCAGGTTGTATCGCTCCATCTCACCTATCTCTTGTGCTTTAATGCTTTATGTTGTCGCATTGAGGACAATGCATGATTTAGGTGTAGGGGTGAGAGTCATTTGCATGTGCTCATTTTTTTTGGGGTCAAATTTTTAATATTTTGGCATCTTTTGTGCATTTTGAGAGTGCATTATAGCCGTTTGACTAAGTTTTCCTTGATTGATGCGTATGTTATGATGACATTGGGATTTGTTGTTTATTTTGTTCTCTTAATTCCATGAAGTTAAATGATTCTACTTCTTAGTTGTTAAAGAGTATTGTTGATCATTGTTGATATTAATGGGTTCAACTCGTGCCACTTACATATTCACTAAGCACAGGACTTTCGTGTTTTGGAAAATCTGAAGAATTTGAGTAAACAACCTTATATATCTTGAGTTTTACAAGCTTGCCCTATTGGATTATCCTAATCCTCGCCTCTTGTTAAGATGTAAAGTACTTCTTGATCCATGTCAATTGTAAAGTTGAGGTACTCGTTATGAAAAAGTCCAAAAAAAGGGGAAAAAAAGGAAAAAAAAGGGACAAGAAAGAAAGAGGAAACCAAAAAAAAATGAATGAAAAGAAAAGAAAGAGAGAAAAAGAAAAAAAAAAAAAAGTTTCCTCCAAAAAAGAAAAAAAAGGAAAGAAAAAGAAAAATTTAAAATTGATGTACGTTCATGATAAAGTTTCTTTTGTGCTATATCGAGATCAAAATGTTGTAAAATGTTCACTCATATGCCACTTAGAATTTCACAATGTATAGGCAAGAGTTTAGATGATTCAATGGTGTGGGTGCACAAAACTTTTATATATTTGGTTGGAAGCAAGAATTTGAGGAAATTATGTGACATGAAATCCTATTCACTTTCACTTGTGTGCTTAAATTGTGTGAGTAGTTCCTATTAGTTGATACAGGGTTACTGAAATTCTATGACGAGTTTTGAAGTTTAATCATATGAATTCATGGAATTGGAGAATGTTCAAGATGATTTATTCTTGTCTTGAATTATAATATAGGTGTTAGTCTTGGAAAACTAGGTGAAGGTTGGGATGGTTAGCGCAGTTGGTCACTGAAGTCGTTATGTCTATTCCATGCTTTGCTCGAAGACTAGCAAAGATTAGGTGTGGGGGTGTTGATGCATCCCAGATTTGCGCATCTTTTAATTGTTATTTTAATTATTTTGCACCTATTTAATTATAGTTCTACACTCATTTTGGCAATTTTTATGTTCAATAGGTTTGAAATTAAAGTTCAAGAAATTGTCAAATTTTGGTGCAAACAAGACAAATTCGACCTGTAAACAATTAAATCAAGTCAATCGAGATTCAGGACAACAACGTATAAGCTCGACCTGCTCAGACCTAACCTACACTACTACAGTACCCCAAGCCCACCTTCTTCATCATCGACAGGCCTGTCACACCTGAGGCCCACAAACGCAGCGTTAACAGGTCCGTCTTCTCCAGCCCACGCACAGCCCATCTTCACTGGCCCATCGTCCCAGACCTCCGGCCCACCACCAGCACCAACTTAGGGTTTCGTTAGTAGCAGCGGCCTCGATTTGGAACGGAAAGAAGTCCTTGATTGTGGGGCGTTTGATTTTGGGGGTTCTCGGTTCTTTCTCTCTCTTCGCAGACCTCTGTCTCCTTTTGTTCTCTTTTCTTTATTTCTTTATTTTATTTTCAAATTTCATTAAATTGGAACGAGAGCGAAATTAGCGTGGAGATCAATATGAGTTTATTCAACTTCTTCTTCACCGGATCATCCTTGATGGAGAGCTAACTTGTTCTCTGGGGTTAGATGAAATTTTAGCCTTTACTTTTGTTTACTTTTAATTCGAGTTAATCAGATTGTTTACATGAATTGCTTGGTTGAGATAAATACTTTAAAGTATTATATTTTTATTATTTATTCAATTGATACGATTATTGAGTTTGTAACCTTTAATTGTTGATATTTATATTTATAAATTAATTCTTTATGCTTGTAGCCTTAGGATTAATTAATCAAGCAATAGTAATAACTTAATTGTTAATTAATCCCTATCTTCCCTATGCTTTAGTTAGATAGGGTCAATACGTAATAATTAACAATACGTTAGGTAGAGCCTATTTTCCTTATGCTTGAGTTAGATAGGGTCAATACGCAATACTAACAACATTATCATAGTTGGTTAAAGCTTGTAGCCTAAACCACTGCCCGTGTGACAATCAATAATCCCAATTTAAGAGTTAACGCAAAAATAATTGGCTAATGATGGATTCGATACCCTAGGTTCCAATTTAATACACGTTCCCGATTAGTAGTGGATTACTATAGTTTAATTGTCGTTTTCAAGATTAATTAACACAAAGATATCACTTTTCCTTAAATCAATTTAGTTCATAGATTAAATTCACGCACACTTAGTTCCTTTGATTCGACACCCTCTCGCCCTACACCTCAATTTTGGTGTGTTTAATAGATAGGGTTTTATATTAAATTTTGATTGACGTAGAAAAACACATCAAGATTTTGGTGCCATTGCTGGGGACTAGGCAACGTTCATGATTTAATTTTTGTGATTTTATTTGATTTTTAACTTTCTATTTCTTCTTTAATTTGAAATTAATTTATTTTATTTTTCAACTTAGAATTTGAAATCTTAATTTGATTCTTAATTTAGGATTTTTAATTTTTAATTCTCTTTAATTGTTATTGTCTCTTTTCTAAAAAAAATAAAATTTTTTTTTCTTTATATTAGCATTATTTTTCTTGTGATTTTCGTGCATAAGCAGATCTTAGGGTATCTTGTTAGTTGTCTTTTTTTTTTAGGATTTGTTTTGTCTGTTTTACGTGTTTTGCTTATTTAATTTTTAATTTACTTGCTTCGTGTGGTTAATTGTTCAAGCACGGATGTTGCTCTTCGTCTCTTGACCTTTCCATATTCGACCCTGAAAATGAAAGAACTTTAAGAGACTTTAGAGCCCAACACTGAGCAAAATCCGCTCGTGCTGACTCCAATTTAGTAATGGCAGACGAACAGTGAACCACGTGCGCTCATGGAGTATTTTACTCCCAGTACATATGCCTCACCATCTTGCATTAGGTTGCCACCCGTGGCCCATCAGTTCGAGCTTAAGCCACATACTATATAGATGCTTCCTTCGTTCCATGGCTTAAGCAATGAGAACCCGTATAGTCACTTGGACAGTTTCGTGGAGGTTTGCTCAACCTTTAGGATTCCTAATGTTAGTGATGACGTCATCTTACTTCGCCTTTTTCCTTTCCCTTTGAAGGATAAGGCTAAGTATTGGTTAGGCACCTTACGTAGTGGGACGATTAACACATGGACTCAAATGCAACAAGAATTTCTTAAGAAATTCTATCGCATTAGTAAGACTAACACTGCTAGGAGAGCCGTTAACACCTTCGCCCAACTTCCTACAGAGGAGTTTCATGAGAATTGGGATAGGTTTAGGGAACTCTTACGAGCTTGTCCACATCATGCTATCCCTAAATGGCAACTATTCCAAATTTCTATCATGGGTTGAATGAGAAGGGTCGTCAAACTGTTGATGCCTCGTGTGGTGGTCAGTTCCTTAGAAAGAATGTGAATGAGGTGTGGGAATTGTTCGAACTTTTGAATGAGAATTCACAACAATCTGCCGCACATGCACGTCTTGATGCTACTAGGTCAAATAGAAAAGTGAATGAGATTGCTCACACCTCCATCTTAGATATGAAAGTAGACTCTCTTGCCTCTTCCGTAGAGCAGTTAACTGCCCTTTTTAAGATGACATTGGCCCCCTCTACTGTACCTAATGTGTCTCATGTTTCAAATGTGCATAGTGCTTGCCCTTCATGATCTAGTGTCTCTCATTCTACACATGACTACCCCTCTGCTTCACCTTATGTCGAGTGGTCGGAGGAACAAGTCAATGCAGCCCAAGGATTCTCACGAAGCGACCCATACTCTAACACGTACAATCTGGGCTGGAGAAGCCACTTTTCAAGATTAATTAACACAAAGATATCACTTTTTCTTAAATCAAGATTAGGTCATAGATTAAATTCACGCACTCTTAGTCATTGTTGTTCGACACCCTCTCGCCCTTCACTTCAATTTAGGTGTTTTTAATAGATAGGGTTTTATATTAAATGTTGATTAACGTAGAAAAACACAGCAATAGGTACAGGAAACTTATCCTTAACCATCATTGCATTGAGTTGCCGATATTCAATGCACATTCGAGAAGATCCATCCTTCTTCTTTACCAAGATTACAGGAGAGGCAAATGGACTATGGCTGTGTCTTATGAACTTTGTATGAAGCAACTCCTCTACTTGTTTTTCTATCTCATTCTTTTGGGAGTGAGGATACTTGTATGGCTGCAATTTTACTGGATTGGATCCTTCATTCAATGGAATAGCATGATCAAAACTCCTTCTAAGAGGTAACACTACAGGCTGTTCAAATATGTCACTGCATTCTTACAGCAGAGAGTCTAGAACAGAATCAAAATCCTCTTATGGCACCTCAGCAGCAGCTGTGATGGAGTAAAGTTATCCCACCCACTGATAAGCCCCTTTATTGCGCAACATTTGTAGGCCTTTACCTGCCATCAACTAAAGTTATCCCTGCTCAACAATACCCTTTAATTGAATCTGTTCTCCATTCCTCTCAAAAGACACAACAAGCTGAGTAAAATCAAAGAGAATTGGGCTAAAAGTTCTCATCCAACCGACCCCCAATACCATGTCATAGCTGCCCAATCTCAATACTCTAAAATCATATTCAAATTTATGCCCTTGCATCTTCCAGCTAAACCCCTTACACTTGGTATGAGTCAAGATAGAATTGCCATTAGTTACGATGACAGACAAAGGATTAGTCTTAATCAACTCTTGCCTCACAGCTCTAACCACGTGAGGGTCCACGAAGCTATGTGTACTACCACTATCAATGAGTATCAATAATTCCCTTATTCTCACTCTTCCCTTGATCCTAATGGTGTTATGAGCACCATTTCCAGTTAAGGCCTTCATTGAAATCTCTACACCATTCTCCTCTTTAGACTCTTCTTCCTGTCCCTCAGTTTTTTCCATAGCCTCCATATCAACACCTGTTTCCTCATCCTAAGTAGCCTCAACACCAGAAGCTACCATAAGGAACTTGAGATCACACTAATGCCCAAAGAAATATCTCTGATTGCACTTATAGCATAGTTTCAGAGGCTTTCGTTCTCCATTAATTCTCCCTCTATTGGAAGTTTGAAAAGGACTTGATGAGGAATTAACAGTTCTAATAGCCTTTCCTTTGGACGAATCAGTAGAATTCATCACGGTACTCTCCACCTTTCTAGCCTTAGAGTAAGCTTGGGACAGTGTTCTTGGTTCGAAAGCCTTCACCATGTGCTTGATCTTAGGCTTGAGTCCACTCACAAAACTTGAGACATAATATGCCTTAAGAGCATCTAGATAAACACAGAGCATTCTAGCTCTCAGTCCTTCGAAGCGTGTCATATAATCCTTCACTGATGAAACCTGAGTTACTTTGTTGAAATTATTCACCACCTCACTCACATCTTCTTCACCATATCGATCACACAATTCATTTGCAAATTAAGTCCAAGATATTGTAGGATTGCTCCTCATCAAATTGTAATACCAAACCTCCAGCTCACCACGCACGTAAATTGCAGCTAGTTTAACTTTCTCATGTTCTTCAATATGGTAAAAACGAAAGTATCTTTCACATTTTTTCACCCAAGATTGAGGTAATGTACGATCGAAAGGCTCCAAATCCACTCGAGGTTGTCTGAAATTGCTGCTCCTCAAGCTAGAAGTGCCTTCACTGCTATTAGCAGGTGCTGGCCTCGGTTCTAGAGGCCTTACTTGCTGGCTAGCTGGCTGGAGTATGCCTATACCAGGAGGCTGTTGCTGTCTCTCAATGTTCTATTGGAAATTAGACATCTGCTTCAATAATTGCTAAGAAATGTGTTGAGACTGTGTCTCAAACCGCTGCTCCATGTCCTGACGCATAGTATTCATCATGTTTTGCATCATAGCCATCATCGGATCGAAGCGATCATTCCGATTGACTCCACCATCAGCACTAGTAACTGCTGCAGCATATGTAGAAGGATTTCCAACTACATTAGCAGCTGCATTTTAAGCAGCATTGGCACGAGTTGTAGGTCCACTAGCCATATGATAGGATCGCTTGTGTCTAGCCGGATTTCAGCTCCAAGCTTAAAATTCGACACGATCAAGACTAAAATTCTTGCAATTTGATCGAATTGAACTCAATTTGAATTCAATCAATCAAGAACGCAAGGCTCTGATACCAAATGTTATAGTCCACATAAGATCTTAGCTATAACTTAGGTGAGATAGAGGTTAGATGAGTAGAGAAGTGAAGGGAGATGAGAAGATAGAGAATATCTCAAAGAGATGTGTATTTCATTCAATGAATATGAATCTTACATACAAGACATAAGATTCAAACAATGAATCTAGACAATTACTAACATAAGCACCGACTCATCAGCCACCAAAATGGACCAAACTAACCTCCAAAGACTAGCTCTCAACTAACTTTCCCGCTAAAACCATTTGAACCACTAAAAACACCTTCAGGCTATGACAATAAAAGATATAGAATACAAGACACATCAGGTTGTGATTTGGGAATACTTAATTAGTTCTTTTAATAGGATAATTAGTTCTTGATATAAATAAGGTCTTATGGATTAATTAGGGATTGCTGGCCGCAGGCGCTTGATGCACAACTCAATTCACCGTGAATTTCTCCTCCAAATCCTCAATTCTCCTATCGTACTGATGTTGAAAATCATGTTCATGTACATCTCCGATAGCGGCGTACCTCGATCACCCACGAGCCATATCAAAAATCATTCTGAGCTCTAATACCAATTGATGTAGCACAAATACAAAAATTATGGAAACAAAAGGTTTAACAGCCTTCCATTAAATTTCTATTTCTAAAACAAGTATAAACAAAGGGGAAAAAAGTCTAGCCAAATTCTCACAACTCAAGACTTAGAAAGAATACATAAAATATACAAAATATGTACACAATTGAATGACCTAAACCCTAGACGTCATCTTGCTTAAGTAAAGGAGAAAACTCACCTAGAATAAAAGACTTAAAAGATAAATAAAAGACTTAAAGGTAGATACAACAATTACTAATAATCATCTATTAATCTACTAGCTAAGTAACCTAATGGATGACAAACTCCACAAGCCTTGTCTCTAGCCGCGTCTCCACTTGTTACTCACTAACCCTAGTACTCGCCATCTTCCTATGGCACCATCTGTCGATTGGCTACATCACTTTTTCTGTGAAATTCCAAAAGTGGGATAGAAAGGGGAAAAAATTAAAAAAAAAAAAAAGGAAAAAGAGAAGAAAAAAAGGGAAGCATATTAAAAGAAGAAATTGAAAATTGATGTGCATTCATGGTTAAGTTTTTTCTTCATTTGTATAGTTTTGTGATTACAGGTTGTAAAGTGGGCCTGATGTGGCTTGCTTTGAGCTTGTTGTTTTGCTCGCCATGTGTTTTGCCATACTCATGCTTTGATGCTCTCCTGCTGCCAGGTCTCATGCTCTTTGTTGCGAACTAGCTCCTCAGGTTGGGGGTCCTCGGAAACAGCCTCTTTTCAGGGTAGCCCCCTGAAGGGGCAAGGCTGCGTACATCTACCCCCCCCCCCCCTCCGCCCCGGGGACCCTGCTTATGCGGGAGCCCTTGGAGGCACTGTTCTTGTTGTTGTTGTTGTAGGTTGTAAAGTGGCTTGCTACATACTACTTAGTGCCTTGATTTTATTGCAATGTTGTAAAGTGGTCATTCATATGCCACTTGGAAGTCCTTTTGTTTCACTTAATGTAAGGGCAAGTGTTTAGGTGATTTAATAGTGCTGGTACACAAAACCTGGGTATATTTGGTTGGATGCAAGAATTTGAGGAGATTCCACGGCATGAGTTCCTATACACTTACACTTTTCTGTTTAAAATGCTTGAGTAATATCCCTTAGTTGATGCATAGTTAATAAAATTCCATGATGAGTTTTGGGATTGGACCATTTAAACTCATGCAATTTGGGAAAGCTCTAGATGATTGAAACTTATCTTGAATTGTAACGTATGCTCTAATCTTGGAAGACTTGGTGAAGATTGGGATAGTTGGAGGCTGAGTCTTTGTGTCTCTCCCTTGCTTTGCTCAAGGACTAGCAAAGATTTGGCGTGGGGGTGTTAATGTGTCTCATATTTATGCATCTTTTTGTGGTTATTTTAAGACTTTTACATATGTTCAATCATCATTTATCCTCACATTGGCCGTTTTTATGTTTTACTGGATCAAAGCTTAAAGTTTCTTAAATGGTCAAGCTTTGGTGCAAAAGGGACAAATTGGATGCGTGGGCACTTGAATTAGGTCAATTGGGATTTTGCAGAAGAATGTATGAGCTCGAAGCCAAGTTGTAGCCCATCGTCCTCGCGTCCAGCTTGCGCCTAGCTGTAGGCCCCTACACTAGCACCACCCAACCCAGCAGCAATGCTAGCCTCCTACCCTACTACGCATATGTTTGTTCTAGTTGCTCCATGTATATGGCCTCTGCCCGTGTCGAGCCACCTAGCCCATCTGCCTGTCCAGCCCAACTCCACTGGCTTAGCCCAGCATTTAGGGTTTGGGGAGGAAACAAGGAGCATAAATCAAAAGAAGAGATGGACGCCGCAGCATAATGTCTTCATTCATCCCTCCATCATACATCATTTATCCTTCTCCATCTTCGTCTTCTCCACGTATCCCTTTTTTTGTAATTAGAACATGATCAAGATTGGTGCGAAGATCGGCGTGGGATTGTCCGTCTTCTCTTTCGTCGAATCATCCTTGATGGGGAGCTAACTGGGTCTTTAAGGTTAGATGAAGTCTCAATCCTTTTAACATTGTATTACTTTTATTTTGGGATAATTTGATTATGTTACATGAATTGCTTGGTTGTGAGAAATATCTTGAAGTATTATGAATTATCGATTACTTAGTGAAGACGACTATTGAATTTGTAACCTTTAATCATTGATGTAGATATATGCGATATAATTCTATTAGCTTATAGCCCAAAGATTAATTGATCAAGCAATTACTTTCATGGAATTGTTAAGTAGAGCCTAATTTCCTTGTCTTTTAGTTAGATAAGGTCAATACGTGGCAATTAACAATATGTTAACTAGAGCCCCTTTTCCCGATGCTTTAGTTAGATGGGGCCAATACTTGAAAATTAACAATATTCTCTTAGTAGTCTAAAGCCTGTAGCCTAAACCTCTACCAGCATAACAACCAATAAGCCCAATTTAAGAGTTAATGCAAGAGTAATTGGCTAATGATGGATTCAAAGCCATAGGTTCCAATTCCATATCCTCTTCCATTTATTATTCAATTTCCTTAGATTAGTCGTCATTTAATTATTAGCATTCACACAAAACCATTATTTTTCTTAAGCAAATTTAAGCCATAGAATAGATTCACGTACTCTTAGTTCCAATGGTTCGACACCTTTTTGCCCTAGACTTCAATTAAGAAGTGTTTTGTGGATGGGGTTTAATGTCGAATTTTGATTGCCTAGAAAAATGCATCAAGTGTAAGCATGTCTTATAGTTAGCTAGTTCATCAATCGTAGCTTGTTTATTCAAGCATCTCATATTGACGCATCTTTTATTTGCTATTTTAGCTATTTTACACCCGTTGACTTATCATTATATCCTTACTTTGGCAATTTTAAAGTTTTTTAGGTTCGAAGATTAATGTTTCTTCAAATGTCCAATTTTGGTGCAAACAAGACAAATTCAATAAGTGGGCAATTTAATGAAGTCAATCGAAGATCGGGACAAAATTGTATGAACCAAAACCACTCGAAGTCCAGACCTATGTCCTCTCATAGCCCAAGTTGCACAAGCTCACCTGACACCCACGGCACTAGTCAACCTCAGCTCTGGTCACAGCCCGTACACTGGCCCACCTCTTCGACCAGTTTAAGCCTAACCTGTGCAACAGTAGCTCATGCAACCTTGCTCAACCCACACCTCAGCTTAAGTCCACTAGGCCCAGCACATCTATATTTTTCTCATCAATTTAATGAAAAAGAGAGAGCACGGCGAGGAGACGTTCAGTCTTTGTTTTGGACGTTCTCTGTTTTTGACACCACCGCCTGATTTCTTAATTCTCTCTCTCTGTCAATCACTTTTACTTTTCTTTTTCAATAATTTGGAACGAGAGCAATTTAGTGTGAAGATTTACATGGCTTCTTTCATCTCCTCCTTCACCAGTTTATCTTTGATGGAGAGCTAACTTATTATCTAGGGTTAGATGAAGTCTAAGCCTTTTTGTTCTTGTATTACTTCTAATTTTGGGATTGTTTGTTTGTTTACATGAATTGCTTAATTGAGATAAATACTTGGAAGTATTTCATTTTTAATTGATTATTTAATTGAGATGATTATTGAGTTTGTAACCTTTGATTGTTAATGTTGATATTATAAATTAATTCTTTGTGCCTGTAGCCTTAGGATTAATTAATCAAGCAATAATATTCACCGAGTTGTTAATTAAAGCCTATAATTCTTATGCTTTAGTTAAATAGGGTCAATACATGATAATTAACAATACGCTAGGTAGAGTCTATTTTCCTTACGTTTTAGCTGATATGCGATACTAACAACATTATTTTAGTAGGTTGAAGCATGTAGCCTAAACCGCTACCCGTGTGTCAATCAATAATCCCAATTTAAGAGTTGACGCAAGAATAATTGGCTAATGATGGATTAAAATCCAAGGTTCCAATTACATATTCTTTTCCCATTTAAAAGTAGAATTCCTTAGTTTAATTGTTGTTTTCTTAGAAAGTTATCACGCACACTCTAAATTTTATTTAAATCAATTTACGTCATAAAATAAATTCACGTACTCTTTGTCCCCGTGGCTCAACACCCTCTCACGCTAGACTTCAATTTGGATGTGTTTAACTGATAGGGTTTTATATTAAATTTTGATAGATGTAGAACAAATCAAGATTTTTGGCACCATTGCTGGGGACTAAGTAACACTTGTGGTTTATTTTGTGTTTTTTTTTTTTTTTTTGTTTGATTTCTAACAAATTAAAATTTATTTTTAACCTAGGGTTTTAAGTTAGGATTTTGGCTTTAATTCAATTTATTTATTTTCTATCATGAGTTTCATTGATTCTTAGCTAATGACTTAGGATTTAATCTAGGATTGCTATTTTCATAATTTTGTATGGGGCTTGATTCTTACTCGTGTGTGTGTTTTTATTTTTATTTTTTTTTAACTTTTAGTGTTTTAGTTTTTCATGTTTTTCTAGTTTTAGGATTTTTAGTTATTTTGCAATGGACTAACAACTACCATGTGCACCTATGGAGCACTTTACTCCCACCACATACGCCTCACCTTCGTGCATTGGGCTTCCACCTGTAGCCCATAAGTTTGAGTTTAAGCCACATACCATACAGATGCTTTCTTCATTCCATGGCTTAGGCAATGGAAACCCGTACACACATATGAACAGTTTCATGGAGGTTTGCTCTACCTTCAGGATTCCTAATGTTAATGATGATGCCATCCTACCCTTTGCCTTTTTCTTTCACTTTGAAGGACAAGGCCAAGTATTAGTTAGGCACCTTACCTAGTGGGATGACTAGTATTTGGACTCAAATGTACTAAGAATTTCTTAAGAAATTCTATCCCATTAGTAAGACCAATACCGCTAGGAGAGCCATTAATACCTTTGCCCAACTTCATAGTGAAGAGTTCCATGAGAGTTGGGATCAGTTTCGGGAACTTTTGAGATCTTGTCCATATCATGCTATCCATAAATGGCAACTTGTCCAAAATTTCCATTAGGTTTGAATGGAAAGGGTCAACAAACTATTCATGTTTCTTGTGGTGGTCAACTCTTTAGGAAGAATGAGGATGAGGCACGGGAACTTTTTGAATATTTGAATGAGAACTCACAACAGAATGCCACACATGCACGTTTAAATGTTGCTAGGTCAAATAGAGGAGGAGTGCATGAAATTGCTCACAGTTTCATCTTAGTTAAGAAAGTAGATTCTCTTGCATCTTATGTAGAGTAACTTATTTCCTTATTTAAGATTTCATTGACTCCCTCCACCATGCCTAATGTGTGTAATGTTTCAAACTTGAATGGTGCTTGTTCTACATGTTCTAGTATTTCTCATTCTATATTTGATTACCCCTGTGCTTCACCTTTTATCGAGTGGTCGCAGGAACAGGTTAATGCAGCCTAAGAAATCTCAAGCAACAATCCATACTCGAATACATACAATCTTGGCTAGAGAAACCGTCCGAACTTCTCCAGGAGACAAGGAGGTGAAGGGCAATTTGTGCCACAACAACCAAATCCGTGACCTCATTAATCTGTATGCCACGAACTCTCAGTTTCAACAGCAAGGGTATCTTTTAACCATTCTCAACCTACTAATTTGAGTTCTAATTTGAATTTTGAAGAGAAAGTCTTGAGTGCTTTGAAGGGTTTGGAAGCTAATTCACAACTTCTCCACTCCCATACATAATTGATCTCAAAGCTAGAATCCCAAATAAGTCATCTAGCTAACGGTTTGAGTAGGAGAGATGAGGGAAGACTCACCAGCCAAGCCACAGAGAACCTTAGGAATCACGTGAGGAAATACAACTATCCTCGCTATCAACTGCAAGCAAAGTCCATTGTTGTTTTGAGAAGTGGGAAGGAAGTTGACAATGAGGTGAATGCTGAGAGAGAAGTTCCCATGAGTAAGGAAGAAGAGAAGAGCAAGGAAAGAGAGAAGGAGACCAATGAGGTCATGCACCCTTCTCCCATTCCTAAAGCCTATGATCTTCCTTTCTTATATGAACCTAGAGTGCCCTTCCCCCAAGCTCTAGTTGCACCACATCCAAATGGGAAGGACAAGAAGTGGGATGACATGTTGTAGACATTTGGGCAAGTAAAGATTAACATTTCTCTTCTTGATATGATCAAACAAATCTCGGCCTATGTTAGGTTCATTAAGGACCTGCTAAACTTAAAGAGGTAATCTAGAGCACATCTGCCTAAGAACGTGTTTTCAGCGGAGCAAGTGCGCTCCATTTTTAAGTGTAACACTTCAATTAAGTACAAAGACCCTGGTGTCTCCACCATATCTTGTTCACTTGGAGACTGCACAAGTGATAGGGCATTACTGGACTTAGGAGTGAGTGTTAACCTTATTCTTACTCGGTTTATGAGACATTAGGCATAAGAGATTTGCAACCTACCACGGTGACCTTACAACTAGTAGATAGAACTACTATGGTCCCCCATGGTGAGCATACTAACGTGCTAGTGAAGGTAGATAAAGCACTGTTTTCTACTGATTTCCTTGTGCTTGATATGGAACCACTTGTCATTCGAAAAACCATGTCCTTATCATTCTAGGACGGCCTTTCTTAGTAATGGCTAATGCAACCATCAATTGTAGATTTGGGTTAATGGATGTTAGTTTTGCAAACATAACTATTAAGTTGAACATTTTTAAGGCTTCTTCGTTACCCACTGGTGAAGATGAGTCAGAGTATTTTTGTGTGGATATTATCGATAATTTTTTTGACCAAACACTCCCTTCTATCCTAGTTAGTGATTCCCTTGAGAGAGAGCTAGCGTATGACTATTTTGATGATTTTGAGGTTGAGAACCACATTAGGAAGATGAATGAATTGCTTGAGTTTTATGCTCCCTTAGAGACTTGTCATTGGTAGTCAAAAGTGAAACCCTTACCAACGCTTTTGGATTCCCCTGCTTTGCATTCCATAGTTTCACAACCCAAACTTGAACTTAAGTCCTTGCCATCCACTCTTAAGTATGCTTTTTAGGACCCAATGAGACTTTACTAGTGATTATCGCATCTCAGTTGTCCAGGGAACAAGAACGTGCGTTGATGGTAGTACTTAGTAATCATAAGAGTGTCATTGGGTGTCTTGTGGCTGATTTGAAGGGTATAGACCCTTCGATTTGCATGCATAGGATTTTTCTTGATGAGAATGCTAGACCCTTTAGAGAGATGCAGAGGAGCTTGAACCCTAACATGAAGAAAGTGGTAAAGAAAGAGATTGTGAAATTGCTTGATGTAGGTATCATTTACCCAATTTTTGATAGTATAGTAGGTGGTTTAGCCCTGTTCAAGTAGACCTAACAAAGTTAGGTGTTACAGTGGTTAGGAGTAGTGATAGAGAGTTAGTTCCTATTAGAGAAACCATAGGATGGAGAGTTTATGGTGACTATAGGAAGCCTAACTCTGCCACTAGGAAGGACCATTTTCCTTTACCATTCATTGATAAAATTTTGGAGAGGTTAGTTGATCAGAGCTTTTGCTGTTTTCTTGATGGATATTCAGGATATAACCAGGTAGTAGTCTACCCAGAGGATCAGGAGAAAACGACCTTTACGTGCCCCTTTGGCACATTTTCCTATCATAGGTTGCCATTTGGTTTATGTAATGCACCTGCTGCATTCCAGAGATGCATGATGTCTATCTTTTCTGACATGGTAAACAAATTTCTTAAGGGTTTTAGGGATGATTTCTCTGTTTTTGGACCTTCGTTCATTGAATGCTTGCAGAATTTGACACTTCTGTTGAAAAGATGTGAAGAAACCAATCTTGTTTTGAGTTGGAAGAAAAGTATTTTTATGGTTCAAGAGGGAATCGTATTGGGTCATAGGGTGTCTAAGAAGGGGATTGAGGTTGATAAGGCTGAGGTAGATTTAATTGTCAACTTCACTGACCCCCCCCCCCCCCCCCCCCCCCCCCAAAAGTGAAGTTAAATCCTCTCTAGATCATGCATGTATCTATAAGAGATTCAATAAGGACGGTGTAAAGTTAGCCAGACCATTGACTAGTTTGCTAGCTAAGGACATATTAGTTCAGTTTGATGAGTTTTGCTTGGAAACTTCTAAAACATTTTGCTCCATGCTTGTTGTGTCCCCATTATATAGCCACTCGACTACTCTCTCCCTTTTAAAATCATGTCCAATGCTTGAGATTTGTTGTAGGTGCTATCTTTGATGAGCTCATTGAAGTGGTTTCTTTGGTTGATGTCATTACTTTATCTTTATTGGACCCATTGCAGCTGATTGAAGGAGTAGAGCTTAGTGCCATAAGAGGCAGCCTAGGTTTATTATTTCTTGCTTTTAGTTTATTTTTTGAACAAATTAGTTGCTTGGAGGCATGTTTTTCTTTTTTCAGGTTCTTATTCCGTGTTGGAGGAGTCATAAATACTTGTTCACGCCCTTTCATGATCATTGCTTTGCCAGGCCGTATCGCACCATCTCACCTATTTCTCTTGCTTTAGTGCTTTATGTTGTCGTATTGAGGATAATGCATCATTTAGGTGTGGGGGTAATGCTCATTTGCAACTGCTCTTTTTTTTTTTTTTTCCTAATGTTAACATTTTTTGTGCATTTTGAGTGTGCATTATAGCCCTTTAGTCAAATTTTTCCTTGATCGACGCTTATATTAGGATGATGGTACGATTAATTTTTTATTTGCTTCTCTCCATTTTATCAATACTTATTAGTGAGTTGTGTTGATCATTATTGATATTAATGGCTTCTACTCATACCGCGAACATATTCACTATGCACTAGACCTTTGTGTATGAGAAATCTAAAAAATTTGAATAAACAATCTTTTATGTCTTGAGTTTTGTTTGCTTGCCCTATTGGCTTATCCTAATCCTTGCCTTTTGATGCTATGTAAAATACTTGTTAATCAATTAATCCTGCCATTCGAAAAATATTAATGCTATGTAAACTCTTGATGCGAAAGTCCAAAAGAATTGGACAGAAAAAAAAATTAAGAAAGAGAAAACAAAAAAAAAAAAAAAGAAAAGGAATAAAGAATGAAAAAAAGGAAAAAGTTTCTTCCAAAAGAAAAAGAAAGAAAGAAGAAAGCAAATGAAAAAGTAAGAAATTGGAAAGTGATGTGCATTCATCATGATTAATTTGCTCTTCTTTTATGTTATATTGAGGTCAAAATGATGAAAAGTGGTCCCTTATATACCACTCAGAATTCTCTATGTATGGACATGTGTTTAGATGATTCAATTGTATAAGTGTACAAAACTTTGTATATTTGATTGGATGCGAGAATTTCGGGAGATTCTATAGCATGAGATCCTATTCACTTTCACTTGTGTGCTTAAATTGCTTGAGTAGTTTCTATTAGTTTGATACATGGTCAATAGATTTCTTTAACGAGTTTTAAAGCTTAATCATTTGAATTCATGGAATTGGAGAATGCTCTAGATGATTAAATATCTTGTCTTAAATTGTAATGTATGTGTGAATCTTGGAAGACTTGGTGAAGGTCGGGATAGTTGGTCATTTGAAACTTTGTCTCTATCTTATGCTTTGCTCGAGGACTAGCTAAAGTTAGGTGTAGGGGTGTTTATGCGTCTCATATTTACACAGCTTTTATTTGCTATTTTAGCTATTTTGCATCTGTTTAATTATAGTTATATCTTCACTTTGGCAATTTTTATGTTACATAGGTTCAAAAATTAATGATTCCAAAATTATCAAATTTTGGTGCAAACAAGACAAATTCGATGCGTGGACAATTTAATCAAGTCAATTGAAGATATGGATAAAATCATGTGAGCCAAAACCACCCCAAGTCCAGGCCCATGTCCTGTCACAGCGCGAACCGTACAAGCTCATCTAACATCCGGAGCACCACTTAACCTCAGCTCTCTTCACAGCCCATACACCGGCCCACCTCTTGCAACAGCTCAGGCCCAGCCTGTGCAACAGCAGCACACGCAACAACCCCACTCAGCCCACGCCTCAGCTTAAGTCCACCAGGCCTAGCACGTCTAGGTTTTTGTCGTCAATTTAATGAAAAAGGGAGAGCATGGGGGACGTTCACTCTCTGTTTTGGACGTTCTCTATTTTTGACTCCATGGCGTGATTTCTCTATTCTTGCTCTCTCAATGGCTTTTACTTTTCTTTTTCGATAATTTGGAATGAGAGCAATTTAGTGTGAAGATTGACATGGCTTTGTTCATCTCCTCCTTCACCTATTCATCCTTGATGGAGCGCTAACTTGCTCTCTAGTTAAGATGAAGTTTTAGCCTATTCATTCTTATATTACTTTCAATTTTGGGATTCTTTGTTTGATTGCATAAATTATTTGATTGAGATAAATACTTCAAAGTAATTCAATTTTAATTGATTATTCAATTGAGATGGTTATTGAGTTTGTAACCATTAATCATTAATATTGATATTTATAAATTAATTTTTTATGCTTGTACTCTTAGGATTAATTAATCAAGCAATAGTATTCACCGAGTTGTTAATTGGAGCCTATCTTTCGTATGCTTTAGTTAGATAGGGTCAATACATGATAATTAATAATACGTTAGGTAGAACATAATTTCTTTGTGCTTTAGTTAGATGGGGTCAATACGCGATACTAACAATATTACTTTATTAGGTTGAAGCTTGTAGCCTAAACCACTACGGGTATGTCAATCGATTGCTAATGATGGATTCAAAACCCTAGGTTCCAATTTAATATTCTTTTCCTGTTTAAAAGTAGAATTCAACAACAACAACAATCCCAGTGCCTCGCGGCTCCCGCAAAAGTAGGGTCTGGGAGGGGTATATGTACGCAGCCATACCCCTTCCGAGTGGAAAGGAGACTGTTTCCGAGGACCCCAACCTGAAGTACAGGAGCGCCTGCAAATAAAACCTTCAATTTATTGCCAAATGAATGAAAGAAATAGACATGCAAGCTTTTAAGTATGTATGTAAGCCAAGAAAACAGCCGAGTCATCAGAGAATAAACTAATCAGCATATAAGTGCACCACATGCGGTTATGACTGCCTAGAAATCTTAAACTGCAAGTCACTCGCCACCCTATTCTACGCTGCCACATCCGCTACCCTTATGCTAGCCCTCCATCATGCCCTATCTGAGGCCATCTCCTCTCTCAGGTTTAGGTGGGTTAAGTCATGACGGATATTCTCCAGCCAACTCCTCTTTGGCCTTGCCCTCCCTCTTCTACCTAGCATCGTCTGAAGCTGTTCACACCTCCTGACTGGGGCTGTAGTCAGTCTCCTGCTAACATGTCCAAACCATCTTAGGCGGTGCTCCCGCAATTTATCCTCGATCGAGGCTACACCCAGTTTACCTCTTATTACATCGTTCCTAATCCTATCCTTCCTTGTGTGGCCACACATCTAGCACAGCATCCTCATCTCTGCTACCTTCATCCTCTGTGTCTGATTCTGTTTAATTGGTCGACACTCTGCCCCATATAACATAGTGGGTCTTACTACCGTCCTATAGTATTTTCCCTTTAGCTTTAACAGGAACTTTCTATCACACAGCACCCCGGATGCCATCTTCCACTTCTGCCAGCCTACTTTAATCCTGTTGTTGACATCCTCATCCACCTTACCATTCTGGTGTATCATGGATCCCAGGTATTTGAAACTTTCCTTACTCGGTAAGGTCTCTGATTCGATCTTGACCTCCTCTGTGCTAATCGTGGTGGAATGATCGAATTTGAATTCCAAGTACTCAGTCTTAGATCTGCTAATCCTTAAACCCTTCGATTCTAAAGCACCTCTCCACAATTCCAACTTCTCGTTTATGTCCGCTCGGGAATCCCCTACCAAAACTATGTCATCTGTTTAAAAGTAGAATTCCTTAGTTTAATTGTTGATTTCTTAGAATAGTTAACACACAATCTCTCAATTTTATTTAAACCAATTTAGGTCATAAAATAAATTGACATACTCTTAATTCATGTGTTTGGACACCCACTCGCCATAGACTTCAATTTAGATGTGTTTAGTAGATAAAGATTTATATTAAATTTTGATAGATATAGAAAAACATATCACTTATACTTAAATTCAGTGAACTTCTCTTCATGTGCCAACATCATAGATTGAAGTGTTACTTCCATTTGTAGCACAATATCATGGCCATACGTCAAATGGAAGGAAGTTGCCTCAATAGCATCTCTTTTGGATGTTCTATGAGCTCATAGAGCATCAAGTTGCAATTCATGCAACCTTCTGGGATGGTTTTCAATCATTTTCTTAATGTTGGCCCATATAATCTTTTTAATTAACTCTGCCTGGCCATTTGTTTGGGCACAATAAGGAGTTTAGTCCATATCTTAATGTTAAAGCTCTTAGTGAATCCCTTAATCTCGGACCCATTAAATACTTGGACCCATTAAATACCTTAGCTTGGTCCATAGGTATAATTATAGGGTACCAAACCTACATGTGATATTCTTTCTTGATGTAATCAGTCACATCATGTTGATTGATATTCCTATATGGCCCAATTTCAAACAACTTTGTGAAGTAATATGTGGCCACTAGGATATACGAGTGTTGCTTGCCGGAGGAAGAATTAATTTCCCCAATAATATACGTGGTGTACTCACTTAGCCAAATATTTTTGTCTTTAAAAATGTATTTTATTTTTCTATTAAAATAAGTGGGAGAATGTTGGATATCTTAATAAAAATATATTTTTAATTGAGATTTTAAAATTTAATATGATCTTGGTGATGCTAAATTGATTGTAAATACTTATTTTATACCAACAATTATATTTTCTCCCTGTATTTATAAATTTATATTTACCTAAAAAACTTATTTAAAAAGACAATTAAATATTATTTTAATTATGTTACAAACACACACAATAATGAGTGCAAACTAGTAGCGGTAAAATGTTGATTTTTAGTCAATGAATAGTTGCAGTGAAAATTTGCTTGTGTGCTTGAGCATTTAGGCTTATGTTGGCGGAAGGATACATTAAAAATTGTTTATAGGTTTTAGCTAAGTAGGGTGTTGTGAGGGCTTTGACACTCCAGTTTGTAAAAACCTAGAAAGTGTCAACTTAGTTGGGCGTTTTGTACTGGAGGCGGTGTGTCGGAACCTACTACATCAAAGTAGATCCGAAAGGGGCACGAAAAAGTCTTAAAGAGAGCGTGACTAGCGCCTCGCTCATCTGCTACTTTATTTGCATTTGTCATTTGCATGTCCTTCAAGTAATATTTTTTTACTTTATATACTTTTGTACAATAGATTATGTATTTATTTCCAATATAATCGATATCTTTGAAATATAAATTATCTGTTAAGACCAAAAATGAGATCAAGTCAAATAATTTGGTCCAAGATCGACTTGACTCATATTTTTGGATTTAATCCTCATTCGACTTTATGCTATAGTCTACAATCTCATTAGGGTCTTTTTTTTTTCCTATTCAGATTAGATTAATAATTACTACAAACTTTTAGCATTGCTTCAAATGATAAGTTTCTCTTCTTATAACAAAAGACATTTTTCATCGAATGGGAGGAAAACTATTTCTTTCAAATAAATCATTTCTGTAACAAAATGCGCAACAAATAAAGTAAAAGATAATGACCCATTTTTAAGGTCTAATTTCCATTCATACCAAATGTTCACATTTTGGAGGGAGTTGTTTAAGTTGAGGGGTACTACATTGGCACTCAGTTCCTCTTATCATCCTCAAACGGATGGCCAAACCGAACGAGTCAACCAATGTGTAGAGCAGTACCTTCGGAGTATGGTCTTCTTGAGGCCCAAGGAGTGGAACCGTTGGCTTTCCTTAGCCGAATTTTGGTTCAATACCCACTTCCACACATCCATTGGCACTTCACCCTTCCAAGCATTGTATGGCTATCCTCCACCCTCTCCTATGATGTTACAACAACCGAAAGCCACAGATTCTGCAGCAACTGATTTAGTTCAGCAGAGGAAGCAGTTTATGCAAGTGCTTAAGGACAATCTTCAACAAGCTCGAGCTCGGATGAAGTATTACGCTGATGTGAAAAGGGTAGACAAAAGCTATGACGTTGGTGACATGGTCTACCTTAAATTACAACCGTATAGACAGTCCTCCTTGGCTGTCAGGCGTAATGTTAAGCTAAGTGCTCGATACTTTGGCCTGGTCAAAATTCTGGAGAAAATTGGCGATGTAGCTTATAAGCTAGACTTGCCTACCCATTCATACATTCACCCCGTGTTTCATGTGTCCTTACTTAAAAAGAAGGTTAAAAAGGGAGCTGCTGCTGCTCGGGATCCTCGTGTTGCAGAGGCGAATGGTATGCTGGTGCTGCAGCCTGCTGCTATAAGGGCTCGGAGGTCGCTGCAGCATGAACACGGTGCTGTGCAAGAGGTTTTGGTGACTTGGTGCAACTTGGACATGGGTTTGATGACTTGGGAAGATTGCAATTTCTTGAAGAGTCAATTCCCAAGCTTCACTTCTTGAGGACAAGAAGCTTCTTAAGAGGAAGGGAATGTTATGAATCGTTAGAATTTATTTGTAAGTAACTCTCTTTTCTCATCTCTTTCTCTATTTCTCATCCCCTTTCACTTATCTTCTCACCTTAACTCTTTCTTCTACTAGGTTAGGCTTTCAATTCTTAATTAGAAGCTAACACAAAACTACTCTAGAGAGTAAGCTCATACTCTTAACAAGCGGACTTTCTATCCCTACAGTCCCAAAGGTTAGTCCATCGCATGCATTAAGAGCCTTAGGCTCAACTTCACATCATTACAATTGCAGTGTGTGGTTAGCACGTGAGGTCCTTCTCGAGGGAAGTCGGGCCTTCAAGTACTATGGTAATGATGTCTTAAGCCTAGCATCCAGAGAGGATTATTACCCTTGACAAGGGTAACAATCACTCAAGGCTCGAGATGGTTGAAGGGTGAAGGGAGCTCGAGCTTGAGGAGCTACCCAAAAGGACGGAAGACATGCTACTTCCAGACTCGAGACATTTACTTGGAGCGCAATCTCAGATACTTGGGCTCTAAGCTTAATCTAAGAGAACGTGGGGTTTCAAGAGGGGACTTTCACTCGGAATATGGACATGGGAACCAAGGATTTCCCTCCAAAACTGAATTCAGGACACGTTCAGAGAAGATTCTCGCACACAAAGAAAGATAATAATGGCCAAACCTGGGTGAAGTTGCCATTGAAATGAGAGCAGCCATTGTTTTCCATTTTCTATAAATAAAGGACACAGGCTTGTAAGTGGATTGCTGAGCTCTTGAGTTCGTCTCCATCCCAGTTCCTGTCTTTTAAGTGTACGAGGAAAGGTGTCCGTGGTCCATGCTCCATCACTGTGACTGCCACTTGAGTTAGGTCCATATCCTTTAATTTTTTGTCAAT
This sequence comes from Simmondsia chinensis, assembly GCA_018398585.1. NCBI lineage: Eukaryota > Viridiplantae > Streptophyta > Magnoliopsida > Caryophyllales > Simmondsiaceae > Simmondsia > Simmondsia chinensis. The sequence goes on from JAGTTD010000007.1 coordinate 14,367,537, forward strand.
AAATATATAAAAATCCACAAAAAAATTTCAACAAAAGTCTTCTTAAGCAAAACTCCCAGTATAACTGAAGTCTGATAAACCAACATTTCACAACCTTTTCATCGAAAACGGTGAGCGGTTGAGGTCAAAGACGTGCAGTTTGTAGATCTCTATGGTACTTACCTTTAGAGTAATGCAATTTCTTAGGCTTCTGGTATGACTTTTAAGTTTTAATCTGTTCCCACAAATCAACAAGTTGGGATTTGAGGCTTTAATTTAAGGTTTTAATAGACAAGGCGTGTCCCTTGATTGCGTTGGTCTCAACAATATTATCACTGCTTGATAAGTTAGGTGAACTTAGGTTCGCGCCATTGATTAGGGCTTCAATGGCTAAGGCTTGTCCCTTGATTGCATAGGTCCTAATCCAATCAACTAAATACGGTTTGCTCCACCTTAATATTATCAAACTCATTCGGGTTATTATAATTCAAGGGTGCTAGGCTTAAAAATCTGATTGACTCAGGCTTTGTAAGTGGACTGCTGAGCTTTTTGGTTTCTCTCCACCACAGTTTTGACTTTTAAGTGTATGAGGAAAGGTGTTTGTTAGCCTTGCTCCGTCGCTGTAACTGCCACATGTGTTAGGTCCATATCCTTTACTTTTGTATCATAAATATACCTAAAAATCCTCAAAAATATTTAACGAAGTTTGTTAATTAAAGCGTAAACAAAAATCATGATATAACCGAAGTCAGATACACCAAAATATAACCACCTTTTCTTCGAAAATGGTGAGTGGTTAAGGTCAAAGACGTGCGGCTTGTAATTAGGCTCACTCCCTCGTCGCGGTGAGCCCCTTTTACATGTTTGTTTTGTTTTCACATTTATGGGAACCACACACACACAATTAGAAACAAAATAAAGTTAAGACGCCTTTTGACGACCATAGTAGGAGGCTTGAAACGAGACTTTATTGTCTTTAGTCCATCGTGGATTACTAGGATGTAATTGCCGACCATTCGCAATTGGTCAGAATTAGGAGGTCTAGTGCCCTAGAGCATGAGGAACCAAAAGGTTTAGCTTTGATTAGGTCCCCACTTGAGTGCCCTCTTGAGCAAAGTCCTATAACTCAAAGGGATGAACCAAGTAATAGCCATGGCAGCGAAAGTGGTGGTGATGATGTCATCCCGATGATGAACGCATTGGGCTCGATGGCCATTCTCATAGAGTTTTATGGCCATGCTCCAATGCTATTTCGAAAATATGGACCAAATATTCCAATAAACAATGAGAGAGGCCTTTGAGAATCAAGGGGCTTAGCGTGAAAACTCTGTCGCTATGAGCCGTAATTAATGACACTAGAACCTCTATACAGGAAAGGCTTCAAAAAGAAACTGATAGAGCCTTAATTGATATGAACTCAACCTTGTCCTCTACTACTACCCTTATTGCTAAGGATATGGCTTGACAAATGATGGTTGAAGTCAAACCTATCTTGGTTAGACATGCTGAGATACATAATGTCTTGGTCCACGCCATTGGAGAAGATATCAGGAAGCTCAGGCCGCACCTCTTCCATCAGAACCAACTGGATATCCTCGCGAGACGTCCTTGAGCTTGGAATTACCAGTTACTCAGGCTGACAATAATGTCCCTGAAAGAATGAGAAACCCGACTATTGCTAACCTAGGTGTTACCCACTTGGAATCTAGCCATAGAAATTACAGCGTGCCCCCTAAAGCTGCTGGGCTTTTGAATCAGAATTTCTCTCTGACCTCGAGGGATCTTAATGCCAATGTGTTGGTGTTACCTATTCTCGAAACAGGGGGATATAACTGTTCATACCCTCCTCAGGTAGTAGAGGTTGACTCGAGGCCCACTCAAGGCCTTGAAATAGGAGGGCAAGAGCAAGTCCCCACTTTTGGGAACCAGGCTTTTCATCCTAGACCTCTTCATGCTTACCATACTGGGGGGGTAAAATAATCACCCACTTCCTCAGGATCATGACTTGGAGATTGATTAGGCAAGGATGAACCAACACCATGCTAACATCGGCGAGCTCCCAGGCATGCCATGTAATCCAAGTCCAGCTATAATGTACTTCATGGCCAACCAAGTGCATGGCCATTATGATCAAGGGAATTACCCTGGATTTGATGGGAAAAAACCATTCCCACACTTGATCGTGATGGGTGCTTATGGATATCCTGTAGATCCCCCTCGTGATCCTCACCCCCTTGGGCGGCACGTGCAGGCTCATGATCATGTGCCTAACTTACCCCTCCAGGACCAATTGGCCACTCTTATTGAACAAATATATGGGTAGGGTCTCACGAGGGTCAACTGACCCTTGTCTAGTAAACCTCACCCGTATTACATAAACAGGGATTACCCTTTTCCAAAAGGATACAAAATCCCCAAGTTTACCCTCTTTTCAGTGGATAGAACTTTTTCTGCCCTCGAGCACTTGGAAAGATTTAATTGCTAGTATAGAAAAGTGGTAGATAGTCAATATCTCAACCTAAGGCTGTTCCCTAGTGTTGGCCCCAAAGGCCATTTATATTGTAATTTTGATGATAACAATCATATAGTGAGTCATTATGTTCAAAATTTCCCAATCTTATTTGAAAGTGACTCATAAGAAAGCCAGGAAAAATCAAGACTAACCATGGTAATACCAAGCTTTCAAAGACGATGGATCAAGAAGAAAAGAGATCCAAGTTGAAGAAAGCATTCATCCAAAATGAAGAGAATAAGATCCGAGTCCAAATGCTTTATGTCATTTATTTTTTATTTTCTAGGACTTAAGATAGGCATATATCAATTGAGTCAGAATCTAAATTGTGATATGCCGTGCTCTAACAAAGATATTTTTGAAATATTTTTGAAATTTGGTTTCCAAATGTCTTTTAAAAAATTCACAAGTCAAGCCATTCAAGCTTGTCAATAAAATTTATTTTTCATGATTGGTATTATGAAAGCATGCTCAAATCTAATAAGACCAAATTTTAATAGGGTGATTTGTTAGCTTGATTGAATCAATTAATCTTTCGAATGAATGAACAAAATTATGGAAATTAATTCAAAAAACAAAACTAATATGGTAATTAATCAATCAATTTATTTTGCTTAGCTAATATGGTAATCAATCAATCAATCAAGCGAAATGGTCAGATACATTGAAATCTATCCAGGCATGCTAAGTGTTAACACATAGAAGGTATGTGCCGACACACAAACATATAGTAGCCATCCAGAGCTGCTGTGTGTCGACACCCAGCACTGCGGCAGCTTTAATGGCTACATTTTAAATCTAATTTCTTTCTTCGTCTTCTTCTTTTTTTTTTTTTTTTTTTTTTTTTTTTTTAATGTTTCGCAACGGATCCTATGTCATGTTGGCCTATAAATGGGACTTAAATTCTTTGAAAAAATTATCCTATTCTTCAAGCTTTTATTCATCAAAATTTTTTAAGCTCTACTTGCACTTTAATGTTTTAATTTTTTGTTTTTCTTGAAGTGTTTCATAAGTATCGCTAGTTCCCTTTATTGTTGATTATTAATCTTCATTGGAATACCCTTGGTTTTGGCTAAGCTTGATCGATTTTCAGTTCACTCTTGAAAGAGTGAAAAATTTCTGTGCTTTAATTCTTTCATTGTTTTGATTCATTTTATTGTAAAGGTTGGATTTTGAGCCTACAATTACAAAAGGATCGATTGTAAAGGTTGGGTCTTGAGCCTACGTACAAAAAGACCAGTTGTAAAGGTTTGATCCTGAGCCTCATTTTAAAAAGGATCATGAAGCTTACTTAAATGTTCAAGTGACGAAGAGTAGCCTCCTAAGGAGTGGACTAGCTTCCAGATTGGAAGTGAACCACTATATAAATCGTTTTGCATCTTTTTGTTCTTGTGTTTACTTTTTATATTTTGTATTTTTTGTTTGTCTTTTAAATCATTTTTTGGTTCTTAGAGTTTAAATTTTTATTTTATCATGAAAGCACCTGATTCGCCCCCTCTTATGTTGCTCTTTGGGCCTTCAATTGTTATTAGACCTAGTACTCTTTGTTTTTGGTATAACAACCTTTGAGTGATTCTTATGGCAATCTTTGCTCCTATTTTTATCGAGGGTCAATCAACCGAGAAGCCTCCACATTTTTGCGGTAACAATATTTTCTATTGGAAACTTAGGATGAGACTTTTTGTTACGTCTATTGATTTTGACTTGTTGCTAATAACAAAGTATGGTGATTTGGTTCCTTCAATAAATAAAGGAAATGCAATTATTGAGGAATTTGACTATGAGCTTATTCAACATGACAAAACAAAGCTCAAGAAAAATGCTAAAGCTCACTTCCAATTGTTATGTCCTATTACTCCCACAATTTGTCAAAAGTTGCAAGACTGGAAAGGAGATTTAGGGCAAACTAGAAGCCATATTTGGAAGAGATGCCAATGAAGAGTCCCCTCATCCAAGTGAAGGGATGTAAGTGGTTTCATGTTTCGTGGCCATCGAATCTGAAGAAGAAGAAGAACTTAAAGAAGATGAGGTAAATGATTCTTCTTATAATGAGCTCATGGAAGGTTTTCATAAATATATATGGTGCATTTGAAAAATTAAGAAACAAATACTCTTCTAAGAAATATGAGCTACAAAAAGAGTCAAAACAATATTTAGTGTTTAAGCTTGAAAATGAATCTTTGAAAGCAAAAATAGAGCCATTAAATGATCAAGTTGAAACATTAATCAATGAGAAGCAATTCTTGGAAGAAAGGTTCATTTCAAACGAAAGTAGAAATGAAGAATCTAAAGAAGATGAATTATTGGTTAAAGAGAACGAGTCTTTGAAAAAAATAAGTGGAAGAACTATCAAAAATTTCAAGTAAGTATTTCAAGGGGGAAGAAACACTGAAAAAAAAAAAAATACTCTCTTATCAAATACCCACTTATAATAAAGAGGAAATCTGCTATAATGGAAATGCTCAAAAGAAATAAATTGAATATACTTTTTGTCAAAGACTCCTCACTACCAATAAACTCTATAAGATGTTATTATTGTGGTGATCATGGGTATATTGTGCATCAATATCCATTTAAAAAGAACATGAGAAAAATCAATGAAGGACCTAAAGGGATCCCGACCCCCAAATGTCAACACTAACAATGAAGGACCCAAGAAAATTTTGGTACCAAAAACCCGCTAAATTGTGTAGGTTGCTTGAAGATTGACAAAAAAAAAAAAAAAAAAAAAAAAAAAAAAATCAAAAGTAGTTCTTTGGTAGTAGTTTCACAAGTCATATGACCAGAGACAAATGCAAGTCCACTTCTATCAAACCAAGGAAAGGAAAAATCCCACTTTCAACAAGAACAATAGAAAAATCATCGATATTGGTACATTGCTTGTAACTTTTCTCTTTATACGATGATGGTTTACTTGTTGATGCTCGTGTACATAATCTTCTAAACATTAGTCTACTATATGATAAAGGTTATTGTGTGCATACCTCAGTCATCTAAATATGTAGCGGCGTATGCTTAAATGGATGGAGTACTACTTGATTGATTAAGATGTGATAATGTTTATATAATTGATCTTGAATGTATGAACTTTGTGAAATATTTTAGTGTCTCGAATGAAAATGATCCTTAGATTTGACATAGAAGATTTGAACATGGTATGGACTTAATTTCAAAACCATCAAAAAATGATATTGTTTGACGACTACTAAAGTATAATTTTAAAAAGATCATATTTGTGGTGCATTTCAATATGAAAAAAAAAAAAAACAAAAATCTTCATTTAAACCCAAGGACGTAGTTTCTATCTCAAGGCATCTCGAACTCTTACATATGGACTTGTTTGATCATACTTGACATTTGAGCCGTAGTAAAAAATGCATGAACTTGTAATTATTGATGATTACTCTTGTTTTGCCTGGTGCTTATTCGCTTCTCATAAGAGTGAAACATTTGATAAATTTGAAAAAGTTTTGCAAATGAGTATTAAATGAAAAATATTTGACAATTGTTTCAATTAGAAGATCATGGAAGGAAATTCCAAAAAGACGATTTTGAAAATTGTTGTCATTAATTTTGACTCCCCCACAATTTTTTGACTCCTAAATTTTCTCATCAAAATGGAGGGGTTAAAAAAAGTATATATAGAACCCTTGAACAAATTTTAAAAAAAAAAAAAAAAAAACCATACTTTGTGAAAACAATTTGACAATTTCATTTTGGGCCGAAGTCATTAACATTGCTTGCTATATTTTAAATTAAATTTAATGAGGCCTATTTTAAAGAAAACACCCTATGAACTTTACAAAGAAAGAAATCCAAATATTGCACATATCAAATCTTTTGGATATGAATGCTTCGTTCAGAATAATGGTGAAACAAACATTGGTAAATTTGATCCATGAGTTGGTGAAAGTATTTTTATTGAATATTCTCTTACTAGCAAAGCATATAGAGCCTATAATAAAAAGACAAAGGTTATAGCAGAGTCTATACATGTGGTTTTTAATAAAACTAATGTCTTTTCTTTTAGAATTCCTTGTGATGATGATAATATAGTAATCAAGCCAATGAATATCACACCCTTATCCAAGAAATAAGAAATGGCTCAACTTAAAGCTCCAATAGATGAACAGAAAGGAATTGTCAAAAATGTAGAAAAAAAAAGAAAGACACACTATATGTGATTTGAAGTTCTTGAAGGATCACCCAACAAGTCATATCACTAGTGATCCCTCTCAATGTAGTAATATACAAGGAAACGTTAGTAGCTTAAAGATATAACCAAGAAAAAGGTATCGACTATGAAGAAACCTTTGCATCCATTGTTAGATTAGAAGCTATTACACTCTTATGTGCCTTTTCATTAAAAAAATTTGAACTTGTTCAAATGGATGTAAAAAACACATGTTTGACAGGTTTTATTGAAAAGAGAAGTTTATGTTAAACAATCACTCGATGTTGAGGATGAAAAATTTCCCAATCATGTTTACAAACTCAAAAAAATGCTCTTTATACATAACAACAAGCTCCTAGAGCTTGGTATGAAAGACAGAGTTCATTTTTAATGCAAAATGGATTTTTAAGAGAGAAGGTTGACACCACACTTTTAGTGAAACGCTCTAGAAATGATACTCTTATTGTGAAAATTTATGTTGATAATATAGTGTTTGGTGCTACTAACTCATCTTGTTATAAAAAATTTGCAAATCTTATGAGTAGGGAATTTGAAATAAGCATGATGAGAGAAATTAACCACTTCATTGGATTGCAAATGAAGCAAAGCAAGGAAGAAATTTTCACCAAACAAGTCAAGTACATCAAAAAGATACTTAAGAAGTTTGGCATGAAAAATTTGGAAAATGATTGCAACTCTAGTGAGCTCAACACTCAAGTTATACAAGGTAAAAAGGTAGATCATAAAGCCAAATAAAGGTATGATTTGATCCCTTCTTTACCATTCTATGAACATATTTGATATCTTGTTTAATGTGTGCGTATGTGGTTGATTTCATACATGTCTAAAAAGGATTGCAATAATGTTCCATGAAAAACAAATTTTGATGCCTAGTCGGTGCTTAGACTTGTTTTATCCGAGTGTGATTTCCTAGATCTACTTCAATATAATGATGTGAATTTCACTTGTTTCAAAGTGGACTAGAAATGAGAATGTGGAACTTGCCAATTTATTGGTCATGTGTTAGTGCCATGGTTGAAAAGACACTACCTCATCTTCCATTAAGGTAAAATACATTACTTGTACAAGTCATTATGCTAAAATATCTTGGTTAATGCATGAATTTGATGATCAAGGCATTCATATTGATCATGCTCTTATTATGTGTAATAATGCTAGTACAATATGCTTAACCAAACCTCTGGCTCAACATTTTAGAACCAATCATAAAGAGGTAGACATTACATCATTCGTGATCATGTGCTTAAAGGAGATGTCATAAAATTTGTGCCCACGAATGATCAACAACTAGATAATTTTACTAGCCCTCTATGTGGAACCAATTGGTGATACTAAAAGAAGGATTAACATGGTGAAATTTATTACTTATGTACATTAATTTCATATGCATGCTTATATTGAAAATGGCTCTCAAATATTTAACATGGCGGCGTATAATTGTCTAAGCATTCTTATCCAATCTAATGGATATTAGTGCTTGGAAACGGTTTTTAAAAGGAAACACCAAAATTGAGCCACCTTCGATCTCTCCAATATTTGTTTAACTTAAATATTCTCTCACATTCTTGTCCTTAATTTTAATCAAAGTTGTAAATATGTTATGAGAATTGCAAACTTCAAGTTTAAAAATCTTGCTTTGTAAAAAATTGTTCATGTTCACCTTATTGAGGCATATGAAAATATTTTTAAAAAGGGGGTGAAACATTATATCACAGAAAAAAAAGGTGAAACTATCCTTAACATATTCAGCTACATATGTAAAAACTACTTTTACATTTTGAACTTTAATGTATAAATCACCTTCTTTACTGCTTTTTGTTGACGAAAAGGGGGAGAGAAATTGGTGTTATTTATGTCAGTTTGAACATTGGACAAATCTTTCTTTTTCAGAATACTTGTTACATCATGAAGGGAGCGAAATATCAAACACATTACATTAAATTGATTTATTCTCTTTTTGTTGATGATAAAAGGGGAAAGAAATTGATGTTTAATTGATTCATGTTTACTTGTTTAATGTTCTAAAATGATGCTGTGAGTATGATATTAAACATCTAACTCCGAGAATGCATCAAGCATGTTATGAAGTTTGTGTTTGATTGAGCAATGTTAAGAATAATGTTGATGCTAACCTATTGAATGTATGATTCTTGCAAGCTTCAACATAGGGGGAAACAATTGAGTTTGAAAATTTAACATGTTATATATAACTCCATGACTTGATACGAAATGAGAATTTGTATGGCTTGAATAGTCAATATTTTATGGCGAATTCTATACTTTAACTTTCAAGTTTTTTAAGAGAAAACACCACATGTTTGTCATCATAAAAAAGGGGGGGATTGTTGGCCCTAAAAATCATTTATATTTTAATTTTAATGATATCAATCATTTAGTGAGTCATTATATTTAAATTGTTCTAATTTTGTTTAAACATGGCTCATAAGAAAGCTAAGAAAAACCAAGACTAATCATAGTGATACCAAGCTTTCTGAGACGATGGATCAGAGGAAAAGAGATCCAAGCTGAAGAAAACATTCATCCAAAATAAAGAGAATGAGATCCAAATTTTGAGCGCTTTAATTCATATATTTTTTGTTTTCTAGGACTTAAGGTAGGGATACATCAATTGAGTAAAATTTTAATATTGATATGTGGTACTCTAACAAAAATATTTTTGAATTTTGATTTGCAAACCTCTTTTGAAAAATACTCGATTCAAGCCAATCAAGTTTGTCAACAAAAATATTTTTGAAGATTTATGAAAATGCTTAAATCGAACAAGATCAAATTTTAATAGGGTGATTCATTGGCTTGATTGAATCAATCAATCTTTCAAATGAATGAGCAAAATCATGACAATTAATTCAAAAATTATGCTAATATGGTAATCAATCAATCAATCGAGCTAAATGGTCAAAAATGTTCCAATCTACGCAGGCATGCCAAGTGTCGACACATAAAAGGCATGTGTTGACGCACACACATACAGTAGCCATCTAGAGCTTCTGTGTGTCAACAAAAAGCACTGCAATAGCTCTAACAGCTAAATTTAAAATCCAGTTTCTTCCCAAATTTTTTCTAAAGTTTCCCAACGGCTCTGATGTCATCTTGGCCTATAAATAGGGCTTAAATTATTTGATTAAATTATCAAAATTTTTGAGTTTTTATTCATTAAAAGTTCTAAGGTTCTACTTATGCTTTAATGTCTTAATCTTTTGTTTTTCTTGAAGTTTTTCATGAGCATTACTGGTTTTCTTTATTGTTGATCATTGAGCTTAATTGTAAAGGATGGATCTTGAGCCTACGGTTACAAAAGGATTGGTTGTAAAGGTTGGGTCTTGAGCCTACATACAAAAATATAGGTTGTAGAGGTTAGATCCTGAGCCTAGTTTTAAAAAAGAACATCAAGCTTCGTTAAAAGCTCAAGTGAAGAAGAGTAGTCACTTATGGAGTGGGCTGGCTTTTGGATTGGAAGTGAACAACGATAAAAATCATTGTTCATCTTTTTGTTCGTGCGTTTACTTTTATATTATTCATTTATTGCTTATCATTTAAATTATTTTCTAGTTCTTAAAATTTAAATTTTTATTTTATCACGAAAGCTCCTAATTCAACCCCCGCCCCCCAAGGTTGCTCTTTGGGCCTTCACATAGCTCATTGATTGAGGCCACTTTTTAGTGGTATATCAGCCTACTACCTAATTCTATTTACAGTCGGCATGACATGGCCGAGCAATTCGAAGCCCAATTCCCAAGAACGGAACTAGGAACTTCCATGTCCAAGTTGGTTCGAACGAAACAAAAGCCGAACAAGTCAGTGGAAGACTACATTAACATGTTTAAGAGAGCCAGGTTGAAGTGCATCGTAACCCTTCCTAAAGTTGAGTACACCAAGCTAGCCTTAAGCAGCTTGGTTATTGAATCCAGGAAGAAATTCAAAGGCTCAAACTTTATGACACTTCTTTAGCTGGAAAATGTGCCGCTAGATATAAGGCTATCTTAAGAGGAGAAAGCCTTAAGAAAAACAACGTGTATGGAACTTACATACACGACTTGAATTTGGAGGAAGACGATCCTCCACACGAAATTGACACCGCTGTATATGTCAAAGGACATCCTATGGTTTTTATTCCTTGGATTAAGAAGGATATTAAAGCGAGGAAGTCTTACTAATCCCAAGACTTGAGAAAGTATTCATTTTAATCTCTCAAGAGCTGATGTAATTTTTGATTGGCTTGAGGTGAACAATAAACTGAAGATCAGGGGTAAACACAGTAAGCGTAACTCCAACTCTAATAAGGGGAACGTATACTGTAAATGGCATGATTTGTTGACCCATTCAATGAAGAACTATGTAATCTTTAGAAACGTGGTTCAGGATGCCATAAAAGCGAGGGAATATATCTTCCCAGGAGAAGGACAGATGGGTATCAATAAAGACCCCTTCTCTGGTCCTGTTTAGGTCAATGAAGTCGAGGTAGTAAAGCCCTATGATTCCCATAGTAGCTAAACTAATGGCATATCTTTATGCGGGATAGATATAGACAAAGATGGTCTCATTATGGACAACACTTTGTTTGATAGGTTGCTGGAGGTAGGAACATTGAAGTTCCCCATAACCATGTTGAGGTTGCTAGAGGATTACTATAAATGGCACATCATGGCTGAACACTCTACAAATGGTTGTGGTACGTTCAAAAGGTTCTTAAAGAATCAATTGGAGGCAGGTACTATTCTCCTCTCTAAGGAAGAAGACTTAGACATGGAGATTCTCACAATTGACCATTGGTAGACAGTCTTTGCTTCCAATAAACAGGCATGAAAGAAACTCCTACGATGCACTCATGACCTCTATGGAGGTTGTGGTCACAAACTAATATCAGAAATGAAGAAGCTAAACATTTTTCGAAAGAAAACCATAGCTCCTTCAGCAATGATATCATCAATAGGGCCCTCTGATGGCCTTATTTCAAAGACTAGATCATCATGAAGACTGGGCATCCCAAAACGAATCCAAAATACCCCCTACAAGACTTTGACACCAGCCAGGCGTTGCGACAGTCAAGATACTAGCCTTCTGGTGTGAGGTTTGGTAATGTCGGGAGCAGGAATCACCTCGATCAAGAGGTGATTAGTCCTGGAACCCTTACTCGAACTCCGAAAAGGAGGCAGTTGCTCAAAAAGATAGCTCAGCGAAGGATTGTGCTCAATCCCTGATTGGCTAGCCTTTCTCAAGAAGAAGCGAGGATCCACATGGGCAAACAAGTCGAGCATATGGATCTTGAAGATCCAGGGACCGAGTCCAGGCCTTTTACTACTAGTAAAGAGCTAGTTCGTAAGAAGCTCAAGAGTCTCTCAACCTCTTAAAGGCGAGAATTTTGGTGGTATCAACTTGGCAAGGATTCCCTAGTTCAGAGATCAGCTAAGGATGGGGAAGAGTACTTCCCTCTTAGCATTAACTTAGTGGAACCTCTAGACGGTGTTAACAAAACATGGTCTTATATTGAGAAGGATTGCCACAAGGAGGACTTCCCCCCTGCCTATGGAGAAATCTCAAACTCTAGAGGTTTATCTCGAGGACCAATCTCAAGAACAAGATATGCCATCAAATAGTAGCCCTTAAAAATAAATTTAGGATACATCTATGGTTGACAACCAGGAAAGGGACCATACCAAGGGATCCAGATACAATTCGGGATGCTTCTTGAAAAGGTTGATGTCAGAACTGCCTTACTCCTTCCCTTGGAGTTCATGGCGGCTGATACTCAAGAAGGTCTCGAGGGTGATGTTGTAGCATCAGACGAGGAGCCCCAATTGGAACTCATGGCTGAGATAGTGGCCACCAGAGGTAATCCTGACCATTTTCCTTTTGAAATTAATGCTAAAACATCAAAATTGCCAGATGAAACACCTGACATATTGAAAATGATGTTTGTGGGGCCTAACATAGCCAATAAACACATCAATCCCCTATACATCAAGGCTAAATATGATGGCATTTTGATGAAAAGAGATCATTGGTAAATCTCAAGATGATTTAATTACTTCAGATGTTGCAATCTGTTACTTTTTTTGAGCTACAACTAAGTCTGAAGGAATGAACTCGATTGATTTGACTGTTAGCGGCTTAAGCAAGTTGATGGCTTTCTTTATAGCGGAGACTACCTCGACCTGCAATGCATTGCTCATAAGAGATTGGCTACATGCATATTACTGCATTCCATCTTCACTTCACCAGTTGTTAATCTTTTGGAACCATGGAAAATATGAGGTTGTTATGGCAGATAACAGGCCATTCATGGCTTGCTCCAACTACGTTGAGGCACAGCACTACTAAGATGGCGTGGGACCCTTAAATGTCTAAAGGACCACTCCACAATCTGCCAAAGAACATGACATAATAGCCAACCTCGACACTCCTCTGACTGAAGCTGAGGTTGGTCAAGTGGACACAGAGTCTCAAGATGCTGACTTCTGGGGATGCATGAGGGCCTTTCTTGATGAAGGACACTTCCAAGGCTCAACAAAATCCCAATACAGAGGTGCCAAGGCCTCCACTTAATGGCCCAAGGGGCCATTTCCTTAGCACTAGCAAGATTCATGGCTTGGGATGCTGAGGATTAGCTTTGGATTGAGTAGACATTCAATGGTTTACAAGTCTAAAGCACACAAGAAAAGGAGCTAGAACTCTTTAACTTAAGAGCAGCGCAGCAAAAATGGAGGATCCAAGGTTTGAAGTTCAAGACCCCCTCCTCGAGGTTAATCTGGGCTCCACAAAAGACCCAAGACCTACTTATCTGAGCGCTCTACTTTCTGAGGAGCAGAGAGAGAAGTATTTGACTTTGCTTCACAAAATCATAGACTATTTTGCTTGGGACCATCATGAGATGCCTGGCCTAAACAAAAAGGTGGTTACGCATAGGCTTTTTTTCAAGCCAGGCTCAAGGCCCATCAATTAGGCCCAGAGAACTATGTCCAAAGAAGTTATCGATTTGATCAGGGAAGAGATCGAAAGACTCCTAAGGGCCAAATTTATCAGAACTACTAGGTATGTCAAGTGGTTGGAAAATATTGTTCTTATCATTAAAAAGAATAACAAGATTAGGTTCTCTCTTGATTTCAGAGATCTAAATGTGGCCACCCCAAAGGACGAATATACAACGCCTGTTACTGACGTGCTCATTGACTCAGCCTCGAGGCATGAGGTCTTTTCCATTATGGATGGCTACTATGGATACTCTCAATTGATGATCTCTTTGGAAGATACCCACAAGACAACATTAAGGTGTCCTGGATGAATAGGGATGTTTGGGTGCGTTGCTATGCCATTTGGTTTGAAGAATGCTGATGGTAGAGAGCCACGAACATGATTTTACATAATCTCATTGGAAAGACTATGAAAGTCTACATAGATGCTGTCTTGGTCAAATCCATATCCTAAGTCAAACATTTGGAAGACCTGAGGGGTCCATTCCTTAAGATGATGACCCATAGCCTCAAGATGAATTCATCGAAAAGTGCTTTTGGCGTGCGATATGGAAACGTCCTAAGTTTTCTAGTTCTGCAAAGAAGCATCAAGGTGGATATTAAAAAACTAAGGCCATACAACAAGCCAAACCGCCTTCAAACAAAAAGGAGCTTCAACGCTTCGTCGGGTAGGTTAATTTCCTAAGGCATTTGTCTTCAGTGTCTCAAGAAAAACAAAAGTCTTCTCTCCACTGCTGAGGCTCAAGTCTGAGAAGGATTACAAGTGGGAGAAGCCACATCAACGAGGTTTTGAGGCCATCAAGGAGTACTTGGTTTGGCCACCAGTACTTATTCCACCGAAGCAGGGCCAAACTTTGAAGATCTATGTCTCTACTTCTGAGTAATCTATTTGTTGTTTGCTTGTACAAGATAATAAGCAGGGGTTTGAACAAGCTATGTTCTACCTTAGCCGTTGCCTAAATGCATTTGAAATAAGATATTCCTCAATTGAGAAATTGTGTCTATCATTATTCTGTGCATCAACAAACTTAAGACATTACTTCTTGGCACTTATATATATGTAGTTGCCCAAACAGATGTCTTTAAATGCATGCTATTGTCAAACCATGGTCATTTAGAGGTTAGGTAATCAACATCATAGGGGAGATTAACTCTCCTTCTAATAAGCAACACTCTTATATTCTTATGGCCATTGACTATTTCACAAAATGGGCGGAGACTAAGCCATATAGGAACATCAATAAGCAGGATGTGATTGACTTTATAAAAGAATACATCCTATGTAGGTTCGTTATCCTAGAAACCATTACAGTAGACCAAGCCGGAGTGTTTAATGGAGCTAAAGTTAAGAAGTTTATCGAGAGTTTTAACATAAAAATATTGAACTCAATCCCTTACTATACTCAAGCTAATGGCTAGGTGGAGTCAACCAACAAGATTCTGAAGGCCAACATTTAAAAGATGATAGAGGATAATCCCTGGAAGTGGCATGAATTTCGACTAGATGGACCTCTAAGCAAGTCGTAACTAGGATAACTCCCTTCCATTTGATAGCTATGATGCTATTCTCCCAATAGAAGTAATGGTTTAGTCTATTAGACTAGCTCATCAAGGGAGGTTTTTTGAGCTTCAATATGAGCAATAGATGATGGACGAGCTTACTGACTTAAACTAAGTGAGGCTTAATGCCCTTCATAAGTTGGAGACATAAAAGGATAGGGTAGCCAAAGCCTACAACAAAAAGGTCAAGCCTAGGTCTTTTGACTTGAGAGATTTGGTTTGGAAAGTGGTTTTACCCATTGCCCAAAAGGACTATGTCTTGAGGAAGTGGTCCCCAAACTGGGAGGGGCCATTTAGAGTCATAAAGGTATTTGGAGGTAATGCCTATATACTCCAAGACCTAGATGGACGAACTAACACAAGGGAAATAAATCATAAGTTCCTAAAAAATAATATGAGCCATGAATCTGGGATTGTAACAAGGAAGTCCTTAAGTATAGATTCCCAGAGCTATGGGCCCAATTTAAGTATCAAAGTCTTGAGGATCAATCTCATGGACCTGAAGTTAAAACAAAAGAAAAGAGCTAGTAATTTGAGAGACGTATTGAACAAATGCATATTTCACTAATTATGGCAGAGCACACGACTTCTATACAAAAACATTACAAGTGAGTAACTTGTACAGCCAAAATCTCTTTACAAAAATTTAAAATCAAAAGCGTTAAGTCCTAATCTTCAAGGATTCTTTTATTGAGGATAGTTGGCTGGTTGTGGCTGTCCTCTAAGCCTCCACGGTGGCCCTTTCCAGTCCTCCAACTACTAAACCTTGAAAAAGATGTCGTTTTCTTAAGAAGAGTAACTCTTCCTCAAAGAGACTTAGCCTTTCCTTCAAGTGATGGATCTCATCTTCTAGAGTTCTTATCCCCTGAGCTTGCTGATCCTGAATCCTTCTTGCAGCTTGGAGCTCTTCAAACAGTAGCTGCAAGCCTCCTAGGCCAGCTAAATACCCTAGGTTTCTAATGGCATCTTGGCAATGCCGTTTCCTATTGAGAAGGGCTGGGACCTCTTCGATTACCTTCAGGAGCACCTCCTCAAAAACTTCACATTCCCTGGCAAGGGAGGAAGCCACCTTTGGATCTTCTTTGACGGATTTTATTAGTGATATGGACTGTCAAAAAAATTGCCCCCACCACCAGAGTCATAAGAGGGAGCTATGTGATTTCTCTCTACCATTGGACTTATGGGTATTCATGGTCTAGTTGCTGGAAAGCCAATCTACCACTTGCTCCAAACTTCTCTAAAGGAGAAGACATTCCGCCTAGCATTGGGGAAGGAATGGCTTGGGAGGAGTGACTTGCAAAAGGTTAACAGCAAAAAATAGTTAGGCAAAATTTTGACTCTGGAGTACAACCAAGGTTAAAAGAAATTCCTTGACCTCTGTGGCCTCAGTTTGAGGTGAACAAGGGGCCTCTATTGGCATTGTTGCCATTGGAGTGTCTAATGGAACATCTGTCATTGAAGTTTCAACATGTATCTTAATAGTTGGAACTGTTGTTGGCTTTTCAGTAGCTGATACACCTTCCTCGAGAGGAGCATATGGAGAATAAGGCTTGCACAAGCATTAAGAATTGGGAAACTAGATAGGTCTTGACCTTCTGCAATCGCTTTGATAGAGATTAGGCGTCCTGAGAGTAGAAAGGGAACTTGCATAAGACTCTGGCCTAATATAGGAGGAAAGGAAGCCTCTTCTAGTGGATAACATGTGATTGGCTTAACAAGTGAGGTAGCCACATCACCTTCTTCTTCAGTACTCGAGCTCAACGTGTTATAATTGCTTTAGTCTTTTGATTGTATTTGGTCTTTAATTGCTTGTAATGTGTTTGGTTGCTTTGGTGTTGTGTTTGTTGTTAGTTTTCTGGCATTTTGGTGCCATGAGGGTCGGGTTTAGGTCCTTAGGGTCAAGGCTAGTCAAATGTGGCGGCTCCCTTGTGTTTTGGCGCCAAAGTTTGTTAGGCGGTTAGTGTGGGTTGTGTCCTTGTGCATTGTACATAGATCTATTATAAATAGATCTAATGCTTGTAATGTCTTCATTTAATCAATAATAAAATCAAATTTCCTTTGGTTAATCTCTCTAATTCTCATCTATTTCTCTATTTTCTCGTCTCCTTTCAATTCTCTTCTCACCTTATCAATCTCTTTCACAAGGTTAGCTATCAACTTAGGTTTGGTAGTTAACACAATGATTCAGTATACTGATGGGGCTTGGCTCTTCTTTTCCTCACTAATTTTGAGATGGGTACCTCTTCTTCTTCTTCTTCTACTACAGCAGGGAGAGTTGGAGGAACAACATCCTTCTTTCTCTTTCTTGAGCCACCAAATTCAAGGGCTAGTGAAGGGGCTCCTAGAGGGGACTCCTCTAGCAACATCTTCATAAAGCTTTCAGTCCTAGCATTCCTAGGGGTTGTCGGGACATGTGCTGAAAAAGTAAAGAACAAGGATTAGCCTTTTTTTAGGCCAATAAAAAAGATTTAAGCATGCTTCATGGTTGACTACTTACTTGATTGTGCCTTCTATGGAGTTGGCCTTATGCTGTCTGGTTGCCTTCTTCATAAGCTAGGACCTGCAATCTCAAATAAAGGCACAAAATGTTTCCTGGCACGTTTAGCCTCCAAGAAGGACCAATGGATATCCTATGGCGTGGCACATTGGGAGTATGTGAAAGGAATATCACTTCTTGGTTTAGCTGGTGAATACCTTTGAGCTGAGTAGGGTGGATGGAGGTCCCCTTATCCCACCTTAGGTTCTTGGTCCTTAGACTAGGAAAGGGGATGTCTTGGACTATACCAAATTGCCTGAAAAATAATCCACGCCCATACATTTGCACAGTCGGATGAGTTCTCTGATAGTAGAACAAATCTTGTGGGCATAAGATTGCTTGCTAGATTTGAGAATTTATGTCTACAGAGACATCATAGTAAAGGTATAGTTTCTTGATCCATTTAGGACCGAGATTCATTCTCTTGAAGGGAGCCCATTTAGTCCCTCACCGATCTTGAGGAGACCTCAGTCTCTCAGGGCATCTATTAAAGGACCAACCTAGGGGGAGTTAGACCTCACAGCTAGCAAATTCTCACCAAAACAAGAGACCCCTCACCTGTCGGAGCATAGGGGCCTTTGGGGCAAAGCTCAGGGGAATAGGCTTGGGTCCAAAGTTGGACTAGCCATAAAGGTCCACCTTTTTGGATAGTATAGTACTTTGCTAAGATGTCCCTAAGGCAGTCGTGTACCGGGGCCAAAAATAATGGTTCTAAGTATAGAGGGCCAGTATTGAAGGCTATGCTGATAGCCTTTGTTTTGAAGCAATTTAAGAATTGAGTTCGAAGAGTTTGCAAAGAAAAACGATTTTTGCCAAAACAAGCAGAAGCACACCTCCTCTTCTATGGAACCTTGCCAAAAATCATGAGCCTCTATTAAAAGCTTTTTGACAAAGGATTCATGGCCTCCAGGCAAGTCTGTAACATCGAAGGAGGAGACAAAAGACCCAACCTTTGAAGAAACAATAGAGTTAAGAGTCAACTCTTCTCCACTAAAGGAAAGACCTGTTAAGGTCGCTATGTCCTCTAGAGTAATACCAAAAAAGCCCTCAAGGAGGACAAAAGCATTATAATAGGTATTCTAACAGCAAGCAAGTGCTGTCATGATGAGGAATTCATACCTAAGGGCGATGGTAGAAAGCCTAATGGCTTCATAGATGCGGAGATTCTTCCATTTCTTGCAATACGTCACCACCAAATTGTCTACCTATTCAAGGTACCGCTTGGTCCAGAATGTCCATCCTTTAAAAGGCACTGTTTCCTTGTAGATGTGCCTGCTTCTCCAAGAATAGCCTGTAGAAACTATACGATGAAGAGGATACTTGTTAGTACCTGGAAATATTTCCTGGAGACTTGGAACATCATGGTATGGGTCCAAACGCTACTAGATAATAGGGCTACGGCAGTGGTTCAAAACTGTTAAAGTAGAATGAAAATAGTTGTTGTAGGTCTACGGCAATGGTTTTTGAGCCGTTTAATACGCCGCCGCTGTTGTAGCCTATGGCAACGGCTTTTAGGACAATAGCAACAGATTACGAACCATTACAGTATAGCTATCCATCGCAACGATTTTTGACTTCCATATGACAATGGTTATATTTATTTAAGGCAACTGTTTTTTTTTAATAAAAATGCCTATAGCAATAGTTTTTTATGAAATAACATCAGTTTTTAGGTACCTGTGCTATTTTTTCTATAATGGCAACAATTGTTATGGTTAGTTATGTTTATTGCAACGGTTTTTTCATAGACTATAGCGGTTTTGGATACCCTTTACAACAGTTTTTTCCCCAATGGCAACGCTTTTTTACTATTAAACACAACAGTTTGAGAAATCTCTTACAACAATTTTTTTCCCTATAGCAACGGTTTCTCAGCAAATAAGCTAATAATTTGGGAGACCTATTACAACATTTCATTACCTATAAGAACCGTTGGATATTAGTTTATAATCCCACATTGCAGTAAATTTTATGGTACAGCACACCTGTTTCAAACAACAAATACGGCAAGCTTGATTCTCCAAATAAGGAATATTAAACTTCATTCATTGACAACAAAATTACTACGTACCAATTGTCAACAAAATAACATCCATCAAGTCCAATATATAAGTGAAACACACTCCATTGTTACTTAGAAAATAGCCTAATAGAAAATATGATAACCTAGTAAAGCACAAAATAGCCTAACATACTCTATTGTTACATACAAAAGTACTAACGACCTAATTATTGAGGTTAACTACACAACAGTCAGAAAACATCATCTTCGTCATTACCTTCATCATCATCATCATCATCTACCTGACATGAAAAAATATTAGATCGTGAGCACAAAGTTAAGAGAAACACTTAGTAAATGACACATTCCGTCGTTACATTGACAACAAGATAATATTCAGCAATAAAGTCCAACACAAAACCCAATTTAAAAAACACGATTATCCACCAAGGCAAAACATAATATCATGCAAAATTCAATTGTTATTGGCAAATGTATGCACCACATTTAATATCGGGGCCCCAAGTGTTTAATACCAACCCCACAAAACTTTGTCACCTTAACCGCTAATGCAATTGCCATCACTGACACTTCATCGACCAAAAACTACTACTACCAACCCTAACTCCCCTCCCTTCACATTAATGCCCAAGAATACCATGAGACCTTCAACACATCCAATAAAATGGAAACCAAACATAAAAGTTAGTTCAAAATATAACAAATGTATACAAAGTTAACTCTCCTCCCCTCCCCTCACATCAAAACATTTACTAACAAATGTTGTAGAGGCCCCCTAACCTGAGAGGAAAAGAAGCAAATATACATATAAGCATGAGGCATAAAGCATTAAAGCATAAAAGCATAAGAGCATAAGAGCAAGAGCAGTAAGAACAAGAGCAGGAACAGCGGCCTAAAACAAGTATAAAGCAAGCAAGAAGTACCAATAGGCGGTGGCCAGTACGACAGCAAATATTTTGCGTAAGGAACAATGAAAAAGAAAAAGAAACTATAATTAATGGAATAACTAGAACAACCTCATACCTCAATTTACTTGTCTTTTACCTGGTGGGGACAAGCTTGGATTACTCAAATTATGATGGGAAGCATATGAGCAGACATCTATTACTTAATAGTATGCCATATAAGAGTATGCTTTCAGAATTTGTGGCATAGGCACCCTCTTTCCGTGACTTCAATGACCAATTATCTGGTCTTTTCTACACACTCACCCAAAATACAGCCTTTAAGTTCTCTTGTAAATATATTGTCTCATTTTCAACCTCGCTTAATATTCATGGTTGATCCTTAGAATTCTACAGTAACTCTCACTGATATGAAGGACAAAGAACTCAAGGATACTATCAAGTAGTCAACTGGTTTGTTTATTACATACATGTTGGATTACTATCAGGAATTGATGGCGTTTTTCTTTTTCAGAAAAGGTAGAATGTTCTGAGGTGACGTATTAGTTAGTAGTATTGATCTTTGGTATCACCTCACCATGCTAGAATGGATACGCAGCGTGGCATACATAAGTCAAATGTTAAATGCTACAGAAATTAATTTAGTAACAGTAACCAATAAAAAGAACAGACTCGAATATTAAAATTCATTTGCTATCTGAAATAGAGCTAATATGATAATAAGGAGCATGAGCATACACTCTTCGACATCTAGCGACAAGTTTATTCTCGTGGCTTATAACCACAGGTAAACGCAGAGTTACTGTATCATAAAAAATATCACAAAATCTCAAGCCACATGACCTTAAGAGGCGGAGAAGCAGAAACATAAATTGAAGAAGCACACTTGATTGTGTTGAGAACTTCTGGCACCAGATGAAGAAGCACCATTTTAATTAGGGGCACTACCAGCATCGCCAGGTGACTCAACTAATCCTTGTAGCACTTGAAGTCCAATATTACTTTAGCCTGGAACAATGGCTCCAAGCTTTGATATAAGTTCCTTCAAAACTTCTTTTGTAACATCAGCTTTGAGTTCTGCTTTCATAGCATCCATAACGTTAGATGGAACTTGTATGTCACCCATTTTTGCCTTTTCTGTCACATCCTTCAGACAAACATCCCTCCCATAAGGATGCAGTTGACTAGGATGTTCATAAGGCATAACCTCAGCCAAGGCATCCTATTCTTAGCGTTTGCACCATCCTCCGCATTAATATTCTCTTGTTGTGACTGAACTTCACCCTACATAAGTGTACAAATCAATGAACGGTCAAACAAAGTAAGATATTAGTCGTTAACATATTAATAAATCAACTTACAATTTTAGCGACGGTGCTCCCTCCATCGTCTTTGTACACTTGGTCTTCTTTTACGCGTCAGGACGAACATTTTTGCTCATGAAGGAGGTTGCTTATCTGGAATAACTTGTTGCTACAAGTGACACCAAAGAAGTGTAAATAAAATCTCAGTCTTTTTTAATTCTAAGAGTGGCCAAAGATGGATATAACACTTAGAAAGCTCTTTTACCAATCTGTAACTTATACGTGCAAAGCTTTTTCTCCTAGCTGTGTGCCTATATTTTTTTACTAAGCGAATTGCAGCTGTTGATTGCAGCCACATTCTATAAAATACATATGAGAAAGCATGTCATAAATACAATTACAATAATTATATAGTGAAAATAATATCTTTTAATCTAATATGAATACCTGGGCTGCCTAGGTATTCCATCGCCTAAAGAGAGCCCTCATTTGATAATTGGGGACAACTCCTCTAGGGCAGTTAGCCCACCTGATTGTATCATCCTTGTACTTGTTAAAATGATATTGCTTCAGTTCATGTTTGTAAGACCTCCATGCAGAATTCACTGAGTATAACACCCACTTGCAACCCTTTGGTGGAATCTCATACTTTTTTTGTAAAGTTAATATGGTGTGTCGAGACAAGTATTAGTAAATTGAGACAGTAAACAATTAAAACTTGTACCTCTACATAGTCCAATACAGGTTGCTTATGTACTTTACTCCATTGGGTATGATTCAACGGGCAAATACCAGGATCTTGGCCCAACGTTTCCAAGAAGCTACTAAATTCATCAGCAATTTTATCCGAGTGACCGACAACTTGGTTATATCCCTTCACAAATGTGGGAAATTTATCCGCCGAAGATCGAGCATGAACATGTTTCATTTTAGGAGGCCATCTATGCTTCTTGATATGATACGAGGGAGCTACATATATAGACAAAAAATATTATTGAACAAGGCATTTAACAATTCTCTTAACTATTTTGAAGATTGCCTTCGCTACCCTCAAAAGACAAATTTCGTTGGTTCTGCTGGGATCCTTAGTCTCGTCTTTCAGAAGCTTGACTTAGCTAATTTTCAAGTTCTTGGGATCTTTTACTGCGATGAGATCTTTGTTCTTGATGTGAAGGGATTGGACTTGGTTGATTTCTAGCTTCATGTGATCTTTGACTCTGATGAGTTCCTTTTGATTTTCGTTCAAACACTTAGTGTTGGGAACTTTTTCTAGCTTGAGCTTCGGTAAAGAGATTCCTCCTCACTGTTGATTGAAGCATTTGAGCTTTAAGATTTGTTTCTTCATTTTCACAACTGAAATCATCATTCTATGACCATAAAAATCATTTTCAGAATTAAAATCATCATTTTCAGCACTAAAATCATCATTTTCAGCATTGTGATCTTCATTTTCAACAGCAAAATCATCCTCAACTTCGACCATTTCTAAAGCTTTAAGTTATTCATTTCTTTGTTGTCTTATTAACCTTTGTTCTTGTTGCCTTTCCCTCAGTATTGTGGCTATAGTTCCAGCAAACATGGCTTTTCATTTTTGTTTCATCTTTGGGGTTTGTTTCTTTCTCCATTGAGTGTGGTTTTTTCCTGTCATTATTTCAAACCTGAAAATTAAAGTACAATGCATTGAAAACGTTAGAATTTTGACTTGCAAATTTATGTCAAGCATGAGGAGAAAAAGAAGATGACATCATGTAAAATCAAAAATTAAAACTTTCAAAAATTTTAATTTACAAAAAATATTGAAAATGTAATTAACACACCAATTAGAGTAGATGAAAGCATTAAACATAGTCCAATCAGTGTCATCATAATTTCATTCATAATCAGAGTTACTGTAATCTGAGCCATCATAATCTGAGTCATCTTCTTCCTCTTCCTCAACTTTTCCACCTTCATTGTGTCTGTTGTCTAAAATATTGGATTTTATCTCAATGATGGTTGTAGGTGTGTCATTTCTAGCCCAACTAACATCACAATCTCCAATTGTTACAAGAGTAAAATCGTCCAAATCACATCTAAAAGTATCATCCAATATATGAATATTTGTCTTCGCTTCTTACTCCATATCAATTTCTCTAGAAACCCTTCTAATAATATAATGGGCACCTTCATCAATCAAGTCCTCCACGTAGTAAACTTGATTTACATGAGATGCAAGAACAAAAGGCTCATCTCTACGGCACAACCTCTTAGAGTTGACACAAATAAACCTGTTTTCATCATTTTCTGTAGGAAACCAGTCACACCTAAATAGTACAATGCTAAATTGAGTGTAATAATCAATTTCAATGATCTCTTGTATTGTTCCATAATAGGCCAAGCTATCATTAATTGGATTACAATCATTAGAGCTTCCAAAACTAGAGGTCAAAGCAATGAGACTGACTCCACTATTTTGTGTTTTGCGTCTTGCATCATGCCCTTTAATGTGGAACCTATACCTGTTGATAAAATATCATGTATATCCCTTTGTTATTGGATTCGGAGCCTTAGCTAGCCAACAAATATTGTTTGGCACCACATCATCATTTATCTTATCTTTAAACCATGCTTCGAATTCCTCACTGTGACTTTGAGCTTGATTCTATTTTGTGTTTTTACCTCTACCCCTCTTGGGGTAACTCTTTAACAAGTTCTTGTGCTCACTGGTAAAAAAGAAAAAAAAGGGATAATTTACATCATTTTAGCGTAATATTACAACAGTATATATACAAAAATATTGAAATTGGTGTTTATATAACATTACCTAATGTACTTCTCTACTATGTCATTGTTGGAATTGAATAGAGCACAGTTATGTGCCAGGCTTTTAATGCGAGCTTCTAAAACAACCGCTTTACCTTTACGTCTTTTCTGTCCTCCTATAGGATAGCCTATCATTGGGAAAATGGGCACTGAACTTCCATCAACACTTTCTCTCTCATCTGATTTCTTCTTAAATATTGTCTTCATGTATCTTTTGCAAAAATTCAAGCACTCCTCTGCCAAGTAACCCTTTGCAATAGAGCCTTTTGGTTAACTCCTATTATGCTCATATGACTTCACACAAAGTTTTCTCTCCATGTCGAACATATATCGACAAAAAATAGGTCTACCAAGTTTTAATTCATCCACCAAATGAATGGGTAAATGCACCATTATATTAAAGAGTGTTGGCAAACAAAATATTTTAAGTTGACACAATATGTCTTTGATCTCATTTTGCAAATGATCAAGCTCTTCGGGCTTCACAACTTTACTACATATACCTCTAAATAAAGCAGCCAATCTAATCAATGCAACTGCAACAGGCTTATGTAAAGATTTTCTAATTGCTACAGGGAGCAAGTCTTGCAAGATCACATGAGCATCATGACTTTTGTAATATGTAACCTTCCTCTCATCAATATGTACACATCGTCCGATATTTGATGCACAACCACAAGGCAACTTTGCGTATTTCAACACATCACAGAAATTATCTTTCTCCTCTTTGTTCATTGAGAAGCAAGTTGGATTGAACTTAGCACGTCGACCATCTAAACTTATCTTCGGATGCAAGTCACTTTTTATCCCCATCTATTTGAGGTCCAAATGAGTCTTAAGATGATCCTTTGTCTTACCTGGAATATCTAACAAGGTGCCAAGTATACTATCGCATATATTTTTCTCAATGTGCATCACATCCAAGTTATGATGAAGGGAATTATGTTTCCAATAAGGCAAATCAAAGAAAATTGATCTTTTCTTCCAAGGGCTAGACATAATCGGTTGTTTTTGCTTCTTTTGCTTCCTCTTTTTCTGCTTCTTCTTACTATTTCTATGATTTTTCTTCTCTACTCTACTCTTTTTTTCCAAATACATGATCTAATGAAGACATCTCTTCCAAAATTTCACTTCCGTTCAATGCAATAGGAGCACCTGTGTGCTCTGTTTTGCCATTAAAAGAAGTTGCATTCCTCCTCCAAGGCTGGTTACGGTCTAAAAATTTCCCATGCCCTTGGAAGCACACCTTTCTACTATGAGGCAACTATTTGCAAGAAGTTTGATAATTGCAACAAGGACATGCCAATTACTCCTTTGTGGACCATCCCGACGACATTGCATATGCTAGAAAGTTGTTGATCGTCCACATTAGAGCTGCACACATATGAAAGGATTGTTTTCCAAAAGCATCATACGTCTCCAAACCAACTTCCCACAAATCTTTTAGTTCTTCAATTAAGGGTTGCAAGTATATATCAATATCATTTCTAGGAGATTTTGGACCTTGAATCAACAAAGAGAGCATGAAAAATTCGTTATTCATGCACATCCAAGGGGGCAAATTATAGTTCACAAGTATCATAGGCCAAGTGCTATGATTAATGCTTATGATCCGATATGGATTAAATCCATCACTAGCTAACCCCAACTTGACATTCCGAGGATCACGTGCAAAGTTTGGATGCAATTCATCAAAGTCCTTCCATGCTTGGCCACCAACTGGTTGCCTCAAGATTGCATCCTTAAGGCGGTCAGTGTGATGCCATCTCATGGACTTAGCTATTTTGGAACATAGAATTAACCTATGAAGCCTAGGTTTCAGTGGAAAGTGCCACAACACCTTTGCAGGAATGTTACGAGGTTCTATGGGATTGTTGTTGTATTTCCCAACATACGTTTCATCCACTTTCCACCTAGAAGAACCACAAACATGACATGATATTGCCTCTTCCTACTCCGTCTAATATAACATACAATCATTTGGGCATGCATGTATCCTTTTGTAATAAAGATCCAAATCCCTTACTATGTTTCTAGCACTAATAAAGGATTTAGGAAAATTCGCATTCGGAACCAATTCTTTCAAAAAATACAAAAGGTCATCAAGAGCCGCATTACTCAACCAATGTTGGCACTATAAAAGGCATAACCGAATGGTACAAGAAAGTCTGGAAAAATTTTCACATCCGGGATATAATTCCACCTTACCCTCTAATAATTTGTAAAATTTTTTAGCATCCTCAGTCATCTGTTCTATGATTCCTTGATCCCAATCATAATCACCAGCTATATGGACAAATATATCACATAATAACCCATCGACCAAAAGGTCAAGATGTATCATCAACATCATCTAACTCATTGACCCTTTTTTGGGATGAAGAAGTATCCCTGTGGAAATGTTGATCATAATTTGCTACAAAACCATCAGCAATCAGATGATCATAGACCTCATTTCTTGTTCCCCAAAATCTAAGAACACACTTAATACACGAACAGTGATGTCGCCTCTGTTTTCCTTTTCCGTGACGTTTAGAAGTAAACTCATTAGTCAAAAATACATTTAGCTGCATGTTAAATTCATTTCTCCAACTAGGGAGTGATGTGTTTTTCTACGTCTATCAAAATTTAATATAAAACCCTTATCTATTAAACACACCTAAATTGAAGTATAGGGCGAGAGGGTGTCGAACCACAGGGACTAAGAGTGCGTGAGTTTAATCGATGATCTAAATTGATTTAAGAAAAAGTGATATTTTTGTGTTAATTATCTAGAAAATGACAATTAAGATAAAGTAATCTACTACTAATCAGGAATGTGAGCCTAGGGTTTCGAATCCATCATTAGCCAATTATTTTTGTGTTAACTCTTAAACTGGGATTATTGATTGTCACACGGGTAGTGGTTTAAGCTACAAGCTTCAACCTACTAAGAAAATGTTGTTAGTATTACGTATTGACCCTATCTAACTAAAGCATAAGGAATATAGGCTCGACCTAACGTATTGTTAAGTATTACGTATTGACCCTATCTAGCCAAAGCATAGGGAAGATAGGCTTTAATTAACAATTCGGTTAATACTATTGCTTGATTAATTAATCCTAAGGCTCCAAGCACAAAGAATTAATTTATAAATATCAATATCAACAATAAAGGTTACAAACCCAGTAATCATATCAATTGAATAAACAATAAAAACATAATATTTCAAAGTATTTATCTCAACCAAGCAATTCATGTAAACAATCAAATTAACCCGAATTAAAAGTAAACAAAAGTAAAGGCTAAGATTTCATCTAACCCCAGAGAGCAAGTTAGTTCTCCATCAAGGATGATCTGGTGAAGAAGAAGTTGAACAAACTCATGTCGATCTCCACGCTAATTTCGCTCTCGTTCCAATTTAAAGAAAAAGAAAAATAAAATCTGAGAAAGATAGAGAGCTGAGAAAAGAGAGAGAAAAGGTGAGAAAGAAAGAGAAAACAGGGGCGTGGGTGAGAGCAGCCAAAGATTAGAGACGAACCCCGATCCCTCAAATTGAATGCTTCTCTTCCTTCAAAATCCAAGACGCTGCTGCTAACGAAACCCTAAGTCAGTGCTGGTGGTGGGCCGGACGTTGGTGGCTGACGGCGCCTGAAGGTTGAATCGGGCCGGAGTTGGGCCGGAGTCTGGCGCTGGTGGTCGATCTGGGTTGGCCATGATGATGGGCCTGCTAGTTGAGGTGGGCTGGAGATTGGTGTTAGGCTGGTGCCGGTGAAGTTGGGCCGTATAGGTGGGTGATGATGAGCATGGTGAGGATGGGTTGTGCGTGGGCTACTTTGCTATTGTTAGGCTGGATTCCAAGCTTATACATTCATGTCCCGAATCTTGATTGACTTGATTTAATTGTTTATGCATCGAATTTGTCTTATTTGCACCAGATTTGACAATTTTTGGAACTTTAATTTCAAACCTGTTAAACATAAAAATTGCCAAAATGAGTGCAAAACTGTAATTAAATAGGTGTAAAATAATTAAAATAACAATCAAAAGATGCGTAAATCTGAGGCGCATGAACACTCCCACACTTAACCTTTGCTAGTCCTCGAGCAAAGCATATGATTCAGCATAAAGACTATAGTGACCAACTATCCCAACCATCCTAACCTTTACTAAGTTTTCCGAGATTAACACCTATATTACAATTCTAGACAAGATTAAATCATCTAGAGCATTCTCCAATTCCATGAATTTAGATGATTAAACTTCAAAACTCGTCATAGAATTTCATTAGCCTTGTATCAACTAATAGGAATTGCTCAAACAACGCACAAGTGAAAGTGAATAGGATTTCATGCCATAGAATCTCCTCAAATTATCGCTTCCAACCAAATATATAAAGGTTTTGTGCACCCGCATCATTGAATCACCTAAACACATGCCTATACATTGAGAAATTTTAGGTGGCATATGAGTGACCACTTTACAACATTTTGACATTGATAAAGCACAAAAGAAACTTTATCACGAATGTACATCAATTTTCACTTTTTCTTTTTCTTTTGGAGGAAACTCCTTTTTTTTCTTTTTTTCTTTTTCCTTTTCATTTTTTTTTTCTTTTTGTTTCCTCTTTCTTTTCTGCCCATTTGTGGACTTTTTTTTTTCTTTTATAACACGTACTTCATCATTACAATTGACATTTACCAACTAGTACTTTACATAACATTAAGGGGAAGGATTAGGATAAGCTAATAGGGCGGGCTTGCAAAACTCAAGATATATAAGGTTGTTTACTCAAATGCTTTAGATTTTGGCAACATGAAAGTCTTGTGCTAATTGAATATGTAAGCGGCATGAGTAGAACCCATTAATATCAACAATAATTACCAACACTCATTAACAAGTATGAAGTAGAATCATTTAATTTCACGGAATTAAGAGAACAAAATAAGCAACTAATCCCACTGTCATCATAACATACGCGTCGATTAAGGAAAACTTGGCTAAACGGTTATGATGCACGCTCAAAATGCACAAAAAGATGTTGAAGAATTTAAAAATTTGACCAAAAATGAGCATATGCAAATGAGCCTCACCCCCACCCCTAAATCATGCATTGTCCTAGAAGCAACAACATCAATCATTAAAGCACAAGAGATAGGTGAGATGGAGCAATACAACCTGATAAGGTGGCATGGACATGTATATATGATTCCTTCAACTTGGCACTCGAACCTGAAAAGAGAGAAAACAAGCCTCAAAGCAACTAATTAAGTCAAAACCTAAATTAAAACAAGAAATAACAAACCTAGGCTACCTCCTAGGAGCACTAAGTTTTACGCCTTCAGCCGGGCGCAATGCGTCAAGGAGAGATCAAGTATTAGTCACGGTGTCCATCAAAGAGACAACTTCAATAAGCTGTCCATCACCAATGCCATCCAACTCAACTACAAGTTTAAGCCTTTGACCATTTACAGTGCACGACCATCTTTAGGGTGGTATATCTCAATAGCACCTGAGGGGTATACCTGCTTAACTACAAAAGGACCATCCCACCTAGACCTGAACTTACCAGGAAAAAGATGCAATTTAGAATTAAAAAGCCAAGCCTTTTGATCAAGAGCAAATGTTTTCCTCAAAATATGTTTATCATGAAAAGCCTTGGTTTTAGCTTTATAAATCTTTGCATTCTCATAAGCTTTATTTCTCAACTCCTCAATTTCACTCAATTGGAGCTTTCGGTTAGATCCAGCTTGATCTAAGTCAAAATTCAAGGCTCTAGTGGTCCAATAAGCACGGTGTTCTAGCTCAAGTGGTAAATGACATGCTTTACCAAAGACCAACCTATAGGGTAACATACCAAGTGGGGTCTTATAGGCAGTGCGGTAAGCCCAAAGAGCATCATTCAACCTAAGGGACAATTCTTTCTTATCAGGATGAATCGTTTCTCAAGTATAGACTTGATCTCACAATTTGAAAGCTCTACTTGACCACTAGGTTGGGGATGATAGGGGGCGGTAATCTTATGATGCACTAAGTGCTTCCTAAGAAGTGCCTCAAATGACCTATAAGTGAAATGACTACCACCATCACTAATGAGTGCTTTAGGGGTACCAAAGCAGTTAAAAATGTGGTCCTTGACAAATTGCATGACCACTTTGTGGTCATTGGTCCTAGTAGGTATAGCCTCAACCTATTTAGACACATAGTCGACCCCTAAAAGTGTGTAAACAAATCCAAAAGATGGGGGAAATGGTCCCATAAAGTCAATAACCCAAACATCAAATATTTCCACAATTAAAATGGGGTTCAAAGGCATCATGTCTCGACGCGTCATTGCGCCTGTACGCTGACTACACTCACATGCAAGACAAAACTTGTGAGCATCCTTGAATAGAGTCGGCTAATAAAAACCACACTGTAGGACTTTTGCAGCGGTCCTACGACCTCCAAATTGTCTATCAAACATTCATCCATAAAAACCTCAAGAAATTTGTCTACCATGTCAGAAAATATATACATCATGCATCTCTGGAATGTAGCGGGTGCATTACATAAACCAAATGGCGTCCTACGGTAGGCAAATGTGCCAAAGGGCCACATAAAAGTCATTTTTTTCCTGATCCTCTGGGTAGACTGCTACCTGGTAATATCCTGAATATCCATCAAGAAAAAAGTAAAAGCTTCGACCAGCTAACTTCTCCAAAATATGGTCAATGAATGGTAAAGGAAAATGGTCCTTCCTAGCGGCAGAGTTAAGCTTCCTATAGTTAATAAAAACTCTCCAGCCCACGGTCTCCCTAGTAGGAACTAACTCTCCATCGGTACTCCTAATCACTGTAACGCCCGATTTCTTTGGGACTACCTGAATAGGGCTAACCCACCTACTATCAGAAATTGGGTAAATGATACCCGCATCAAGTAACTTCACAATCTCTTTCTTTACCACTTCTTTCATGTTAGGGTTCAACCTCCTTTGCATCTCTCTAGTGGGTCTAGCATTCTCATAAAAAAAAAATCTTATGCATACAAATGGAAGATTCTATACCCTTCATATCAGCTACAGACCACCCAGTGGCACTCTTATGATCACTAAGCACTATCATCAATACATCCTCCTGTTCCCTAGACGACTGAGAAGAGATAATCACAGGTAAAGTCTCATCGGGTCCTAAGAAAGCATACTTAAGAGTAGATGGCAACGACTTAAGTTCAAGTTTGGGTGGTGAGATTATGGAAGGCAAGGCAGGGGAATCCAAAAGCATAGGTAAAGCTTCTTCTTTTGACAACCAATGACAAGTCTCTGAAGGGGCACATGACTCAAGCAAATCATTCATCTCTCTAATGTCATTTTCAATCTCAAAATCATTAGAACAATCGTATACTAGTGCTCGCTCAAGGGAGTCACTAACTAGGATAGAAGGGAGTGTTTAGTTCACCAAATCATCAGTAATATCCACCCAGAAACACTCTGACTCATCCTCACCAGTGGGTAATAATGAAGCCTTAAAAATATTCAGCCTAATAGTCATATTGGCAAAGCTAACATCCATTGCCCCAGATCTACAATTGATGGCAGCATTGGCCGTCGCTAAGAAAGGCCGACCTAGAATGACAGGGACATGTTTCGAACGATTAGAAGGTTCCATATCAAGCATGAGGAAGTTAGCAAGAAACTAGGCTTTGTCTACTCTCACTAGTATGTTAATCAGCTCACCACGGGGAATCCTAGTTGATCTATCTGCTAATTGCAAGGTCACCATGGTGGGTTGCAACTCTCCCAGGCCTAACTTCTCATAAACCGAGTAAGGAATAATGTTCACTTGCTCCTAAGTCCAGTAAGGATTTATCGATCGGGTAGTCTCCAAGTGAACATGAGATGGTGGGGACACCACGGTCTTTGTACTTAATTGGAGTGTCAAACTTGAGAATAGAGCTCACTCGCTCGGCTAAAAACACTATTTTTAGGCCGATGTGCTCTAGATCGCCTCTTTTGATTCAGTAGATCATTAATGAACTTCGCATAAACCAGGATCTGTTTGATCACATCAAGAAGGGGAATGTTTATCTTTACTTGCCTAAACATCTCAAAAATGTCTTCCCACTTCTTGTCCTTCCCATTTGGATGTGGTGCAACTAAAGCCTGGGGGAAGGGTACTCTAGGTACATATGAGGAAGAAAGATCAGTGGTCTTAGGAGTGGGAGAAGGGTGCATGACCTCATCGGTCTCCTTTTCTGTCTCCTCGCTCTTCTCTTCTTCCTCACCACTCATGGGTACTTCACTTTCAGCACTCACCCCATTGTCAGCCTCCTTCCCATTTCTCAACACTGTAATGGATTTTGCTTTGCTGGGGAGGCTAGTTGTCTTGTCTTACACAGTTTCTAGGGTTCTCTACAACCTGGCTAGGGAATCTTCCCTCATCTCTCCTACTCAGAGTGTTAGCTAGTTGACCTATTTGGGTTTCTAGCTTTGAAATTGATTGTGTATAGGAGTGGAGGAGTTGGGAATAAACTTCAAAACCTTTTAGCGCACTCAAAACCTTCTCTTCAAAATTTGAATTAGAGCTCAAATTAGGAGGTTGAGAGTCGTTAGAAGCATACCCTTGTAGTTGAAAACCGATAGGTCGGGGCATACCAGGTTGTTGAGGTCATGGGTTCTGTTGTTGTGGCATAAACTGTCCTTCTCCTCCTTGTCTCCAGGAGAAGTTAGGATGGTTTCTCCAGCCCGGATTGTACGTGTTAGAGTATGGGTCATTTCGTGAGAATCCTCGGGCTGCATTGACTTGTTCCTCAGACTACTCCACATAAGGTGAAGCAGATGGGCCGTCATGTGTAGAATGAGAGACACTAGAACATGAAGAGCAAGCACTGTGCACATTTGAAACAGGAGACACATTAGGTACAGTAGAGGGGGCCAATGTCATCTTAAATAGGGAAGTTAACTACTCTACGGAAGAGGAAAGAGAGTCTACTTTCTTATCTAAGATGAAGGCGTAAGCAATCTCATTTACTCCTCTGTTTAACTAGTAGCATTAAGACGTGCATGTGCGGCAGATTGTTGTGAATTCTAATTCAGAAGTTCAAACAGTTCCCATGCCTCATCCTCATTCTTTATAAGGAACTGACCACCACACGAGGCATCAACAGTTTGTTGACACTTCTCGTTTAACCTGTAATAGAAATTTTGGACTAGTTGCCATTTAGGGATAGCATGATGTGCACAAGCTCGTAAGAGTTCCCTAAACCTATCCCAACTCTCATGAAACTCCTCAGTAGGAAGTTGGGCGAAGGTGTTAATGGCTTTCCTTGCAGTGTTAGTCTTACTAATGGGATAGAATTTCTTAAGAAATTCTAATTGGATTTGAGTCCAAGTACTAATAGTCCCACTAGGTAAGGTACCTACCCAATACTTAGCCTTTTTCCTTTAAAGAGAAAGGAAAGAGGCAAAGTAAGATGGCGTCATCCCTAACATTAGGAATCCTGAAGGTTGAGCAAACCTCCATGAAACTGCCCAAGTGTGTGTACGGATTCTCAATGCTTAAGCCATGGAACGAAGGAAGCATCTGTATACTATGTGGCTTAAGCTGGAACTGATGGACCACCGGTGGCAATCTAATGCAAGACGGTGATACGTGGTTGTTGTTCGTCAGCCATTGCGGTTTGTGCTCAATGTTGGGCTCCAAGGTCTCTTAAAGTTCTTTCAATTTCAGGTTCGAATATGGTAAGGTCCAGAGACAAAGAGCGACGACCGTGCATGAACAATTAACCACACAAAACAAGTAAATTAAAAATCAAATAAGCAAAACAAATAAAACAGACAAAAGAAATACTTAAAAAAAAAGACAAATAAAAAGATACCCTAAAATCTAACTATGCACGAAAATCATAAGAAAAATAATGCTAATAGAATGAAAATAAATTTTTTTTAGAAAAGAGACAATAACAATTAAAGAGAATTAAAAATTAAAAATCCTAAATTAAGAATTTAAATCATGCGCTGAAAAATAAAATAAATTAATTTAAAACTAAAGAAGAAATTGGAAGTTAAAAAAATCAAAGGAAATCACAAAAATAAAATCACAAACGTTGCCTAGTCTCTGGCAACGGCACCAAAATCTTGATGTGTTTTTCTACGTCTATCAAAATTTAATATAAAACCCTATCTATTAAACACACTTAACTTGAAGTGTAGGGCGAGAAGGTGTCGAACCACAGGGACTAAGAGTGGATGAATTTAATCTATGATGTAAATTGATTAAGGAAAAGTGATACTTTTGTGTTAATTAATCTAGAAAACGACAGTTAAACTAAAGTAATCTACTACTAATCGGGAATGCGTATTAAATTGGATCCTAGGGTTTCGAATCCATCATTAGCCAATAATTCTTGTGTTAACTCTTAAATTGGGATTATTGATTGTCACACAGGTAGTGGTTTAAGCTACAAGCTTCAACCTACTAAGATAATGTTGTTAGTTTTGTATTGACCCTATCTAACTAAAGCATAAGGAAAATAGGCTCTACCTAATGTATTGTTAATTATTACGTATTGGCCCTATCTAACCAAAGCATAGGGAAT
Organism: Simmondsia chinensis; assembly: GCA_018398585.1. Classification (NCBI taxonomy): domain Eukaryota; kingdom Viridiplantae; phylum Streptophyta; class Magnoliopsida; order Caryophyllales; family Simmondsiaceae; genus Simmondsia; species Simmondsia chinensis. The sequence continues at coordinate 14,402,897 of JAGTTD010000007.1, forward strand.
ATAGACTTGAGTTAACAATTCGGTTAATACTATTGCTTAATTAATTAATCCTAAGGCTACAAGCACAAAGAAATAATTTATAAATATCAATATCAACAATTAAAGGTTACAAACTCAATAATCATATCAATTGAATAAACTATGAAAACATAATACTTAAAAGTACTTATCTCAACCAAGCAATTCATATAAACAATCAAATTAACCCGAATTAAAAGTAAACAAAAGTAAAGGCTAAGATTTCATCTAACCCCATAGAACAAGTTAGCTCTCCATCAAGGATGATACGGTGAAGAAGAAGTTGAAGAAACTCATGTCGATCTCCACGCTAATTTCGCACTCGTTCCAATTTAACAAAAAAGAAAAATAAAATATGAGAAAGAGAGAGAGCTGAGAGAAGAGAGAGAAACGGTGAGAAAAAAAGAACAAACAGGGGCGTGGGTGAGAGCGACAAGAAAGCAGAGACGAACCACGATCCCCCAAATCGAACGCTTCTCTTCTTTTTAAATCCAAGATGCTGCTGCTTATGAAACCCTAAGTCGGTGCTGGTGGTGGGCCGGATGCTGGTGGCTGACGGGCCTGAAGGTTGAATCGGGCCGGAGTCTGACGCTGGTGGTCAATCTGGGTCGGCGATGATGATGGGCCTGCTGGTTGAGGTGGGCTGGAGATTGGTGTTGGGATGGTGTCGGTGAAGTTGGGCCGTACAGGTGGGTGACGATGAGCCTGGTGAGGATGGGCTGCGAGTCGGCTACTTTGCTGTTGTTGGGCTGGAGGTTGATGGGTTGGGGCGATACGGGTCAGGCTCGAGTTCTGAGCTTATACGTTCATGTCCCGAATCTTGATTGACTTGATTTAATTGTTTACGCATCAAATTTGTCTTATTTGCGCCAGATTTGACAATTTTCGGAACATTAATTTCAAACCTATTAAACATAAAAATTACCAAAATGAATGTAGAACTATAATTGAATAGGTGTAAAATAATTAAAATAACAATCAAAATATGTGTAAATCTGAGGTGCATCAGGGAGATACATCCAACTATTAGCCAAGGCATCCATACGGGAAGCTATGCTGGGTAAGAAGACAAGGACGCATTAGGATAGAGTATCAATACTTTTTACTAACAACAACAATTTTAGTATACAAGAATGTAATAGAGTACAATGTAAAACCATGAATTTGAAAGGGGATGACAAGAAGAAGATAAGGTTAACCCAGTACCAAATGCGAGAAAGGGCAATCAAACCTAAATTAATGCAACTCATGTCCATTTTAAAAATAAAAAGCAATGAACATAAAGAGAGCTACAATAATCATATATTAATATGTAAATACACGAAAACAAACATAACAAGTATTCATCCATATGGTTAAGGGATGAACTTCTCATGTAGTCGTAAATCATTCGTCTAAATGATAAAATTAGTAAGAGTGAAGTTTTTTACCATGTAAAAATTTCTAGTAGCCTACCATGACTATTAATAGATTATGAACCTTATTTTGGGCAATAATTAACAAGTATGGCATGAAACCCAAATATGCTCACAAATCAAAACTACAAGCACGAACAAAGGCAATTGGAAGGAAAAAAAAAACTGTCATGATTGTGGGCATTTAAGTCCACTGCCACACTGCTTGTTTACTTATAAATTCCATTCAAATGAAGTACTGGAGCTTAGCAGTAACTTGTGATCTGAATCTTGATCCCACAATTTAGAACATCGGGACTTAACAGCAGCCTTTCAACTGAAGTCATGATCAGTTGCAACCAGAACACATAACTTGAAATTAATACTGCAAGATCTGAATTTCAGCTCAAGATCTTGATCAATTACAATCTTGTTCAACATAAAAAGCAACAAATAATTTGACCCTGCAAGCACGATTGTTCTTTTAACAATTCTAATTCAATCGATCATGTATTTGCTGCATAACAGGATTAGATTGTAGCTCACAACTAAGAAATAAGATTCCAATCACAATTGGAAGCTAAATTCAAGCTCTGATACCAATTGTTATGATTCAAGCTCACAACTGGATTATAACCTAGGCTTTTAAGAGATTTATACTAGAAAATGATAGATTGAGATGAGTAATCAAGAGAATTTTAAGAGAAGTTAGAGATTGATATGAGATTAGAAGGGATTTAGAAGAAATCAAGAGAGATTAAAGAGAATTAAGAAGTGAAGTGAAGACATTTGATAGAGATATTGATGGAAGCCTAGAGAGAATTCGGAGATCAAGAAAGAGAAATCAATTTATCATTCCACACATCCAAGTTTACAAGATTAGATCTTACTTATGCTAACTAAGGACTAGAGCAATTACGTCAACTAGATTGAGTTTGTATTGTGTCAAGCTTTTGGTGCTGGCTGCAATTGATCCAAAAAAAAATTGTGGAAGAACAAGAGAATGGATGAAGTAAAAATTCCGACATTTCATGACATTTTTGAGGACTTCAGGTCACAAATTTCGCGCAGCTATTTCAAGAAATGTTGAGCAAAAGCTATGAATTGCATCAACAAACATTACAGTAATCTGAGCAAAACCTTGCCGCAATACACTCCAACATAGCAAGAAATGTGGAACAACAGCAAGCTGAGCAAGTTCTCAAGGTTGTTTTGTATGCTGCAACAGTCACTCTTAAAGAACAAAATATTGAAGTTCCTGAAATGCAGTAGATACATCAAGAAGCAAAGAAAACTTTTACTACAGAGCACTTAAAATTAGAAGGTTTTTGGACTAACTTTCCTGCTGCTACAAGTCATTCATTTCAAGTTCAAGCTACTAGATTTGAGCAAGCACTTGATTAGGCAACAAAATTATCCCACGCTCATTTCTTGAACTTTCAAGAGATGGATGTTTTGTTCAAGAGCAATAGGGCCTTCTTCATGAAGCTATGGAAGTGGGAGGATATATGCAAGTTGTTTGGTTCTTTGATTTGCTGGGTCATCAGGTGGATTGCCTCGTGGTTTTGTGTTATGATTTAAGCTAAACTTTGACCATAACTTAGGGTTTCAAGAGATTTATACTAGAAAATGATAGATTGAGATGAGGATCACAAGAATTCGATGAGAAGATGATAGATTTAGATGAGAATTAGATGAGATAATAGAAGAATTGAGATGAGAATCAAGAGATAGAGGGCATTGAAGCTCAAACAGAGAGACAGATCATTTCATTCATTCAACACTTGATGAGCACAAGAGAAGCTTCACCTACTTATAATATCTAGAGCTAATGAGATACAATGTATCTAGACACATTAGACTAACTGGCTTAACAAGAAGGAGCCGCCATATTTGACTCTTACCAATTAACATCTAGAACTTGCACCAACTACTAGCCGACATCATACCAACACAAGCCAATACATGACTCAATTATTGGCTTACGCTACTTACATTTATTGAATTACTAATACTAAATCATCCTATATATAATATAGTTAGGTCATGATAATACCCCACCCCCCCTTTGAGATTCTTGTCCTCAAGAATCTTAGAGAGAAGCACAGCTTCAAATCAAGGATGTTGAGTTTTCACAGCTTGAGTTGCTTATTTCTCGTATGCACTGCAACTTAGAACTAGAACCCAATCTTGTAGCTTCCAAGGATCTTGAGTTGCCTTAGATTCTGTAACGTGTGAAAAATCTTGCAAATGTCCTCCCACTTGAGTGGTTTCACTACGAAGTTCCCTTTGTTGTGGTTGAAAACTCGCAAATTCTTGGTAACTTGATGGTTTTCACAACATTTCAACCCATTCTTCAACCCTACCTTCACACTTCTCCAAGCAAATGCAATAAGAATCAAAATACTTGCGGCTGCCACCAAAGTAAACAACTTGCATATTTCTTCCCATTAGAAGGTTTTCTTCTTGAAATGACCCATGTCTTTGAAATGACCCAATAGAAAAGTTGTACAATCTTGTTTAACATGCGTCACCTTCCTTGCCAAGCCTTTCCAACCTTATTCATCATTACCTTACTCTACCGCTTGTTTCTTGTACTTCAACTCAAAATTCTTAGGAAGTTTCACACCTAGAAACAACTGAAATGAATATGTAACTTGCGTTTCAGAAGATACAACTTGAGTTTGGACTTAATTAATGGTTTCTACTGCAGTATTAGACCACTTCCTTGCTGAATTGACATATTCTGCGGCAAAAATGTGTGTTGCTTCTTGATATATCTCATAAACTTGTTCATCTTGTTGTTCTTCCACAGTTCTTGCTATATCTGAGTGTACTGCAGCAAGATTTTGCTCCATTTGTTGATAAATTTCTATTAAGATCGAGATTGAATCTTGATCTTAACCTAAGGAACAAGAATAAGGGATAAGAAAGAATTGATAAGAGATGAGAAAAATAGAGAGAACAAGATGAGGAGAAGAGTTTATCTCAAAGGGATGGATTATTTTCATTGAATACCTTCACCAAACACAAGATCAACCAATATAAAGGGAAATTGAAACAAGCCATCAATTTCCTAACAACAATCCTAATTCCCGCCAAAACCAACTACCGGTAGCAACTAACTAGTTCTTGGCGCCAAAAAAGCAATTCAAAACAATACAAACCAAAAGCGAATTATTACATCAAAATTATCAAAGGAAAACGTAACAATCCCCTCCCCTTACAACATTCTTGTCCTCAAGAATGAAAGGAAGGAAAGTGACTCAACAAAAAATTCCTTTCCTCCCAAGTGGTGAAGGCTTCATCCAAGTTACTCCAAGTGACCGCAACTGCTAACTCTGGCACCATCGGTTGCTGCAGAACCCTTTTCCACAACTGCAGTTGGTTGTAACTTCATGAGACCATTGGAGGCGACCTCTGGAGGAGCTAATGAAGGCTGATGTCCAGCTTGAACCTGCCTCTTAAGTGGAGAAACATGGAAAACTAGATGTATGTAAGAATCGGTAGGGAGCTCCAATTTATAAGCTACCTTGCCAACTCTTTCCAACACCTTATAAGGACTAAAGAACCTAGCACATAGCTTGACATTTTTCCTTACTGCTGTCGTGGATTGTCTATAAGGCTGCAATTTCAGATAAACCATGTCCCCAACTTCAAAATTTCGATCAATCCTCTTCTTATCAGCATACCACTTCATCCGTGACTGAGATTCCGTGAGATTGAGCTTCAACTGATGTAAATCATGCTCCCTTTGTTGCAACATAACAGCTACCTCACTCCAATTAGACCCCACTCCTTGCAATCCAAACGGAGAAGGAGGATCATAGCCAAACAAAGCCTTGAAGGGAGAAACGCCTAAGGAGGTATGGAAATGAGTATTATACCAATACTCAGTCAAGGAGAGCCACCTTCCCCAATCCTTAGGATGACAAAATACCATGCTCCTGAGATATTGTTCAATGCATTGATTAACTCTCTCCGTCTGACCATCGGTTTGCGGGTGGTATGAAGAACTCATAGCTAAAGTCGTTCCCAATAAACCAAACAATTCTTTCCAAAAACGACTTGTAAATAGTTTGTCCCTGTCTAAAACTGTGGACTAAGGCAAGCCATGAAGCTTGTAGATGTTGTCCAAGAACACACGAGCTAATTTTTCTGCTGTGACAGGTCAGGCTAAGGCAATGAAATGTCCAGACTTGGAGAACCGATCCACAACTACCCAAATCACTTCCTTCCCTTCTGACTTAGGCAATCCCTCGATGAAATCCATGCTTATGTGTTGCCATACTCCCTCAGGAGCAGGAAGGGGCTGGAGCGGCCCTTGATATCTATGGTCACCAAGTTTGGTTTGTTGACAAACCTCACAACCTTGCACCAAACTAACCACTTCCTTATTCATCTCGGGCCAGCTAAAATGAAGCTTCAGCCTCTGATAGGTGCCCTCCATACCTGAGTGACCTCCCCAAGAAGAATCGTGTGCAGAATTGATGATCTGATGCCTGAGATTAGTAGAACTACCAGCATACACCTTTCCCAGAATTCTGATAATTCCTTGGGTAACAGATGCACCAGCAGCCAAACCTCCAGCCTTGCCCATACTAGCAGCAGTAATACATTCTTGAGCGAAAGGATCATTCTCATAAGATTGATCTAGTTCTTCCATCCAAGCAGAACAAATCAAAGAAACGGCTCCCAGGGACCCTTGTTCATGGCCCTCAAATCTGCGTGACAGAGCATCCGCTGCCAAGTTCTCCCTGCCTTTTCTGTATTCAATATCATAATTCAGCCCCAACATCTTCAACAGCCTTTTTCTTTGAATTCTTGTGACAATCTTCTGCTCTAATAAGTGTTTAAGACTTTGATGATCAGTCTTAATGACGAAATGGTGCCCATCTAGGTAATGCCTCCACTTATCAACCGCAAGGAAAATGGCAAGGTACTCTTTCTCATACGTGGAAAGAGCTTGATGTTTGGCACTCAAGGCTTGGCTGAGATAGGCTATAGGACGTCCATCTTGAGATAGCACTGCACCAATTCCACTGCCACTTGCATCCGTTTCTAAAATGAAGCTTGAAGAAAAGTTCGGCATGGCCAAAACTGGAGCCTGGCACATAGCAGATTTGAGAACATCAAAGGCCTTTTGAGCCTCCTCCGACCATCTGAATGCATCTTTCTTGAGCAGATCTGTTAGGGGCTTGGCTATGGCACCATAGTTAGCTATGAAGTTGCGGTAATAGCCTGTTAACACCAAAAAACCCCGCAATTGCTTCAAAGAGTCCGGGACAGCGCAATCCTTCATAGCTTGGACTTTTGAAGGGTCAGTTGCAACACCATCACAAGAAATCACATGGCCAAGATATTCAAGATGTGATTGAGCAAATATACACTTGGCCAATTTAGCAAACAATTTATGCTTACGCATGATCAAAAATACCTCCCTCAAATGTGTCAAATGCTCCTCAAAGGATGGATTGTAAATGAGTATGTCGTCGAAGAAAACCATTACAAATTTCCTAAGAAATTATTTGAAGACATCATTCATAAGAGCCTGATATGTTGTCGGTGCATTGGTCAAGCCGAATGGCATAACCACAAACTCAAAGTGTCCATGATGCGTCCGAAAGGCAGTCTTATACACATCGGCCTCACTTACTCTAATCTGATGATACCCTTGCCCAAGGTCCAACTTAGAGAAGACACGTGCCCCATATAATTCATCCAACAAATCATCTAGAACTGGTATGGGGAACTTATCCTTCATAGTCACAGAATTAAGTTGTCTATAATCAATACATATGCGTTCCGTGCCATCTTTCTTCTTAACAAGGATGACCGGAGAGGCAAAGGGACTATGACTAACTTGTATGAAGTTAGTCTTAAGCAAATCATTTACTTGCTTTTCTATCTCGATCCTGTGAGCATGGGGATGTCTATAAGGCCTGATCTTTACCTGCTTGGCTCCCTCTTTGAGAGGGATATCGTGATCAAAACTCCTTTTTGGAGGTAATGATTTAGGCACTGCAAATACATCTTCGAACTCAGCTATCAATTTATGCACCTCCGGTTCAGATATTTCACTCATTTCTACTGAAGAAATAGCAAACAATTGGCCAATCCATTGATAAGCACAACCTTGGAGGCCTTTCTTAAGCTTACTGCCTTTAATGAATTGCAATTGAGCCGGCTCAGCAATTCCCTGCAGTGTGACTTTGGATCCCTGAACATCAAATGATACCGACAGGTTTGCATAATCAAATAATACCGAACTATAGGATCTCATCCAATCCACACCAAGCACCATGTCACACCCTCCCAAAGGAAGGATTCTAAAGTCATAGTTGAACTTATGGTCTTGCATTGTCCAAGAAAAACCTTGGCATTTGTTCTGTGTGGTCACTGTCTTGCCATCAACTACGGTTACTGTTTCTTAACAACTTTAGGATCTATGAAGCTATGAGTACTCCCACTATCAATGAGGGTGACAATGGACCTCTTCCCAGCAGCACCTTTAATCTGGACAGTGCTATGTGATCCATTACCCGTGAGAGCTTTAACTGAGATTTCCATTGCAGCTTCTTCCAAACTCAGCACACTTGCTTGATCAGACTCACTGTCCTCCTCTGAAATGTCTCCCTCAGTAAGATGTTCATCAGCATTAGTCCCTTCTACAACCATTAGGAACTTGGGATTGCACTTGTGACCAAATTGATAAGGTTGATTACATCAAAAGCACAACTTCTGCTGCGGTTTGTCTTCAATTCTGTTAGGCCTGTTTCTGGATATATTTTGCTAGAATCTGGAAGTATTTCCACGAGGTCTAGATGCATCACTAGCTGTCATAATTGTGGCTTCATAATGTTTTGCTTTAGCAAAGGCCGTGGACAAATCAACAGGATCAATGGCTTTAACTAGGTTCTTCAATTTGGGCTTCAAACCACTTATGAAGGCTGACACATAATACGATTCAGAAGCTTCAATTTCAGTCACAATGCTAGCCCTGAGGTTCTCAAACCTAGTCATGTACTCTTTGACAGTTGAATCTTGCTTCACTTTATTAAATTTATCAACAATATCGCTATCATCCTCATCACTATAATGAGCACATAAAGCTTTGGCAAATTCATACCATGTAAGGGTTGGTCTACTTCTAATCAAGCTATAGAACCAAACCTCATGATCTCCAAGCAAATACACAGCCGCAATTTGCACTTTTTTGGATTCATCAATGTGATAAAAGAGAAAATAACGTTCGCATCTTCTCAGCCATGAATGAGGTTGCTTACCATCAAATGCATCAATTTGCAAACGAGGCTGTCTATGATTATTGCTGCGGCTGTTGGAGGAATCTTCATTACTGCCTGATCGTGGAGTTTGCCAAGATTCAAGTGGCCTATTTAACTGACCAGCACTGATTTCTTGATTTCTGAAGGTATGTTCCAGACCAGATGTTCGGACCTCTGCTCCCTCAGCCCAATTAGGAGGTCGAGGTTGATCATGCTCATTGTGTTCCTGTCTGTCAGAACTAAGTGCCTCTGGCGTTCTGTCAAGAAGTCCTTCATCACAATGTAATGTCTCAGTTCTCAAAAAAGTACCAGCTTGAAGCACACTAGCTGGAATCAAGGGATCCGGAATCAATGGAGGATTAGGCCTCCTGCATTGTTCACGAATTTCTGTCAATTTCACCTCTAATTGCTGCAATTCTTGATCAAACCTCCGTGCAATCTTCTCCTCCAACTCCTGTGCCTGTCTTGTGAGATGATCAGAGACTTTAAGTTCGATCTGTTGAGATTGTTGTGCCATTTTTTCCTCCCATTGCTGCTGTAACATTTGACCTGACTCTACCTGTGTGATCTTGAGTTGATCGATCATATACTCACTCCAAGCCTTAAATTGACTCTCCAATACAGTCCTTGTGACCACCTTCTGATCAGCAGGATCATTGCCACCAATCGTTTCAGCAACAGAAGGTCGATTCGCTGCTCTAGCCGTAGCCGATCTGGTGGTTACTCCACCTGTCATTGCTACTTCGGAAGACATTGCCATTGTATCAAAATTTTGCGGAGCCACAAGGCTCTGATACCAATTGTTAAGATTGAGATTGAATCTTGATCTTAACCTAAGGAACAAGAATAAGGGATGAGAAAGAATTGATAAGAGATGAGAAAAATAGTGAGAACAAGATGAGGAGAAGAGTTTATCTCAAAGAGATGGATTATTTTCATTGAATACCTTCACCAAACACAAGATCAACCAATATAAAGGGAAATTGAAACAAGCCATCAATTTCCTAACAACAATCCTAATTCCCGCCAAAACCAACTACCGGTAGCAACTAACTAGTTCTTGGCGCCAAAAAAAGCAATTCAAAACAATACAAACCAAAAGCGAATTATTACATCAAAATTATCAAAGGAAAACGTAACAATTTCATGTTGCTTTGCTAAGCTTGCGGTCATCGTCTCTTGAAAGTTGATCTATGCGTCTTGAAAAATTTGTGTTAACTTCTCAAATAGATCGGAAAAATCTTGATGCATCTCCTTGCAAATGTCTTTAACCGTCGAATCCAAAGCTTGTTCATTTCCCTCTTTCCCTTGGTGGGCATTATCTTTCACCAACTCTTCTTTAATATCCAATCTACAACAATTGCCACAGATGTGTCTTCCATGTAGTTGGATTTGCGCTGCTGTAGCAAATTACTTTGAGGAATAAGTCATTTGTGCTTCAATTTCTACGGAAGATGTTGAACTGATTTCAATTTTCTCAATGTAACCATAGGGTGAAAAGTCTTGGTTGAAGATTTCCTTTATAATAGGATAGATTACATTCAAAATTCTAACCAACAGTGTAGCATCATTGGAGACTTGGAAAGTTTGAGTATTCATCTTGGACAAAGAAGTGAATTAGATGATAATGCAGCAACTTGTTTAAATCAATCTTTGCACCTCAGGCCAAGCTTTGAAGTAACTGACCAACGCTAGAAGCAACTTTGGCTTGTGTTGGTGTTTGCATAACTAACTGAACAATCTGCTATGAATCAATGAACCTATCCGCACTATGAATCAGCTACTCTAGTGTTTTTCTACTGAACAATCTGCAAGATTCCAGCTAAATCAGTGAACCTGGAACCAGATCATAAGGTTCAACTGTAGGTTTCTTTAATCACAACTTTGGAACTAAATTTCTTGACCAACTTCAATCAGAACAAGCAGATCTTATGTCCGATGCCTCATTGTCTTGTTCACTGTGAATTCTTTGTTTGAATAAAGTAATGAAGCTAAGCTTAGGTTAATTCAGCAAGATCACTATAGATTCTGCTGATTTGAATTCAATTCCAGCTGAATCGATGTAACAATAGTTCATGTCAAGAATTTAGTTACCATTCGTTATAATAGCAAATTCTAAACTGAAAACTTGAACCAAAACAATCAGACAGGAGCGCTTGAAGTCAATTGCAGCACGAACTTGATAAATTTCAACTAGATCTTGAATGACTTAGTGCAGCACGATCTTTGCAACTTTAACTTGAATCTGATCAGCACAAGCTTAAATTTGATATAACAATGCTAAATGTTGCTATTGATTCAAGAGCTAGATATCTATTTAACTTAATTTTGGAATCAAATCAAGGCTCTGATACCAATTGTTATGATACAAGCTAAACTTGGATCATAACCTAGGGTTTCAAGAGATTTATACTAGAAAATGATAGATTGAAATGAGGATCACAAGAATTAGATGAGAAGAAGAGAGATTTAGATGAGAATTAGATAAGATAATGTAAGATTTGAGATGAGAATCAAGACATAAAGAGCATTGAAGCTCAAAGAGAGAGAAAGATCATTTCATTCATTCAACACTTGAAGAGTACAAGAGAAGCTTCACCTATTTATAATAACTAGAGCTAATGAGATACAATGTTCCTAGACACATTAGACTAACCAACTTAAGAAGAAGAAGCCGCCATATTTGACTCTTACCAACTAACATCTTGACCTTGCACCAACTACTAGCCGACATCATACTAACACAAGCCAATACTTGACATAACTAATGACTTATGCTACTTATTACATTCATTGAATTACTAATACTAAAGCACCCTATGTCTAATATAGTCGGGTCATGATATTTTGCAAAGGATTACTTAAGACATTGCCATTTAGACCAACATGTGAGGTTCTCGGGCTACAAATGCTGCACTGTAGGCTCTTAAGTTTGGTCATTGGAGTTGAAATTTTGTTGGTACGATACAACAGTGGAAGACCTCCTAAGATATATTCTTCCAACTGTAAGGGTTATCATCTACAACATTTCCTAAACAATAAAGGCTCTTCTCTCTTAGATTCTTGAGGACAAGAATCTCTAAAGGGGGGAGTATTGCTATAATTCTAATAGTTGGGGCATGTGAAAGATTGTAAGTAGTAGCTTATGTCAATAAAGATCATGTAAGGGGTTGGTCAAAGGGTCGAGGCCGGTTAGTTAGGTTAGTTGGTTAATGTTGGCAGGCTATGGAGTTAAGTCGGTTGAAGGCATATGTCTTGGTTCATTGTATCTCCTCTAACCGACATTAGCTTAGAGTTAGTATAAGAGAGTGATCTCTTCCATTTTAAGGGATAACTTTGATGAATACAAAATATCTTTGGAAATTATTCTCTCTCTCATCTAACTCTCTCTATTTCTCATCTCCCTTCACTTCTCTTCTCATCTAAATTCTCATCTATCTTAGGTTATGATTCGGGATTGCTCTCGATTATAACAACATCCAAGTTGATTTGGATAGGACTAAAGGATATCATTGATGCTGGCAATTCCATGAAGAATCGGGTCAATGCAGACCGAGAATATGAGCTGCGATGTTATTCATGCCCATTTTAAGGCAAACTCAAATGAACTTAAGCGGCAGCACACAAAAATGGAGAAGTTATTTATGCCAATTTTAAGTTATTTACCATGAAAATATGAATGAAAATAAATTAAAGCGAACTCAAATGAACTTAAACCAAAACACCAGAAAATGACAAAGCTATTCATGTCAATTTTAGGTTATTTACCATGAAAATACACACAGAATCAAATTAGGGCAAACTCAAATGATCTTAAGCCGCAACAAAAAAAATTTGAGAAACTATTTATGTCAATTTTAAGTTATTTACCATGAAAATATGCACGAAATCAAATTAAGCCAACTCAAATGAAGTTAAACCATAGCAAACGAAAATTACAAAGCTATTCATGTAAATTTTAGGCTATTTACCATGAAAATGCAAACAAAATCAAATTAGGGCAAACTGAAATGAACTTAAGCCGCAACACACAAAAATGGAGAAGCTATTTATGTTCATTTTAAGTTATTTACCATGATAATGTGCACGAAATCAAATTAAGGCCAACTCAAATGAACTTAAGTTGCAACACATGAAAATTACAAAGCTATCAAAATCAATTTTAAGTTGTTTACCATGAAAATGCACACAAAATCAAATTAAGGAAAACCCAAATGAACTTAAGCTGCAACAAACAATAGTGGAGAAACTATTTATGTCTATTTTAAGTCATTTACCATGAAAATATGCACAAAATCCAATTAGGGCAAACTCAAATAAACTTAAACCACAACACATGAAAATTACAAAGCTATTCATGTCAATTTTAGGTTATTTACCATGAAAATACACATGAAATAAAATTAGAGCAAACTCAACTAAATAGAAGCCACAACTCACGAAAATGAGAAGCTATTTATGTTAACTTTAAGTTATTTGCCATGAAAATCTGCAAGAAATCAGATTAGGGCAAACTCAAACAAACTTGAACCACAACACTTGAAAATGGAGAAGATATTATGTTATTTACCTTGAAAATGAAGAATGAAGAAGTGAATGCAACGAAAATGGGGCACAACAAACAGAAGGAGCAGAGCGACGAGGAGGAGTGGAGCTACGAATAGGAGTTGCGAATGTTATTTTCTAGTCGAGCCATCTTTCTTCTTCACAAGGATCACGGGTGAAGCGAAAGGACTATGGGTTGGTCGAATAAAGTTCATGTGAAGAAGTTCCTCCACTTGCCTCTCTATCTCTGACTTTTGGCCGTGTGCATATCGATAAGGCCTAATCTTCACTGGATCAGCATTTGCACGCAAAGGAATGGCATGGTCCACACTCCTTGGAGGAGGAAGACTCTTAGGTGGCTCAAAGATGTCACCAAATTCATCCACTAAGGTCTGCACTTCTGGTTGAAGACCCTACTGCAGCTCAACCATAGCTATCATGAACAAATGACCGATCCATTGTATTGCCTTCTTCTTGATCCCATCGGGCACACGTTTGCCATCAATTATCTTGAGTTGAGCTTCCTTTGACATGCCCCTCAAGGATACTTTGGTGACATGACCCTCAAATGCCACGGTCATCTTATCAAAATAGAATATAACCGGGTTGAAGGTCCTCATCCAATCCACCTCTAGCACCATATCACAACCCCCCAAAGGAAGAACTTTGAAATCAAAGGTGAAGTGATGTTCTTGCATAGACCATGGGAATGCTATGCACTTGTTATGAATGGTTAGAGAGTTGCCATCAGCCACCATCACTTGCAAAGAATGAGTCTTTATCGCTTCATGCCTTGCTTTCTTACTCAACTAGGATCGATGAAACTATGTGTACTCCCACTATCAATGAAGATAACGATGGAATGTTTTCCAGCCTTACCTCTGATTTCGATAGTGTTATGAGCTCCACTATCAGTTAAAGCCTTCATTGATATCTCCACTTCATCTTCACTCAATTCATCTTGGGAAGAATCACCAACCCTGTCACTTTCTGCTGCTAAACGTTCACTGCCTATTTCAGCTTCAACACGGGTCCCTTTAGCACACATTATTGCTTGTGTTTTGCCCCTATGTCTAGGCTAATATGGCTGGTTACAACGAAAGCAAAGTCTCACCGAGCTTCTGCCAACAGCACATTTAAATCCAGCACCAGATCCCGCACCTGCACCAGAACCTGTTTTCTGTTGTGGCCTTTACTTGCTGTTTGGCTGCTTAAACTTGTCATTCGGTTGGACATGAGTGGCTTCTATCAATTTTTCCTTGTTATAAGCACTTGACAAGGTCTTAGGGCCAATGGCTTTCACCATGTTCTTGATCCTAGGCTTTAATCCACTTATAAAGCAAGACACATAATATGACTCGGTATCCTCGGGAGCTAAAGACAAAACAAACAGAAAATTGGCTCTTAAATTCTCAAATCTAAGCATGTACTCACTCACAGTTGAAGTTTGAGATAATTTGTTAAAATTATCCACAACGTCCGTTGATTCTCCTTCTCCATAACGTTCGCACATTTCTTCTACGAATTGGCCCCAAGAAAGGTTCGGTTTGCTCTTCAACAAACTGTAATACCACACCTCATGGTCGCCATGTAGATGTACTGCAGCTAATTGGAGTTTTTCATCATCAGGAATGTCATAATACATGAAGTACTGGTCACACCTTCTAAGCCATGATTCCGGTAACTTGCCATCAAACGGAACAATTTCAACTCTTGGCTGCCTGTGATTACCACTCTTACCACCAGATATCATGTCATTACTCATGTTCCTATGTTGATAATGTCGATCAGGAGGTCTGTCCAAATGTTCGAACTCATCAAAATCAGCACTGCGCTGCAAAACTGAGTTCTGAGGCCTGCTGTTGTGGTCTGAATTCGAAGCTTCAGGTCTGCAATGTGCCTGTCCAGAGACTCGATTCTGATTGTCTACATCAAATTCATGTTGCAGAGATTGATATCTAATGTTAATTGAAGGTACTACAGTCGCTTGAACTATCGGAGACTTGTCACGGTTCCTCACCAAAGTCTCAGGCCTGTCAACATGTTCTTGCTACTGATCGGGTTCTTTTTGATGAAAAATCTGACTTGCAGGCTTCAGGATTGCCTCAATGCTTGATTCTCCTCGTTTATCAACCTGATCTTGCAATTTTTCAATTTTCTCCTCAATTTTTTGCAATCGTGCCTCCTTATCCATCATCAATTTCAACATCTGCTGAATGTTGTCATTTTGCTGTTCAAACTTCATATCAGACCTCGCATTTTACTGATCAAGCTTAGCATTCAATTGTTCAAGCTTGTCATTCAATTCCTTATAGTGATCGGTTGATGCATTCACACCCAAATTTGTAACCGCAGCCACAAAATCCAGTCCAGAGCCTGGTGCATTAGCACCTCCAGCTCCGGATCTGGTTCTCACGCCTTCAATCGTGTTTTTTATACATATTTTTTGATTTTGCTAGCCTTAACCAATCAATTGATTGTAGAACCAGCTTTGATACCACTTGTTAGCTTCCAATTAAGAATTGAAAGCCTAACCTAGTAGAAGAAGGAGCTAAGGTGAGAAGAGAAGTGAAAGGGGATGAGAAATAGAGAAAGAGATGAGAAAAGAGAGTTAATTCCGAAAAGGAATCAGTTTGTATTTTATTGAATAGTTGAATTACATGCTTAGGACCCTATTTATAGACATTTGGATACATTGCATCAAGAAATAACCGAACTGAACCAAACTAACTGCAATTCCTGCCAATTCTGCTGCAATACCCTGAGTTTGACCCGCATTAACCAGCTAACCCCTTTTGGCGCCTAAAAAAGACTTCAACTAACAATTAAAATCATACAACTCAACAATAGAGACACTAACCAGCCCCTACAACTAGAAATTACAATTAAATTCTAACGATTCATAACACAAACAGAAGGAGCAGAGCGACGAGGAGGAGTGGAGCTACGAACAGGAGTGGCGAATAGTGCTGGAGTTGCAGTGAGGGAGAGTTCACTTTCTTTTAACCTTTTTTTTTATTTTTTTTGATATCGAAAATTATGGTTGGAAAATTTTGTAGATTTGGCGGGATATTGCTAAAATTTCATTTACCCCCTCTACTGCTCCTTTGCAATGTAATTTACGACTAGTCGAATCTCATAACTGACGATAAACTATATATATTGTCATAAATAATGCACGATTTCATAATTAATTCTGAACAACTTATATTTTTTGTCATAACTGTCATACCATTTAAGACAATTTTTACTCTATGTCTTAACCAGTTATCCTAAATAAGTATCAAATCGAGTTGACAATCTGGTACCAAACGAGTTATGTGTTAAACCACTCGACTCATACTCATTTATTAGTTACAACAACAACAACAAAAACAGCAACAGCAACAACAACAATCCCAGTGCCTCAAGGGCTTTCGCAAAAGCGGGGTCTGGGGGAGGGATAGATGTACGCAGCCTTCCCCCTTCAGGGTGTTAACAAGAAGATAGGTTGTTTCCAAGGACCCCCAACCTGAGAGACAGGTTGTCATCGCATCATGGCAACTTGTAAGCAATAGGGCAGCAATGCATAACGCCCTATAGGAGACTTCAAGGAAAAACCATGCCTCATAAGGCAGCAAAACAAGCAAGTAAACAGATAGGTGGATAGGTAGATAGGTGCACTCCAATAGGTCCTATGCACCTAGGAACACAAGTATAGCAAAATAAGCAGTTGCATGAGGTCGCTACATCTGCTACCACTATGTTAGTCCTCCATTGAGCTCTATCTCCATCGAGCTCTATCTAAAGCCATATCCTCTCGTGGGTTTAGGTGGTTGAGGTCCTGCCATAATGACTGCATTCATCCCTTCTTTGGCCTGCTTCTTCATCTCCTGCCTAGCGTGGTACGGAGCTGATCGCATCTCCTAACCGGAGCAGTGGTTGGTCTCCTCCAAACGTGCCCGAACCACTTCAAACATTGCTTCTTTATTTTATCTTCTCTCAAGACCACGGCCCACTATGCCTCTTACCACATCCCAGATGACCGCCCCTGGGAACACTAGTCAAATTGTTGATACGCAAACAAGCGTACAAGTAAAGTTATGGCACTAGATCGAGCTTACGAGTGTTCAAACGCTCCTACCCGCTACATCGGATACACCAATCCTAGTCATCCATAGAGCTCTGCCTAGAGCCATCTCTTCATTTAGGTTGAGACAGGTGAGATCCCGTCGAATTGTCTCCATCTAGTTCTCCTTTGGTCGTCCTCTCCCTCTCTTCCCCTCTGTTATGTGGAGTTGTTCGCATCTCCTGACAGGGACAGCGGTGGGTCTCCTTCTAACATGCCTAAACCGCCACAGTCGTTTCTCCCTCAACTTATCTTCTATTGGGGCGACACCTAATTTACTTCTTATGACATCATTTCTGATCTTGTCCCTCCTTGTGTGTCTGCACATCCACTTCAGCATCCTCATCTCCGCCACCCTTATCTTTTGTGTTTGGTGACACTTTATAGGCTAGCACTCTACTCCGTACGACATAGCTGGCCTCACTACCGTCTTATAGTATTTACCCTTTAATTTTAGCGGGAACCTCCTATCACACAATATCGCCAAGGCCATTCTCCATTTGTGCGAACCCACTTTAATCCTATTTTTGACATCTGCATCCACTTCACCATCGTTCTGCACTATGGAACTGAAGTATTTAAAGCATGCTTTCTGAGGAATGTGCTTTGATCCAATCCGTACGACTGCTGCACTTGGCATCATTTATTAGTTACATAAGTATTATTTTTGTACCCAATCAAACTTCAATTAGGGAATAGATTAAGAAGATAAGAGTTCAAATAGAAATGAGTAACAAAAACATTTTACAAACAAATTAAAAAAAAGCATCTAACTTTCAGAAAATTTTAACATTGGTACCATGACATTATATAACGCTAGTAAATTGTTACAATAATTGTCATTTAAAAAACCGTTGCAACAAACAATTGTCATATGTAATTGTGCTCAACGGTTACTTTTTTGTTACAAAAACTGTTACCAAAGACATCCTTATGCAATGGTCTTAGAACCATTGCAAAACCGTTGCATAAATTTAGCTTTTGGAACGGTTTTGGAGCCATTGCAAAACAACCATTACCATAGGCCTATTTTGTAGTAGCGAAGATTGGCCCTCGGGCACAAGATGGCAAGTTTGAAGAAGGATGAGTCTTTGATAACCAAGAAAGATCTTCTTTGATGGTGTTAGGATCAATTGGGCTCTGAAGGACATTAAAGACCACCGAAGGGTCTGACCGAAGCAAACGTATCAGTTGCTCAATGGGGCTGTCTACTTAAGGAAGGGGAGCAGAGACAGTGAATGAGATTTGGACCATCATTAAATCAAAGGAAGCAACAGATGAAGAGCAAATGAATAAAGATTATGCAATTCAAGAACAAAGCCAAGAGTTTGCAAGAGCGCTTAATGACAACGAAGAGAGAGATTAGAGCAGAAAAGTGAAAATTTCAAGCCCTAACTATCGTACTTATAGACACGCTAGAAGGAAAAGCAAGTGACATACAGTACTCTCTTGAGCTCCCTGTAGCCATTAACGGTCAAATCAGGCAAGTTTCTGCCCGTTGTAAATCTGAATTTACCAACGGCTAAGGGGGGGCATTTGGTTGCACCCAAATTTCAAAGGGACTGGGACGACGCCATTTTGGATAAAATGCCACGTGGTCAGCACACCATCTAGAGAGGATTATTACCCTTCACAAACGTATCAACCACTTAAGGCACAAGATGGTAGAGGGGTGAAGGAAGCTCGAGCTCGAGGGGCTGCCTTGAAGGTTGCAAGATAGGTGGTTTCAAGACTCGAGATAGTTACTTGGAGCGTAGTCTCAAATACTTGGGCACTAAGCTCAATCCAAGAGAACGAGGGGCTTCTAGAGGGGACTTCTGCTAGGAATATGGACGTGGGCACCAAGGATTTCCCTACAATACTTCATTTAGGACACGTACATTGAAGATTTGCCCGGGTAAAGAAGATGGCTAGTGGTCAGATGTGGGTTAAGCTATCGTAAAAATAGGAGCAGTCGTTATTTTCTGTTTTCTGTAATGAAGGACTCTATATCAGTCCAAAGTAGTATGTACACTCAATACAAAACTTCTTCAAGTTTTCTTTTATAGCACACTTGTGCTCTTTTCTTAAGAGTAGCATAGCTTAATGTAACCTAACATAGCATAGAACTTTGCTGTACTTACTTCTTCAGTAATATAGTTTCTCGAGCTTCAAGTAAGACTTTCCAGTTTTAATCTATTCACACAAATCGACAAATTTAGATTTCAGGCTTTAGTTTAAGGCTTTGATAGCCAAAGCGTGACCCTTGATTACGTTGGTTCTAATCCAAGGAACAAAATATGGTTTGCTCCACCTTAATCTTGTCAGATCTAAACCCATTTGAGTTATCATAAGTCAAGGGTGCCAGGCTTAAAAACATGATTGACCCAGGCCCAAAAGTGGACTGCTGAGCTCTTGGGTTTGTTTCCACCCTAATTCCTGACTTTTAAGTGTGCAAGGAAAGGTGTCTGTGGTCCCTGCTTCGTCATTGTAATTGCCACTTAAGTTAGATCCACATCCTTTAATTTTCTGTCAATAAATACATAAAAATCTACAAAAAAACATTTATCAAATGTCTTCTTAATTGAAGCATGAGCAGAACCCGCGGTATAACCGAAATCAGAAATGCCAATATATCACAACTTTTTCTTCGAAAACGGTGAGTGATTGAGGTTAAAGATGTGCGTTTCTTTTTTTTTTTTTTTTTCTTGATAAGTCAGTATGTATATATCAAAAAAACCGCACCAATGTACGTTCATACATGAGAACGAGGGGCATACCCCAAGATGGCCGAAGCCTACAAATGCAGTCAAAAAGAAAGCACAACACGCAAAAGCAACAAAGAGGAAATACAAAGGAACATCAATGGAAACTCCTAAGTACAAGCCTCTAAACAAAGGAAAAACAAGGTGTAAAAAAACAACAATGAAGATCCTTAAAACCGAAAGAACAAGAGTGCACTCGAGCCCAGTCTTGGAAGAGAAATGAGATGTTGAAACTGCTTCTTCAAAACTGTTCAAGCGTCATCATACTCAACAAAGGACTGTGAAACCCGTGACAACTCGCAACAAGCCCTCGAATCGGCCATATGGCCAAAGTCGCAGACAAGCAAAGGAAAGAAGGGACATGGATGGTACTTGTGGCCCATTCTGATGTCCAGCAGGCGAAGAGAAGTCCAAGTGGAAATAGACAGAGTTAGCCTGCTTCCAAAAGCCATCTCCATCATCAGCCCGACGATTGGTCTGTGGTCCAACATACTTGACCCAGCGTAAACCAAATTTCCCTCAACACATCCAACACGCCCACACGAAGTAACATAGCGTAGCCCAAGCGGGGAAAGGGCCCCCTAGCAGAAAATCGACTGGGGGGGGGGGGGGGGGGGGGTGGAGCCCATGCGGGCCTGAGTGACAGGCCCAACACGGGCAAAATCCTGTGTGGGCCTGAAAGAAGCAGGCCCAGCACGGGCAGGAGCAGCCCGTGAGGGCCTGATTTGGTCAGGCCCAACACGGGCATGCAAACCGAACTGGGCCTTTGGGCCCGGTTCAAAAAAAAAAATTTTTTTTTTTTTGAATTTTTGAGGACCCCCAACAGCATGGAGGTAGAAAGAGTGGGTCGTGGCTCGTTTTGGCCCATTCCGCAGCCAAGCTGGTGAAGAGCAATCCAAGTGGAAATAGACGGTGTCAGCCCGGCTCAAGGCCATCCCTATCCTCAGCCCAACGATTGTCCCACACCCCAACCTTACTTAGCCCAGTTTGAGTCCATCACTACCTTCAACCCAACTAACACGAGGCGGGCCTTAGTGGCTAGCCCAGTATCATGTAAAGCACTTCCATCCTAAACTTGGACTCAAAGGCCCACTCTCATCAGGCTCGGACGCCCCACAACCCGTGGTCCCATCAACAAGCCTAAGCACCCTCCATGAACCCGAGCACCGCCCTTGCACCACCCAAACACCACCCCATCAACCACCCCAAACCTGAACAGGGAGGAGAGAGAAGCCCCACAACCCCATACCATTGGCCGAGAGGGTGAGGAGAGACGAACGAGGCACCATGACCAAGAAGGCTATGATACCAGCAACCCCTGGAGCACACCGACCATCATCATCAGCAAACACATTCATGTTTGGAGAGGCATGACACGTACACCAAGAGAGGACCCAAACGCATTCATCATCAACAAACGCAACCATGGAAAACAAACCCCTAACCCAACACTCAAGATGAAACCTTTTTGCACATTTGTTTTGTTTTCACATTCATGGCAACCCCACACGCACAACTAGAAACAAAATGGAGCAAACATTGTCCATTAGGTGTGCTACCCCACACTACCATAAAGGGAATGGACGACATTAAGAGCATTAAGCTCAACCTCCGCCAGCAAACAGTGGAAGGGTTCGAGCGGCTATCCCAAATTTTCTAGTCTTTGACTTCATTTGACCTATTGATTATTAAGAGTAACTCCCGAGATGGGTATCTGCAAGGATTAGGACACACATAGAGACTTTTAGTCCCATTCCCTATGTTGTTTCATGTCTCACCTACTTAAAAGACCCTCAAAAATGTTCCTGCACTAACAGGCGCGCGCTTTTCCCTACACTAAAGGGCATTTAGAGTAGCCTCACTCCATAGCAGGCTCGAGTGGGATTGCATGTCTTTGGACACCACGGCTAGCCCAACACGCCCTTAGCTTGTCAAACCCATCAGGTATGAGGGCCCACACCATCTTTCATGGACTGTGGATAGGTCAGAGTCAAGTTGAACCCTCAAAATTGGAATTACAACATTAATCATAAACAAAGCGGTACTGAAGACGGTCACTACCAATATCAATCACAGGTTACTCTTGCCCCCACATTGAGGCATCTATAATGAGCAGTTAAATAGCCATCAACATACCTTGCCAACTTCAACAACAGTGAGCATAATACAATAGTGGAGCACATATCATATCAATAAATCACATCTCCACCCCAAACACAGACAAGGTATACACACAGTTGGCAAAGCAATTTTATACTGTAAATTATTAGTGCACATATCATCACAAGAGTGAAACATAATCATCTCAGTCTACTACTAAACAACCACAAGTTAGTTCATAAAAGACCAAAATCCACAAAGTGCCTTTTATTATTCAAATTAAGACAACCCACTAATCATCAAGTTTCTCAAGCCAAGTGCAAGTGTCATCAAACTATCTGCACTAACTTCAAATAATCATCACAATAATATTTCCACCATAATCACTGCACATAAGCCACCAATAGCCAGCAAATATCAGTGGAACCACAGTAATCACAAGAAATTATGATCAAACACTATATCACATCGGCTCTCGGGTGCTCAACAAAATCCCCACAATGGAATGTCTCACATTACATTACTAAGACATTTAGCTATTCTACTTACCAACTCAAACTCTAGGTCAATTCAACATTACCTGTTTGAGAGGAATCCCAAAATATGGCACTACTAACAAGCTAAAACATATAGCAATTAGCATAATGGTTCCCATCTATATCAAACACCGAACTGGTATCAAAATATTCCTTTAACACAATCGACAATTTACCTCAATGTAAAACCCAATCCATAGTACTTCATTAGTACAACAACTTTGATTAGAGCACTTCAATACACATAATTTAGGTCAAGATATATAGATCGGATCTACCAATGACATATGACATATCAGGATGAGTGTTGTTCATTAAAATGTTACACTATTTAACATCTTAGCATATTTAGCTTGTTACAATATCACCTTTCCTCCATTTTCAAGTGAACACTCGGGTTATGTTGAATATCATCAATGTGATCAATCTCTCTAAGGATGTTTCCACATAGTCAAGAGATAAACCCCAAAGGTATTCTAGTATAAATATCACAATGCCCTCACATAGGTCTTTCATATCAAGCATAAACCTAAGGACTTTATAGCTTTTAAAATATTCACAGTTGTGCTTAAAACTGAGCATCGCATCAACATGATTTTCCACACATTAAAACATCATCAAAAACAGATTCATATGTAACTAAGGACAATCAAATTAGTTGCCACTATATAATGGTTTTGTGAAGATCATACAGAGAGTTTCAAACATATAAACTTTATTTTCAAGTTTGGAACCTTAGACCCCCTCGGGTTGTTCCATAACGTTTCTCCCTTAATATTATAAGTCAGTGTTTATTGATTTTGTTTCGACCCTTGGCAAAGCTCGCTAGCATCTACTCATAGTAATGAACTTTATCAGAATGGGTGCATTTATGTTTTCATAACCTCATCACGGTTTTTAGGATTTTCCTTTATCATGCAAGCACTTTCAATACCAACACCCAAAACAAAGTGCTCAGCTAAAAGCCGAGACATAAATAGGAAAACTTATTTTCGCTAGATACCCACACATTTTAATATAATTGAGATTTAAAATGATGTTCCCTACACAGTTCCTATATGGTTTCATCTAGCCTTTATAAGGAGCTGTTTAAATGAGTAGCATCTACAACAGAGCTTCCCTACAACGTCCAGGGTAGCCGGAGCCAAAAGATATCATGACCTCAAGCATTTATTTTCCTCAACAATCTCTCTCGACGAAGGTCATACCACATTCACCACGTCTATTATAGCTGATCCATTTTATTTAAAGTATTTAATTTTCAACTTCCATTTTATATTTGAGGATGTTCTCAATAGTGTCATCTTAGGAGTGAGATATAACACCATTTTGCCACCAAAACTCATGGTGTCCTTAAAGGTCATTTAAAAGGGCTATTAGTTTATTTCAATCAAGGTCGAGTTCTCACATTCAAACCTAGCAAGCAAGAATTGTTCAACCTGTTTGATTAACTTTACCACATGTTGATATAATGAATGTCAATTGAAATATCCTTTGCTAAAGACATTGTCTGACCCTTCAAACACTTTATTATTTAGAAGCGCAGAAAGGACTTCAAATTTCCTTAGGACAGATTTCATCTAGTCTAATCATATATAAAATATTTTATTTTTCTTTTTATCTTGAAGGATCTACATTTCATCATATCTAGGCCAACAAAAAAAAACATTAATTTTGATATGATTGCTCATCATATGTAAACGCCTAAGATTGTTGGAAAATATATAGGTATAATGAGAAATCATTATACAATATAGGGTAAACAAGGAAACTTAAATTGATTTTATGTGAAGAATTTATACAGACCTTTCAAAAGATCAAATTTTGATATGAATAACTTTTATCACCACAGTGTTCAGTCTTGAGCTTTCACATATTTAAACTTATTCTCAATTTAATTAGACTTAAGATGAATAAAAACGATCGCCGGTTCGAGAAGCATAAATCTCAAGCTTTAGTGGGCAAGAGAATAAAATAATTGATATAACTAAATGATGGCATGAATAACATGAATAAAACGACTTTGAAAAAGGTAATGAAAGGGAAAAACTTGATCAAAGAAATTGCCTTATTGAGGAGAATCCACTGCTCTAAGTCATTTATTGCACACAGAGGGACAATGGGATGAACAGCACTTCGACCCCTTAGGCTTGTATGGCACGCCGAGGCGATGGGTTGGAGTACGACCCAACTTGCTCACTAAACAGAGGAGAGAGGTAAAATAGAAAGTTAGAAGAAAAATATATGAGATTTCTTATTTCAGTGTGTCAAATAAAACCTTGAGGCATGGTATTTATAGAAAAAAATTCCTTGCACGTAAAGGAAAAGATCATGGCAAACAATCTACCTCAAATAAGGAAAGTTATAGATATAGGAGCCTAAACGTTCAGGTCAATAATGGGAAAAATTGGTTAAGGAAAGAGCGGGAAAGGATGTGGTCAAAACGCATACTGGATCTCGAGGTTGTAGACTCAAGCCTCGAGACTGGACTATGGACAACTCCTCAAGGTAGCACCCTCGAGGTCAATTAAGGAGGACACTTCAAGCTCGAGCCAAAGGCCTTGAGCACACCCAAACGAAAGGAACTCAGGACGAGTTCATGTACGACAACTTATAGAAGGGGATATATAAACTATACTCTCTTCCTCTAGATTTTCTACGTCGGATTGGGGGGGGTGGTGGTTCACTAGACTCTAAGATTTACGCACACTCCCCCCAAATTCCTATAATCCCCACATGGTTCAATTTTGAGAAAGAAAGGAAATAAAGAATGTTACTGGTCTCACAAGGTTCAATTATGAGGAAGGAAGGAAATAAAAAATGTTACTGAGCAGTGTGACTCACAATTGACGATGCTATTGTTTTTTTGACTTGAACCAACACCTAGTTACGAAGTACGTCCCATAACCACCATTAATAAACAAGGTCTTGAACCATGGGCAATCATTGTGAGGAGCATACCTAACCCCTTCATGTGGTTCTTAAGGTCTAAACGCGCTCCGCGATGAAGACATATGATATCCCTTAAAAATAACCCAAAACCAGGTGTCAGAACTACTTTAGAGAGTAAGCCCATACTCTCGATAGGAGGACTTTCTACCATGAAACGCTACGGACTTCATTAAGAGCCTTAGGCTCAACCTCACATCATGGCAGTAAAGGCGTGCCCATCAGGTGTGCTGCTACACACCATCACAAAGGGCTATGGATGACATTAAGAGTTTTAAGCTCCCCTCCATCATGGAAGATTTGAAAGATCCTAAAGCCACTCATACAGCAAACATGGTAAGGGTTCGAGTGGCTATAACGAATTTCCCAGTCTCTGACTTTCTTTTGGCCATTGAAAATCGAGAGTAACTCTCGAGACAGGTATCCGCTAGGATTAGGACACACATAGGGGCTTTTAGTCCCATTCCCTCTTCTGTTTCACGCCTTTCCTTCTTAAAAGGGCCTTAGACATGTTCCTGCTTGAAAAGGTGTGCGCTCTAGCCTTCTCAAAGGTCTTACAATTAGAGGATCTGTTAGATAGCCTCACTCCTTAGCAAGTGTGAGTGAGATCACATGTCTTTCGGCACCAAGGCTAGGGCAACATGCCCTTAGCTTACAAAACCCTTCAGGTGAGAGTGCCGACAACATCCTTCACAGACTACAGGTAGGTCTGAATCAAGCTCAACAACCAAAATTGGAATTGTGGCATTGGTCATAAAAAAGGCGGTACTTAAGTTAGTCACTGTCAACATCAATCACAGTTTACTCTTCCCCCCTGTATTGAGGCAGCTGCAACGAGCTATTGAACAGCCATCAACATATCCTACCAAGTTCAACAACAGTGAGCATTAAAAAATAGTGGAGCACATATACAACAACAACAGTCCCAGTGCAACATGGGCTCCCGCACGAGTGGAGCACATATACAACAACAACAGCAACAACAATCCCAGTGCCTCATGGGCTCCCGCAGAAGCAGGGTCTGGGGAGGGTGGATGTACGCAGCCTTACCCTTCCGAGTGGAAGAGAGGCTGTTTTCAAGGACCCCGCCGTGAAGGATATTGTCGTCCTGCGAGCATGGTATCCTGGCATCCTGAAAATGGTTAGTCACTTTAATAGGCAAATAATACATACGACCAAAAACGATGAGTAATCGGAAAACAACTAAACATCAGATACGTACACTACCTGGAGTTATGACTGCCTATAGATCTTAAACTACCTGTCAGTCGCCGCACTAAACTACGCTGCTACATCTGCTAGCCCTCATATCAATAAATCACATCTACAGCTCAAGCACAAACTTAGTATACACATAGTTGGCAAAACAATTTTATACTGCAGAATATTAGTTTCACATATCATCACAAGAGTGAAACATAATGATAATAGCTAAACTACTTAACCACCACCAATTAGTTTATAAAAGACCAAAATCCATAAAGTTCCTTTTATTATTCAAATTAAGGCAACCCACTCATCATCAAGGTTCTTTAGCTGAGTGTTAGTATCATCAAACTATCTGCATTGACTTTAAATAATCATAAGAATAATATTTCCGCCATAATCAATACACATGAGCTACTAATAACAACCAAACATCAGTTGAAACATAGTAATCATAAGAAATTATGTTCAATCACTATATCTCTCGGGTGCTCAACAAAAACATTACCTTGGAATGTCGCACACTACAATCCCAAACCATTTATATTTTCTACCTGCCGACTCAGACTCTAAGCTCAATTCAACTTTGCAAGTTTGAGGGGAATCCCATAATCTAGCATCACTAACAAGCCAAAACTCGTAGCCGTTATTAGAATGGTTCTTATCTATATCAGACACCAAACTGGTATCAAAATATCCCTTTAACTCAATAGAGAGTCTAACTCTATGTAAAACACAGTCCATAGTACTTCATTAGTACCCTAACTTTGATTAAAGCACTTCAGTACTCATCATTTGGATCAACGGATATAGATTGGATCTACTAATAACATATGACATATAAAGACGAGTCTTGTTTATTAAAACATAATGCTATTTTTCATCTTAGCATATTAGCTTGTGACAATATCACTTTTCCTCCATTTGCAAGTGACCACTTGGGTTATATTGAATATCATCAAGAGCTAAACCCCTCAGGTATTCTAGATATTTTCACCCAAAATATCACAGTGCCCTCACATAGGTCTTTCATATCAAAGATTAGACCTAAGGAATTTATAGCTTTTAAAATTTTCACCCTCGTGCTTAAAATTGAGCATCTCGTGAACATGATTATCTACACATTCAAACATTGTCATAAACAGATTCATATGTAACTACGAGTAATCAAAATAGATGCCACTATACAGTGATTTGATAGATCACATAGCATGTTTCAAACATATAAATTTTTTTTCAAGTTTGGAACCTCAGAATCCCTCTTGTTGTTCCATAAAGTTTCTCCCTTAGCATAATATGTCTGTATTTTTTTATTTTGTTTCGACCCCTAGTGAAGCACGCTACCATCTTGTCATATTAATGAACTTCTCAGAATGGGTGCGTTTATGTTTTCATAACCCATCAAGGTTGTAAGGATTTTCCAATGTCCTATAAGCACTTTCAATGCCACACCGCCAAAGCACAGTGCTCAATTAAAAGCCAAGACATAACTATGAAAACGTACTTTAGCTAGACACTTCCACATTTAAATACAGTGAAGATTTAGCATCACGTTTCATACACATATCATATATGGTTTCATCTAACCATTACAAGAAGCCCCTTATGTCAGTAGCATTCAAAATAGAACTTCAATACAATCTCAAGGGTAGCTTGAGCTAAAAGATATCATGTACTCAAACATTTATTTTCCTCAACAATCTTTGTTGATGGAGGTGATATCAAGTTCTCCAGGTCTATTTGACATCAGCCCTTTGATTTAAGTTACTTATTTTTCAACTTTCGTTTTATATTTGTGGAATTTCTTAATACCCAATATTAGAAGCGACATACAACACCCTTTCACCACCTATGCTCATGTTGTTTTTAATGGTCATTCAAGAGGCCTCTTAGTTTTTACAATTAAGGACGAGTTGTCACATTCAAACCTAGCAAGCCATGAATTGTGAATATTGTAAGAGGTTTAACATGTTTTATTCACTTTACCACAAGTTGATATGACAAAAACAACATTAATTTTGACATGATTGCTCATTATATGAAAATGACCTGGATTGTTGGAAAATATACGGGGATAATTAAAAATCATTATACAAAATTAGGATAAACAAGAAAACTTGAACTGAGTTCAAGTGAGAAATTAATACAGCCCTTTCAAAAGAACCAATCTTGATATGAATCACTTTTGTCACCATAGTGTTCAGTCTTAAGCTTTCGCATATTTAAACTTATACTCAAAGTAATTAAAGTTACAATTATTAAAATGGATCCCAGACTTGAGAAGCGTAAATCTCAAGCTTTAGAAGGGAAAGAATTGACCGAAGAAATTGATGCATCGTGCAGAATCCACTGCCCTTAGTAGTGTGTGCCCCCACATAGGTACAATGGGACATGCGGCACTCCGACCCCAAGGGTTTACACAGCATCCACCTCAGCAGTGTACTTTGGGAGATGGGTTCGAGTAAACCGCAACTTGCTCAGTAATGGAGGAGAGAGGAGAAACAAAATTTCGGAAGAAGAAATATCAGAGATTTCATATTTCAGTGTGTCAAACAAAACCCATAGGCACAGTATTTAAAGAGAAAATTCATTGCATGTTAAGGAAAATATCAAGGCAAAGAATCTTTCTCAAATAAGGAATGTGGCCGATATGGGAACCTAAAAGTCTGGTCTGCTATAGGATAAATTAGTTAAGGAAAGTGCGGGAAAGAATGCGGTCAAAATGCGTACCAGAGTTCGAGCTCGCAACCTCGAGCCTTGAGACTGGACTATGGAAAATTCCTCAAGGTAGTAACCTCAGGTTTAGTTAAGTGGGACGCCTAGAGCTCGAGCCAAAGCCTTGAGCACAACCCAACAACAAGAACATACCACGAGCTCGATTACGACAGCTTAAACAAAAACAAGGTTCGTAAAAATAAAATTATGGGTAAGAATAGTGCACATCACATCGCACGGTAACCCGTCGGCCGACTTGGGAAGGTTGCCAAACCCATCAGGTGCAAGTGCCCACACCATCCTTCACGAACTATGGGAAGGTTGGCATCAATCTCAACCCTCACCATTGGAATTATGGCATTGATCATAAGCAAAGCGGCACTTAAGTTTGTCAATGCCAACATCAAACACATGTTGCTCTTACCCTACATTAAGGCATCTGCAAAGAGCTGTTAAAAAGCCATCAACATATCTAGCCAACTTCAACAACAGTGAGTATAAAAGAATAGAGGAGCACATATCATTTCAATAAATCACATCCCCATCTCAAGCACACACCTGGAATACACACAGTTGGCAAAACAATTTTATATCACAGAATATCAATTTCACGTATAATCAAAAGAGTGTAATATAATCATCTCAGCTTAACTATTGGACCCTCACCAGTTAGTGTATAAAAGACCATAATCGACAAAGTGCCTTTTTCTTATTCATCATTGAGGCAACCCACTCATCATCCAGGTTCTTGAGCCAAATGTTAGTGCCACCAAACTATCCGCATTGACTTTAGATAATCATCACAACAATATTTCCACCATAATCTATACACGTGAGCTAGCAATAACAACCAAACATCAGTCAAACAATAGTAATCATAAGAAATTATGGCCAATCACTTTATGACATTTGCTCTCGGATGCTCAACAAAACCCTCATAATAGAATGTCTCACACTACATTTCTAATCCATTTTAATTCTCTACCTATCAACTCAGAATCTATGGTCAATACAACAGCCTGGGTTTGATGAGAATCCCATAATACGACATCTTTAACAAGCCTAAACGCATTGCCATTGGTAGAATGTTCTCATTTATATCAGAAACCCATCTGATAAAAAAATATCCCTTTAACACAATACAGAGCTTATCTCAACATAAAACCCAATCCATGGTACTTCATTAGTACCTTAACTTTGATAAGAGCACTTCAAAACCTACCATTTGGATTGAGGTATATAAATTAGATCCACCAATGACATATGACATAAAAAGTCGAGTGTTGTTAATTAAAACATAACACTACTTCACATCTTATCATATTAGCTTCTAGCAATATCACTTTCTGTCCCTTTTCAAGTGAACACTTGGGTTACGTTGAATTTCATGAAAATAACCAAACTCTTTAAGGACTTTTCAACATAGTCAAGAGTTAAACCCCCATGGTATTCTAGTAATTTTCACCCCAAATATAATAGTGCCCTCACATAGGCCTTCAATATCAAGCATAAACCTAAGGATTTTATAGCATTTACAATATTCACACTAGTGCATAAAATTGTGCATCTCATTGACATGATTATCCACGCATTCAAACATCACCATAAGCAGATTCATACGTAACTAAGGACAATCAAATTAGATGTCACTATATAGTGGTTTGAAAGATCACACATAGAGTTTCGAACATATAAACTTTATTTTCAAGTTTGGAACCATAAAGTTTCTCCCTATATATCATAAGTCAGTATTTTTTGGTTTTGTATCGACCACTAGCAAAGTGCGCTCACATCTAGTTATATTAATGAACTTTTTGAGAATGGGTGCAATTATGTTTCCATAACCTTATCAAGGTTTTTGGGATTCACATCTATCATACATGCACTTTCAACACCAACATCCAAATAAAGTGCTCAATTAAAAGCCAAGACATAACTAGGAAATCCTAATATGGATAGACACTCCCACATTTAAATAAAGTAGAGATTTCAGATCATGTTTACTACACAGTTCATATACTGTTTCATCTAGCCTTTGCAAGGAGCCCTTTAAATGAGTAACATTCACAACAGATATTCCCTACAACCTCCAAGGTGGCCCAAACTAAAAGATATCATGTCCTCAAGTATTTATTTTCCTTAGCAACCTCTCTCGATGAAGGTTATATCACTTTATTTTCAAGGTTATACTCATGGTGTTTTTAAAGGTTATTCAAGAGGGCAATTCGTCCTTCTAGTTAAGGTCATGTTCTCACATTTAAGCCTAGCGAGCAATGAATTGTCAATATTATTAGAAGTTCAACCTATTTTATTCACGTTACCGCAAGTTGTTCTAATGAATGTCTATTTCAATATCCCTTGTTAAAAACATTGTTTGACACTTCAAACTCTATACTATTTAGAAGCATTGAAGAGACTTCAAATTTCCTTGGGAAGGATTTCATCTAGACCAGTCACATATTATAATATTTTATTTTTCTTTTATCTTGAAGGATTAGATTTCAACATACCAAGGCCAATGAAAACAATGTTGATTTTGATATGATTCCTTACTGCATGTAAACGGCTTAGATAGTTGGAAAACATATATGGGGATAATGAGAAATCATTATACAATATCCTGATAAACAATAAGAACTTAAATTTTGTTTCAGTGAGAAATTTATACAGTCCTTTCAAAAGATCCAATCTTGATATGAATCACTTTTATCGCCATAATGTTCAGCCCTAAACTTTCACATATTTAAACTTATACTCAAATTAATTAGATCTTAAATGATTAAAAACGATTCCAGTCTTGAGAGGCATAGTGGGAAAGAGAATAAAATAATTTTATAACTAAATGCAGGCATGAATAAGATGAATAAAACAACTTTGAACAAGGTAATAGAATGGAAAGAATTGACCAAAGAAATTGCCGCACCTTGAAAATCCACTCACCTAAGTCAGTTGAAGAAATATCGAAGATTTCATATTTTAGTGCATCAAACAAAACCTTAAGGCACGGTATTTGTGGAGAAAATTCCTTGCACATTAAAGGAAAGATATTAGCAAAGAATCCGCCAAAAATACGAAAAGTGGCAAATATGGGGGCCTCAAAATCCGGTCAATTATGGGAAAAATTAGTTAAAGGAAGAGCGGGAAAGGATGTGGCCAAAACACACCCTCGAGCTTGAGCTTGTGGCCTTGAGCCTCAAGACTGGACGATGGCCAACTCCTCAAGGTTGCCCTTTCAATGTCAATTAAGGATGACACCCCGAGCTTGAGCCAAAGGCCTCGAGCACAACTCAACAACAAGAACTCGCCATGAGTTCATTTACGACAACCTAAACAAATACAAGAGTCGTAATAATAATAGTCTCGATTGGAAAAAGTCCACACCATGCCACACCCTGATGTGCCGGCTAGCTCAGCGAGGCAAAGTGGGCACGTGTATGTCTGTTGTTCAGAAAACCTACTCTAGACCACACAAGACTTCACCAAGTGCAAGGAGAAGGGGATATATAAGGTAGACTCTCCAACTGTAGTTTTTCTACGTGGGCTTGGGGTTTTTTCACAAGACTCCAAAATTGAAGCATGCTACCCCCAAATTCCTACAATCCTTCACATGGTTCAATTTTCTAGAAGGAAAGCAAAGAAAGAATGTTACTGAGCAGTGAGACCCACACTTGATGATACTATTGTCTTTTGGACTTGAAACAATAACTAGTGACTAAGCATGTCCCACAACCACCCATTAGTGGACAAGGTCTATCAACCATGAGTAGTCATTGTGAGGAGCATACCTAACCCCTTCATGCGGTTCTCGAGGCTGAAACGCACTCCATATCAGGACGTGTGATGTCCCTCAAAAATAATTATAAACCAGATATCGGAACTACTCTAGACAGTAAGCCCTTACTCTCAACCGTCGGACTTTCTATCCCCACAGTCCCGTAGGTGAGTCCATCAAGTGCGCTGACCCACATCACCATAAAACGCAGTGGACATCATTAAGGGCCTTAAGCTAAACCTCACGCCATGGCAGTAACGGTGTGCCCATCAAGTGTGCTACCCCCCACCACTATGAAGGGCTATAGATGACATTAAGAGTATTAAGCTCAACCTTCGCCATCCCAGATTTGACATATCCTAAAGCCACTCATACAGCAAACACGCGAAGAGTTTGACTAGTTATCACAAATGGCCCGGTCACTGAATTTGTTTGACCCATTGAACATTGAGAGTAACCCCCGAGACAGGTAACCGCTACGACTAGGACACATAGGGGCGTTTAATTCCATTCCCTCTGTTGTTTCACCCCTTGTCTTCTTAAAAAGGCCTTAGACATGTTGCTGCTGTAATAGGCGCACACTCTTTCCTTTTTAAAAGGTCTTTCGATGGATCTTTTAGATAGTCTCACTCCTTAAAGGGATCGAGTGAGATCAAAATGACTTTTGACATGACGGCTAGGGCAACATGCCCTTAGCTTGCCAAACACATTAGTTGTGAATGCCCACACCATCATTTTTGAACTGTGGGTAGGTTAGCATCAAGCTTAACCCTCACAATTGGCATTATGGAACTGATCATAAAAAAAGTGGTACATAAGTTAGTCACTTCCAACATCAATCACAGGTTGCTCTTACCCCCACATTAAGGCATCAACAACGAGCTGTTAAACAACCGTCAACATATCGAGCTAGCTTTTGCAATAGTGAACATAAAACAATAGTGGAGCACATATGATATCAATAAATCACATCCCCACCTCAAGCACGCAACTAGCGTACACACAGTTGGCAAAACAATTTTATACCGCAAAATATTAGTTTCACATATCATCACAAGAGTGAAACATATTAATCTCAGCTCAACCATTGGGCCACCATGGATTAGTGTATAAAAGACCGTAATCCACAAGGTACCTTTTGTTATTCATATTAAGGCAACCCACTCATCATCTGGGTTCTCGAGCCTAGTGCTGGTTCCATCAAACTTTCCGCATTGACTTTAGATAATCGTCATAATAATATTTCCATCATAATCAATAAATATGAGTAAATATAACAAGCAAATGTCAGTGGAACCACGGCAATTGCAGGAAATTAGGGTCAATTAATGTATCACATCAGCTCTCGGATGCTCAACAAAATCCCCACAATGAAAATATCTCACACCACATTCCTAATCAATTTAAATTTTCTGCCAACTCAGACTCTAAGGTCAATTCAACAGTACAAATTTGGAAGGAATCCCATAATATGGCACTACTAACAAGCCCAAACACATAGCCACAGTAGAATGTTCTCATCTATATCAAACACCCAACTAGTACCAAAATATCCCTTTAACATGATAGAGAGTTCCCCTCAACGTAAAACCCAATCCATAGTACTTAATTAGTACCTTAACTTTGATTAGAGCGCTTTAATACTCATCATTTGGATCAACGTGTATGCATTGGATCTACCAATGACATATGACATATGAGGATGAGTTTTGTTCATTAAAACGTAACACTATTTAACATCTTTGCGTATTAGCTTGTGACAATATCACTTTTCCTCTTTTTTCAAGTGAACACTTGGGTTATGTTGAATATCATCAAAGTGAAAAAAATCTCTAAGGTCTTTTCCACATATTCAAGAGTGAAACCCCTCAAGTATTCTAGTAATTTGGGTTATGTTAAATATCATCAAAGTGAAAAAAATCTCTAAGGTCTTTTCCACAGAGTCAAGAGTGAAACCCCTCATGTATTCTAGTAATTTTCACCCCAAATATCATAGTGCCCTTACATAGGTCTTTCATATTAAGCATAAACCTAACAAATTTATACCATTTATAATATTCACACTCGTGAATAAAACTGAGCATCTCATCAACATGACTATTAACACATTCAAACCTCATCATAAATCGATTAATATGTAACAAAAGACAATCAAACTAGATGCAACTACATAGTGGTTTGGAAGATCAAATAGGGAGTTTCAAACATATGAATTTCTTTGTCAAATTTGGAACCTCAGAACCTCTCGGGTTGTTCCTTAATGTTTCTCCCATAACGTCATAAGTCAGCATTTTTTGATTTTGTATCGACCACTAGCAAAGCTCGCTGGCATCTACTTACATTAATGAACTTTTTCAAAATGGGCGCATTTATGTTCTCATAACCTCATCAAAGTTTTCAGGATTTTCCTCTATCATGCAATTTCAATACCAACACCCAAAACAAAGTACTCAATTAAAAGCCAAGAAATAACTTGGAAAACCTACCTTGGCTAGACACCCCCATATTTAAATATAGCAGAGATTTAGGATGAAGTTCCCTACACAGTTCATATATGGTTTCCTCTGGCCTTTACAAGGAGCCCTTTAAATGAGTAGTATTCACAATAGAGCTTTCCTAAAACCTCTAGGGTAGCGCGAGATAAAAGATATCATGTCCTCAAGCATTTATTTTCCACAGCAATCTCTCTCGATAAAGGTGATATCACATTCACCACGTTTATTTGTACTAATCCCTTGGATTTAAGGTATTTAGTTTTTAACTTCAGTTTTGTATTTGAGGGATTTCTCAATAGCCTTATCTTAAAAGCGAGATATCACACACTTATACTCATGGCGTTTTCTTACAGGTCATTCAAGAGGGCTCTTACTACTTTTAATTAAGGTCAAGTTCTCACATTCAAGCCTAGTAAGCCATAAATTGTCAATATTACAAGAGGTTCAAGATGTTTTATTCACTTTACCACAATTTGACATAAGGAAAGTCTATTTTAATATCCTTTGTTAAAAACAAAGTTTTACCCTACAAACACTTTATTATTTGGAAGCGTAGAATAGACTTCAAATTTTCTTGGAAAGGATTTCATCTAGCCCAATCTCATATATCAATATTTTATTTTTTATTTATCTTGATCTAGATTTCAACATATTAGGGCCAACACAAAACCAAAAAAAAAAAAAAAACACACATACACAATGATTTTAAAATGATTCTTCAATATATGTAATCGACTTAGGCTATTGGAAAACATACGGGGGCAATGAAAAATCATTATGCAATATCAGGACAAATAAGAAAAGTAAAATTGTGTTTGAGTGAGGAATTTATGTAGACCTTTCAAAAGATCCAATATTGATATGAATCACTTTTATCACCATTGTGCTCAGTGTTAAGCTTCCACATATTTTAACTTATACTCAAAGCAATTAGACTTAAGATGAATAAAAACGATCCCAAGCCTGAGAAGCATAGTCTCAAGCTTTGGTGGGCAAGAGAATAAAATAACTGATATAACTAAATGAAGGCATGAAAAAGATGAATAAAACGACTTTGAACAACTTAATAGAAGGGAAAGAATTGACCGAAGAAATTGCCGCCCCATGGAGAATCCACTACCCCAAGTCGTTTATACGGCACAGAGGTACAATGGGATGAAATATACTCTGACAGCCAAGGTTTACACGGCACCAACCTCAGCCGTATACTCTGGGGCGATGGGTTGGAGTACGCCGTAATACTCTTAGTAACAGAAGAGAGAGGAGAAACAAAAAGTCGGATGAAGAAATATCTACGATTTCATATTTCAATGTGTCAAAAAAAATCCTAAGGCACGGTTTTATAAGGAAAATTCCTTATTCATTAAGGAAAAAATCATGGCAAAGAATCCCCCTCAAATAATGAAAATGCTAGATATGGGAGCCCAAAAATCCTGTCAGTTATAGGAAAATAAGTTAAGGAAAGAGCAGGAAAGAATGAGGTCAAAACACATATTCAAGCTTGAGCTTGTAGCCTCGAGCCTCAAGATTGGACTATGGACAACTTGTCAAGAAAGCACCCTCAAGATCAATTAAGGAGGACACCTCGAGCTTGAGCCAAAGGTCTTGAGAACAACCCAACAACAAGAACTCACCACGAGTTCCTTTACGACAACTTAAACAAATACAAGGGTCATAAAAATAAAAGTTTGGGTCAGAAATAATTCACACCACACCACAGCAAACCGTGACATGCTCCTTGGTTTGGCAGGGAGGGGTGGCCGCGTGTACGCGTATGTGGTTCACAAAACCCACTCTAGACCCCTCAAGACTTTACGAAGTACAAGGAGAAGGGGATATATAAACTCAGCTCTCTTCCTCTAGATTTTCTATATGGGATATAGGGTTCTTCACAAGACTCCAAAATTGAAGCATACTACCCCCAAATTCCAACAGTCCTGCATATGGTTCAATTTCGAGAAAGGAAGGAATGAAAGAATGTTACTAAGCATTGAAACCCACACTTGACGATGCTATTGTCTTTTGGACTTGAAGCAAGACCTAGTGACTAAGCATGTCTCACAGCCTTCCATTGGGGAACAAGGTCTTCAACTATGGGCAATCATTGTGAGCAGTATACCAAACCCCTTCATTTGGTTCTTGAGGATGAGATGCACTTCACGATCAGGAAATATGAGGTCCCTCAAAAAGTATCCAAAACCTTGTATCAGAACTGCTCTAGAGAGTAAGCCCATGCTCTCCACAAGAGGACTTTCTATACGCATAGTCCCATTGGTGAGTCCATTAGGTGTGCTACCATGCATCACCATAAAATGCTATGGACATCATTAAGAGCCTAAGGCTCAACCTCGCAACATGGAAGTAGCGGTGTGCCCATCAAGTGTGCTGCCCCACACCCCCACAAAGGGCCATGGACGACATAAAGAGTATTAAGCTCAACCTTTGTCATTACAGATTTGATAGATCCTAAATCCACTCATACAACAAATAAGGGAATCAATTGTCTATCGCAAATTTTGCACTCTTTGACTTTGTTTGATCCATTGAACATCAAGAGTAACTACCCAAATGGGTATCCGCTAGGATTAGGACACACATAGGGGCTTTTAGTCACACTCCCTCTGCTGTTTCATGTCTCGGATTCTTAAAAGGGCCTTAGACATGATCCGCTCTAACAGGAGTGTGCTCTTGCCTTCTCACAGGGTCTTTCAATTAGAGTACCTGTTAAATAGTCCAACACCTTAGCAGGCTCGAGTGAAATCACAAGTCTTTGGACACCACGGCTAGGGCAACATGCCCTTAGCTTGCCAAACCATCCTTCACCGACTATGAGTAGGTTATCATCAAGCTCAACCCTCAATATTGGCATTATGTCACTGATCATGAACAAAGCAGTACATAACTTAGTCACAGCCAACATCAGTCACAAGTTGCTCTTACCCCCACATTGAGGCATCTTCAATGAGCTGTTAGATAACCATCAACATATGCTGCCAACTTCAACAATAGTGAGCATAAAACAAAACTAGAGCACATATCATATCAATAAATCACATCCCCACCTCAAGCACACACATGGTGTACACATAGTTGGCAAAGACGTTTTATACCGCATAATATTGGTTTCAAATATGATCACAAGGGTGAAACAAAATCATCTCAGCTCAGTCACTGGACCACAACTAGTTAGTTTATAAAAGATCATAATCCACAAAGTGCCTTTTGTTATGCAAATTAGGGCAACCCACTCATCATCAGGATTCTCGAGCCAAGTGCTAGTATCATCAAACTATCTGCAATGACTTTAGATAGTCATCGCAATAATATTTCGACCATTATTAATATACATGAGTTAGCAATAACAAGCAAACATTAGTGGAAACACAGTAATCACAAGAAATCGTGGTCAATCACTATATCACAACAGCTCTCAGGTGCTCAACAAAACCCCCACAATCGAATGTCTCACACTAAATTCCTAAGTCATTTAAATTTTCGACCTGTCAACACAGACTCAATTGTCAATTAAACATTGTAGGTTTGAAGGGAATTTCATATTACGACACCACAAACAAGCCTAAACACGTAGCCATTAGTAGGATGGTTCTCATCTATATCAGACACCCAACTGCTACCTAAATATCCCTTTAACACAATAGAGAGTTTACCTTAGCGTAGAACCCAATCCATAGTACTTCCTTAGTACCTTAACTTTGATTAGAGCCCTATAGTACTCATCATTTGGATTAGGATATATAGATTATATCTACTAATGACATATGACATATCAGGACATGTGGTGTTCACTAAAACATAACACTATTCAACATCTTACCGTATTAGCTAGTTACAATATCACTTTTCCTCCTTTTTCAAGTGAACACTTGGGTTATGTTGAATATCATCAAATTGGCCAAACTCTCTAAGGACTTTTCCACATAGTCAAGAGTTAAACCCCTCAGGTATTCTAGTGAATTTCACCCCAAATATCACAGTGCTCTCACATAGGTCTTTCATATCAAATATAAACC
Source organism: Simmondsia chinensis (assembly GCA_018398585.1). Lineage (NCBI taxonomy): Eukaryota > Viridiplantae > Streptophyta > Magnoliopsida > Caryophyllales > Simmondsiaceae > Simmondsia > Simmondsia chinensis. The sequence goes on from JAGTTD010000007.1 coordinate 14,442,796, forward strand.
TAAGGACTTTATAGCATTTAAAATATTCACACTCGTGCAAAAAATTCAGCATCTCATCAACATGATTATCCACACATTCAAGCATCAACATAAACATATTCGCACATAACTAAAGACAACCAAATTAGATGCCACTATATATTGGTTTGAAATACCAGACAGGGAGTACAAACATATAGACTTTATTTTCAAGTTTGGAACCTCAGAACCCCTCGGGTAGTCCCATAGAGTTTCTCCCCTCAATATCATAAGTCTATATTTTTTTTATTTTGTATTGACCCTTAGCAAAGCTCGCTAGCATCTACTCATATCAATGAACTTTTTTTGAATGGATGCATCGCTATCATCTACTCATATTAGTGAGCTTTTTCAGAATGAGTGCATTTATGTTCTCACACCTTCATCAAGGTTTGTAGGATTTTTCACTTATCATGCAAGCACTTTCAATACCAAAAGTGTTTAATTAAAAGCCAAGACATAACTAGGAAAGCCTATTTTAGCTAGACACCCCTACATTTAAATATAATGGAGATTTAGGATCATGTTTCCCACACAGTTCATACATGGTTTCATCTAACATTTACAAGGAGCCCCTTAAATGAGTAGCATTCACAACAGAGCATCCCTACAACCTCCAGGGTAGCCCGAGCTATAAGATTTCATGTCCTCAAGCATTTGCGTTCCTGAGCAATCTCTCTAGATAAAGGTGATGTCACATTCACACCATCTATTTGACCTACTCATGTTGATTTAAGGTACTTATTTTTCAACTTCCATTTTGCATTTGAGGAATTTCTCAATAGCCTTATCTGACAAGAAAGATATAACACCCTGTTACCACCTATACTAATGGCATTCTTAAAGGTCATTCAAGTGGTCTACTTGTTTTTTCAATTAATGTCAAGTTCTCACATTCAAGTCTAGCAAGCCATGAGTTGTCAATATTACTAGAGGTTCAACCTATTTTATTCACTTTACCACAAGTTGACATATCAAATGTCTATTTCAATATCCTTTGTTAAAAACATCGTTTGACCCTGTGAACACTTTAGTATTTAGAAGCGCATAATAGACTTCAAATTTTTTAGGGAGGCATTTCATCTAGTCTAATTACATATTACAATATTTTATTTTTCTTTAATCTTGAAGGATCTAGATTTCAACATATCCGGGCCAACAAAAACAACATTAATTTCGACATGATTCTTCTTTATATGTAAACAACTTATATTGTTGGAAAAAAAAATACAGGGACATTGAGAAATTATTACACAATATCAGGATAAACAAGAAAACTTAATTTGACTTAAAGTGAAGAATTTATACGGACATTTCAAACGATCTGTTCTTGATATGAATCACTTTTATCACCATAGTGTTCAATCTTAAGCTTTCACATATTTAAACTTATATGCAAACAATTAGGCTTATGATCAATAAAAACGATCCCAGGCTTGAGAGGCATAAATCTTAAGCTTTAGTGGGCAAGAGAATAAGACAATTGATATAACTAAATGAAGGCATCAATAAGATGAATAAAGCAACTTTGAAAAAGGTAATAGATGGGAAGGAATTGACCGAAAAAATTGTCGCGCCGTGGAGAATCCACTGTCCTAAGTTATTTATGCCCCCACAAAGGTGCAATTGGATGAATGGCACTCCGAACCGCAGGGTTTACACGTACTCACGTCAGCAGTGTATTCTAGGGAGATAGGTTGAAATGTGCCCCAACTTGCTCAGTAACGGAGGAGGGAGGAAAAACATAAAGTAGGAAGAAGAAATATATGACATATTGTATTTTAGTGTATCAAACAAAACCCTAAGGCATGATTAAAATGAAAATTCCCTACACGTTAAGGAAAAGATCATGGCAAAGAATCCACCTCAAATAAGGAAAGTGGCGGATATGGGAGCCTAAAAATCCGATCTGTTATGGGAAAAATAAATTAAGAAAAGAGTGGGAATTGATGCGGTCAAAACGCGTACTCGAGCTCGAGCTTGTAGCCTCAAGCCTCGAGATTCTACTATGGACAACTCCTCAAGGTAGCAACGTCGAGGTCAATTAAAGTAGACACCTCGAGCTCGAGCCAAAGGCCTCAACAGCACCCCAACAACATGAACTCTGCACGAGTTCGTATCCACAACTTAAACAACTACAAGGGTCATAAAAATAAAAGTATGGATTAGAAAAAATCCACATCACAACATGATGCGCTGGCCGGCTAGGCAGGGCGGGCGCGCGCGTGCTTATGGTTTACAAAATCCACTCTAGACACCTCAAGTCTTTACCAAGTACAAGGAGAAGGGGATATTTAAACTAGACTCACATCCTTTAGATTTCCTACGTGGGATGAGGATTTTTCACAGAACTCCAAAATTGAAGCACATTACCCCAAATTCCAACATTGTCAAATATTTTTATTACTTTTCTTGTAATGAAGGGTCTTGATGCGTTTCGTATTTACGCATCTTTTAATTATTATTTTAATTATTTTGAACCTATTTAATTATAGTTCGACACTCATTTTGGCAATTTTTATATTTAACAGGTTTGAAATTGAAGTTCCGAAAATTGTCAAATTTTGGTGCAAATAAGACATATTCGACCCATAAACAATTAAATCAAGTCAATCGGAGATCGGGACGAGATCGTATGAGCTAAATCCAACCCAAAACCCACATAGCCCGAACCCGTGCACCACAGCCCAAATGAAGGCCCACGTACAGTCCCACGAACAGCCCACCGACACCAAGCACCGTCAACATCATCACCAAATCACCAAGCCCGCAGTCCGCGTCATCTGCAGCACCGGCCCAGCTCTACTGACATCATCAACCTCAGGCCCAGTTTGGCGCAGCCCAACAGCAGGCCCATCATCACCAGCTTCTCCTCAGCCCATCACCGTCCACCACCTGCCCAGACCAGCTCACCGACCACCAGCCTCGTCACCTTCAGGCCGATCGTCAACACAGCCTAGCTCACTTAGGGTTGTTACATGTCAGTACAAATCTGTTCTTAGGGGGCCCTATTTTTTGGGTGTTCTTGACCACCACAACAAGCCTCTCAGCTTCTCTCTCTCTCTTCTCTCAGCTTTTATTTTTTCCTTTTTTTCGTTAAATTAGAACAAGAGCAAAATTAGCGTCAAGATCGACATGAGTTTTTACATCTCCTCCTTCACCGGTTCGTTCTTGATGGAGAGCTAACCTGCTCTTTAGGGTTAGATGAAGTCTTAGCCTTTTCACTTTTGTATTACTTTTAATTTCGAGATAATTTATTTGTTACATGAATTGCTTGATTGTGAGAAATACTATGAAATGTTGTGCGTTAATTGTTCATTCAATTGATATAACTATTGAGATTGTAACCTTTGATTGTTGTTGTTGATAATTCTAAAATAATTCTTTGAGCTTGTAGCCCTAGGATTATGAATCAATCAATAGTATTAACCGAATTGTTAATTAAAGCCTATCTTCCCAATACGTTAGTTAGATAGGGTCAATACATGATAATTAAAAATAGGTTAGGTGGAGCCTATTTTCACTATGTTTTAATTAGATAGGGTCAATACACGATACTAAAGACATTATTTTAGTAGGTTGAAGATTGTAGCCAAAACCACTACCCGTGTGACAATCAATAATCCCAATTTTAAGAATTAACGCAAAAATAATTGGCTAATGATGGATTCGAAACCTTAGGCTCCAATTTAATACACGTTCCCGATTAGAAGTAAATTACTTTAGTTTAATTGTCATTTTCTAGATTAATTGACACAAAAACCTCTCAATTCTATTCAAATCAATTTAGATCATAAAATAATTTCACATACTCCTAGTCCCTGTGGTTCGACTCCCTCTCGCCCTGCACTTTAATTTAGATGTGTTTAGTAGATAGGGTTAATATTGAATTTTGATAGACATAGAAAAACACATCAAGATTTTGGCGCCGTTACCGGGGACTAGGCAACGCTTGTAGTTTTATTTATGTGATTTTCTTTGGTTTTTAATTTTCTTTATTTTTTTTAATTGTAATTGTCTCTTTCTTTAAAAATAAAAAAAATAATAAATTTACAAAAAAATATTTTCTTTACTTTTCTTAAAAAGGTTACTTATTTATATTATTTATTTTTTATTTAATTATTTTTAAAGCATTATTTATCTTGTGATTTTCGTGCATAGGTTGATTTTACGATAGTTTATTATTTGTTTTTCTTTTTAAGTGTTTGTTTTTAGTTTTATTTGCTTCTTGTGATTGTTTATTTATGCACGGTCGCCGCTCTTGGTCTCTTGACCTTACTGGATTCGATCTTTAAATTGAAAGGACCTTAAGAGACTTTAGAGCCTAACAACGAGCACAAACTGCAATGGCTGACAAACAACAAGCACATCCACTTATAGAGTATTTTACTCCCATCACATATGCTTCACCCTCGTGCATTAGGTTGCCACCTGTAGCCTATCAGTTCGAGCTCAAGCCACATACCATACAAATGCTTCCTTCATTCCATGGCCTAGGTAATGAAACCCGTACACACATTTGGACAGTTTCATGGAGGTTTGCTCAACCTTCAGGATTCCTAACATTAGTGATGCGCCATCTTACTCCACCTTTTTCTTTTCTCTTTGAAGGATAAGGCTAATTATTGGATAGGCCCCTTACCTAGTGGGACGATTAGTACTTGGACTCAAATGCAACAAGAATTCCTTAAGAAATTCTATCTCATTAGTAAGACTAACACTGCTAGGAGAGCTATTAACACCTTCGCCTAACTCCCTACTAAGGAGTTTCACGAGAGTTGGGATAGGTTTAGGGAACTCTTACAGGCTTGTCTACATCATGCTATCCCTAAATGGCAACTGGTCCAAAATTTTTATGATGGGTTAAATGAAAAGGGTTAACAAATTGTTCATGCCTCTAACGGTGGTCAGTTCCTTACGAAGCGTGAGGACGAGACGTGGGAATTGTTTGAACATTTAAATGAGAACTCACAACAGAATGCCGCACATGCACGTTTAAATGCTGCTAGGTTAAATAGAAGAGAAGTACATGAAATTGTTCACACTTCCATCTTAGATAAGAAAGTAGACTCTCTTGCATCTTCTGTAGAGTAGCTTACTTCCTTATTTAAGATGACCTTGACTCCCTCGACTATGCCTAATGTGTCTACTATTCAAAAACATGCATAGTGCTTGTTCTTCATATTTAAGTGTTTCTCATTCTATGCTTGATTGCCCATCCGCTTCACCTATTGTTGAGTGGTCGGAGGAATAGCTTAATGCAGCCCAAGGATTCTCAAGGAACTACCCGTACTCGAACACGTATAAGCCGAGCTGGAGAAACCATCCAAACTTCTCCAGGAGGCAAGGAGGAGAAGGACAGTTTATGCCACAACAACCGAACCCACGACCTCAACAATCTGGTATGCCCCGACCTATTGGTTTTCAACCGCAAGGGTACGCTTCCAACTACTCTCAACCTCCTAATTTGAGCTCTAATTTGAATTTTGAAGAGAAGGTGTTGAGTGCGCTGAAAGGTTTGGAAGCTAATTCCCAACTCCTACGCTCCCATACACAATCGAACTCAAAGTTGGAAACCCAAATAGGTCAACTAGCTAACACTTTGAGTAGAAGAGATGAGGGAAAACTCTCTAGCCAAACCATAGAAAACCCTAGGAACTGTGTGAGGCAAGACAATTATCCTTGCCATCAAGAACAAGCAAAGTCTATTACAATGTTAAGAAGTGGGAAGGAGGATAACGATGGGATGAGTGCTAAGAGTGAAGTACCCATAAGTGGCGAGGGAGAAGAAAAGGGTGAGGAAAGAGAGAAGGAGATCGATGAGGTCATGCACCCTTCTTCTACTCCTAACACCTTTGATCTTCCTTCCTCATATGCACCTAAAGTGCCCTTCCCCCAAGCTTTAGTTGCACCACATCCAAATGGGAAGGATAAGAAGTGGGAAGACATTTTTGAGACTTTTAGGCAAGTCAAGATAAACATTCCTTGTCTTGATGCAATTAAATAGATCCCGGCCTATGCGAAGTTTATTAAGGACCTTCTGAGCCAAAACAGGAGATCTCGAGCACATCTGCTTAAAAAGTATTTTTAGCCGAGCAAGTGAGCTCTATTTTGAAGTGTGACACTCCAATTAAGTACAAAGACCCTGGTGTCCCCACCATCTCTTGTTCACTTGGAGACTACCCAATTGATAAAGCTTTACTGGACCTAAGAGCGAGTGTCAACATTATTCCTTACTTGGTTTATGAGAGGTTAGGCCTGGGAGAGTTGTAACCCACCGTGGTGACCTTGCAATTAGCAGATAGATCAACTAGGATCCCCAGTGGTGAGCTGACCAACGTGCTAGTGAGAGTAGACAAAGCCTTGTTTCCTGCTAATTTCCTCATGCTTGATATGGAACCTTCTAGTCATTCAAAAAACCATGTCCCCATCATTCTAGGTCGGCCTTTCTTAGCGACGGCCAATGCTACCATTAACTGTAGATCTGGGGTAATGGACATTAGTTTTGCAGACATGACTATTAGGTTAAACATTTATAAGGCATCGTCGTCACCCACTAGTGAGGATGAGTTAGAGTGTTTCTGGGTGGATGTTATTGATGATTTGGTTGACCAAACACTCCCCTCTATCCTAGTTAGTGATTCCCTTGAGCGGGCACTAGTATACGATTGTTCTAATGATTTTGAGATTGAAAATGATCTTAGAGAGATGAATGATTTGCTTGAGTTGTGTGCCCCCTTAGAGACTTGTCATTGGTTGTCAAAAATAGAAACCTTACCTACGCTTTCGAATTCCCCTGCCTTGCCTTCCATAGTTTCACCACCCAAACTTGAACTTAGTCATTGCCATCTACTCTTAAGTATGCTTTCTTAGGACCTGACGGGACTCTACCTATGATTATCTCTTCTCAATTGTCTAGGGAGCAGGAGGATGCATTGATGATAGTGCTTAGTGATCATAAGAGTGCCAATGGATGGTATGTGGCTGATTTGAAGGGCATAGACACTTCAATTTGCATGCATAGGAGTTTTCTTGATGAGAGTGCTAGACACACTAGAGAGATGCAAAGGAGGTTAAACCCTAACATGAAGGAAGTGGTAAAGAAAGAGATTGTGAAGTTCCTTGATGCGGGTATCATTTACCCAATTTCTGATAGTAGGCGGGTTAGCCCTATTCAGGTAGTCCCAAAGAAGTCGGACGTTACTGTGGTTTGGAGTAGTGATGGAGAGTTAGTGCCTACTAGAGAGACCATGGGCTGGAGAGTGTGTATTGCCTACAGGAAGCTTAACTCTGCCACTAGGAAGGACCATTTTCCTCTACCATTTATTGACAAGATTTTAGAGGGGCTAGCTGGTCAGAGCTTTTACTATTTTCTTGAAGGATATTCAAGATATAACCAGGTAGCAGTCCATCCAGAGAATAAAAAAAAATGACCTTTGCGTGTCCCTTTAGCACATTTTCCTAATGTAGGACGCCATTTTGTTTATGGAATGTGCCCGTTACATTTCAGAGATGCATGATGTATTTCTTCGCTGACATGGTAGACAGATTTCTTGACATTTTCACGGAAGATTTCTCAGTTTTTGGACCTTCGTTTGATGAATGTTTGCAGAATTTAAGGCTTGTGCTAAATAGATGTGAAGAGACCAATCTTGTTTTGAGTTAGGAAAAGAGTCACTTTGTGGTTCAAGAGGGGATTGTATTGGGTCATAGAGTGTCTAAGAAGGGTATTGAGGTTGATAAGGCTAAGGTAGATCTGATTGCAAACTTACCTCCTCCCTCAAATGTGAAGCAAGTTAGATCCTTTCTAGGTCATGTAGGTTTCTATCGGAGATTAATTAAGGACTTTGGGAAGTTAGCCAGACCATTGACTAGTTTGCTAGTTGAGGAAATATCATTTGAGCTTGATGAGTCTTGCTTAGAAGCTTTCCAAAAGCTTAGATCATTTCTTATGTCGGCCCCTATTATGCAGCCACCTGATTATTCTCTCCCTTTTGAAATTATGTTGTGATGCTTCTAACTTTGCTATAGGTGTTATCCTAGGTTAAAGATTGAAAAAAGTGCCTCATGTCATGCAGGTTTCTAACTTTGCTATACGTAGATCTGATTGCAAACTTACCTCCTCCCTCAAACATGAAGCAAGTTAGATCCTTTCTAGGTCATGCAGGTTTCTATAGGAGATTAATTAAGGAATTTGGGAAGTTAGCCAGACCATTGACTAGCTTGCTAGTTGAGGAAATATCATTTGAGCTTGATGAGTCTTGCTTAGAAGCTTTCCAAAAGCTTAGATCATTTCTTATGTTGGCCCCTATTATGCAGCCACCTGATTATTCTCTCCCTTTTGAAATTATGTTGCGATGCTTCTGACTTTGCTATAGGTGTTGTCCTAGGTCAAAGAGTGAAAAAAGTGCCTCATAACATTTACTATGCTAATAAAACTCTTAATGATTCCAAATGCTATTACACCACCACTTAAATGGAGTTGCTAGCTATTGTGTTTGCTCTTGACAAGTTTCGTTCCTATCTTTTGAGGTCAAAAATCATTATCTATTCTGACCATGCTACATTGAATATTATCTCTCAAAGAAAGGAACGAAACCTAGGCTCATTCGATGGATTCTTCTACTTCAAGAGTTTGACATTGAGATTAGAGATAAGAAAGGTGCAGAGAATGTGGTAGCTGACCATCTCTCTAGGATTTTCTTTGAGCATCATGATCCATCTATTTCAATGCATGGCACTTTTCCCGATGAGCAACTTTTTGTTGTCTCCCATTCACGTGGCCCTTGGTTTGTAGATATTGTTAACTTCTTCGCTACAGGTGCGATTCCATTTACTTGGTCTAAGCAAGAAAAGGATAGGTTTTACTGTTAAGTAAAGCACTTTTACTGGGATGACCTTGACTTCTTTAAACATTGTGTGGACTAAGCAATTAATAGATGTGTTCCAGAATGTGAGTATCATAGCATTTATCTTTTTGTCACTCATACACATGTGGAGGACACTTTGGAGGTCGTAGGACTGTTGCAAAAGTCCTACAGTGTGGTTTTTATTGGCCTACTCTGTTCAAGGATGCTCACAAGTTTTGCCTTGCATGTGAGCGTTGTCAGTGCACAGGCACAATGACGTATCGAGACATGATGCCTTTGAACCCCATTTAATTATGGAAATATTTGATGTTTGGGGTATTAACTTTATGGAACCATTTCCCCCATCTTCTGGGTTTGTTTACATATTTTTAGGGGTCGATTATGTGTCTAAATGGGTTGAGGCTATACCAACTAGGACCAATGACCACAAAGTGGTCATGCTCTTAGTCAAGGTCCACATTTTTAACCGCTTTGGTACCCCTAGAGCACTCATTGGTGATGGTGGTAGGCTTTTCAATTTTGATTTTGACCAAGCTAGATCCAACCGAAAGTTTTAATAGAGTGAACTTGAGGAGTCGAGAAATGAAGCTTATGAGAATGAAAAGATTTATAAAGCTAAAACTAAGGCTTTTCATGATAAACATATTCTGAGGAAAACATTTGCTCCTGATCAAAAGGTTTGGCTTTTTAATTCTAAATTGTGCCTTTTTCCTGGTAAGTTGAGGTCTGAGTGGGATGGTCCTTTTGTGGTTAAGCAGATGTACCCCTCGGGTGTTATTGAGATATGCCACCCAAAAGATGGTCGTGCATTTACTGTAAATGGTCAAAGGCTTAAACATTTAGTTGAGTAGGATGGTACTATTGATCAATAGGTTATTGAAGTCGTCTCTTTGATAGACACCATGATTGATACTTTTGCTCGATTCATTGCACCCGGATGAAGGCGTAAAACTTAGCGCTCCTAGGAGGCAGCCTAGGTTTTGTTAATTCTTGGTTTTAGTTTAGTTTTTAAATTAATTAGTTTCTTGGAGATGTGTTTTCTCTCTTTTTAGGTTCTTGTCCCGGGTTCAAGAGGTCATATATAAATGTTCACGCTACCTTCGCCCATTTCTTGTGCTGTTATGATTTATATTGTTGTATTAAGGAAAATGCATGATTTACGTGTGGGGGTGAGGCTCATTTTCATGTGCTCATTCTTTGGTCAAAATTTTAAAATTTTGACCAGCTTTTGTGCATTTTGAGTGTGGATTATAACCGTTTGGCCAAGTTTTCCTTGATTAATGCGTATGTTAGGATGATGGTAGGATTAGCTGTTTATTTCGTTCTCTTAATTCTATGAAATTAAATGATTTACTTCATACTTGTTAGTGAGTATTGTCGATCAGTGTTGATATTAATGGATTCTACTCATGCGGCTCACATATTCAATAGGCACAGGACTTTCATGTTGTGGAAAATCTGAAAATTTTGAGTAAACAACTCTATATATCTTGAGTTTCACAAGCCGGTCCTATTGGCTTAACTTAATCCTTGGCCTTGATGTAATGGAAAGTATAGGTTAGTCAATGTCAATTGTATTGTTGAAGTACGTGTTACAAAAAAAAGTCAAAAAATGGACAGAAAAGAAAGAGGAAACAAAAAGCAAAAAAAAATGAAAATAAAAATAAAGAAAGAAAAGGGATTTCCTCCAAAAGAAAAAAGGAAAAAGAAAAAGAAAAAGTGAAAACTAGTGTACATTCATGATAAAAATGTTCTTCTTTTATGCTGTACTGAGGTCAGAATGTTGTAAAGTGGTCACTCATGTGCCACTTAAAATTTCTCTAAGTATAGGCATGTGTTTAGGTGACTCAATGGTGTGGCCGCACAAAACCTTTATATATTTGGTTGGAAGCGAGAATTTGGGGAGATTCTATGACACGAAATCCTAATCACTTTCACTTATGCGCTTAAATTGCTTGAGTAGTTCCTATTAGTCGATACAAGGTTAATGAAATTCTATGACGAGTTTTGAAGTTTAATCATCTAACTCCATGGAATTGGAGAATGCTTTAGATGACTGAATCTTGTCTTGAATTCTATTGCATGTGTTAGTCTCGGAAAACTTTGTGAAGGTTGGGATAGTTGGGGTAGTTGGTCATAGTAGTCTTTATGTTAAATCATATGCTTTACTCGAGGACTCATAGCCCAAAATTTTGTTGCAAATAAGAAAAATTCGACGCGTAAATAATTAAATCAAGTCAATAGAGATCGAGACGAGATCGTATGAGCTAAATCCGACCCAAAACCCGCATAGCCCAAACCCGTGCACCTCAGCCCAAATGCAGGCCCACATACAGTCCCATGAACAGCCCACTGACACCAAGCACCGTCAACATCATCACCAGATCATCAAGCCCGCTAACCGCGTCATCTGCAGCGCCGACCCAGCTCTACTGACATCATCAACCTCAAGCCCAGTTTGGCGCGGCCCAACACCAGGCCCGTCACCACCAGCTTCTCCTCAGCCCATCACCATTCACCTCCTACCCAGACCGGCTCACCGACCACAAGCCTCGTCACCTTCAGACCCATCGTCACCACAGCCCATCTCACTTAGGGTTGTTACATGTCAGTATAAATCTGGTTTTTGGGGGGGGGGGGGGGGGGGGGGGGGGGGGGAGGGGTGTTCTTTGGGGGGCCCTATTTTTTGGGTGTTCTTGGCCACCGCAACAAACCTCTCAGATTCTCTCTCTCTTCTCTTAGCTTTTATTTTTCCTTTTTTTTCGTTATATTGGAACAAGAGCGAAATTAGCGTGAAGATCGACATGAGTTTCTACATCTCCTCCTTCACCTGTTCGTATTTGATGGAGAGCTAACTTGCTTTCTGAGGTTAGATGAAGTCTTAACCTTTTTACTTTTGTATTACTTTTAATTTCGGGATAATTTATTTGTTACATGAATTGTTTGACTGTGAGAAATATTGTGAAGTGTTGTGCGTTAATTGTTTATTCAATTGGGATAATTATTGAGTTTGTAACCTTTGATTGTCGATGTTGATAATTATAAATTAATTCTTAGAACTTGTAGCCCTAGGATTAATTAATCAAACAATAGTATTAACCGAATTGTTAATTAAAGTCTATCTTCCATATACTTTAGTTAGATAGGGTCAATACGTGATAATTAACAATATGATAGGTGGAGCCTATTTTTCTTATACTTTAGTTAGATAGGGTCAATACATGATACTAACAACATTATTTTAGTAAGTTGAAGCTTGTAGCCTAAACCACTACTCGTATGACAATCAACAATCCCAATTTAAGAGTTAACACAAAAATAGTTGGCTAATGATGGATTCGAAACCCTAGGCTCCAATTTAATACATGTTCTTGATTAGAAGTAGATTACATTAGTTTAATTGTCGTTTTCTAGATTAATTGACACAAAAACCTCTCAATTCTATTGAAATGAATTTAGATCATAAAATAATGTCACATACTCTTAGTCCCGATGGTTCGACACCCTCTCGTCCTACACTTCAATTTAGATATGTTTACTAGAGAAGGTTAAATGTTAAATTTTGATAGACATAGAAAAACACATCAAGTCTCCAACAAATACAATTATTCAATATGGCCTATCCCCAACGGGTAGCGGCATTTTAGGCTAGTATCAAACCTCAAACTAAAATTCGACCATTAGATCATCAGGATATCGCGGAAGAACTGTACACTGTATACTGGGAGTTCCTTTATTAATCGTGTGAAAAAATTACACACGGCATCCAGCATTTTTGAAAATTTTGCTTCACAGAGAAAATCATGAAAGCTTGAACAGTTCTTTCTACAATAATTGGCTATGTTGACACAGAACCTAGAGAAGGCGACTGATTATACCCTGACTTCCTCAATCATCATTCTAAGAGAATGTTCTCCAGATCGAGTAGGGTGGCCCCGTGCTTCAAAGCTTTGACAAATCTTCCGTAAAAAGTTTGTTTCTAAAACTTGAGCTCATCATCCGAGATCACAGCAAGGTGATCTTATCTAATGCACCCATTGGACGAGACATGTAGGGAAGAACAATATCTGTACGCGGTTTTGGGCCCAACCCATAGAATTGATCTCTTCTTTCTCACAACTCTTATATGGATTCTTATGAGATTCACATATTTGAGTGTTTAACAATTCTTCCACCAACTGGGATTTCGGGAGGAGAAAACAAATGAGATCTTGTGCTCAATTTTGTCAAAAGATGGTTTCCCAAACTTTAATCCACTGCAATCATGATAAGATGGACTAGACTTTTCCTTGCACGGAGAGTTGGACTCGTTGAGATTCTGCATTGGTGGAGACTGATGATTTTACAGTGTTTGTTCTCTTAGAGGGAGATGAAGAAGGGGAAGGAAATTTTTTGGGGAGCATCTGTTCCCAGTATGCCTTTGGCAATCTAGATGCCTCAGTTGAGACAAAGAGAGAAAGAAGAATCAGACCGAGAATGAACCCCTTCTTCCGCAGCAAAGTACTTGACATTCTGAAATTCCCAGAATTATAAAGATTTTATCGGAGTCTCCTCTTCTCTTTGGAATCTCACAGCTTCAAAATAGGGTGCTGCAGGAAAGAAAATACTTTATATATTCAATCTCTACCAATAAAATAATATGGAAAAATATAATTATGTTGGAAAAACGTAATATTAAGTAATACATACAACAGTTACATAAATTACGTACATATATATATCATTGCGCCGAGAAGGAAAGTCTGCAAGCAGCAGACATGGGCGAGCATTGTGAGGAGTGTGTGCGCCAGTATTGGCAGACAAGGGGCCATGTCCTTTTGATTATTCAATTATTACTATGTTGTTGATGAGATAATATATTAGAAGCCGCATTAGTTTGCACTACAAAAGTGAAAGGCAACAAGGGTGTTTTTAGTTAAGCTGTACTAGAATGGACCCCAGAGTGACACAAAGTAATCTGACTATGTTTGGTAAAAAAAAGTCTTTGCTGTCGGACTTGGAAAGGGTAATGCAGAACTACTGCAAGTATGATGGATTTTAAAATAAATAATGAACATTCCGAGTAGGAATGGTCATGACCAGTGAATTTGCTATGGAGCTAAAGTAATGACTGTTCGGAAATATGAGCAAATGAACAACTAATTTCTCAAATTCAAGAAACTAAAACTAACTGGAGATGGAGGCAAACAAAACTTAAATGACATAATGACAAAGTTGAACTCAATAAACCTCTTATTATAGCAATTTGACTTGAGACAAGATAAACAACTGAAACATAAATGATTCAAAGAAAAAGATTGAACCGAAGGAAGTCATCGCGCCGTGGAGTTCAACACTGCCCTAAGTCGTTTATGCCCCTGCTATGATACAAACAACATCGTCAGGCACTCCGACTCCAAGGGATATCACAGCACCCAACATAAGAGTGTACTCTCAGGTGATGGGTTGGAGTACGCTCCAACTTGCTCAGTAACCATAGTAAGAACAAAGAGAATTTCAGAGGGACGAAGAACAGAATAATTTCTATATTTTTCCTCGTGCATTAATTTCGTGTTTTGAACAACCCTCCAAACATGGTATTTATAGGTATAAACACTTAATGTACAAGCAAAAACAGTTAAAGATTGTGGGCACTAAATTCGGCCTTAATTAGGAAGGTGTTAGATATGGAGGAACATAAAATCCAGGCACAATAAAAAAAAAAACAACAGTTATGGAAAGAAGTGGGCAGTTACGCAGTCAAAATGGGTACTTGGGCTCAAGCTAAAAGATCTCGAGCTCTATTCAACACTAATGGACTCAAGCTCAAGCTAAACGACCTGGAGGTCAGACACTAGAGGACCCTCGAGCTTGAGAATAACAGCCTTGAGCACAGTTTAAGAACTCCCCTAGAGTTCGCTAACGATAAATTAAGATATATTGTCCGCAAATAAAAGTCCGAGTTAGAAAAAGTCCACACCACACCACTCCGCGACGTGGCACGGTGAGGCAAGACGGGTGCGCGCGCACGTGTGTGGTTCACAAAACCCACTCTAGCCCCACAATAGTTTGCCAAGTACAAGGAGAGGGAGATATTTAAACTAAACTTCCCTTCACTAGATTTTCAATGTGGGATTGAGGAAAATTCACAAGACTCCAAAATTGAAGCACGCTACCCCAATATTCCAACAACTCCCCACGTGATTCAATTTTGACAAAAGGATGAAAGAAAGGAGGTTACCGAGCAAAGAGATGCACACTTGACTACACCAATGTCTTTTAGACTTGAACTGGCACGTAGTGAACATGCGTGTTTTTGAGCCACCCAATGGTGAATGTAGTCTTGAACCATGAGCGGTCATTATGAAGAGCACGCACATCCCCTTCATGTGGTTCACGGGTTGAAACGCACTCCGCAATCCGGATGTATGAGGTCCTTCTCAACACAACAGAGTCGATACCTAGGTACTCAGGAACGCTCTAGACAATAAACCCTTACTCTTAACAAAGGATGTCTTACCTCCCCCACATTCCCATAGGTGAGTCCATCAAGCATGCTACCTCACACTACCATCAAAGGCTATGGACTTCATTAAGAGCCTAAAGCTCATCCTCAACATTGTGGCATCCCAAGAAATTTTTTAGCAATTTAGCTTCCGAACCTGCCATCTCAAGAGCAATAATTTCCAACTCCATGGTCGATTTAGCAATGCAGTTCTGTTTACAAGATTTCGAAGATACAACACTGTTAGCAAGCACAAAAACATAGCCATTAGTGTTAATTTCACCACTGTCCGATGCCCAATTAGCATCATAGCAGCCCTTTAAAATAGTAGAGAATCGTTTACAACAAAGAACTTAGTCCTTGTTACCTCGAAGGTATCTCAAAAGCCTAACTAGAGTGCTCATCCCTTGGACTATGGGCATAACGACTTAATCTACTAACATCATATGCAATTCTAGAATGAGTGCAATCCATCAAAAACATCATGCCACCAGTAATTTTAGCGTATTCGGTCTGTGATACACTATCACCTATGTTCCTTCTCAAGCGAACATTTGGGTCATAGGGTGCTTTAGTAGGAGTATCATTGAAGTAACAAAACTTCTTCAATATTTTTTTAATATAATGAGATTAATCCAATGTCAAACCCATAGGTTATCTAACAATTTTAAAGCGAAGTATCACATTAGCCTCGATTGGGACTTTCATATCAAAGCATGAACTCAAGAAAACAATATTCACACTTGTACCAGAAATAAACATGTCATCAACATATAAGAAGATAGTCCCACAATCATTATCAACATGCTTAGAGTACACACATGCATCACCACTATTCATAACAAAACCATGCTTGACCAAAGTGCAATCAAACTTTTGATCCCATTTGTTTGCATTATTTTGTTTGTAGTTAAGTGTGATGTGGTCGCCGTAAAATGTTAAACAAAATAAACATGCAAAAGGGACTCACCGCGACTAGGTAGTGCGCCTATTTACAAACCACACGTTTTCAACTTCAACCACTCAATGTTTTTGGAGAAAAGGTTGTGGTATGTTGGTGTATTTGACTTCGGTTATACCATGAGTTCTACTTATGCTTCAATTAAGAAGACTTTTGTTAAATATTTTTATGGATTTTGTATATATATGATGATAGAAAATAAAAGGATATGAACCTAACTTAAGTGGCAGTTACAATGACAAAGCAGGGCCCACAGACACCTTTCTTCGTACACGTAAAAGTCAGGAGCTGGGGTGGAGACAAACCCAAGGGCTAAGCAATCCACCTATAAGCCTAAGTCAATCAGGTATTTAATCCTAGCACCCTTAACTCATAATAACTTGAATGAGTTAATGTCTAACTAGATTAAGGTGGAGCAAACCATATTGAGGTCACTATGTGAGGACAATGCAATCAAGGTCAAGCCTTGCCAGTCAAAGCCTTAAACAATGTGGCGAACCTAAGTTCACCCGACTTATTAAGCAGTGATAGTAGTGTTAAGACCAACGCAATCGAGGTTAAGCCTTGGCCATCAAAGCCTTAAACTAAAACCTCAATTCTTAACTCGTCAAAATTTGGGAACATATTACAACTGGAAGTTTATACCTGAAACTCGAGAAACTTTATTACTAATGAAGCAAGTACCGCAAGTTCTATGTTAATCTATGCTATGCTAAGTTACGCTACTTCTAATAAAAAGGAAAAGTGTGCTGTAAAAAAACTCGAAGAAGTTTTGCATTGAGTGTGTGTACTACTTTGGACTTGGCAGATTTCTTTATGTTTAGAAAATGAAAAATAAAGGCTGCTCCTATTTCTATGACAACTTCACCCATGCCTGGCCACTAAGCTTCTTCTTTATAGATGCAAATCTTAAATGATCGTGTCCTAAGTTCTGTATTGGAGGAAATCCTTGATGCCCATGTTCATAATCCTAGCAAAATTCCCTTCTAGAAACCCCACATCCTCTTGGATTAAGCTTAGTATCCAAGTATTTGAGATTGCGCTCCAAGTAACCACGTTGAGCCCGAAAACCACCTATCTTGCAGCCTTCTTGGTAATCCCTTGAGCACGAGCTCCTTTTACCCTTCAAGTATCTTAAGTCCTTGAGTGGTTGATGCCCTTTTTACGCTAATCATCTCCTTAGTGGAGGCCTCACATGTTAAGCACGTGGAACTTTGCTCAAAACGATGTCCACCTAGCCCTTTCAAAATTTGGGAGTATAAAAATGTTCTGGTCCCTTTTAGCCGTTGGTAAATTCAAATTTACAATAGGTAAATAATTTTGCTGATTTGACCCTCAATGGCAGCAGGGAGCTTGAGAAAAAATTGTGCATCGCCTTTTCTTTCTTCTTGCATGTCTATAAGTATGATAGTTAGGGCTCGAAATTTTCTCCTTTCTCTCTCCTCGTTGTCATCAAACGCTCTTGTAATTTCTTATGCTTGTTCATGAATCGCTGAATCTTGATTCAATCTACTCTCCATCCTTTTCTTCCTTGACCAAATAAATAACTTATTGGGACATTCTCTACTAGGCTTGAATAATGGGTCTCGAACCTGGCTTGATAGGGAGCCTATGCTCAGCCACCTTTCTATCTAGGCCAGGCATCTTGTGATGATCCCAAAGGAAACAGTCCTTGAAGTCGCGAAACAAAATCAAGTATTGCTCTATCTGCTTTTAAGAAAGCAGAGCTCTTAGATAAGTAGGCTTTGGGTCTTCTAAGGAGCCCAAATTAACCTCGAGGACGGGATGTTGGACTTCAGCCCTCAAATCCTCTATATAGGCTGGTGCTGCTTTTAAGTAAGAGAGTTCCAGATCCTCTTTTTGTGCAATGTGGACCTGGAAACAATTATAAGGTTGCTTGGTTCAAAGCTAATCCTCAGCATGCCAAGCCACGAGCCTTGCTAGCACCGAAAAAATGGCCTCTTACGCCATCACTGGGTGGTTTTAGCCCCTTCCGCATTGGGGTTTTAGCATGCCTTGGTAGTTTCCTTATTCAAGAAGGGCCCTCATGCATCCCCAAAAGTCAAAGTCTTCAGACTTTACATCCAATTGACCAACCTCAGCCTTAGTCAATGGGCTGTTGAGGATGGCAATCATGTCTTGTCACTGGCCTGATTATTTTAACATCCAGTGGTCCCATAACATCCACGTAGAATTTTGCCTCCACATAGTTAGAGCAAGCCATGAATGTCTTGGTATCTGCAATAACAACCTCATACTTATCATGGTTTTAAAAGATTAACAAATGATGTAGTGAACAAGGGATACAATAATTGACATATAACCAATCTCTCTGGAGCAAAGCATTGTAGCTCAAGGTATTATCCACTACAAAGAAAGCTGTTAGCTTGCGTAGGCTACCAACTATTAAGTTAATCCCGATGACCCCTTCAGATTTAGTAGTAGTTCCAGAAAAGCCACAGATTGCAACATTTGAAGTAATTAGATCATCTCGAGATTTATCAATGACCCCTCAACATATATGCAGGCAGAACATTGATGGCCGCACCATTGTCCATCAAGACCCTTTTCACCAAAAAGTGATCAAATTTGCATGATGTATACGGGCTTGATATGTTTATTGGCGGTATTAGGCTCAGTAAACATCATCTTCATTATGTGACGTGATTCATCAGGAGATTTGAATGTTGAGGTATTAACTTTAAAAGGCAAGGGTTTAGGGTTACCATTAGTGGCTGTTACTTTAGCCACAAGCTCCACATGAGGATCCTTGTTTGATGCTATAACATCCTTGTTGAGGCCTTCTTGAGTGCCAGTTTACATGAACTCCAAAGGAAGGAGCGATGAAGTTCTTACATCAATGTTTTTTCGAAGTGTCCCAAATTGTATCTAAATCACTTGGTATGTTCCCTTTTACAGGTTCACAACCATGGGCATGTTCTAATCTTGGTGTTGAGGAGTGCCATTTGTAAACGTATTCTACTCGAGAGACAGGTCCTCTAAATCAACCCTTGTGGTTTGAGACTCTTCCGTTGGCTCGCTGAAGCCCTCCTTATGGAAGTCATTCTCTATATTGGACCATGTTGAGTTAACATGGCCTAGAGGTTCCACTTAGTTGATGCATAAAGGGGAGCATTCCTCCTTGTCCTTAGCTGCTCCCTGAACTAGGGAATTCTTGGAAAGCTAATCCCACTAAGACTCTCACCCTTTAAAGGATGAGAGGCTGGCCCATGTCTCAAGCTTCTTTGAAGTAAGACCATGAGGAGGTCCTGTTAGTATGGTTTTTTCAAGAGAGCTTGTTTGTTCTTTAGGTAACGACTTAACTTCTTCATTTCTGACACAAACTGTGACCACAACCTCTGCAGAGGTCATGCGTGAGGCACAAGAGTTTCCTTGACACCTATTTCTTAGAAGTAAAGACTGTCTGCCAGTGATCATCAGCGAGGATACCCATGGCTAACTGTTCTTCCTTTGAGAGAAGAATAACGCCTTCAACTAATTGCTTCTTTACGAACCTTCTGAACATAACACAACTATGTGTTGGATGTTATGTGCCACTTGCAATAATCCTCTGGAAATCTCAATGCAGTTCTGGGGAACCTAGTGTTCCAGATTTCAGCAGTTTGTCAAACAAAGCATTGGCCACAATGAGCCTGTCTTTGACAATACCCATCTAGCATAAAGAGTTGCCATTAATTTGGCTGTAATACGAATCATGAGGCTTTTCTATTTCGATTACATTGACTTAGGCAGGACTGGGGAAGGAGTCTTTGGCAACACCCATTGGTCCTTCACCCGGGAAGATTAATTCTCTTGCTTTTATAGCACCGAAACCACGTTCTTGCAGATGATGCAGTTCTACATGGAATGGGTCAACGAATCATTCCATTTACAGCACACCTTCCCCTTATTAGAATTGGGGTTAGGTTTTCTATGTTTACCCCTGATCTTAAGTTTTTTATTTACCTCAAGCCAATCAAATTTTACATCGGCTCTTGAGAGGTCAAATAAGTACTTTCTCAGGTCTTGGGGATTGATAAGACTTCCTGGCTTTGACATCCTTCTTGACCAAAGGATTACAAACCATAGAACGCCCCTTCACTGTCAATCTCGCAAAGAGGATCTTCATCGTCTTCGATGAAATCATGTACATAAGTCCCATACATGCTATATTTCTTTAGGCTTTCCTCATTGATGACAACCTCGTGTCTAGCAGCGCATTCTGCCAGTTGTAAGAGTGTCAAGAAGTTAGAGCTTTCAAATTTCTTCCTAAATTCAATATCCAAGCCATTTAAGGCTAGCTTGGCGTATTCAACTTTAGGAAGGACTGCTATGCACTTTAACCTGGCTCTTTTAAATCGATTAGTGTAATGTTTCATAGATTCACCTAACTTTTGTCTCATTTGAGCCTAGTCAGACATGGAAATTCCCAATTCCATTCTGCGAAACTGTGCTTGAAATTTCCTTCCCATCTCATCACAATACTAGATGAAATTAGGGGGCGAGCTAATGTACCATTGAAAACCGATCCCAGTTAAGGACCTGGGGAATAACCTAAGCCACTTCCCTACACTAGCAATTAAATCTTGCCAAGTGCTCGAGGGTAGACACACACCCTTCCCTTAAGATGAGGCTAAACTTAGGGATTTTATATCCTTGAGGAAAAAGGTAGTCCCTATCTATATAATCAGGGTAAGGTTTACTGTACAAGGGTCTTTTGACCCTTTTTAGAACAGGCCCATACATCTAATCAATGTCGGCAACCGGTTGGTCCTGGAGGGGTAGGTTAGGAACATGGTTATGTGCCTACCATTGCCCCCGAAGTGGGTAAGGATCTCAAGGGGGATGTGAAGGATAACCCTGAGCACCCGTAAAAATTGGGTGTGGGAACAGATGTCATTGCCAAAACTCGGGGTAACCCCTTGATCAATATAGCCATGTACTTGGTCGGCCACAAGGTAAGTTCCAACAGAACCCAGGTTAGACGACATGCCTGGGAGCGTGCCAATATTTGAAAGTTGTTGGTTCAACCTCGCTTGATCAGACCCCAAGTCATGGTCTTGAAGAGGTGGGTGGTTAACTTGCCCCCGGTGTGATAAGTATGGAGAGGTCCAGGAAGGATAGATTGGTTCCAAGGAGTGTGTACATATCCTTGCATTCCTACTTTAAGGCCTTGAGTGGGCCTCGAGGTTACCTCTAGTACCTAAGGAAGATACGAACGGTGTTACCCCCTGTCTCAGAGACAGGTAACATTAGAACATTGGCATTGAGATCCCTCGAGGGTAGAGAAAAGCTCCGATTCAAAGGATCAGCACCCCAAGAGGCACATTGTTCCTAGGCTAGACTCCAACTTTGTGACACTCGGGTTAGCCATAACTGGCATTTCCATTCTCTTAGGGACATTATAGTTAACTTGAGTCACTAGTAATCGTGAGCTCGAAAGAGCCTTATGAGGATATTCAATTGGTGATGATGGAGCAGCTGCAAGCCTAAGTTGCATGACATCCTCTCTAATGGCTTGTTCCAAGCCATTTTGAGCCTCAGCCTATCTAACCAAGCTAGGCTCGACCTCAACTACTATTTGTCTTACCATGTCCTTAGCAATAAGGGTAGCAACAGATGATAAGGTTGAGTTCGTTTAAGCTAAGTCTCTGTCAGTCTCTTTGTGAAGCTTATCATGCATCGAGGTTCTAACGTTGTTTGTTACAGCTCTCAAGGCGGTAGAGCTCTCATGCTGAGCCACTAGATTGCACTCTGTTTCAGCACGTTATCTCTCAAGGGTTTCTCTCATTGTTTGTTAGACTATTTGGTCCATAATTTCTAAATGGCATTTGAGCATAGCCATGAAACTTTTGCGAGAATAGCCATCTATATCTAATCATTCATCCTCCGGGATGTCATCATCACAACCGCTCTCATCACTATGGCTATGACTTGATTCATCCCTTCATGTTATTGGGCTCCGTTCAATAGGATGCTCAAGCGGGGATCCAATAAAGGTTAAGCCCTCGGGCTCCTCAAGATCAAGAGCACTAGACCACTTGGTTTTGACTATTGGTGATTGGTCTGAGACTACATAATGGTGACCCACAATGGGCTGAAGATGATAAAGTTTCATTTTAAGCCTCCCATTATGGTTGCCAAAAGGTGTATTTGCTTTATTTTGCTTGCAGTTAATGTCACGGGGTCACCGTAAAATGTTAAAAAAA
Source organism: Simmondsia chinensis (assembly GCA_018398585.1). Taxonomy (NCBI): domain Eukaryota; kingdom Viridiplantae; phylum Streptophyta; class Magnoliopsida; order Caryophyllales; family Simmondsiaceae; genus Simmondsia; species Simmondsia chinensis. The sequence continues at coordinate 14,465,338 of JAGTTD010000007.1, forward strand.
ACAAACATGCAAAAGGGACTCACTGTGACTAGGGAGTGAACCTAATTACAAACAGCACGTCTTTGACCTCAACCAGGCATCATTTTTGGAGAAAAGGTTGTGGTATATTGGTGTATTTGACTTTAATTGTGCCATAGTTCTACTTATGTTTCAATTAAGAAGACTTTTGATGAGTATTTTTGTTGATTTGTTATATTTATGTCGACAGAGAACAAAAGGATGCGGACCTTACTCAAGTGGACGTTATATTGACGGAGCAAGGCCCACAGAGACCTTTCCTTATACATTTAAAAGTTAGGAACTGGGTTGGAGACAAACCTAAGAGCTCAGCAGTCCACTTACAAGCCCGAGTAAATAAGGTTTTTAAGCCTGGCACTCTTTACTTATAATAACTCGAATGAGTTAAGGTCTGACAAAATTGAGGTGGAGCAAACAGTATTTTGGTCACTGAGTTAGAACTAATGCAATCAAGGTCAAGCCATGGCCATCAAAGCCCTAAACAATAGTGTGAACCTATGTTCACATAACCGATTAAGCAGTGACAGCAGTGTTAAGACCAGCGCAATTAAGGTCAAGCCTTGGCTGTCAAAGCCTTAAACTAAGGCCTCAATTCTCAACTTGTCGAAATTTGGGAACAGATCAAAACTTGAAGTTCAGACCTAAAACCCGAGAAACTATATTACCGACAAAGTAAGTAAAACAAATTCTTAGTTAATCTAAGCTATGCTAAGTTATGCTACTCTTAAGAAAAAGCACAAGTGTTCTGCAAAGAAAACTTGAAAAAATTTTGTATTGTATGTGTGTTCAACTTTGAACTGACACAGAGTCTTTTATTCATAGTAACGAAAAATAACGGCGGCCGCTTTTTCTGCGTTAACTTCACCCAAGTCTGGCCACTAAGCTTCTTCTTTGCGCACGTAAATCTTCAATGGATGTGTTCTAGAACTCAGCTTTGGAGGGAAATCCTTGATTCCCACATCCGTAATCCTAGCGGAACTTTCTTCTAGAAACCCCATGTCCTCTTGGATTAAGCTTAGTGCCCAAGTACCTGAGAATACACTCCAAGTAACCACATCAAGCTTCGAAATGACCTGTCTTGTAGCCTTCTTGGGGGCCCCTTGAATTCGAGCTCCTTTTCGCCTTTAACCATCTCAAGTTCTCGAGTGGTTGATATCCTTGTCAGGATGGTCATCTCGTCATGATGGTGGGCTTAAGACGCCATTACTTCAGCATATAAAGGCTTAATTCTCCTCGAGGGAGGCCTCACGTGTTAAGCACATGGCAGTTTACTCAAAACGGTATCATCCCAACCCTTTCGAAATTAGCGTGTCAACACCATTGTTTAGGACCTCGCTTAACATCATATAAGGTCTTTACAAGATTTCATTTATGCTTCAGGCCTAGAACCTCGAACCTCTTGGTAGTTTCCTGGTAGATTTCCTCCTTAAGGTCACCATTCAAGAAATTAGTTTTCACGTCCATCTGATGAACTACTAGGTTATGTACGGATGGTAGAGTAATCAGAGCTCTCACAGTGGCTATCTTAGTCACCGATAAATAGGTTTCAAAGAAGTCTATACCTTATGTTTGAGTGTACCCCTTAGCTATTAATCTGGCCTTTAATTTATCAACTGACCCATCAACCTGCAATTTCTTTTTAAATGCCCATTTATATCCTATGGGTTCGCATCCCCTTGGAAGGTCCACTAACACCCAATTGTTATTACTCATGATTGAGTCTAGCTCATTATTAACAACCTTTCTCCAAAGTGGAGTATCTATGGATATCATGGCCTCATAATAGGTTATAAGATCTTCCTCTAACTTGAATGCATTAATAATATGCTCGCAAAAATTAGGGTGTTAAGACATAAATGAAGTAATGAAGTAAGGTCTAAAACTAGTCTCAATTCGAGCCTTTTTACTTCTCCTAAGTTGTGAACCTTGAGTTTAGGGGCGAATGACTAGATGGAGTAGATGCATTAGGCAAAAAAAATAAAAAAGGCAATGACACATGCTTTGTTTCATAGGAAACACAAGCTCAAAGAACTAAGCATCTCGAGGTTCCATGATCTTACCAAGCCTAGGGCTTGAGCCATTAATTAACATGAATCTACATGCCACACTATTCATAGCATAACCACTGAACACAACATCTATGATTTTGGGACCTATTTCACTTCTTTTAAATTCCAATAACCTAACTTTAGCTAGACACCCACACTTTGAGGTATTGAAGGTTAGGTGCATAGCCCTTTCATAATTCATATGGTGTTCTATCTAGATTCTTATGTGGAACCAGATTAAGCACATGGCATGCAGACAACATGGCTTCTCCCCACAAGCTCGAGGGTAAGCTTGAGCTAATTGACATAGCGTTCATCATCTCTTTAGGAGTTTTATTCTTTCTTCCAACTATACGGTTTTGTTAGGGTGTATAAGGGGATGACACATCGTGAATTATGCCACACTTATCACAATGTTTCTTAAAGAATGTAGTGTCATACTCACCTCATTTATTAGACCTAGTCCTTTTTATTTCACGGTCTAATTGGTTTTCAACTTCTGCCTTATCCTTGAGAAACATCTCCTCAGCCTCATCCTTAGAACTTAAGAGATACACCTTGGCTGAGTGGTCATCAGAGATGGTAATGTAGTACTTCTTACCACCTCTACTCATGGGGTTCTTAAAATCACATAAGTAACTGTGCACGAGTTCAAATGGGCTAGGAGTTCATTTGACTGATTTGTTAAAAGGCTTCTTACGGTGATTGGCCTCGACACATATACCACATTTGTCAGGTTCGATCAAACTACAATTGGGAATTAAACTCATTTTTTTAAGCTTCTTAACTGAATTATAGTTAACATGTCCAAGCCTATCATGCCACAAATCCAAGGACTCAACAATATAAACAGAAGTAGAAGCATTCTCATTCAATTCCAGATCGAGTAAAATGAGACCACACCTTACAAAAACCCTTCCCCACAAAGTTTGTATTTTGGGTGATAACAAGCTTATCAAATTCGAAGGTCACTTTAAAGCCAGCTTTGTTAAGAAATGCAACAGAAACAAGATTCCTACATAGTTCAGGGACATGCAACACATTTTTCAAACATGAATACTTTATAGAGTCAAGTTTTAAATGGACCTTTCCTTGCCAAGAACAGGGACTAACTAGAATTGCCCTTGAACACAAACTTCCCCACATCGGCTTTTTCATACTCTTAAAACAGGACCCTATTGGTGCAGATGTGCCTTGTGCCACCAGTATCTACAACCCACTCAACCATGTTCCCAATCATATTCACCTCGGAGATCATGGCCACAAAGACATCTATGCTCTTCGTGAGGTTGGATAGGGGTTTGTGTTCTTCAGGCTTTCCTGGTCCAAATCACTTCTTATATCTCAAGGTATAGCCTATTTCGCCATAGGTCCAACATGTTCCCTTGACTTGTTTCTGTCTACCTTCAGGGTTGCTCTGAGGAGTCTCGCCATGGGTCTACCTCTGCTTCGAGTTATAGCTCGAGCTCAAGCCTTAGTTGGAACATTTCTTGTTCCATGGCTTATTGAACCTGTCATTCTTTCCTGTACTCTTAGACTCGGCCAGGTTAGTAGACATTGTTGAGTGCTTAGAGGACCTTTCTTTAGTATGTTTACAGTTCTGGTACTCGAGATTTATATGGGAAACTAACTTTTGGAGAGTCATGTCTTTCTTTTTGTTTTTCCGTTGAACCTTATAGTTTTCCCACGAAAAAGGAAATTTCTCAATGAGACAATTCACTTGAAAGGTCTCACACATTTCCATTCCTTTATTAAATCTATTAGCACACAAGTTCTCATGCTCATGAATTTGGTCAAGGACAAGTTTATCATCAGTCATGGTGAAAGACAACCACTTAGTGCATATATACTTCTTAGCGATGCTATCATCCATTCCATACTTACTACTTTAGGCCTCCCAGATTTCTTGAGCATTTTTCATCTTGCTATAAATTTGGTATAGAGCTGCTGTAATGTGAGGCAGCAACATTCCCCTACAGGTTCGATTATCCTTCTCAATGTCATGGCTCGACCTAGGAAGAGCCCAAAGAGGGTGTAATGGACATCAATTTGTCCAAGGAAAAACCCCATCATATGAGACCAAATTTTTTAGTTTGTCCCATCTAGAGGTTCAGTCTTTGATATGCTGGGCATGATAAAACAAATGTTAGCCATGTTTTGATTACTCATTTCAATAAACGACTTAGATTTTTGGGAAAATATGGGAAAATGAGCAACTAAATTCTCAAATTCCAGACACCAAGACTAACTCAAGATGGGGGCAAATAAAACTTAAATGACATAATGACAAAGATGAACTCAATACACATCTTACTACACCAACTTGACTTTAGACGAGATAACTAACGGAAATATGAAAGATTCAGGGAAGAAGATTGAACGGAAGGAAGTCGCCATGCCGTGGAGTTCACCATTGTCCTAAGTAGTTTATGCCCCCTCTACGGTACAAACGACATCTTCAGGTACTCCAATTCTTGGGGTTGACATGGCACCCAACACAAGAATGTAATCTCGGATGATGAGTTACAGTACGCCTCCACTTGCTCACTAACAAGAGTAAGAATCGAGAGAATTTCAGAGGGAGAAAGAAGAGAATGACTTCTATATTTTCCTTGTGTATTCGTGTTTTGAACAACCCTCCAAACATGGTATTTATAAGCAAAATAAGTAACGTGCAAGAAAAAATCAATGAAGGCCTGTGGCAAGAAATCTAGACTCAATTAGGGAGGTGGCAGATATGGATGAGCAATAAATTTGGGCATAATCGAGCCAACAATTGTTATGGAAAGATGTGGGCAATTATGCGGTAAAAACACGTACTTCAACTCAAGCTAAAAGATCTTGAGCTCGAACCTGCACTAATGGATTCGAGTTGAGTTAAATAGCCTTGAGGTCAGACACTAGTGGACCCTCAAGCTCAAGTATAACAGCCTCGAGCACAGTCCAGCAACTCCCCTGGAGTTTGCTAACCATAAAGTAAGATATAGTGTCTGTAAAAATAAAAGTCCAAGCTAGAAAAAGTACACATCACATTGCGACGAGGCTTGGCGATGCAAGGCGAGTGGGCGTGCATGTGTATGTGGTTCATTAAACCCACTCTAGTCCCACCATACTTTACCAAGTATAAGGAGAGGGAGATATTTAAACTAGGCTCCCATTGACTAGATTTTCAAAGTGGGATTGAGGCAAATTCCCAAGACACCAAAATTGAAGCACAATACCACAATACTCCGACAATAACATAATTAACATAGAACAACGTTGGCTACACAACATGTCCAAATACTGAACCCCATTGTATAAACCGACAGAAACTAAAAGTTGGGAATGATCTCATTTTATTAATTGAAGTACATACATGGTAAATGAATGAAAAACAATTCAGGGTAAGCTTGTGATGCGTACGCTTAGCAAGTATAATAAGTTGATCAAGTAATAAGAGCGTGTAATGTATCGTTCCTACGAGAATTGTTTTATCGATCAATTACCAAAGCCACTAGTTCTAATTCTATTTGAACAATCAATTCTTGATGCTTTGAATCTGAAACCAATAAAATATGAAAGACCTAAAGGGCTTGTTGTTTTAGACATGAGTTGGTTTGGTTAAGTCCAAGGCATCCGGTTTTATCTATTTGCATCGATACAACTTCTAATTCTGGGCTCAAGGAGTTTATTCATGTTGATGGCTGAAAATTCTAATTCACTCAATATTTTGTGTCGATCAATATTTAGCATACATTTTTACCTATTAGCTCATCAATCTCTTACGTGAATTTAAATGACAATAGATTTATGAAGATCTATGGTTTTCACATATAAGGCCACACAAATTGCATTAACATGATCGCTCTCTCAATCTATAGTGATTACATTGGCAATTATCATAAATCTCCTCTTCAACACTTTATGGTTTATTAGAACTTTTGCACGGTGATCAAGCACTCAAAAGGCATGAAAAACAATAATAAACACTTAAACAACAAAATAAACAAGGAAAGAATACTTCGAACTAGAAAATAGCATATCTTACAACTACAGCTACATCGTAGCCTTGAAAAGTAAAGTTAGTTTGTGAATAAACTAAAGACGACAAAACTAAAATGAGAAAAATACTACACGTAGGATTAGAAAAAAAACAAGGAATTCATGGGGAATCCTAACCGATCTTCTCCTTTTACCCTTGTCATGCTTCCTCTTCTTGCTTGCTCTTTAGAACACATCCAAAGCCTCCAAAAGTCACATCCAGCTGCTAGCCAGAAGTTAGATGGTGTGTCCTAAGCTCTCCATATATATAGGTCTCCCATTAGGGTTTGGGGTCTACCATGTATAAAGAGGCGCTCTTCCAAACAAACTCTCCAATTTGCCTCCTAAATCTTATCTTAGTCGTGTGATCTTATGCTTGCAGCCCAAGTATATTTGTTTTGTCTTTATTTCATCTTTTAGATATAGGGATAATGTTTTACATGAATAAACCCTTTCATATTTAAACAAAATTTCAAAATTCAAAGGATGATGACATTATCCAATCCTCTTTATCCCTTTCTTCTCTTTTTTTCTCCCTTGGCCACCCCTTTGTGCTTTGGTTGGACCCAATTGATGATTAAATTGGACCTTTCCCAACTATCGTGGGCCTTGGCTTTGGGCTTGAGTTGATTTATGGACCATTTTCGTCCGCCTTCTAGTGTGGAGCCTCGTTTTATACTTTTATGGATCGAGTCCAATGGAGTGGAGCCCCTGGAAAATATTTTCTGGGCCTTAATTTTTGCCTTCGTTGGGATTCAGGCCCGTATTGGTCACTTTAGTTAAAAATCTAGAGTTTCTATTGTGTGCCTTTAAGAAACCGATTCTTGGGTTGGATAGAGTAGATCAAATTGAGGAAAACTTTATGTCACAAATCTAAACCAGTAGCACTTTCCCTGCAACTCCGCGGACGTAGGAAATTTTGGCTAATCCACATAAATTTGTGTGTTTGTTATTTATTTTCTCGTTGAATTTTTATTGTGTTTAGTTGTTGCTTTTCCTAATAGTTTTAGCCTTGAACCTCCTGTTTTGCTCCTTTCCCAAATTAAGGTAATGAGAAGTGAGCAATATCCATATAAATTATGTACATGATAGTTAATAAGTTGGTCTAAAATCAAATGAATAATGCCTACAACAGTGGACTCATAACCTAACACTCGGATATTACCAAGGATGAGATTGAAGGTTTCACTGGAGCTTGAGGTGGTTATTAATGCTGCAAATAGATTGAAACTCTAGTTTGAGACAATTACCTGAGAGGCCAAATGAAATGTGGGCCTTAGAGACTGTCGGTTCAGTTTTTTATTTTTATTTTTTCATGTGTGTGAATGCGGTCACCGTAGATACAAATCAAGCAAATATGCAAAATGGGATATGCCGCAACTAGGGAGTGAGCCTGATTTTTAGACTGCACGTGTTTGACCTCACCTTTTTGAAGAAAAAGTTATGGTGCTTTTGGTGAATCCAACTTTGGTTTGCAATTAATACAAGGATTTTGCATATGCTCTAAGTGAGGAGACTTTTATATTTTTTATGGATTTTTTATGTATATATTATATAGAGATGTAAAAGGACATGGACCTAATTCAAATATTAGTTACCGTGATGGAGTAGCGCCCACATATACCTTTCCTCATGCACTTAAAAGTCAAGAACTAGAGTGGAAAAAAACTCAAGAGCTCAGCAATCCACTAATAAGTTTGACTCAATTAGAATTTTAGGTCTGGCATCCTCGACTTCTAATAACTTGAATGAGTTAAAGTCTCACAAGATTAACATGGAGCGAACCGCACCTGGGCTACTGGATGAGGGCCAATGCAACTGAGGCCAAGCCCTGGCTGTCAATGCCCTTAAACAATAACACAAACCGAAGTTCACCTGACTTATTAAGCAGTGGCACAAGTGTTAAGGCCCTTGCAATCGAGGTCAAGCCTTGGCCGTCAAAGCCTTAAATTAATGCCTCAATTCTTAACTCAATGATTATGGGAACAGACTGAAACAGAGAGTTCATACCCGAAACTCGAAGAACTGTATTACTCTGACGATAGCAAGCATAGCAAGAACTGCACTATGCTAGGTAAGTTATGTTATTCCTAGGTAAAAAAGCGCAAGTGTGATGTAAAGAAACTTTAAGAAGTTTGTATAGATGGTGCTGGACCCTTTACAACTACAAGTGTCTCTTATTTATAGACAATAGAAATAATTTCTTAACCATAATTCTACAGCATTTCCTTCACACGTTTTCCTTACAGCCCCTTTGGGGAGCTGAATGGTCAGAGAACGTGCCTTAAATTAGTGCACTTGAGCATCCTTCTTGAAGCCCCACATCCGCATTTGCTATTGCGGTTCCTTCTAGATGCCTCACATTTTGTTGGATAGGCTTAAGGCTCACATATCTGGAATTCAGTCCAAGTAACAGCATCAAGCTTCAGAGCAACCTGTCTTGCAAATTTATGAGAAGTTGCTTGAGCTCGAGCTTCCTTTGCCCCTTCAACCACCTCTACTGGCTGATACACATATAAGAGGTTTAATTTCTTCTAGCAACTAGGCTCGAGACGTCATTATCTTAACATCTAAAGGCCTTACATCTCTCGAGGATGGCCTGACACAATAAGCACATGATGCTTTGCTCAAAAATGGCATCGGCCAAACTCCATCGGGTTTTGATTGTAAAGAAATGCCCCCTTTTTAGCTATTGGTAATTTCAATTTAAATAGTTTGAAACAGTGCTTAAGTTGAGGCTTGTGGAGGGACCTCAGGGATAATCTAACTCTAGCTCCAAATGGGTCAAATCAAATTATCATCTCATATTAACAATTGATTACCATTTAATAAAACTTAATTCCACTAAATAAGTTTTACTGCACTCTATAATTAAATATATATTCACTCAAGAATTTTCCAAAATAATTTTATTGCGATAATTAACTCCTGTATTAGATTTCCGTGAGCAAAAACAACTTTAACTACTCTCGTTATTTTTCTCACATCTATCACCATAGTTCCTAACTCTCCCTTCTCGAAAATTTCATAATACAGGAACAATTCTTGTATTATTTCAAAATGTCAAGCAAATGGAATACTCTGGCCAAAGATTCTAGAATCTATTCGTATATTTGCGAATCAACTAAGCGCATATTTTTCATTGTAGATTCCTAATAAAATATATATTCCCACCACGCTCTACACAATTGCCCACAGACATAAGATCCTCGTATTCAATTTTAACCTCATCATTTTGGGCATCAAAGCAATTAACATTCTATGCACGAGTTCGGACTCTTTCCCAGATTTAGAGTTATCAACTTTTAGAATTAACTACTTCTACTAGTTCAGGTGGTCTTGCTCAGTTTTTCAATCTTATTGAAAAAACCAACATAATACTCTTGGATCCATGACTACATGACCAAGACAAGTCATCAAAATTATCATATTTTAGTCTTATTGGACAAGTTGTCCAAACTTATCACGAACTATGAGCATACTTTGATAACATGTCACTAGTTTGATCTAAGTCTTTTGGTGGCTCAATCTCATTCACTACTTAAATCAAACCTGACATGTCATCTTGGATAGCGTCTATCTCATGAAACGTTTTAGAAAAACAATCACGCATGTTAGACTCATTAAACATAATCAGACAATAAGTAAGTAAAATTATTTTATTTATTTAATATTTAAAACTAACTAAGTGGATTTTCTTGGACACTTACTCCAACAATCTCCCGCTTGTCCTAAAACCCAAATAGCCCGGCATTGCATAACTATCCAATAGGGATTTGTCAACTCTTTGACTGTACACTTCAATTAATAATGACTTGTTACTATGTCATTCTTTAGCTCGCACGCTTTCATATGTAAGGAACCCTCTGAGTCAATTAGTCTAATCAACAACTTCCTAGTGGTCAAGTACCCGAGTTTCAAAATGAAGCAAGCAATACAAGATGTTGTGACTCAATCATTTTGGTATTCACTAAGAACACATTATTGAGTTGTTTGGAATTGTTGTGACTTTTGGACTATGTGATTGAATTCGAGGTGGAGTTTAAGAATGTTGTGAATTTGTAACAATGCAATTGAGTTCTCTAAATGGAGATTGGGTTTGCAATTTTTTTGTATTAAAAAGCATACGAATTGTTTCTTTTTTTGCTAATTTTATGCTGATTGCTTTAATATAGTTTTTTTTGTTGTATTTTTTGTTTTATTGCTCCGTTTATGGTGTGTTTGTACTATTGATTATTGATGCTCAGATGGCACGAATTTTCTAATATGAGTGTTGTTTTTTTTTTTTTTCCATTTGTTGGAAGACTGCACTTCAAATTCTATTTTTGTTGGAGCTTTTGTTCGCGAACTTTTGTCGGATTTTTAATTTTTCCTAAATTGCTAGGTAAAAAATTTTACAATGTATGCTTTTAGTGTCCCTTGTATTTATATTGGCTTTTGTGAGTACTTGGATATTTATGTTTCAATGACATCTTTATTTTTTATTAGAATTCGTTGCTACATTGAATGATATGTAAGAGTTATTTCTATATGGTTATATTGTACTATTCTACAAGTGTTATAATTGACATAAAATATCGTTATACTGCATTTATGTACAGGTGCTATAAACAACTCCAAAAATGTCCATATATGGATGTATAGATGTTGTAGACAACCACAAAATATTATCATTATATTGCATGAATTTACAGGTATTTATACATGTATACATTGTACTGTATTAATGTACAAGGTCTTTAACGTCGATAATTTTTTTTCTTCTTGATTGTGTTTGATGGGGGGAAGTATTTTTAACGACAGCTTTTGTTTTCATTAATTGAAGGAAAATATTTTAATGATGGTTTACTCTTGTTGCTATTTTTTACCAACGATGATCTATATTGTCGTTACTATTTTCAATTAGTAGCGCGAAAAATTTTAACCACGGTTTTGTCGTCGTTAAAACCTTTCAGTATATGGCGGTAAATATTGTAACGAGAACAATTGCTATCGTTATTAATCAACTATTTAATGACGGTGCCACCTTACGTTAAAAACTTTACTTTTAACGACAACTTGTGCCATCGTTATTGATTTCACTTTTAATGACGACCATAGTATACCGTTGTAAATACTTTTTAATGTTGGCTCAGTTTAGCGGTCGTTAATCCCAGATAGTATTAACCTCGAAAGCAATAACGACGATGAAGGACGGCCCCATCATTAATGGTATTAACGACGGTAAACTAGGCTTTTAACGATGATAATAACCGTTGGTAATGACCATTTTTCTTGTAGTGAGATAAAGGGATTCGAAAAGAGTTGAATCATTTGCAATTTTGCAGCTAATTCATGATGACTGGAAAATTAACTTAGATCATACGCTCGACTCTATTAGGCCAACTCCCTCAACGATTGGAAGAGAGATATAATCATCTATTTGAGCAATTGTTATTTTAGCATGATTGGCTCAAGAAAGCAAATCAAATGAACAAGAAAACAAAGACGACAAGTGTTAGGGCTTCAAGGGAGGAATTTAAGAGTGATAGAATATTCAAGAAAGAGACGACCAATTAAAGGGTTAAAATTACCTTTGGAACAAGTGGGAAATAAAATAGAGCTTCCAAAATAGGAAGGAGTTGGCCATCTTTCCATCTTCTAAAAGGTCTCAGCCATTGGAAGTCAAACCATTTTATCTATTGTGATTTCGAATTTATCTCAACAAATAAGGGTGTCACTTATTGTTATGAATCAAAAACAAACCTGATTCATAACCTAGGATAGAATCGAGTTTAGATGAGAAGAGAAGTAAAAGAAGATGAGAAATGGAGAGAAATTAGATGAGAAAGAGAAATCAAATGTTTTCATTCATCAATAATGAATCTTACAAGAGAAGACTCACCTATTTATACTAATTACATGACTTGAAGATACATTAACCTTGGACAAGCATTCTAACAGACTTAATTGCCTAGCCGCCATTAATTACTTGACTCTTCACTTAACAACTAACACTTAACTAGCCCAATTCACGGTTCACACTTCACCATTGAAGAGCTAATTAGGCTACTACTAAAGACTTATATTAATTATGACAATCTTGACTTATTCATACTCACTTTTAGATGCCCCATATATTAGAATCATAACAATACTCCCCCCCTTAAGAGATTCTTGTCCCCAAGAATCATAGTAGAGAGTAGTGACTTGAAGAACCCTTGATGTTGCAAAAAATTTGAGCTGAAGGAGTACTTATTGGCCCTGTGAGAACTCCTGGAATATGAATAACAAGATCTGAATATTACTTACAGCTTGAACTTACTATTCCATGTTGGATGCTATCGTTGTTGTACGGCTGAGTTTGTCTCCTACTTCTGCCACAATGCTTGCATCGGATGGTAGAGAATACTACAAAAGATCTGCCAATACCATACTAAATCAACCAAACTCCAACACCACTAATCCCTCTGATGAACCTCTTGTTGCAACTAGTTCAGAGACTCCTCAATATATCACAACAAGCATGCACTGATGGTTGAGAATGCCGCAGATGTAACAAGAGAATTACAGCCCCTAACATGAACTTTAATTGTCTAACCGTGCAAAACTTAATTGTTATATTAGTTATTCTCCAATTCCTAAGGCTTTCAGGGACCCAGGTTGCATATTCCCTTGTCCAATTAGTATCCTCATAAGCTGCTTCCAATGAGTGCAAAGAACTAATCAAGGAACTCACATCAATTTCTCTGAAATCTGCTAGTTGCACCTCATGAGTGAACATTGAAGTTATGGAAATCTCAGCTGCCCATTCCCCAACTCTTGCATATTCAACCATAACTTGACTTTGATCCTTGCCATCCTTACTACATACTTCCACTTCCTGAATTTGCCAAGACATTAAAAGAGTGCACAAAAAAAACCTAGCAACTGGCTTCCCAATGCAACATTCGAGCTTAGATTCTTCGGCAAGTGAAACTATTGCCTGCAATTTCTGAACTTTTCCCCACTAAAACAAATCCTCAAGTGTCATGGTTGAACTCCCAAGAGATTTTTTCATGGTTTGAACCATCAAAGTAGCCCCACTGACAGGCCTGCAGCACACAAATTCTAGATTTTTTACCAAGTCTCTAGCTTTCGTTTTGCTTGAAGCATTTTCTTACTATTGACATAAAGGATCCAAGGATTCAGGTGGTCTCACTTTGACTTGTATTCTAGGAAGATGTTCTTTACTTTTAAGTCGACCAACATAAGCATCTAGCACCTGACCCAATAGCTCTGATACTTCAACATCTGAAATGCATTTGCTCATGTGCACTGGAATAACTTTAGACTGCTTTTGAAATGCATTTGCTTGCACTGTTGTCATCTCAAAATGCTTCGCTGCTGAATAAGCGTCCATATTGGTGGGATTCCTCCTTTCCTTAGCCGTCTTAATTGTCGTTTTGATCCACGAAGATGCCTCTAATCGATATATTGACAACATCACCCCCTTCGGTTTCTTCAATACCATCTTCTTAAGCAAGAGAAGCTTTTCAAGAATCACATTATTTGCCTTGAGGAGAAGAAAATCTGGAGGTCTTCCATGATAGACTAAGATTGGCCTTTTCATTGTACTTAATCTCTCCACAAAACCTTGTTGAATAGCTGGCATCAGTTCCATTTCATCTTAAGGTGAAGCTAAACATGTTGTAATGAACTTTCTAATGGCTATTGAATCCAATTTATGATTGCATTGCTTGACATTGGTGTTCTATTCTCCAGAAATTACTGCTGCAGCCTTCGAATTAACCTCAGGAACTTGTGTTTAAATCATCTCATCCTGTTCAAGCTGATATTTTGCATCATTAATCTATTTCAATACTGTAATTTCCACATTCAATCTAGCTCCAACCCATCAGATGTGTCCTACCCACATTTCCGACGTGGAGGTTGACCAACTTCTAATTCCTTACAAAACTCCTCCTTCCACGGATCAAACGGCCTTTTGTTCACTTAATTTGTTTCCTCCCTTTCAATCACTTGTGTGTTTTTGACTTTTAATTCCAAATTAGTAACATTAGTCTGAATAGAATTCCAATCAACCTTTGTTACATCATGGACTTGTGGCAATGAAGGATCAATCACAAGTTATTCTGCTACAACATCAACCTCATCTTGCTGCTATACCAATTCAACTTGATCTAATGAATACACTGTTGCCTCATTCATATGATGTGCTGCTGTATTTATACATGGATTTAGTGCTGAATGTGGTAGGTAAGAAGCTTCCCTTGATACTTAATCAATGATCTTACATAGCACTTGCACTTGAGGACCCAATTCCACTTGAGGAAGTTACCTATTGAGCTATTGTAGTAAGCCATCAATCTGAAGTTGCCATCTCTGGGATGGCTGATCCCGTCTTTCCTCCAAAGAATGCTGCACTACTGTAAACAACTCCTGCATTCGAAGCCCAAATTGCTCAAACTGATTTGCTTCGGTTTAATTCCCATTTCAACATTACAACTGGCATTAGCACTAATATCAGAATTAGTAGCAACAACTTGTTCTGCCTTTGGTGGCTCTGCAGTGCAGTCTTCCTGATTTAATGCTGAACTTGTGACTTGGCTGCCCAATTTGAATCCTCTCGTTGCCCTCTTGATACTTCTTTGGATCCAAGAAAATGCTCCAAGTCTATCAATAGACATCAATACAACTTTAGGCTGCTTCATTCCCCACTTCTTGCTCTCATATAATCTTCCAAAAGCTTCCTCATTTGCTTCAAGCTGTAAGAAATCTAGAGTATTGCCTTGGTAAACTAATATTGGCCTCTCAATTGCTCTTATCTTCATGCTTGAATAACACTTCTTACGGTTTAAATGTATGATCAAGCTAATCTCATCGTTGAGCTGAAATGTGAGCTTAACTCTCAACTTCCTTATGCTCAAAATCTCAATTTGCACTTGCAATGGATCTCAACACCAAAATTTGATTCATCAACTTGTCCCTCAAGTTGTGATCCTTCCATTCCTAATGGAACTGCACCAAATTCAGGTTGTAATGCTCCCAATTCCGATCGTTCTGCTTCCCAAACATCCACAACTAAAGTAGAACTTGTCTTTGGCCAATTGATAGTTGCTTGATCAATCATAAAACAATTCCAGCTCACTTGATCTTGCTTATTCTCAAATGCATCAACCTTAGCCCTAACATTCCCCAGCATTCCATGACAAACAACTTGATGTACCGGCTCTTCATTAATCTGACTTGCAGCATCATTATTCAAGCTCGATTTCATTCTAATTCCCTCCAAGTTTGAGAGAGAGTTCTGATCTTTTCCTCCATGTTCAATTCCTTTCGCTTTCATTGAATTCAACTGAAATTCTACATTTCTGTGAATTTATTGCTAAATTTGTTGTTTTCTCTGTATATGCTGTTGTTGTGATCATTGCAAGGTAAGCCTGAAATTATGAGAGAATTACTGTTGGTGCCGCTGAACTTATGCAATCTGCTAAAGTCGCAGCAACATCACCTTCTCCAATTGCTAAGGTCATGATGTAAATCATGATTGTGTCAGTGCAACTCACTTAATTGAATGTAATTCAACTAAATCAAATGCATTTCTTCAATCTTCTGCGTAGAAGTAGCTAAATTTAGATAATAATCGCAAGCTACTCAATTAAGAATCCAAAATTGAACTCTTAATCAATTTGCAATGCGATCAAGGAACTTGATATCAAATTAGCTTGATCATAAGCTAACACAATCAAATTGAATGTAATTCAATCAAACCGAAAGCTAATCACAAGCTCTAATACCAATTTTTATGCACCAAGAACAAACTTGATTCTTAACCTAGGATAGAATAGGGTTTAGATGAGAAGAGAAGTGAAAGGAAATGAGAAATAGAGAGAAATTAGATGAGAGAGAGAAATCAAATGTTTTCATTCATCAATAATGAATCTTACAAGAGAAGACTCACCTATTTATACTAATTACTTGACTTGAAAATAAATTGAGCTTGGACAAGCATTCTAACCGACTTAACTACCTAGCTGCCATTATTGACTTAACTCTTGACTTAACAACTAGCACTTAACTAGCCTAACTCATAGTTCACACATCACCATTGAAGAGCTAATTAGGCTACTACTAAAGACTTATGCTAATTATTACAATCTTGACTTATTCATACTCACTTTCATATGCCCCATCTATTAGAATCATAACACTTATTTACCCAAAGAAGTTGGTGGGTTGAGAGCACTACTATTTTATTGAATGAGGCAAGTTCCTGACACGTGATTAAAAAACAACTCAAAGTAAGAAGCACTCGAGGTGGTTACTAGGAGCACTACTGAAGGTTAGATGCCTAAGCTTGAGATGTTATTATGGTCTCTGCAAAAAGATTCACCCTTAGCTCAAGGCAATCGCATGAGCTACCAAAGAAACATGCGCCTCAATGACATTTATGAGAAAGTTCGGACACATTGGGAAGGACTTTGACCTTAACACGTGTCTTTTATGTGGATCCTAGGATATCATGGGGAGCTCGAGGTCTAGAATCCTTCTATTGTGCTTGCGTGAAATCAATACCAACACTTAGATAATTTATCTTATAAATAACAGCACCAGTGGCTTAGTAAAAGGTTCCTACACCACAATGTGAATTCCTTAGTTTACCCCTTTATGCACATTTGGGCTACCCCTATATGCACATTTGGGCTTTTCTTTTATGCTTCTATTGGAGTAGTTATAGGTGTAGCTGCATCTATAATCCTGAATACACGTAAAGCGTTAGAGTGTTGGAGAAGGTATACTTTCTATGTGCGATCTGCCAGAGTTTCAACATTCACCCCTATATTGAATTTAACTTGGGTCATTGGTCTAAGATAAGACTTTGAGCTTGACTGCTTTGAACTTGGATTAATTACCCAATTTGGTTCACTGCATCTCTCTCTTCTTAAGATTGATCAAATTCAAGTCATTTCAGTTGTTAGGCATAGATGTAATTGAATCTCACTTAAGATAGGCTGTTGAGCTCTTAGAATTATCTTCATCTCAATTCTCATCACTTAATTGCTTAAGGTTCGGTGTTTGAGGAGTGGCCTAACAATTATCATTTGGGTTGAGTCTGTATCTTTACTCTTTTGCATGTATTATATACAAAAACCAATTAAAATATTAAAAGCATCTTTAATTAGAGCATGCATTGAATCCACACAAAACTTTAAAACGAAAATCAAATGCACTGGGAACACCAAAACACATAACAAAGTGTTTGAGAGGTCAATCACTTTAATTCACCAGCAAATCGAGGTGAATCCTTAAGCAAGTTTGATTATTTAAATTAATGGAGGCTGCATAGGCAAACTGGAAGGAAAAACACCTATAATGACAAATGTGTGCATATACATGCTTGACACATTGCAGTTATTGATTTATCACCAATGGCCTGAAAAGCACACTTAAGGTAGATCCATTGAGAACACATTCACTATATTTACTTAAATTCTTAATTGTGAATAATAACTTTAGCACGTGTAGAAGTTAGAGTCGAGTATGTGTAGGCTTCTAACTAAATTGCATTAAGTAACCTATTGTTCCTTTTACTTAGGAACTTGACAAAATGCCAACGTGATGAGAATGAAGAGGAGTGGGATTTGTACCAAAATTAAGGACGACGTGACAAAAATAGCGAAGGTTCTTGCGAGTAATAACAAAGTCATTTGACCTCCTTGGTGGCATTGTCTTTATTTTATATTCATTTAGTACTCTATTGAGATGAGTTCCTAAAAAACTCTCCCTCTATTGGTAGCACAGTGTTTGGCAAAGTTGGTGATATTCATGAATCAGAGTGGAGTGTATTACCTCGGGGATACACCTATGAAAGGGTAGGAGGTTTGGTTGCTTCATTTTGCACCACCACCTTTTTTTGGGTCACAACTTATGCAGTCCTACATCTAGTTCATGGCGTAGAAAGCACTAGATTATGCATCGTACTTATATGTTGACCCAAATTAGGGATACAAAATTTTAACTTAAGTGATAGATTTATGTGATTTTATAATAAATGTTAATTGAAAAATTCCTAGGCAATTTTAGTTTCATTATTTACTCTAACTTAGCTTGTTAATGAAATGGGAAATTGAGAAAAATTAACTTTTTTGGATTATTGAAAAAATTGTAGCTTCACTGGGGTGCTAGTTGCTTGGCAGTAGAATCAAGCTGCTAAAATTCATCTATATGATTTGGTGATTCTGGAAGAACAAGAATGAGAAAAGGTAGTCAGAAATTCAATTGATAAACCTTTGGTTGAAGCTCTTAGTTGACTCTGGAATGGAGCATCACAAATTGTTTAGATCAGATGATAGAAGAGAATAGTGTATAAGGTAGAATCAAAAGGAAAAGACAAGCATGGATTAGATAAAAGGCTCTGAATTGGGGTATGTGAAGATCAATTTTGATGGATTTAAGGTTGGTAGTTCTGTTGTTGTTGCCACATTATTAGGGATGAGAAGAGACGCTTTATTAAATTGAGAATTTGACATCTTGAAATATTGACAGTGACAATGACAATGGCAGAGGTTATGGCGGCAAGAGATGGCAGTTTCAGGGCATTTCACTTGGGGTTCTGAAATATTCAAGTGGAAGGAAATAGTAAGATTATTATCATTGCTCTAAAAAAGATTTTCAATCACCCTTGGAAAATAAAGAGCATAATTCAAGACGTGCAAAGGAAATTTCATGGTAGGATCATAATTAGATTAAACCACTTAGTTTGGGAGGCCAACGCGCCAGCTATTTGGGTCAAGAAGCAGGTATCGTGTTGTTTCTATGACCCATCAATTTCTCAACTTAGCTATGATCTAGGCCTTATTGTTATTCATGATACATTATAGTGGGTCCTTCTTAGGAGATGCCTCTAATGCTTTTTTTTTTTTTTTTTTTTTTTAAACCAATGTAAAAACAAAATTATTTGGCGGTTCCAAATATTATCCCCTTAGAATTCGCTGGAGGAGAATGAATCACTGACCTTCCTCTGACTAAACTTGCTAAATCTAAAGAGAACAAAGGGAAACTAAATGCAACTTGGAACACTTCAAGATAACTTAGGATTGAAAATACATTACAAATTTTAAACAAAGGGAAAAACAACGAAAACAAAGCACTACAAGCCTATTTATAACGCCACAAACTTACTACAACTCCTTTGAATCATATGACAAAGCTAGAAGACCTAAACTTTTTTATTTTGGTAAGTCTAGAAGACCTAAAACTTTCAAGAACAATCCTATTGTACCTAGGATTCTAGATTCTAGAAGGAAAAATAAGAAAAATGTGCAAAACAAGGAGGTATTTGATCTCTGGTTGGACTCTAAGGTGCACTCTCCTACTGGCCTCCATCTCTGTACTCGCCAAAGGCTCCTAAGTTGCCAATTTTCATACTCTCCAATGACTTCATAAGTTCTCCATTGAACCCGTACCTTAGGGCGTATCATCCTTCCCGGCTTGGAAACATTTCACCCTAGAACTTCAAAAAGATTCATCTTTGTCATTATTGTTGTGGTATAGGAAAGATTATGTACGTTGAAGGTAAAAAAGCTTTGCATGCCACTCAGTAACTTGAGGTGATAGACATTAGGGTTGATCTTCTCCGTCACTGGCAAAGGCCCAATCTTCCTACATAAGAGCTCTTTTTTTGGCATGATGGGTACTTTCTACAGTCAAAATTACCCACAAATCATTGTTTCCCTAGCTGCGTTGGTCAATGCTTTCTACATCTTCCATCTGGCACTTGGCATTCCTTAATGTAATAGATCAAGAGCATGCAATGTCCTGAAGGATGGTGATGAAATCCTTAGCTATGTTGACAGTGCATGTGAGATTTGGAATATGTCTCAAGTCAAGTGGCGAATGGGAAATGAATTCATACATGATGACGAAAGGCAGGAAACGTGTATTGTGATTGATGGAGTAGTTGTAAACAAATGTCGCGTTGCGCAACTTTGGGTCACAGTTCTTCTTGCTGTCAACTACAAGACATTTCAATAAGTTCAACAAAGAACGATTATTGAGGTCTATCCAGCCATTCATATGAGGAAGATGAATGTGCCAAAATCTAGAGATGTGTTCGCCATTCATTAGAGACTCCTGTAGAACTATTAATAAACTGAGCATATTTTTCAGAAACAATGTTGGAAGGTAGGTCAGGAAGGCAATATACTGCATTTTGGTACAAACTTTTACTATGTTAACGACCCTTTTAAATTATAAGAAAGTCATCTTTGATTATTCAACAGACACAAAATTAGAATCAACACCCCTGTGTGTCCATACAAAGTAGAGTACAACACCCAAGCCAATATCCTCATGGCGCTAGGTCAGAATTTGTGATTGGTTGTGGCTTCTTTCAAGGCTTGGAAAATTCAATACCTTCTACCAAAAGGTTAACTTCCTTTCTAATGCACGACTCGTAATATATACTTATTACGAGCTTAAACTTCTTGTCTCGACCCATGTGCGCTCCATTGTGTTTCTTTTGGATGATCTTGAGTCAAACTGGTGGTGGGCATATGCATTCCCCTTAAAGAGGAGCCCCTCATGAATCAAATAACTCGGTGTTGCTCTTTCTCACCAAATAGTCTCAAATGTAGGATTATCCAAGCATTGCTCTGCAAACAAGTCAAATATGAGTATTATTGCTCCGTTATTAGACAAAATTTACATTCTTTGGCTTAAGGAATCAACAAGCTTATTATGTGATGTGGATTTTTAGCTAAGGACAAAACAAAAAATTTGAATGAATCTTGCCCACTCTGCATTGCACTGGCTATATATATACTTAAGTTTTGCTTTAGTCACGTGTAGTACAAACTCCCCTTTTGCAAGATAGGACTTCCCATGCCTTAGTGATCATACCATAGCATGAAACTCTGCATCATGTTTTCAGTACCTTAACTTACTTTCACAAAGTTTCTCAATAAGGTAGCTGGTTGACCTTCCCTCTTGTCTGAGTATGCTTTGAGGCGTGTAACTCGAACATCTTTTGGAAGGCTGGCAATAGAAAAACAGGTGTTGTTATAAATTTCTTCTTTACTTTCCCAAAGGAGCATGACAATTCTGGTATCCACATGAAATTTCCTGTCTTCTTATAATCTATGCTAGAAGCCATAATTGTGCTAAAGTGCAGTACTAATCTCCGATAGATCAAGAAAGTGCATAAAATTTGCAAATATCAACATTCTCGCCTCACCTTTACCCTCATCAGCTACTATGTTGTCCTTGGACACCCTTAAGTGAAGGAATATTTTTTTAATAGTCATGAACGCAAATTTCCATATGGCAACAAAGAGGTGTTGCCCTCTTAAAGTATTAAGCACTACCCTAAGGTGCTCCAATCATGCTTCTCTACTCCAACTATAGATCAATATAACATCAAGTGCACTACCACGTATTTTCAATATAAGATCTTAATGCCTAGTTCATGACCTGCATGAAAGTATTTGAAGTATTAGACAACTCGAATAACATAAATATCATCGAGGCATATCTTTCTTGACTATTGAATTACATCTTCCATTCATCCCTTGGAGTGATCTGGACTTGATGATATCCGCTCTTAAAGTCTAGTTTGTTGAATATCATCAAATTGCTAACATGATCCAACAAATCGTTGAGTCTAGAAATCGAAAATCAATAGTGGAATGATTGCATGCTGTTGGCATAGTTGTCAGCACACATTCACCAAGGGCCATCCTTTTTTGACATAGAGGTAGAAATTGTGCAGAAACTCATACTACCTCATATAACACCGCGGGCGAGTAACTCCTCCAAGCTAATGCCTTAGTTCCTTATGTTGTGCTGCACTCATTCAATAATGTGGTCTATTCAACATTGTATAGCAAACGACAAAAGTTCAATAATGTGTTCTTGGTCCCTTAATGGTAGTAATAAACTCAATAATTCCTCTGGAGAGACATTGGAAAATTCCTAAAACTTGTCTGCCATCTCTTTTGTGTCTACTGTACTCTCCTTTACCATTAGAGAAAATAAAATTTGGGTCATGCCATCTCCCTGGAAAACTTGGCTCTGGACTAAAGGTTGAACTTCTCTGTTGCGGCTACTCATGGTCCCTCCTCTATCTTAGACAATAACACCATCTTGGTCCCTTTAAACATGTAACTATCGATGTTCATACACCAATCATGGCTCGCCCCTCTATCATACTGCCATGGTCATCCAAGTAAAAGATGGTAAGCATCCATGGTGGTTCGGTAACACCATACCCCATCCTTATATATTTCACTAATGAAGAAATTAACCAAGTAGCGTTTGATCACAGGTATCTAATTCCCCTTCTTCAGCGCAAGGAAACTTATAAGTATTAAAATATGACTGTGGATTCAATCTCTCCTTCTTGATGACCTCCTAGAAGATCACATTCTCAGAGCTACCAAAGTCAATCCCATAGCCGACATACCTTTCCACCAATACTGCAAGTTGTAGAAAAAAATGTTATTTCTCAACCGCCATTTTCTTTGGCCTCGCGAGGGGAAGGAAAACATGATTCTACCTCTTTAACAGCTAACTAATTGTCATAGGCTTCAATACCCTTAATGTACGATCTCTTATTGACTTGTCACTTTGCGACATTCAGTTTCGCAGGCTCAAATCACCCATACTCGAAGCATCGTGTTGTTGAACTATAGGTCTGATTTTGGTTGTTTGATTTACTAGAATTCTTCCTAGTTGGTCTCCCATATTGTCACTGAAAACTGGTATTGCCATGGGTCTCGCCTGATTGGCTTATTGGTTATTCGGTTGGCTAATCCAAGAATTATTGTTCGAAGTCTGCCTTTGTTGCTTTTCAACTTGTAAGGATCTGTGGTAAGCTTTTGAGATGGAAAATGTGTCACAAATGTTTCATGCATTCTATAAGGAATGTCTCCATTTGCCAATGTATCGATCCACCAACTGTGCTATTTATGCAAAGGCATTCTCGTCCACCACTGCATAAAACTTTGCAGTGTAATACTCCATGGATGGTGATCCTAGACGTCATGATAATAGGATAAGAAGGCACTTTGCCAATGCTTCTTTATATTCTCCTAGGTTTCAATTTCTGCCTTACCTTATCTTACCTGAAGTGCTTATGCTGCTACAACAAGGGGACAACCATACCATGAAGCCTAGTGACCACCAAAGGAACCTGCTACTACTTTAGAACCTCCTTAAACTCGAGTACTTCTTCAATAGACACTAGCCAAATGAGGAACTCCTCCAAAATCCCGTCCGCCTTAGAATTTCAAAATCTTAATACGAATTCCTGATTTCTTGTGTGCGTCTTCTAAATACTTGCATTTGCCATAGGAGATCCTCTCCCTCTTTTGTTTTTCCTATAGGAGCCAACCTCATTGAGGATTGTTGAAACTCGCCTCTGTGTCCACATCACCCACTCCCTAAGCAGAGTGAAGTTGAGTTACTTGATGGACATTGTGATCAACTTTTCCAAAGCCAACTCAATATGCTAGAGTTTATCCTCCGTCTCCTCAAATATCCTTATGCTTGGAGATCATCGTCCCTCTTCTAGATCTCTTCAACAGGCACACATCTTTGCTTCCCTTGGACCAATGCTAGAATGTTTTGGAACTGATAACACATTGAAGTAATTGCCTGCATGGAATTAAAAGGAAGGGAAGGATTCAAGGGGCTTCTTTTGATTTTACTTACTAAGGATAAGAAGAATAAAAGGAAAGTAACTAAACTTGAAATTCTTGGAAAGAACTCAATATAGGAAATAAAATGCTAGATTTTACACGAAGGAAAAATTTGTCAGAACAAAGAAGTACAAGCCTATTTATTGGCGACTCTGCTAAACTCACTACAACTTCTATTTATTTTTAGATTACAAGGCATAAAGACCCGAACATATAAGACTTGGCTAAAAGCTTAGAGGAACAATTCTACTCTATCTAGGATTCTGACCTTTAGAAGGGTAAACAAAGAAAATGTGCAAAAGAAGGCGATACTTGATCGCTGGCTCGGCTTTGGGTTTTTGGATGGTATGGTCTTCTGCTGACCTCTATCTCTATACTCGCCAAATCCTCCTTGGTACCCACCAACTACCGTACACACTAACTAAGCTGGCAAATTTTTCCATGAATCCACATCTCAATCTACATCATTATAAAAGCCTTACAACTCTTTAACAATTACCTTTTACATCAATCAAAGTCGAGCACAGTTCTTGTTATCCCCTATTAGTAAATGCATATGATTGAGGAAGAAGTTTGTTGAATTACGAGGATTGTTGTAATTTTAGCCTCTTACTGTGAGATCCTGTCAAAAGATGGTAAAATCAACCATTTCGAAAGTATTCACACTTTATTATTGTTTAAGTTTTTCTTGAACCTATATACCCTTTAATTTAATTATCATAATTTGTATTTTACATCATTATATACCTCCTTATCTTTGTACTTGGTAAAGTCTTGTAGGCCTAGAATAGGATTTTGGGCCACAAGCATGAGCGGAGGTCGCAGCACGAACTTCTTCTAACCCAAACATTTATTCTTACGACCATTACATTTATTTGAATTGCCATAAACGGATTCAATATGAGTTCTTTTAGTTGGGTAGTGCTTGACTTTTGACTGTGACAATTCCAGCTCTTTCCATAACTGTTTTTTCCCTTAACAGAAGATGGATTTTTAGGACCCATATCCATTAGTTTCCTAATTGAAGTTGAATTCCTAGGCGAATGATATTTCCTTAACTTGCAAGATTTTTTTTTCTCTATAACTACCGAAACTTAGGGCTTAGTTTAAACGCACGAAAATTATAAAAACTCTTCTTGTCCTTCACGGCCTTTTTTTTCTCTCTCTAAAAAATTCCCTCCTTCATTACTAAGCAAGTTCGGGCATACTATAACCCATCTCCCTTGAGTATGTTTCTGAGGTGGGTGCCTTGTTAGTCCTAGGGATCAGAGGGCCATTCATCCCATTGTACCTCTGTTGGGACATAAACGACTTAGAGCAGCGGATTCTCCATAGCGTGGCCATTTCTTTGGTTCATGATTTCCCTTCTGTCATTTATTTTTGTTTCATTTTTTGTAACCCTCAAAATCAGTTTCATTGAAATAAGAGTTATATTTGGACTACTCGTTCACCTATTTCTCCAACAAATTTAATGTTATCACAAACAAAAATTTGATTCCATGAAATTTACAAGTTTGAGTAAGTCCAAGTTGCTTGTAAATAAAGCTCAGAAAGACTCGTTTCATTTCAATCCCAAGCTGAAAGGCTCATGAACGTAAGTAAATCTATAAGTGAAGATGGATATAAAATATCAACCTAAATGCCGAATCAAGCCAAGTTCTAGCATTGAGCGAAGTTCAAGCATGAATGATCCGAGCTCAAGCATAGTCGAATCCAAAACAGCCTAAATGTTAGCTTAATTAATGAGCCTAAACTACGTGAGCATAGCTTGGAGCTCATCATGCTAGGTTCGAGCTGAACCATGCCGATTCCACATCAAGTGCATTGCAGGCCGAGCTTTGGGTCGTTATTCTCCTTAATTTCAGTTGGGATTGTTTAAATCCCTAACTTACAACCTCAAAAAAATACGTTAACGAGAGAAAATGCAGAAAATAAGGAATGATGTTGTGGTAAAGCAAGGCCTAGTGATAGGTGCCCTCACAGCCCCATGGTTCAACAACCCCACTAAAACCGATCATGTGCCTTTAAGAACTACAATCATGGTTACTCGAGGTGACCTCTCTTTCCAATTATTTTTAGAGTACGGAATAGCCAACAAGCAACACTTTATAAGGGCAAAAC
The DNA here is from genome assembly GCA_018398585.1 of Simmondsia chinensis. Taxonomy (NCBI): domain Eukaryota; kingdom Viridiplantae; phylum Streptophyta; class Magnoliopsida; order Caryophyllales; family Simmondsiaceae; genus Simmondsia; species Simmondsia chinensis. Next base: position 14,491,229 of record JAGTTD010000007.1, read on the forward strand.
CAGTTTTAAATAATATGTTAAAAAAAGCAGCTTGACACTTTAGGGTTTGCCGTTCTCCCAACATTGCCAAATGCTTTATGAAACATACAGCAAATAATGGCCGTTATCACCAGAGAGAGTGATTGAGTGTTATTCATTCAATGCTAAAAGGCTTGTTAATTTTATTATTTAATTCAGAAATCAAAACTGAAAATAGGAAAAAAAAAACAACTTCTATTAATAAAATAAGTAATGGTTCTTTTGACTTGCATATTAAATACATGAACTTTGATATAAACTAAATCATGTATCTATGGTGTCGTTTGGTTAATATAGGAATTAAATCTCTATGATAAGTTGTATAAACAAACACCAAGTGAGATTGAAAAACTGGATGATATATTACTTACAAACGTATCTATTTATAATACAAGGTGATGCAGCCGCATTTTATCTTTTGGCGGTTTAAGGGTCATATAGGTCTAGGCGGGTTGGCGCTGGCAAGATGAAAAGCTTGGCTGGTTGGAATAGGTGAGATGGCTAGCTTGGCAAGTCGGCAAAACGTGCAGTAGGGAATGAGTTAAATTTTTACATTAATTAGGAGACTTTAACTTAAATTAGATTTGTTATATTTGTATTTTTTAGACTTTTAATCTAGGATGATCATGCGGATTGCTAGATGAGCACACGGATATCTAATGTCCACCATTGATCATTAGATACGGATTCAATTTAGAATACGTGATGCAGCGCGTGATAGGGAAAATTGGGCAATGGGAAGGTTCAACAGCCTTCCCTTTTGAATTTTATTATTACTGGAATAAAATTAACAAAAGTAGTTCATAAGCTCGTTTCTAGCAGGTTGAGAAATCGAGGTTATAAAAAAGAAGAAAATAATTTATTGAAATTTTAATTGGCTACCTCGAAAATTAACTCTTCTTCCCCTTTATATAAAGGATGAGAAGAATGTGAAATTCAAACTAACAAATCAGATAAGGAAACCAAAACTAATTAGGTAAGAAAATCCCTAAAATCTTGAAACTCCCTAAAATCTCGGCTCGGAAGGAAGACCCGTTCAAAGTGGCCAGATCTTGGCGTCACACCAAGTCTGCTCGCGCCAAGTGCGTTCCTGCTGAGGATTTCAGTCGCCCTTCCATTAAGCTAGGGCCTTGACGCCTCAGCCTACTGCATCATCCTCCCCCGGTTAGAGAGAATTCGCCCTCGAATTTGACTGGGGATTAACACTGACATTTTCGCCAAAGTAAGGGCTGAGATGCTTGACATTAAAAATATTTGACATTCAAATACCAGCGGGAGCTGTAGTCGGTAAGCATTGTTATTGATCTTCTCAAGGACCATTAATGGACCTATCTTATAGGCTAAGAGCTTGTTATATTCCCAAACTGGAAAGCATTCTCGCGTTAAAATAGCCCAAACCTTCTCTCCAATTTGGAGCTGAATCTCCCGTCATTTGCTGTCACGGCCATCCTTGTACTTGGCGTTAACCTTCAACAACCGTTCCCTTGTATGTTCGTGAATGTTTTGAACGGAAGATATGAATTCTTCAGCCTTACCATGGGGGAGCGCCAAGTATGGGATTAGAGCCAAGTCAATGGGAGATCGTGGGACAAAATCATAAATTACTTGAAATGGCGGGAATCCTGTGCTTTTATTCACCGAACTGTTATAAGAAAACTCAGCTTGGTGAAGTTTCATTGCCCAACCTTTAGGGTTCTCTGTGGCCAAGCATCAAAGTATATTTCGTATGGAACGATTGGTTACTTCGATCTGTCCATTAGTTTGCGGGTGATGGACCGTGCTGAAGGAAAGTATTGTATTCACCAACATCCAAAGGCTGCGCCAAAAGTGATTGACGAACCTAATGTTTCTGTCTGATACAATGCTGGTCGGTAGTCCATGGAGTTTGTAAACGTCATTGAAGTAAAGACTTGCAATGTGGGTGGCATCTACGGCTTTTTTACATACAAGGAAATGTGCAATTTTGGAAAACCGATCAACTACAACAAAAACAGAGTCAACCCCACCAACTGTCCGAGGTAGCCCTAACACAAAGTCGATGCTCACGTCTTCCCATGGCTGATCTGGTACTGGTAACGGTAAGTAAAATCCCACATGCGTCGTCCCGGCTTTAGAGATCTAACAAGTGCGGCAGCGCTTGACGAACCCTTCAACTTCCTTGCGTATGGTGGGCCAAAAGTAAGTGGCAGTAATGAGCTTCAAAGTCTTATCCCTGCCAACGTGTCCTGAATTGTGCTTTTCTTCTATGATTTTCTAACGCCAACTGGAATTCGGGACGATAATTTGTTCCCTTTGAACAAAAATTTGTCGTGGAGTGAGTAGTCCAGTACTCGGCCTACCTGAGCGTCACGCCATACACTGCCGAAGGTTGGATCATCACAGTACATGTCTTTGAAATGCTTGAACCCGGCCACCTCGGTCTTGCATTGTGCCAGGATCATGGTTCTCCTGCTCAAGGCGTCATCCACCTTATTCAATGCGCCTGAAGTGTGTTTGATGGAGAAGTGGAAGAGTTAGATAAAACCCACCCACTTAGCGTGCCTTTCTGACAAATTCTCTTGGCTATTGATAAACTTCAGAGCCACACTATCTGAATATAGAATAAACTCATGGTTCGCCAATTAAGACTTCCAATGCCGGAGTGCACTGACCAAAGCATAAAACTCTAAGTCGTATGTTGAATACCTCAACTTACTCCCATGAAGCTTCTCACTAAAGTAAGCAATTGGCCTTCCTTCTTAACTAAGGATGACGCTAATACCAACTTTTGAAGCATTGGTGTGCAGCTCGAAGATCTTCTGAAAATCCGAAAGTGCTAACACGGGAGTTGTTGTTAGCTTCTCTTTGATGTTGCCGAAAGCGAATGCAACTTCAGGCATCCACACAAAAGAACCCTTCTTCAGGCAATCTGTGATTGGCGCTGCGATTAAATTAAAGCTAGGAACAAAGCGCCTATTGAATGATGCCAACCCGTGGAAGCTACGGGCCTCGCCAATTTTTTTCGGTTGTGGCCAGTCGCGGATAGCTACTATCTTACCCTCATCAACCGAAATACTGTCCTTGGAAACAATGAAACCAAGGAAGGTCACCCTCTCCCTCATAAATGCACATTTCTTCAACGTCGCAAACAAACTTCGAATCCTTAAAGTATGAAAAATCTCCCTCAAATGATCAATGTGCTCACTACGGCTGTAAATTAAAATGTCGTCAAAATAGACGACGACAAATTTGCCAATAAATGGACGTAATACCTAGTTCATGAACCTCATGAAGGTACTCGGCGTGTTGGAGAGGCCAAACGGCATGACCAACCACTCGTAGAGACCTTCCCTTGTCTTAAAAGCTGTCTTCCACTCATCTCCGGTAGATATGCGGATCTGGTGGTACACACTCTTGAGGTCCAGCTTGGTAAATATCTTAGCGCTTTGCAGCTGGTCTAACAGATCGTCTAATCTAGAAATGGGAAAGCGGTATCGTACGGTTATCTTGTTTATGGCTCTGCTATACATAGACATACGCCAACTTCCATCTTTCTTTGGGGTCAATAATCCCTGAACAGCGCAAGAGCACAAGCTTTCTCTAATGAAGCCTCTGGCAAGCAGCTCTTCAACTTGGCATCTGAGTTCTTCGTGCTTAGATGGGCTCATGCGGTAATGAGGCTGGTTTGGTAAAGATGCGCCAGGAGCCAGATCAATCCTGTACTGGATGTCACGCAAAGGCGATAGCATGGTCGGCAAGTCTTCCGGGAACACATTAGCATACTCCTTCAACAAAGGCATGATCTCACTTGGTAATTCCTTGGGAACAACTTCAACCTCCTTCACAATCAAAACGAACACCACCTTGGTGGCGCCAACTTCTCTGGCGAACATGGCGCGATTCTGCACGTTGGGGTGTTGAACTACAGAAACCTTTAGTTTCTCTTCCTTCTTCGATAATAGGACGATCTTAACCCCTTCAAATAAGAAGCTATACGTGTTTCTTCTCACATCATGAAAAGCCCCTCGGTCATATTGCCAAGGACGTCCTAAGAGTAGGTGGCATGCGTCCATGGTGACTACATCACACCATACTCCCTCCTTACACTTGGGTCCAATAGAAAAATTGACATAACATCGCTTGGAAACTGTTAACTGACTGCCCTTCTTTAGCCAAGACAACTTGTAAGGCTGCGGGTGCACTTCTATCTTTAAGCCCAACTTAGTGACCACCTCCTCGGAAATGACATTCTCACAGCTTCCCGAGTCTATGACTACATTGTAGACTTTACCGCTAATGGTACATGTCGTCTAGAAAATATTGTTCCTTAGCCAACCATCTCCTTGTTCACTTCTTGGCATGAGGTAGACTTGCTGAACAACTAAGCACTGACCCTCGTCTCCTTCAATGGGATCGTCTCCTGGTACGCCAAGTCTTCTTGACCTTCCCCTTCAATGGTCTCGCCTTCTTCTTCAGTGGGCTCGTTAATGAGAAGAGCCTTGCCCGGTCTATCTCCCTTTCGGCATTTGGAGGCACGGTGACCCATTTCTCCGCACTTGAAGCAATGTATTCTTGAAGAACCTGCTACATCTTGATTGATTTGCTTTCCAATAACGACTGGCGGTGGTCTATTTTTGGAGTTCAGGATTTGCATTGGCGGCACACGGTTCACCTCCCTTCCGCCAGCTTGATTATTCCCGACTCTGCTAGAAGGGCGGCGCCTTTGCTGCCGTTCTACGTTCACGGCCCTCTGAGATGCTTCAGCCACGGTAAAAATGTCGAACATGTTAAGTACATCTTGGATGGAGTCTCTTAGGCCGCCAATAAAGCGATTCGCCAGTTGCTCTTCTGATTCCATCAAGTCATTTCTGGCAACTAGAGAATTAAAGTCAGCAGTTTATTCCTCCATGGACTTGGAGCCTTGGCGCAACCCCTGAAGGAGTTGGTACATCATCCGCGCATGTTTGTGTGGCAAGAAGGCTCTACGAAGGTGCTTCTTCATCTTCTCCCAAGTCTCAACCCTGGATTTTCCTTGCCGGAATTGGGTTTGCTTTAACTGGTCCCACCAGGCCGCTACCCTAGCTCGAAGGCAGGTAGCAACCAGCGGTGCCTGCTTCCTCTAAGGTATTTCTCTAAATTCAAGGGCTTCTTCATCGGCTATAAGCCAATCGAAGAACTCCTCTAGGCATCCTCCTCCATTGAACTCAAGTATTTCGATCTGAAGTCTGGATTCGCACCTCCGATCCCCACGTCCATCAATATGGCGCTGATGGCATTTGAATCTTAGTTCTGGTATGTCTTAATCATGAAATAAATTGTTCAAGTCTTTATCCATTACGCTCAGTGAAGGTGGGCGTTGGGGCCTAACTCTACTTAATGGGTAGAGGTTGGCTCCGATTTGGATTAGGTGCTCCTCGATCAGTTGGAATCTCTCTTCCAATTCCTCCAATCTCCTTTTGAGCTGTTGATGACGGTCTCGATTAGTAACATCCTCAAAGGTGGCATTCCGTAGTCGTCTATTGGGTGCCATCGTTCAGGAAACGAACTGTGCTCTGATACTAGATGATGCAGCGCGTGATAGGGAAAATTGGGCAACGGGAAGGTTTAACGGCCTTCCCTTTTGAATTTTATTATTGTTGGAATAAAATTAACAAAAGAGGTTCATAAGCTCGTCTGTCACTGGTCGAGAAATCGAAGTTACGAAAAGGAAGAAAGTAATTTATTGGAATTTTAATTGGCTACCTCAAAAATTAACTCTTTTTCCCCTTTATATAGAGGATGACAAGAATGTGAAACTCAAAGTAACAAATCAGATAAGGAAACCAAGACTAATTAGGTAAGAAAATCCCTAAAATACCGAATATCCCTAAAATCTCGGCTAGGAAGGAAGACTCATTCAAAGTGGCCAGATCTTGGAGTGACGCCAAGTCTACTCGTGCCAAGTGCGCTCCTACTGAGGGTTTTAGTCACCCTTCCGCCAAGCCTAGGCCTTGACGCCTCAGCCCGCTGCATCAATATGTATTTATTTTGTTAGTTTGAGTCTAGCTAGGAAAGCTTCTTTATTTAAAGAGAGGACTAGTTAGGGTTTGGTCAACATTCAATTTTTCATAGATCTTTATCATTATTTTAGAGTTTTCCCCCTATTTTATGGTGTTAGAATTCGAGCTAAACAACTTCCCTTGTTTTCTTAATTGTTTTAGCAATAAGAAATTAAAGGAAGGCTGTCCAACCTTCCACTTCCCTAATTTCCTGATCTGCTCTACATCAATTAGTATCAGGGCTTGGAACTTTTTCGAAGATGGCCTATGGGCGACAGAGGTACGACGCCATTAGATATGTCCTTGAGCGATATTTTCAACGACAGTTCAAGAGGAGATTTACAGATTTGGAGGAGAAACTCTTGCGAATCAAGTTGTGTTTGGATCAATGTGGAGCAAATCCCAACCCAGAATCAATGGCTCAGCCTCAAAGCCCACTGGTAGGGTACGGAGAGGATGAAATGGAAGAGAGTTTCCACAATCCATTTCAGTAGGTTGAAAACCAAGGGCATAGTGTGAGAAAGGCTCAGCCATTTACCAGGGCTTGTAATTGTTTGGATGATCGGACGTGAGAGTCCGGGCTTCAGATTAAAATTCTGAAGTTTCTTCATGGAGGATAACTAGAGGACTTCTGGGATTGGCTAGCTGTGGTGGAGGAAGTGTTCTAGTTTATGGAGGTTTTGGAGCATAAACTGGCACTGTTGGGTACTACTTGGTTGAGGGGTAGGCCCGTCGCCTAGCAACACCTAAAGCATTCTCAATTGCGGCAAGGTAACTTGAAGATTGAGATGGGGGAAAAGATGAAGAAGCACATGCAGAGCTCTTTTCTTTTCCACTATCACACCAAGTTGATGTACCAACACCTTTAGAGCTTTCGCCAAGGTTCTCGATTCGTGGAGGAGTATGCGACGGACTTCTACTCCCTAGTCACTCGGAATGACTTTGCGAATTCGGAAGAGCAGCTAGCAAACCGGTATGTGGGCAAATTGAACGAGTCCATACAACAGGTGTTAAACATGTTTGACATCTTTTTAGTATCGGAAGCAATTCAGTGGGCTATAAATTTTGAAAAGCAATAGAGACGACATTAATTTTATGGTACTTAGAACACCCAAGATACCGGGCCTGACTAGGTACGAATACCAACCAACTCGGACGTGCAACTGAAGCTGCTCATGGCCAACCTTGGAAAGTCGAGTAACCTGGACTTGGCAAGTAGCGCAAGGACATGTTCTATCAAGTGCTGAGAGATGGGACACCATGCTGCTGAGTGTAGGAAGTGTGACAGACCTAGCAAAGGTTTTACATCGAAGGTCTCCCTGCTAAAAGTGGCGTGGTAGTTGAGTGAAAGGCTCGTGATGAGTTGACACCCAATGACAAGAAAGATGTTGCGGGGTGACGAGAGCCGCATACTAGTGGTCTAGCGAATTGGCTTCATGCCTAAGGAAGCAGATGGGCATGATTGGCTTTGAAATAACATCTTCCAGATGATGTGCACAATTAGCGAGAGTGTGTGCCACCTAGTCATTGACTCCGGAAAATACAACAACTCATCACTAAAAAAGCATACCAAAAGGTAAGGTTAAAGACAAGAGAGCTTCCAAACCTTTATATGTTGTCATGGCTTAAGAAAGGAAACTAGGTAACCATATCTAGACATTATCTGTTTAATTTCTCAATTGCAGCAAAGTACCACAATGGGGTATGGCGTGATGTGGATACCAAGGCACCACCTGTGACGGAAGGCGAAATACCTACAGCTTTGTCTTTGATGGCACAAAAATAGTTTTGTTGCCTAAGATGGAAGAAGCACCACGTTTGAAGGAAGCTGAAAACTTGAACCCCCTAGACTAGAGCCATGTTCACTAAGAATGCTTGGGAGAATAAGATTGTATTCATACCGAGGACCAAAGAGTGCCAAGAGGTAGAAGGAGGAATACCCAATGAAAAGCCCAGTCCTATATAGTCGCTGAGGGAGACTCAGCGCCGGATATATTTGGCAAAGGAAGCTGCCTTACTGGGAGGACTATACTACCAAATGAGCTATATGGGGCATGAAGAGCACAAACACCAAATTGAAAAGTTATTCCCCAGGAGTAATACTCAGGATAAATTGATTCCTCTGGCAGTTTCAGTTTTGTTGACACCGAAGAAGGTTGGAACTTGGTGGATGTGCGTTGTTCCATTCCACAAGCAAATGGTCAAGTAAAGGTGGCAAGAAAATTGTGGGGTACCCTTATCCAATGTATTGTTGCCAAAAACATCAAGGGATGGGAACGAAAGTTGTATCACGCCGAGTTAACTTCTCACAATTCGATGAATCGAAGCATAGGGTCTCCGCCATTCAGGATTGTCAATGGCATATTTTCCAGGCTCATTGATAGACCTTGCGCCAATATCAAGTCCTGTTCCTCAGCATGAGAGGACGAAAGACTTGATCTCCAACCAGTAGGTCAAAAGTTCGCATATTCGAGGATCTTCACCTGAAATACGTGCCAAATACATGATGGTGCGAGCAAGGACTTATAATATGTTCCTCACATTGACAAAAGTGATTCAAACGAATTGATGCCGAAGTCGTGGGCAAATTCTTTCCAAGCCCAGGAGGATGATGTAGCCCGCGTTTTGCAAGACAAGTAATATCCCGGATCATGGCGATCTAGGTTAATATTCCACATCAGTACAAGCTTTGGAAAGTTGTGGCTTGACGAGATGGGAGATAGGCATGCGGGGCTACTACTTAGGGTCAGCGACCTACATGATCCGCTAGTGAATTCGAGGACGAATTCTCTCCAACCTGGGGAGGATGATGTAGTAGCACTTTAGCTTTTTGCAATTTATTGGTCAGATGGGTCATGGCAGGTTGTCAATGGCAAGATGTGAAGCTTGGCAGGTTGGAATAGGCGAGATGGCTAGCTTGGCGAGTTGGAGAGACGTGCAGCGAGGAACTAGTTAGAGTTTTACATTAATTTGGAGGCTTTAGCTTAAAAGAGATTAGTTGATTTTATCTTTGTATTTTTTAAAATTTTATTCTGGGTGAGCACATGAATAGCTAATATCCACCATTGATCTTTCGATAGGGATTTAATTTAAAATTTAAATTTATTTTATTTGTTTGAGTCTAGCTAGGAAAACTACTTTATTCAAACATAGGGATGGTTAGGATTTAGTCAACATTTAATTTTTTAGAAACTTTTATCATTGTTTTAGAGTTCTCTCCTAATCTCAGGTGTGAGAATTTGAGTTAAATAGTTTCCCTCGTTCTAGCAATAAGAAATTAAAAGAAGGTTGCTGAACCTTCCGTTTCCCTAATTTTCTTATCTGCACTGCATCACATGGAGAAAATATGTAAAGATTACATAGAATACTAGCTAGTAAGTATACTCACAAAGCAAATAATCAAGTAATGAAGGAGGCCGTTGAAGTCCCCTATTGAGTGTGAGCAATAGGAATGGCAATGGGGTGGGATGGGTACTGGGCTTGTCTCTTCTATATCCATACCTACCATTCAAATCCATATATATACCCGCCGCATTACTAGCCATGGATATGAAATGAATACCCATGCTTGCTTTTGGGAAGTTAAACGTGCTTAGGCGATAGCAGTTCCAGGATGGGTGACCTCCTGGAAAGTCCTCACCCTGAGGTTGAGGGCACTCGGAAACTGCATCTCTTCTAGGGTAATACCCTAAAGGGAGAAGATTGCGTACATCCGCCCCCACAAGACCCTGCTTAGGCGGGAGCCCATGGGACACTTGGTATGTTGCTTTTCTGCTTGACTCATGCTCCCTACGCATGGGTACAAACCTAATACAAATACTTGTGGGTACACATGGATATCACTTACCTGCCCCATATCCACCCTAATATGTGTACCAAATAATTATCCATACCTGCCTATATTAATTATTGAATACTATTTTTAAGAATTTAATTATATTCTATATTACAACAATAACAACAATAATCCAAGTGCCTCAAGGGCTCCCGCAAAACCGGGGTCGCGGGGGGAGGGGGGGGCAGCAGGTAGATGTATGCAGCCTTCCCCCTTCAGGGTGTCAACCTGAAGAGAGGCTGTTTCCGAGTACCCCCAATCTGAGTCGTAAGTCTTCATCGCCTCATGGAGGCCTGTGAGCAATGAGTTGTGAGCAATATGTCATGAAAGCAAAAGAGTAAGCCATAGCATAAAAATGCCCTAGAAGAGACTACGAGGCAAAACCTACCCTGCAAGACAGCTAGTATAAGCAAATATGCCAAATAAACAAACAAGCAAATAGGCCGATAGTAGACAGATAGATGTACAGGTAGATAGGTACAGCCTGATGAGCCTATATGCCTATGAACACATAAATAGCAGAATAATCAGCAGTGTGAGGCTGCTACCTCTGCTACTCCTATGCTAGTCCTCCCTCGAGCTCTAGGTGGGTAAGGACCTGCCGTACGACTGCAGTCGTTCCTCCTTTGGACTGTTTCATCCTCTTCTTCCTAGTGTGGTAAGAAGCTGATCGCAATACTTGACTGGAGCAGTGGGTGGTCTCCTCCTGGCGAGCCTGAGCCACTTCATACACAGCTTTTCATTTTATATTGTTTCTTCTATCTAGGCCACGCCCCACTATGTCACATACCACAACCCTGATGGCTGCCCCTGGGACCCCAATTCCATATGCCCAAGCTGTGGAATTGGCATACCGTAGAGTCGTGGCACTTGATCGAGTATACGAGTGGACAGATGCACCAACACCGCTGCATCGGGTACGCCTATCCTAGTCCTCCACACAGCTCTGTCTAGAGCCATCTCATCATTTAGGTTGAAAGAGGTAAGATCCCGTCGTATTGTCTCCATCCAGCTCTTCTTTGGTTGTCCTCTCCCTCTCATTCCGTCTGCTATGTGGAGTTGTTCGCATCTCCTGACAGGTGCAGTGGTGGGTCTCCTTCTAACATGCCCAAACCACCACAGACGTTGCTCCCTCAAATTAAAGCAAGCATTTTTTAATTTCAAATTTAATTGCACATAAATTGGAGCGAGTATGTGGCGGGACGGAGTGGGGGTGGGGGTGGGGACGAGGGCGGGGCCAGAGGTGGCGTTAAAGCAAGGCAGGGTTGGTAGGGTACGTACCAACCCCACTTACTCATGGTGGGTACGGGTTGCGTACACGAGAACCATACCCACTGCTCGCCTCACTTATACTCATTCGTAGTGGCCATTGAAGGAAGCAGTTTGCACTAGGGAAGAGGAAGAGGAGAATAAATCCCTTAAATGCAATACCAAATACAAATGTTAAATACAAAAATGTAAAATGCAAGCTAAAATATAGGAAAGTACTAAAATCAAAATGCCAATATAAACACTCCCCCTTAAGGTGAGGTATGTAAATTAACAATGCCCTACTTGTAAACGAGCGAGGAAAAGGATGGTCAACCAAGTGCCTTCGTGAACGAACTCTAGGTGAGTTCTTGTCTTTGGGTAGTGCTCGAGCTCGAGATGCGCATTTTGATTCCTTTAACCCCACTCTTTCCATATCCATTCCTTCCATAATTGAAGCCGAATATCTATCTTTCCCATCTCCGTCAGTTTCCTTGTTGAGGCCATGATATTTTCCTTAACACGCAAGGTTATAATTTCTAAGTATCACCCTTTCGGTAGGTTGTTCTACACACTAAAAATTATCGAAGTTCATCTTCTTCACTCCCTTACCTTCTCTCTTAAATATAATTCTTTCCTCCATTCTTGAGCAAGTTATGGCGTGCTTTAGTACATCTCCCTGGACTACAATAGCGAGGTAGGCACCGTCTTAACCCCGGGGGGTTGGAGGGCCGGCTATCCCATTATACCTATGTGGGAGCATAAATGACTTAGGGCAGTGGAGTTCTCTAGGCATAACAATTATTTGGTTTAATCTCTCCATTCTGTCATTTATACTTTTTTTCTCATTTCTGTTTTTTGTATTGTAAACGTCGAGCACAAGTTAACTATCCTCTTGTTCTCTCTTATTGTATTGAAGTTGTAATTTGACTACTCATTGATCTTATTTTACCAGCAATCTAAGTCGTTTAACTAAAATGGGTAATCACAATATGACTCATATGGGTTTTATCATACGTAATATGTCTAAACCTGGGCCTTTGGATGGTAAGAACTTGTTTGCTCTATTTTGTTTGTAATTAAGTGTCATGTGATCATTATAAAAAATGAAAACAAAACAAACAAGCAAAAGGGACTCATTGCGAATAGGGATTGAGTTTAAATTCGAATTGCACGTCTTTAACCTCAGCCACTCACCTTTTTTGGGGAAAAAAAAGGTTGTGATATTTTGGTGTATCTTGCTTCTGTTAAACCGTGAGTTCAGCTCATACTTCAATTAAGAAGGCTTGGTTACATATTTTTGTGAAAATTTTTTTGTGCATATATATTGATATAAAAATATGAAGTGGGAAGAGTTGCCGTAGAATTAGGAGTTGTAGTTATTTCTTGTTTTCTATAAATAAGGGGCTCTATGTCAGCCCAAACGATAACCACAAAACAATATGAAACTTCTTCAATTTGGTTTCACAGCACACTTGTGCTTTTTCCTTGGGAGTAGCATAACATAGCATAACGTAGCTTAACATCGGACTTGTTGTACTTACTTCATCAATAATACAGTTTCTCAGGCTTTAGGTATGAACTTTTAGTTTTAATCTGTTCCTAAATTTCAACGAGTTGAGAATTGAGGCCTTATTTTATGGCTTTGACGGCCAAAGTTTGACCTTGATTGCGCTAGTCTTAATATAACTGTCACTGTTTAATAAGTCCGGTGAACTTAGGTTCACCATTGTTTATGGCTTTGATTGGCAGGGCTTGGGTTGGTCTTAATTCAATGAGCTAAATACGGTTTGCTCCACCCTAATCTTATCAGACCTTTACTCATTTGAGTTATTATAAGTCAAGCGTGCCGGGCTTAAACCTGATTGACTCAAGCTTTTAAGTTAACTGCTAAGCTCTTAGGTTTGTCTCCACCCCATATCTTAACTTTTAAGTGTACGAGGAAAGGTGTCTGTGGGCCCTGCTCTACCACTGTGACTGCCACTTAAGTTAGGTCCATGTCGTTTTAACTTCTATCAACATACACACACGCACACACACTCATATATATATAGGGTAACGTTCTTATGAGAGGGTGAGAGGGGCGAATCCTGGCCCTCCATTGTAATGGACGGCCAAGATTTGTTGTATATTAAAAAAATAATAGTTTACGACCAAAATTTGGTGAGTTTTGAAAAAAAGAAAACAATTTCCCACCCTTACCCCTTTATTTTGCCTCATGAAAGAGTATGGGCCGTAATTTGTTATTTTTTTTTAATAGTCAACAAATCTTGGTTGTCCATTATAATAGAAGGTCGGGATTTGCCCCTGTCAAGCGCTCACCCTGTCACAAGAATGACACCCTATATATATATATATAATCCATGAAAATACTTTACAAAAGTGTTTGCTGTATTTTGTTTCATGTTCTCTGTGAGTGGTTAATACCCTTATCAAGGGTAATAATTTTGTCTAGATGTTGGGTTCGAGACGCCATTATCTTAGCACCTAAATGCTTTATTCCCTTGAGGGAGGCCTCACGTTTTAAGCACGTGGCACTTTGCCCAAAATGGCATCGTCCCAGCTCTTTTAAGTTAGGGTGTAAACAAATGCCCCCATTTTAACTGTTGGTAAATTCAAATTCACAATAGGTAAAAGAGTCTACTTGATTTGACCCTCAATGGCTATAGGGAGCTTGAGAGAAAACTGTACATCACTTGCTTTTCTTTCCGACATGTCTATAATATGAAAGTTAGGCTTGAATTCATAACTTTCTTGCTATGTTCTCTTTTTTTGTTGTTATCAAGTGATTCTATAAATTCTTGCCTTTGCTCTTGAATAACTGAATTCTTGACTCAATTTGCTCTTCATCCTTTACTTCCGTCCAATTTAACAATGGCATAAATCTTATTCACCATATCTGCCCCCCTGCCGCCCCCCCCCCCCCCCCCCCCCCCCCCCCCCCCCCCCCCCCCCCCCCCCCCCAAGGCGAACAACCCCATTGAGCAATTGACACGCTTTCTTCACTCTGATCCTTTGATTATTTCTGATGTTCTTCAAGGCCCAATTGATCACAACGTTATCAAGCAGCATCTCTCTTGGTTATCAAAGAATGATCCTACATCAAACTTGCCATCTTGTGCCCCAGGGCCAATCTTTGACCCATCCCACGACATTCCAAGTTTTGAGGGATTGTTTCCAGATTTGACAAGTCTCCTCTTCTTCGTGCAGTCTCTTTAGGTCACTCTTGGGGAGGTAGGCGCATTTGCATGGAAGCAACGCCCTTTAAAGGATGGACATTTTTTACCAAGCGATACCCTGAATGGGAAGATGGGCTTATGGTGACCTGTGGTGAGAAATGGAAGCATCTTCACACATATGAAGCCATTAGGCTTTCTACCATCACCTTGAGGTATGATTTCCCCATTGTAACAGCATTAACTTGCAAGTTGCAGCTGGAATACCTGCTATAATGCTTTTGCCCTCCTTGAGGGCTTCATAGGCATCACTCAAGAGGAAATAACGGCCTTAACGGGTCTTTTCTCTAAGGGATGAGAGTTTCCCCTCAATTCTTTTGGTTCTTTAGAAGCTAAAGCTTTTGCCTCGTCCTTCTCTGTCATAGACTTGCCTGGAGGTTATGAGTCTTTTGTCAAAAAGTTTAGGACAGAAGCTCGTGACTTTGGGCAAGGTTCCAAAGATTAGGACGTGTGCTTCTACTTGTTTTGGTTGAATAAGTTTTTCTTTGCAAACTCTTCTAACTTAGTTCTTAAGTTCTTTAGGACCATGGCTATCAACCTAGCTTTTAATAGTGGCCCTTTATCCTTGGGGCCATTGCTTTTGGCCTAGGTATATGGTCCCTCGGAGACATTATAGGCAAAAACTATGTTGTCCACGTAGGTGGTCCTTTGTAGCTGGTCTAACTTTGGCCCTAAGCTTATTTCCTTGAACTGTGCCCTAGAGGACCTTACGCGACCACAGATGATGGCGTTTCTTATTTTGGTGAGTCGTTTGGTCGCTATGAGGTCCAACTGCCTTGAGGATGGTCGTTTGACCAATGCTTAGAGAGAACGACGTCCCCTCGATATAGGCAAGGGATTTAATGGACTCCTTTTAAGAAAAGAAATATTGGTCCTGAGTGGTTCAAAAAACTAGACTTTCATACTGATGTCTCAGTGGACATCAACTCCCAAATCTAGCAAGCAATCTTAAGCCCCTAATATTTGTTCTTTTACCACCCGACTCACCCAAGTGTAGAGACATATTGGCCTGGGTTGTTTGCCAAGAAATTTGGTATGGTATAAGATATACATTTTCCAAGCCTAATGACCAATAACCTCTGGTGCGCTAAGAGTAATTCTCTTCAACCTGCTCAGCCTCCCGAGCTTCGTGCCTGAATTAGGAAATCAAATCCCTTTATGGGTGCCTTATGGCTTGTATGTACATTCCATGTGCCATGCCACATTTTTCAGCTTCGTATCAAGCCTATTGCTCGTACGTGGAGGCCAGAGGTGCCAAGAAGTATTTCATGACCTTATCCAAGCTTACATGTCCCAGGTCAGGAAGAAGCCAGCCAACCATCATCAAGCCAACCCCACAGAAGGCACAATCAGGTAAACAACCACTTCTAAATCATACTTCAGTCTTTTTAGTGGTTTGAATAAAGACTAATCTATATTACATACTTTTTTGCAGCAATTGTCCAGGCAACCCCTAAGAGTGCTAGGACCAGGAGCTTCATTTAGATGTTGCTAGAGGAATCTCCTCAAAGAACCTCTTCACCATCCCTCAAGGTTGTTGGCTTAAGAAAGAGAAAGAAGGATGTTATTCCCTGAACCCTTCCTGCTGCTGCAGAAGAAGAAGATGAGGCACCCATCTCACAGCTAGTGAAAAAAAGAAAAGCCAGTCTCTTTGTAACAGAGGTATTGGACTTTCTCAATTATTGTTCTCATTTATCCTTGCTAAAGCAACTTCTCACATGGCCTTAAGCAGCCCTATGAAGAGCCAGCTTCATATATTATGGAGATCCCAGATTCTGCATCTTAAGAAACTGCCCTAAAGCCCCATCAGGACACTGAGTCATTAAGCTCGAGTACTGAAGAAGAAGTTGATATGGCTGTCTCATTTATGTCGCAAGTCAACCCCCTTAATATGTTTCCTTCCCAGCTATCTTGAGCCAAGATCTTATACAAGCTCCCTTTCTACTCTTAGGAGGCCCAATCTTTACTGAAGAGATTGCTGAAGGTAAAGGCCTCTTTTGTTTTTCAACTTCTTGATGTTTCAAACCATATTTGGTTCTAACATTCAGGCCTCGTTCTTGAGTACCTCCACTCGAGGAAGGTGCATCAGCAGCTGAAGAGCCAGCAACAGTTCCTGCAGTTGAGACACTTGTTGAAACTTCAATGACGGATGCGCTGTCGGAAGCTCCCATGGTAGAAATATTAGGAATAATATCCTGAAAATCAAAATTCATCCTATAAATACTTTATAAAGAACGAAATTGAAGTTCCAGTTGTTTCCTCATTAAATTTGTGTAAATCAGCATATATGTTGCATGTGATTTTCTTTTATGTAAAGTCCATAAGATGGATGTAGTTCGTAGATTACTTTTTTCATGTTTGTTCTAAGTGGATTATGTGATTAAGTCACAGATAGACTTGGAGCAAATGGAATAAAATGTTATTTGAAAAATGCATTTGGAAAACTTGTCTGCTAAGGCCTAACATGACATTTTAGATGACTTATCTTGGTCATGTGGACAGTGATCCAAAAGTGTCATGTTGGTATTTTTAATAAGATTAATACACTGAGTTGAACCATGTGAGTTACTTGTTTCTAGACAACTATCGGAAAGCAGTGATTCATGTTGTACCATTTGAAACGACTCTAAATCCTAAGAGTATTATGGACCTTGCATGGAATGTTAGTTACCTTGGTGTAGTATAAGTAAGGTCTTGATAGATGGCCAAAGTGCCATGTGCATTGGGTAACCGCATGAAGTGTGACAGGGATCAACTATTTAATAGGGAATCTAGAGTCTCTTATGAGATAAGATGTCCCCTTAGTTGATCCGCAAGTGTTTGAATTAATTCAGAAACTTTGGCTAAAGTGTTATAAGTGCTTGACATTTGTAATTTATACCATGAATTTGTTTGGGTATAAATAAATTATTCAGAAAAGGGCTAGTCGATAACTAATGGAGAAACCATGAGAAAAATAATGGTGGTAGTTCTATATATATATATTATGGATATCTAATAGAGGAGTTGTTGTCAACATAGTCTATTTAGGAATTATCGAATAATGATTTAAGTCTAGAGTAAAATGAGATTTATTTAAAGGAATTAAGTCTCACTACATGATAATTAAATTTTATCATGAGATAGTAATAAACGTATTCCATTTGGAGCTAGATGTAAATTATCCCCAAGGTTCCTATGCAAGCCTCTATTTTTATTACCATCGAAAAAACATTACAGAATTCATAAGATAAATTATTTACACATGAGATGGGTAAATTTAATTTTGCTAAATATTACTCATGAGATGAATGAAAGTAGAAAATTATGAAATAAGATAATTTTTAAAACTAAAAATTCATAGGATGAATTTTTACATGTAGGAAACAAAGTATATATATAGCGCAAGGACCAATAGGAACCTACCATGTGGCACACTCCTGGGTAGCCTCAATGAGGAAATCCATGGCTATGGGCGTGGGCCAACCAGATGCTGCCATGTGGCAGCGTTGACTACACTAAAAGAAATGAGTTTTGTTTACATAATGAAAACGATTTCATTTTATTTGTTTTACATGAATCCCACATCGATTTTTTCTTGGTTTTTTGCTCAGGTAGCCTACTATAAATAGGGATCTCGAGTCGAGGCATAGCATTTAATCCAATTTTAAATGAAAAGGTTTATCGACAGTGTTGACTTTCAAAGATCTAAAAGAGAGAAAATTTCAGTTGAAATTTTTTCTTTTAAGTTTAATATTTTTCGGAGCTCACACATGAGGTTGTTCAAGGAGATTGCACAAAAGGCTTCTGGGTCTTGGTTTTTCTGGTATTATTTATTTGGAGCTTTTCTAGGTATTCTATAGTTTTTTTTCTTTTTTATTTATTTATAAAAATTTTATTATGCTAGTTTTATATTAATGTTACTGATATGATTGTATTAGGGTTGAGGCCTTCAATTTTAAATTACCTATAGATTTAAAATTATGAATTTTAAACTGTTCTGCTACAATAATCTATTTAATTGGGGAAAATTTTAAAAATTCTTCTAAACAATTGGTATCAGAGCCAACCTCTTATTACTTTTATAATATACCAAATATGTATAATTGATGTATTTTTCTACGTCTATCAAAATTTAATATTTAACCCTAATCACTAAATACATCTAAATTGAAGGGTAGGGCGACAGGGGATCGAACCACAAGGACTAAGAGTATGTGAAACAATTCTATGACCGAAATTGATTTGAATAAGATTGAGTGATTTTTGTGTTAATTAGTCTAGAAAATAACAATTAAACTAAAATAATTTAATTGTAATCGCAAAAGTGTATTGAATTGGAACCTAGGGTTTCAAATCCATCATTAGCCAATTATCTTTGCGTTAACTTTAAAATTGAGATTATTGATTGTCACACGGGCAGTTGTTTAAGTTACAAGCTTCAACCTACTAAAGAGATGTTGTTAGTAGCGCGTATTGACCCTATCTAACTAAAGCATGAGGAAAATAGGCTGTACCTAACGTATTATTAATTATTACGTATTGACCCTATCTAACTAAAGCATATGGAAGATACGCTTTAATTAACAATTCAGTTAATACTATTACTTGATTAATTAATCCTAAGGCTACATGCACAAAGAATTAAATTGTAAATATCAATATCCATAATTAAAGGTTACAAACTCAATAATCATATTAATTGAATAAACAATTAAAGCACAATACTTCATAGTATTTCTCATAACTAAATAATTCATGTAACAAATAAATTATCCCAAAATTAAAAGTAATATAAAAATAAAATAGGTAAGACTTTATCTAATCCCAAAGAGCAAGTTAACTCTCCATCAAGGATGACCTGGTCAAGGAGGAGATGTATGAACTTATGTTGATCTTCACGCTAATTTCGCTCCCATTCCAATTTTTCCGAAAAAATAGAAAAAGTAAAAGAAAACAAAGAGAGAGAGAGAGAGAGAGAGAGAAAAACTAAAGAAGCGATGTTGCTTCCGTCCAAAAAACCCCAGAAAAATTCCTCCAATTAGAGCTTAAATCCCTCCCCAAAATCCAACCTCCGCGTCCTCTCCGAGCCCTACTGGAGCTAGGCCTGCATGTTGGACTGGGCTGGTGACAGGGGGCTGGGGGCTGGAACACGGGCACAGGAGGTGCTGGCATATGGGATGGGCTGTTAGGCTTGGTTTTGAGGAGGTGGAGATGGGGCTAGTGTTGGTGAGCTGCTGTGCAGTTGTTGATGAGCCTATTGGGCTTCGCTAGTAGCTAATGGCGATGGGCTGGGCTTGAGGTGTTGCGCGCTGGGCGGTTGTGAACAGTGCTGGCATGGTGGGCTGAGCGTTGGTGATGGGCCTGTGAGTGGTCTGGTGGTTGGATGGTGCAACAGCGGGCCTAGCTTATACGTTCTTGTCCCGAATCTCCGTTGACTTGCTTTAATTGTTTACACATCGAATTTGTCTTAATTTGCACAAAATTTGACAATTTTTGGGATCTTCGAACCTACAAATATTAAAATTGTCAAATTGAGTATAAAACTATAATTAATTAAGTGTAAAATAATTAAAATGGCAATTAAAAGATGCATAAATATGAGATGCATCAACACCCCCAGACTTAACCTTTGCTAGTCCTCGAGCAAACCATAGGATAGACACAACGACTCAAGTGACTAACTACCACAACCTTCACCGAGTTTTCTGAGATTCATACATACATTACAATTCAAGACAAGATTTAGTCATCAAGAGCATTCTCCAATTCCATGAATTCAGATGATTAAACTCCAAAACTCGTGATAGAATTTCATTGATTGTGTATCAACTAATAGAAACTACACAAGCAATTTAAGCATACAAGTGAACGTGAATGGGCTCTCATGCTATAGAATCTCCTCAAATTATCGCATCCAACAAAATATATCAAGGTTTTGTATGCCTCACACCATTGAATTACCCAAACACATGCCCATACATAGGGAATTCTAAGTGGCCTATGAGTGACCACTTTACCACATTTTGACCATGATGTCAAAAGAATAACAACTTTATCATGAATACACATCAATTTTTACTTTCTTTTTTTTTTTTTTTCTTTTCCCTTTTGCTTTTCTTTGGAGGAAACTTTTGTCTTTCTTTCTTTTCATTTTTTTTCTTTTTTTTTTCTTTTGTTTCCTCTTCCTTTTTTGTCCAATTTTTAGACTTTTACATAACAAGTACCTCAACATTACAATCGAGATTGATCAACAAGTACTTTACATAATATCAAGAGACAAGGATTAGGTAAGCCAATAAGGAAAGCTTGAAAAACTCAAGACATATAGGATTGTTTACTCATATGTTTCATATTTCCCAAAACACGAAGGTCCTGTACATAGTGAATATGTGAGCGGCATGAGTAGAACCCATTAATATCAACAATGTTCGACAATACTCACTAACAAGTATGGAGTAGAATCATTTAATCTCATGGAATCGAGAGAAGGAAATAGACAATTAATCCCATAATCGTCACAACACACACATCACTCAAGGAAAAACTTGGCTAAAAGGTTATAATGTACGCTCAAAATGCAAAAAAAAATGTTAAAAATTTGACCAAAAATGAGCGCATGCAAATGAGTCTCACCCCCACACCTAAATCATGCATTGTTCTCAATGCCACAACATAAAGCAGTAAAGCACAAGAAAGAGGTGAGATGAAGCAATACAACCTAACAACGTAATGATCATGAATGGGCATGAACGAACATGTCTGACTCCTCCAACAAGAGACAAGGACTTGAACAGAGAGAAAACAAGCCTCCAAGCAACTAATTAGCTCAAAAACTAAACTGAAAACAAGAAATAACAAACCTAGGCTGCCTCCTGGTAGCGCTGAGTTTAACGCCTTAAGTTGGGCGCAATGCGTCTAGCGAAGATCAAGTAATGACATCAGCCAAAGAAGCCACTTCAACTATCTCACCTAAGGCAGCATCTATAGCAAAATCAGAAGTGTCAAGCATGATTTCAAGAGGGAGAGAGTGGTCGGGTGGATGCCTAATGGGGGCGGCAACCAGCATAAACCGTAGCCTTTGAAAAGCTTCTAGCCAAGACTCATTGAACTCAGCATATATGTCCTTAGATAGCAAACTAGTCAATGGTCTGGCTAACTTCCCACGGTCCTTAAGGAAACTTCAATCAAAACTCACTTGACCTAGAAAGGCTCTAACTTGCTTCACATTTTGTTAAGCTTCAATTAATTGAATTGAAGTTAACTAGTGAAGAGAGAGTGTAGGTGAGAAGAGAATTGAAGTTAGATGAGAATTAGAGAAAAGATGAGAAGAGAGAGAATAATATCTCAAGAAACAAGTAAAATTTTTATTGAATGATCTCAAGAATACAATGATATGTCCTTTTATATGAGAAATGAAATATAAGGACCCAAAATATCTAAGTTCAAGCATTTTGCTGCCAAAACCACTAACCAGCTCTAACCGACTTTGGCGCCAAGGGATCAAAGCTAAATTTCAAACATTACATCCAAAAAATCCAAAGCAAAACTTTAGCAAAGAGCCACAAAGCACAAAACAAGAGAAATCACAACAATCCCCTCCACCTAAGAAACTTCTTATCCTCAAGAAGAGAAATTTGGAAATTGACTCTTCAAGAACGGTAGCTCTTCCCATGTAAAATATTTGTCTAAATTCTTCCATTGCACCAACACTTCCTTAACACTCCTGCTTCCTGCTTGAACTTCTCTGGTTCCACGAACTGCTGATGGCTGCAGCACCAAGGCACCATTAGACCCAACTTTAGGAGGTGATTTTGCACTGGTACATCCCTTCTTCACCTGTCTTTTAAGCAAGGAAACATGGAAGACGGGGTGAATGTAAGCATTAGGAGGTAGCTCAAGCCTATAAGCCACTTTGCCAATCTCCTCAAAGATCATGTAGGGACCATAGAATCGAACACTTAGCTTGACATTGGTGCGAACAGCCATGGTAGACTGTCTATAGGGTTGTAATTTGAGGTATACCATATCACCTAATTCATAATCCTTGTCCACACGCTCTTTAAGATTGCTTGAGCTTGCTTCAAATTATCCTTGAGCACTTGTTGTAAATGCTTTCTTTACCGCATCAGATCAGCAACTTCCAACACTTGTGATGCCATACTTTTCAAAGAGAAGGGAGTAGGAGGATCATAGCCGTATAAAGCCTTGAAAGGGGTGCTGCCAAGAGAAACATGAGCTGATATTGTACCAATACTCAGCTAGAGATAACCACTTGCTCCATTCTTTTGGATTAGTGAAGACCATGCTCCTAAGACATTGTTCAATGCATTGATTAACTCTCTCAGTTTGCCCATCAGTTTGAGGATGGTAGGATGAACTAAGAGCCAATGTCGTTCCCACAAGTTTGAACAATTCTCTCAAAAAATGACGCGTGAAAACCTATCACAATAAAAAATAATGGATTGTGGCAATCCATGTAGCTTATATATGTTATCCAAGAAGCATCTTGCTAATTTCTCAGCTGTGACTGACCTAATCAAAGTAAGGAAATGACTAAACCTTGTAAATCGATCAACAACAACCCAAATTACTTCTTTCCCTTCAGATTTAGGCAAGCCTTCAATGAAATCCTTGCTTATATTCATCCAAGCCCCTTTAGGGACAGGAAGTGGCTGTAAAAGACCTTCGTACCTATAATCACCAATCTTTGTTTGTTGACACACTTCACAAGAGCTCACAAACTCATTAACTGCCTTCTTAAGCCCAGGCCATCTGAAATAAGCTTTGATTCTTCTATAAGTTCCTTCCACACCAAAATGTCCTCCCCAAGCTGAATCATGAGAGGCTTCTATGATCTGATCCCTCAAATCAATTGAAAATCCAATGTACAACTTGTCTTTCAATCGGATTATCCCTTTGCTAACTGATATATTAGCATCTGGTGTACTCTTACAGTTCTTGTTTATCCTGTAAGTAGTAATGCATTCTTGAGCTAACGCATCATCTTCATAGGATTTGTAGACCTCCTTTAACCAAGAAGGGATAACAACAGACATAGCTCCAGCATAAGCTTGCTCACCATCTTCTAATCTTCTTAACAAAGCATCAACGGTAAGATTTTCCTTTACTCTTCTATACTCAATTGCATAATCCAGACCCAACATTTTCATCAGCCCTTTCTTTTGAATCCTTGTCATAATCTTCTGTTATAGCAAATGCTTCGAACTCTGATGATCAGTTTTGATTGCAAATCTATGACCATCCAAATAATGTCTCCATTTGTCAACAGCTAACAAGATTGCCAAGTACTCTTTCTCATAGGTGGACATTACTTGATGCTTGGGGCTGAGAACTTGACTTAGGAAAGCAATAGGCCTTCCATTCTGAGATAACACTGCTCCAATACCAGTTCCACTAGCATCGATTTCAAGAACAAGGTCTTCAGCAAAGTTAGGCATAGCTAGAATAGGGGCTTCACACATAGCAACTTTCAAGGATTCAAAGGCTGCTTAAGCACTATCACTCCACATAAAGGCATCTTTTTTGAGCAGATCTATCATAGGTCTAGCTATGGAGCCAAAGTTAGCTATGAACTTCCTGTAATAGCCAGTAAGACCTAAAAATCCAAGCAGTTGCTTCAAAGTAACGGGAACTGGCCACTCCTTCATAACTTGTATCTTTGAAGGATCTATAGAAACTCCTTCAGAAGATATCACATGTCCCAAATACCCAAGTTGCTGCTGCATGAAAGCACACTTGGACAGCTTTGCATAAAGTTGATGTAGGCGCATAACAAGGAAAACTTTCCTCAAGTGCTGTAGATGATCCACATAAGAAGCACTGTAAATAAGAATGTCATCAAAGAAAACCAATACAAATCTCATCAGAAAAGGCTTGAAGATGTCATTCATTGCTGCTTGAAATGTAGCTGGTGCGTTGGTTAAGCCAAAAGGCATAACCACAATCTCATAGTGGCCATGCTGAGTTTGAAAGGCTGTCTTGAAGATGTCTTGTTCTATAACTCTTATTTGATGATATCCTTGTCGCAGATCCAGCTTAAAGAAGAAACAAGCTCCATATTGCTCATCTAAGAGGTCACCAATAACAGGAATAGGGAACTTATCCTTGATTGTTAAAGAATTGAGTTGCCTATAGTCGATGCACATCCTTACAGATCCATCTTTCTTCTTCACCAAAATGACAAGTGAAGCAATGGGACTGTGACTAGGTTTGATGAAACAAGTCCTGAGCAACTCTTCAACCTGTCTCTCAATCTCTGATTTCTGCGCGTGAGGATACTTGTAAGGCCTCAGCTTGAAAGGTTCTGCACTAGTCTTCAATGGAATGGCATGATCAAGACACCTTTGTGGAGGGAGAGACTTAGGCGGTTCAAAGATGTCCTCAAACTCCTCAACTAAAGTTCTAACATCAAGCTGCTGTATCGAACTCAACTCTATTGGAGCTATAGCAAATAACTGTCCAATCCACCTATACGCACTCTTCTTGAATCCACCTTGCAAGCTCTTACCCTTGATCACTTGTAACTGAGCTTGATCTTTAATTCCTCACAAAGAAACCTTGGATCCATGGACCTCAAATAAAACTGTGAGCTTGCCAAACTCAAATACCACTAGGCTAAATGATCTCATCTAATCAACTCCCAGCACAATATCACATCCTCCTAAAGGAAGGATTCGGAAATCATAGGTGAATTGATGCTCTTGCTTAGGCCATTGGAAGTCTTGGCATTTGTTCTGTGTGAGAATAGAGTTACCATCTGCCACGGTCACTGCCAAAGGATGAGTTTTAATCACCATATGGCAAAACTTCTTAACCACCTTTGGATTGAAAAAACTAAGAGTACTACCACTATCAATCAAAATAGTGATGTGTCTTCTTTGTGCTTTCCCTTTTATTCTTATTGTATTATGAGCTTCATTCCCTGTCAGAGCCTTCATGGAAATCTCAACTTCATCCTCAAGCAACTCATTCTGAGACTCTTGATCAGTACTTCCCTCATCTGGTTCAGATTCATCACTATCAGACTGTCTTGCAGCATCAATTCCACGAGCAGACATCAAGAACTTGGAGCTACACTTATGTCCAGGCTGATAAGGCTAATTACACTTATAACAGAGTCTTTGTGGCCTTCTCTCAATAGCTCTGTTGGCCTACATCTCTTTAATGAGATTTTGTACCACTTCCCTTAAAACTTACCTTTGTCACTTGAAGAAATGACAGTGGCCTTAATCAATTTAGCCTTCGCATAGGCCTTAGTTAAAGTCTTAGGTCCAATTGCCTTCACCATATTCTTAATCCGTGGCTTCAATCCACTAATAAAACTTGAAACATAATAAGATTCTATAGCTTGAAGGTAAGTAGCTATCATACTTGCTCTTAAGTTCTCAAATCTTGTCATGTACACTCTTACAGTTGTGGTTTGAAAGATTTTATTGAAATTATCCACAACATCACTAGTGTCTTCATCACCATATCTTTCGCACAACTCCTCCACAAACTCAGCCCAAGAAAGATTAGGATTGCTTTTAAGAAGACTGTAAAACCATATCTCATGATCCCCATGAAGATACACTGCTGCCAAATCTACCTTTTCTGACTCCTTGATGTTGTAGAAGTGGAAATATCTATCACATCTCCTCAAACATGACTAAGATTGTTTACCATGAAAAAAGATCAATTTTGGCTCTTGGCTGTCTGTAGTTATTGCTTCTACTATTAAAGGAAGATTCATTGCTGCCAGATCTTTGCTGCTGGTAGTGATCAGGTGGCCTATCCAAATGCACAATACTATTAGGGGATGTTCTTTTATAATTAGTAGTGTCCAGTTACCTCGCATTTTGATTTACATTCCAGTCAAATGCTTGAGATTGTCCTTGTTCAACAGAGTGAACTTATGGTCTGACAAAAGCTTCTACTCCTTGTGACCTCACTTCCACAGAATGTTGAGGATCTGGTGGTCTGACATTAGTTTGAATTATCGAAGGAGTATCGCTTGGTCTGTTCAAGATTGGAGCACCTACATTTGGAACTTGTGATTGCCTCGCTTCAACTGAAGGTGCTAACTGACTTGCGGGTCTGAGAACTCCCAAAATAGATGATTCTCCTTGCCTATTTACTTGATTTTGCAAATCAGATAACCTACTTTCAAAGCCTTGGAGTTTCTGCTCAATCATCTCTTCATACTTCTTCATATTCAGCTTGATCGTGCCTCAAACTATCAATATCTTGTTGTTGTAAAGTTTGAAATCAAGTAAACATTTCATCTAATTGTGACTTAAATTGATCATTTGTCATAAATTGAACCTCCTTTGATGCATTCGCACTAGCCACAACAGCTCCTGCAGCCGATCGGGTGGTTACTAGCCATGTTTGAATTGTTCTTCTTAGGTCTAGCCAGCTCAAATCAATCAATTTACAGCTAAAACCAACTCTAATACCAAATGTTAAGCTTCAATTAGTTGAATTGAAGTTAACTAGTGAAGAGAGAGTGTAGGTGAGAAGAGAATTGAAGTTAGATGAGAATTAGAGAAAAGATGAGAAGAGAGAGAATAATATCTCAAGAAACAAGTAAGATTTTTATTGAATGATCTCAAGAATACAATGATATTTCCTTTTATATGAGAAATGAGACATAAGGACCCAAAATATCTAACTTCAAGCATTTTGCAGCCAAAACCACCAACTGGCTAACCGACTTTGGCGCCAAGGGATCAAAGCTACATTTCAAACATTACATCCAAAAAAGCCAAAACACAACTTTAACAAAGAGCTACAAAGCACAAAACAAGAGAAATCACAACACATTTGAGAGAGGGGGCGAGTTAGCATTCAAATCTATCTTAGCCTCAAAGGAATGTATCCAGTGCCTCAAGGGCTCCCGCCTACGCAGGGTCTTGGGGGGCAGATGTACGCAGCCTTCCCCCTTCAGGGTATCAACCTAAAGAGAGGTTGTTTCCTAGTGCCCCTAACCTGAGGGTGAGGACTTCTCAGGAGGTCACCAATCCTGGTACTACTCTCGCTGAATACCCTCCTTAGACAACCTACGACCTAGTACAATTCCTTCTTGAACTATAACATGATTCTTCTCCCAACCTAAACTTCTTTCATGTCCGAGTTCAACCTTCGTTGCATCTCTTGAGAAGGTTTTGCATTCTCGTCTAGGGGGTCACTAACTAGGATAGAGGGGAGTGTTTGGTCCACCAAATCTTCAACAACATCCACATAGAAAGACTCTGACTCCTCCTCACTAGTGGGCGGCAAAGCCTTAAAAATGTTTCACCTAATGATTATGTTTGCAAAACTAACATCCGTTACCCCAGATCTACAATTAATTATGGCATTGGCCGTCACTAAGAAAGACCAACCTAGAATGACAGGGATATGGGTTTTCGAATGACTAGAAGGTTCCATATCAAGCACAAGAAAATCAGTGGAAAACATGGCTTTGTCTACCTTCACCAGTACATTAGTAGGCCCACCACAGGGGACTCTAGTTGATTTATCCGCTAATTGCAAGGTCACCATGGTGGGTTGAAACTCTCCCAGCTCTACCTTCGCATAAACCGAGCAAGGAATAATGTTGACACTCGCTCCTAAGTCCAGTAAAGCCTTATTGATCAGATAGTCTCCAAGTGAACAAGAGATGGTGGGGACACAAGGGACTTTGTACTCAATCGAAGTGTCACGCTTCATAATGGAGCTCACTTGCTCGGCTAAAAACACTTTCTTAGGTAGATGTGCTCTAGATCGCCTCTTTTGGTTCCGTAAGTCTTTAATAAACTTTGCATAGGACGGGATCTGTTTGATCACATCAAGAGAGGGAATGTTTATCTTTACTTGCCTAAAAATCTCCAAAATGTCTTCCCACTTGTTGTCCTTCCCATTTGGTGCAACTAAAGCCTATTTCGTCGGGCAATTGCATAAAGTGTGGCAAGAATGGATATTTTACTAGGAATCTACAATGAAAGATGTCCCCTTAGTTGTTTAACAAATACACGAAAAGATTCTAGAATCTTTTGCCAGAGTATTCCACATGTTTGAAATTTGGATTTAATACAAGAATTCTTTCAATGTCATAAATTGTTTGAGAATAGTGAGTCGGGAATTAAGGTGATAGAGGTAAGAAAAACAATGACAGTAATTGAGGTTGTTTTTGCTCACGGATATCTAATAGAGGGGTAACTTTCACAATAAAATTATTTGAAAATTTTTTGAGTGAATATATTTAATTCTAGAGTATAGTAAAACTTATTTATTGGAAATATATGTTATTAATTGGTTGTCAATTGTAATCATGAGATGATAATAAGATTCAACCCGTTTGGAGCTAGAGTTAGATTGTCTAGGAGGTCAATCCGCAAGCCTCAACTTAAGCACTGCTTCAAAATATTTAAACTAATTTCATGTGATCATTTATTTAATAATGAGATAAATAAATTTATATATATATATATATATATGGGGATGTTGTGTTATGGCGTGGTAGCCAAGGGTTGCCATGAAGGCTTTTTTTTTTTTTTTAAGGTTTTGGAACCTAGCTTTCTCTACAACGAAAAATCTAAAATTGTTCTAGAGTTTTTCTAAATTAACATTTAGCATAGTTTTTCTGAAAAATTATTTTTCCAAAAGATTAAAAGGAAAACTTTTGTTTCAAAATTTTTCCTAAATTAAATATTTTGTGAGCCCACATTTCGGTGCTAATAGAGGTCATTGTGGAGAAGATCTTGAGGTATCAAGAAGTTCCTTCTTCCAATTTCAAATCTTTGAATTCAGAGTTTGGATTTGCACTTGAGGTATGCCTAAATCAAGTATTTGATATTTAATTTGTTCTTTCCTTTATTTCATTTATTCTACATGCCATGTTTATATTTGTTTTATTGGATGTTTTGATTGTTATATTATGAGCTTATTAGAGTAAGATCTAGGTCTAATTAAATAATTTAATTAGATCAGGGCATTAGATTTAAAATTAAGAATTTTAAACTAGTTTTCCGCTGCACCTACTCTAGTCATTTTAGGCAAAATTTTCTGAAATATGTTCCCAGCAATTAGTATCAGAGCCAACTCTAAATATGTTCTTAATTGACATTAAAACAACGGGTTTTATAAAAGTGGAGTGTGTAGAATTATGAAAAGTATGAAATTAGGAATTTTATTAATGGAAAAAGACTACACTAAATATTGTTGTTAAAGGAGTTTAATAACATGATTGAATATTCGTTAAAGTTTTAAATTGCTTAAAATTTTAGATGATTCTTGATTCAATCAAGAAGTGTGTTTCTAAATCGGATCAAATGAGATTGGATATTCAAAGAGTTGAATCATTTAGATTATGAACCTAGGTATGAAATATTCAATTGTTAAATATTTTATGATAATCCAAAACAATGAAAAACCTGATTGTGTTATTAAAGAATTTAATAACAAGATTGTTGTTCATCAAATTTAAATTGCTTAGATTAGGATAAATTATAAATTAAATAGTGGGTGTACATTTCTAAATAATCTAATAAGATTAAATATTCAAGTAGTTGAATGATTTAGACATATATAACATCACATAGAATATCTAATTGGATTAGATGTTCAATTTTTTCAATCTGATAAAATTAAGATCGGATTTTATTAATTAATAATTTATTTAACTAATAAAACAAAAAAAAGGAATGTGCGCTGGGCATGCCGCACATATATTAATAAAAAAATATATTATTAAAAAAATATATATTTTATTTTATTTTTATGTTTTATTATTTAAATAATTAATTAATTAGGATAAGATTTTAATTAAGATTGTGTGATAATCTTTTCTAAAAGAGTTTAGAAAAATCTTTAGTTGCTCCAACCTTTCAGCCTTAAATGTTGTTATTCAAATTGTTTGATAACATAGTACTTATTAAATTTAGTTCATATATTTAATATTATTTAAAGGAGTTAAATATTTTGTACAATGTGAATAAAATAATAAGGCCATATAACTTGGTGAAATATTTGATTTTATCGAGTGAGAATTTATTCAAATAGATCTAATATGATTACAAAATTCAAAAGTTGAAATATTCGAAAGGAAAATTCTCATAATGTTTCTAATGAGATTAGATTACATAGGTTGGATAATTAAAAGACCCTAATATGATTAGGATTTTATTTAATTGTTAAATAAAAACTTAGAATGAGATTCTAACAGTGATTATGAAATAATCAAGTCTAAAAGAAAGATCCTGTTAAGGTTTCAAAGATTTCTCTTGAACCTCAACCTTGGTTGGGATAGTGAGAGTATGAGATGAGAAAAGAATTTAGAGTTTAGATGAGATAAGAAGGGAAAGGAGATGAGAAGTACAGAGAGATATCAAAAGATATCAATTTCATTCATCAAAGTTGTTATATGGATTACAAGCTAGAGCCATATACTTATACTACTTACATGATATGATCTAATACATTGAATCTAGCCAACACATGGACTAACCGACCTTAAGTGAGCCGCCACATTTGACTCAACTAACCAACGGCCTTGACCACCACAACCTAACAAACTCTAGACTTCACTTAATACATGACTCAACCAAGCTTAAACTACTAATTATATCAAGACTTATTCTAGTTACATCCTTAACACGCCAATACAACTTTCCTACACTAACTATCATCATATAGCAGCAAAACATCAACAGCAGCAGCCAACAACAGCAAACACTCACAACAGCAGCACCACAGCAGCAAGACAGCAGCCAGGACACCAACAGCCCATGCTTTGGATTCCCAGTTCATAACATTCCCTTCCCCTTGAAAATATTCTTGTACCCAAGAATAGAAGAGAGTTGTAATAATGAAGATCAACTACTTGCTGATGTTCTGCAGCTGGTAAGACACCTTGAAGCAACTCAATCTGAAATTGCAGCAGTGCACAATATATGATGCTTGTTTCGACACAATGTTTGCTTTTGAACGTATAATTTTCTTCAGGAGGTCTGCACTGATCAAACCAAACATCAACAACACACCCACAAAACCTCACGATGCAGTTAACACAGCTCAAAATTCTATCTTGCTGTTGAGAATCAAAAGACGCAGTAACAATTCTGTAATTCTACTTGTAGTAAGCTGCATAACATAGTTTGAATGTCATTGAACCCATAAAACTGCAAATGAAGTCCTTGAGCATCTCGAGAGGCCTTCCAAACTCAAACCAATTGAACCTAGCAGCACAATTGCCTTCCAAAAACCTCCAATTTTTACTGAAATTACCCAACAACACCATCTTGTTGTTGAAACATATAAGGTACCAGGGACAGTGTAGCCAACAGGTCACCTGAGAGTTCCTCCATGATATGTAATGTTCGAACTTTGTTTGACCAAACCCATACACACCCGACTCATCTCTTACTGCAACATTTTCCCATACCACTTCCTTAACTGCTGAATTCTGGTGTTTGGTAGTGTAGATCCCAAACAAATTGTAACTGCTACTGTCACCAAATTCAGTTCGTGTTGGATTTAGAAAGAAGCTTCCTTGCATTAGCAAGTTCATACTACCACTCAAGACCACAATTGCACCAACCATGAATCTATTTAGCACCTGATATGCTGCTGACAGTGAAAGAATTGGAATTCTTCAAAAGTTTTCAGCAGCTACCTTGCATTCTTGCTGTCCCAAATTGATCAATTGAGCACTTGTGACTTTGGCCTGGAGTTCTGGACTTTTGTTCCACCAAATTAAGTACTCATGGGTTTCAATTGAATTTCTCTCTTTAGACTTAAAGATGAACTTCAAATCAGGACACCACTGACTCATCTAAGTATCTGAGATTACTTTCAATACAAGGGAAAATCTGTCCTGATCTTTACTACTGAAATGTAAAATATTTTCAGCTAGAAATGATATTGTTTTCTTGTTGTACTCCTTCATCCAAACATTAGGAAGATATTGAAGCTTGTGCATATTATATTTCCATTCGGAACAACCACAAAGGTCATCCCAACCACATTCCAACTGGCATTGCTAGCGCTGCGAATCACAAATTTCAACCTGTTCTCATGACTTCCTTGGGTCCCATGCTCATTTAACCTCCAAGTTTGCCCCCAATGATCAAGCTTCGCTTTCTTGTCAATGAGATTAAGTATGTACACGAAGTACACTAGCATAAGGAACCAATGGAACATCTGAACAGCTGTGCAAAATTCAGGAGAAAGGCTTGATCCATTCAAGACTCTACTGTTGATGCATATACTGCCTCTACCACCTGATGTATTAAGCTGTAGCAACATTACTCTACTGATCTCAGTGCTCGAATCCAGATCATGTCTCAAGATCTCAGTAGCAGCTATGCCTCTCACGTTTCCATACTCAATCCACAACCCAATTGCTATCTTCTGCAACACTACTTGGCTATGCATACTATCTTTAGTTGCAAACAAGAAGCTCACAACACCATCAGATCCTACCTGAACCGCTTCTACCTTTGCAGCAACCGAACTTGAGAGAACTTGGTTGAATGGCTCAATTTCAGCTTCCAAGTACTATACCTCCACATTGAACTTAGGAAGCCTCACATTTGGTTGCACAATTGAATCATGATCTGTGTCCATAGCTAGATGAATGCACAATCTGAATTTGGAGCTCAATACACTTGCCTCAATACTGTTCAGAACTGTCATTCGAACCGAATGGCATAAACCAGATTCCACCAAAGCCTCAAGGGAACTTCCAACTTCAAACACATCAGTTAAAGCACCTGTTGTACTAGTTTTGGTCTGAACCAAAATTTGTTCCAGCACATTACTACATTTATACACCTCCAACAACTCAATTGCTTGTGGAGACACAAGGCTCCGCCTTTGTTTAACCTTGAAACGCACTCGTGCAACATGATTACTTCTTTTCAACAGAGAATCGACTCTTTTCAGCTTCATATAGTCTTAAGAATCTTCTCCCGGATCAGGAGGCAACTCGTCATATGAATGTGTATTTGAACACACCATTTCTCCGCTCCGCGAACCTTGCAATGTATCCATTACATTACTACCAGCACAAATCAAATGCTGATTTCGAGTATCAAGATGCCTTGGAGAGGTGCTCAACACATTTTGTGGAGCTTTCATTATTACTATAGCAGTAACATCCACTTCCCCAGTAAAAATCAGAGGTTCGGCTGTAACCGACCCTGGTATACTAGCAAATACATCGATAAAATCAGGATCTTGAGTTAGTTCTTGTTGATCAACAAGCATCCTAACTTCTTCCAGTGGATCATCTTGATGTCCTATAACTGAATTGGACTCAATTACAGCAACAACAGGTTGTCCATTGTTCTGTTCTTGCAACCTCAAAAGCTCCTTAGGCTGACACACAACCTCACGCTTCAATTTCGGCTTTGTTAACTTCTTTTTACCCCAAAAATATTTCATTTCTTCACTTAGATGGCTTCTCTTCGCTCTACTCTGTGCTTTCTTTATCATTCTCTTAACATGTGAATCATATTCCCATTCCGAAAGCAAATCTTGCTGTAGCTCATCATCTACAAAATACTCTAACTCTAGCAAAGAGTCTTCATGATGATCATCTTGATCAAACTCAGGTTCTTCTAACTTGTGTTCATCAATTTCGGCATTATAGTGGTCGAATTAATCTTCAACAGCAAAAGATTCCACTTTGCTCAACACTGAACTCTTGTTGTCTAACGCTATCCACTAGCTCCGGAAACTCATTTGCATCAAGAACACCAACACAGTCTCGATTGCTATATGCAAACTGACGATCCTTAATTTCCTGCCGCCATTCGTCCAATACCTGTTTCATTATCTCATTGCTTTTTCGCCAATTCTCCTTGAGATAAGATTGCACTAATTTCTTCAACTAATCACTCAACACAGATTGACAAGAGCTGTCATCAGCCATGTTTGCAATGAACAACAAGCTTCGATCTGGAACAGCTCAGTTCGCAGGATACTAGTTCGAAAATCGTACAAGTGTGAAACTTGTTTCGCAACTCTTTAACAACCTATTGCTTATTGAAGTTCTACTCCTTTGTTCCCACAAACAATTCCTTGCTATCGGTTCGACAATCGTCACTGATTACAAACCCTAAAGCAGAATTCGCGAATGAACCCTAACTTCAAACAAACCCTAACAGTGATGCTTTCCTGAATATTCAGACTTACAATTCTGAATCAAACTCGATTCTAGATTGCAATCAAGTCCTCAACACAATACTCAAAGCAATCTTCAAGGGCGAAATCGGATTTCAACACTTTCGGAGCTCAGCTCAACGTCAGATTTTCACTTAAGCAAATCTCAACTTAATAACCTATAATTATTAAGAATCAAACGCAGATTCTGATGAATTCTCACCACTTCTATGCTTATCAACACAATTTCATCACAATTCAGCAACAAAAGCAGATTTGGATCGAGTATGTAACTTGCAGTTCAGAAAACGGTTACCTCAACCTCAATTTCTGAATTATAGAATTTAAATTAACCTCAATTCAGCTGGTTTATGATCTTTTGATGATGATCAAGTGTAATGTTGATCCAATAGCATCACTTTAACTTCTTTTAAACAGATCAGATGAATATTTGATCAAAATCAATTATGCTTAGCACACAACTTCAGCAACTAATACTTTGCTTCCGCACTCAATTTCTGCAGCAATTGCTTGATCGATTCTACTAAATTCAATATGAATTAGCTTTGATGCTGAGTGTAATCAATAACTACTAATCAATTAAACTTTCTTCAATGGAATTCAATCAATTTTATCCCAACCGAAAGCAACTCCCAGGCACTTCCATATCAACAATGCAGTAACTGCCAATCTTTAAATTCAAAATTCAGAATTGAATTCTGATCACATAAACTGAACTAAATCAGTATCAAACTGTTTTTTTTTTTTTTTGTTGATTAATTGCAACACAATTAATCAGATTTTATATTTTTTTGATTTAGAGCTTGATTCGGAAGCCCAATCAAGGCTCTGATACCAATTTGTTAAGGTTTCAAAGATTTCTCTTGAACCTCAACCTTGGTTGGGATAGTGAGAGTATGAGATGAGAAAAGAATTTAGAGTTTAGATGAGATAAGAAGGGAAAGGAGATGAGAAGTACAGAGAAATATCAAAAGATATCAATTTCATTCATCAAAGTTGTTATATGGATTACAAGCTAGAGCCATCTACTTATACTACTTACATGATATGATCTAATACATTGAATCTAGCCAACACATGGACTAACCGACCTTAAGTGACCCGCCACATTTGACTCAACTAACCAATGGCCTTGACCATCGCAGCCTAACAAACTCTAGACTTCACTTAATACATGACTCAACCAAGCTTAAGCTACTAATTATATCAAGACTTATTCTAGTTACATCCTCAACACACCAATACAACTTTTCGACACTAACTATCATCATATAGCAGCAAAACATCAACCGCAGCAGGCTAACAACAGTAAACACCCGCAGCAGCAGCAAGACCGCAGCCAGGACACCAACAGGCCATGCTTTGGATTTCGGGTTCATAACAGATACACCATTGTAAAATTTTAACTGGGAGAGAGGATATAGAGTTGATTCCTCACGGTCTCCATTGCCAGTCTAATAGTATAATGGATAGGTGCTAATCCCTGAGGAGGACATTTGTATACAGGGTTAGACTTCTTAATAATAGATAGAGGTACAGGGAAAACGAGTGTGGCCACACTGACGTGGACTATCTTGTTTACTTGAACTAATGTTTAGGTAATGGTATATGCTTGACTAGGATAGTATGATAATCTACTAGAAAGCATTATGATACTGTCTTAGAGACCAAGGAAGAAACGGTGAGTTAAACATGTTTAAGAAACATATTATTTGAGAATAGTTCTTATTTGACTAATTACTTGTTACGCCTCTCCTATAGTAATGAGTAGATTGGTTAATTCATCATTGCACGCACATAGAGAATGGGTAGGTGGATCCTGCTAAAATTATTTAAAAATTCACAGTACTCAAAATATCAAGTGGGAGCGAGCTTCTAAATGAATGCTCATGGCCTTCATTACCGGTCTAGCAGCATAGTAGGTGGGCACAGCTCCCCGAGGAGAGCGCTCATTTGCGAAATACAAGGTTATATCTTGAAGAGATGAACTAAAGTCCAAGCAATCAAGTGTGGCCACGCCTACGTGGAGTATATCAAGACCTGGTGCGAGTGTTTAGGTAATGGTGTACACTTGACTAGGGTCTGCATTAGCCTCCCCGAGGAGCTCTGTTACAGGACTTTAGAGGCTAAGGGAAAACTGGCGTGCTAAATGTATTTAGTAAACAATTTACAAGAAAACATATTTATTGAGAAATGTTCTCACCCTTCTGATGCCTCAATTCGGCCCCACCGACGGGGTGTTTTGGGTGGTTCAGTTGGGTCTCCATGGCATACATGTAAGCGTCAGAAAGTGAACTCCGAACTTTGATTTTTTGCTAAAACTAAAAAGAGTAATCATGTATGTTATATGACTTGTTTTACAATTTTTTTTTTTTTTTTTTTTTTTTTTTGATTTTGGACTAGTTGTTGAATTATGCATTGCGATCAATACTGGTATGTCTTGTCTGTTCTATTTTGTTCATTTTAATATGATATGTTTAATACATGTAGGGCTAGGAGATGCTTAGAGTTCTCTAGGATGCTACTATTAGATCTATTAAGTTGAAAAGAACGTTAGGAACGTTAGATTAGACTAAAGAGTTAGTCGAATGCAAGATTCGGACATTAGATGTCGAAATTATTCTAGTATTAGATACTTGAATTGCCAACTGTAGTAAAGATGATCAGATACTTGAGAGAAGTGTTTGGTCAGAGAACTAATAGCATAAGAATAGTTTATGAGAAAATGTGCCATGAAAACTATGGGAAGAGTCCACTTAGTGTAAACATCTATCTCAAGAATTAGGAACCTCAAAAGGGTAAAATAAAACATGAGTCAAAATAGCTTTGTCTCTTTTTAAAATTGTGCTGGATGTTAATATTTTAAAATAAATTGCCTAAGTACTTAGATACTATTATTGCCAAGACCGAAAGCCAATGTGACAAGGTATATGATATCCTGTCTCCTCTCGTTGTGACTAGTAGATAGTTCATTAGTAATCTGGTGAATGGGTTTTGGGTAAGGGCATCAATAGGTAGTAGTTTAAGTAAAGGAATATAGTTTTGTATTTGAGTAACTATCTTGATGTACTTAAGAAATTTGATTTCAATCTACTATTTGTTTTAAAATAATCTTTAAGTTATTTTTTTTGAAAAATAAACTAATAGTTGTATAGATAAAGTGTTATTTAAAAAGTTATAGTGGTAGATAGTTTACTTATTTTAACCACAACTACGTTAGTGGCAATTGATTAGTCTAATACAAGCTAGGCTATAGAGCCATATAAAAGAAGAAATATGGAAATCATATAACTTATTAGTGGTATTTAATCTTAGGTCACATTAGTCTAATATGATTTGAAACTGGTTTGATTTGACTTATGGATCTTTAAGTACTTAAATGATAACTAGTATGTGAATCATGTTTGAATTAATGGTGATTGAACGTGTCTTTAAGAGTAAAGATAGTAGAACCACCAAGCTGCTAGAAATTATTCATAAAAGTGTTGATGGACTATTAAAAGTTCAAGTGAGCAGAACTAATGAGTATTTCATAAAATGTTTATGAATAACTACTCAATTAGTAGATGTATGGATATACCTATGAGGACTAAGTCTTGAATCCTTTGAAAAGTTTAAAGAATTAAAGACTAAGTTGGAATCAGTTAGGCAATTATATGAATTCACTTTGATTATATCGAAGTGGAGGTTTCAGCCTATGAGGACTAAGTCTTGAAACCTTTGAAAAGTTTAAAGAATTAAGGACTTAAGTTGGAATCAGTTAGGTAATTATATCAAGTCACTTTGATTAGATCAAAGTGGAGGCTTCAGAAGAATTCTTATTTTTTTTCCTTATTACAAAGTGTAGTAGAGAAGATTAATAATGTTTTATTAAATGTGATAAGATTCATATGATGAGTCATGTTTACATACTAAAGGTTTGCTATGTAAAATATTTTAGAAAGTGTTTTAAAAGTACAATATATAGCTTATATTAGATTGATAGTATAAGATAATGTGTTTATACAGCTTGATACAACTTATAGTGCAAATGA
Organism: Simmondsia chinensis; assembly: GCA_018398585.1. Taxonomy (NCBI): domain Eukaryota; kingdom Viridiplantae; phylum Streptophyta; class Magnoliopsida; order Caryophyllales; family Simmondsiaceae; genus Simmondsia; species Simmondsia chinensis. The sequence continues at coordinate 14,529,768 of JAGTTD010000007.1, forward strand.
TATATGAGATATATCTTCAACTAGGTTGTTGTCACACAAGATAAATGAGAGCTTTGGTGTAGTGGGAGGATGGTCAGGGTGATAAAAGTTAAGTTAAATTAATTGTATTTTAACTAACTCTGGGAACTTGTAGAGGCGTCAAAAGACATTAAGTCCATTAGATTGGGTCTGAATGGATCTACAAGTATATAGAGTTGAGTGGACGAGAAGGTAGAAACCTTCAATGCTAGATTAATAGCAGTGGATTAATACCCTATATGAAGGAATCATCTTTGATGAAGCTTTCTTGCCATATGCTATGCTTAAGTCCACAAGGATACTCATCCATTGTGTTTCATATGATGAGATACGACAAAGTGGAGATCAAGATGACATTCTCCGAATGGTTATCTTGAAAGATTATGTATATGATACAACTAGAAAAATTTGTTGCCAAGAGTCAGGAGCATATATTATTCAAACTGAGCTAGTCCGTTTGTAGACTTAAATAAGCATATTGTTCATTGAATAGTAGATTTGATGATAGTTAATCAAATCCTAAGGATTTGGGTCATGGTTAGTGAACCATTAGTGTACAAGTGACATAATAAGAAAGTAGAGACTTTCTAAGCGCTGTATATTGACAACATTCTGCTTATTAAGAATGGTGTAGAATTGTTAGAAGTTGTTAAGGTTTAATTGTCTAGTCAGTTAAAGACAGGCAAAACACCTAAGGTGAATCAACCATGTTCTTTAGGTCAAGCTTTGGCAAGACTCAAAAGAAAGGATGTTAGCTTTATCATGGGTCGTTTGTTTTGAAAAGGGAGTTTAAATGCTTGACGTCAAAATTCCTCTTTACCCTTAAAGTGCGAGTCATTAGATAGTGAAGAGTGAAGCAGTCCTGCATTGCTTACTTCACTATAGAAGTCAGGTACTTGACAGCGAGGGAGTTTTTGAGCAGACTAGTTGACTCAAAAGGTTCCTAGTGCATGAAAACATGTGAGCGTAAGAATGAGATAGTGGCAAATCAGTATTGGTTAAAATTTATAGTCAAATAGTTGACAGATCCATAGGGGATACTTATGCAATGCCGGCTATTTGGGTTTTAGGACAAGTGAGAGATTGTTGGAATAGGTGTTTTAGAAAAAAATCAATTAGTTAGTTTCAAATATTACATAAATCAAATTATTTTATTTATTGATTGTTTGATTATGTTTTACAAGTCAAACATGCATGAGTGTTTTTCTAAAACGTTCCATTAGGTGGACGTTGTCAAAGATGACGTGTCAGGTTTGTTTTAAGTGGTCAATATGATTGCACCATGAAAAGACTTAGATCAAATTAATGACATGTTGTCAAAGTATGTTTGTAGTCCGTGATAAGTTTGGACAACGTATTTGATAAGACTATAATATAATACTTTTGATGACTTTTCTTGGTCATGTGGATAGGGATCCAAGAGTATTATGTTAGTGTTTTCAATAATATTGGAACACTAAGTAAGACCACCTGAATTAGTTGTTTCTTTACTGCTATCAGAAATAATTAATTAAGACGATAACTATAAATTCGGGAAATAGTACGAACACTGATGCCCAAATGATGAGGTTATAATTGAATAGCTAGGATCTTACGTCGTGGGGCAATTACATGAAGTGTGGCGAGAACAGATATTTTACTAGGAATCTACAATGAAAGATGTCCTCTTAGTTGATTGACAAATACACGAACACATTCTAGAATCTTTGGCCAGAGTAATCTACGTGTCTGACATTTAGAATTAATATGGGAATTGTGTCTGTATTATGAATTATTCAAGAACGGCGAGTCGGGAACTACGGTGATAGAGGTGAGAAAAGCAATGATAGTAGTTGAGGTTGTTTTTGCTCACGGATATCTAATTGAGGGGTTAATTGTCACAACTCAAAACATTCTTAAGTGAATATATTCCATTCTAGAGTGAAATAAAACTTATTTAGTGGAATTAAGTTTCATTAAATAGTTGTCATGAGATGATAATAAGATTTGACCCGCTTGGAGCTAAAGTTAGTTTGTCCCTGAGGTCCCTCCGCAAGCCTCAAGTTAAGGACTGCTTGAAAATCTTAAATTAAATTAATGTGATAAATTATTTATTCATAAGATGAATAAATTAATTTTGCTAAACATAATTCATGAGATGAATTATTTATTTATAAGATGAATAAATTAATTTTAATAAATAATATTCATGAGATAAATTTTATATATGTGGTAAAAAAAAAATTAAATATGTTGATTGCCTAGCGCAAATTAATATTGGGGTGGGCTCCATGTTGGGCCCATACTTATATATATATATATATATATATATAATGGTTGTTGTGTTGCGGTGTTGTAGCTAAGAGTTGCCGCGAAGGGTTTTTTTTTTTTTTTTTTAGATTTTGAAACCTAGTTTTCTCCCTCGACGAAAATGTAAAATTATTTTAGGATTTTCTAAATTAATGTTTGGCATAATTTTTTTGAAAAATTGTTTTTTAGAAAGATTAAAAGAAACAATTTTGTTCCGAATTTTTTTCTAAATTAAATATTTTTAAAACCCACACTCGGGTGCCAATAGAGGTTATTCAGGAGAAGATCTTGACGTGTCAAGAAGCTCCTTCTTCCAATTTCGGATCTATGAATTCGGAGTTTGGATTTGCTCTTCAAGTATGTCTAAATTAAGTATTTGATATTTAATTTGTTCATTCCTTTATTCCATTTATACTGCATGTGATTTTCTTTTTGGTAACATCCATAAGATGGGTATAGTCCTCATACTACAATTTACATATTTGTTCTAAGTGGTTTATGAGATTAACCCACAGATAGACTTGGAACAAATGGTATAGATTGTTGTTTGAAAGATTCTTAGTCAAAGAAAACTTTGGACCACTTGTATGCTAAGATTGTAACATGACACTTTAGATGACTTGTCTTGGTCATGTGGATGGTGATCCAGAAGTGTTAGGTTCGTGTGTATAATAAGATTGGCACACTGAGTTGCACCATGTGAGTTGCTTGTTTCTAGACTACTTTTGGAGATGTGTGATTCATGTTGTACTGTTTGAATGATGACTCTAAATCCTGAGAGTATTATGAACTTCTACATGGAACGCTAGTTACTTTGGTGTACTATGAGTAAGGTCTAAACAAATGACTGAATTCCCACGTACGCTAGGTAGCGGCGTGAAGTGTGACAAGGATCAGGTAATTAATACGGAATCTGCAATATCTTATGAGATACAGATGTCCCTTTAGTTGATTTGCAAGAATTTGAATAGTTTGGAATCATTGACCAAAGTATTCCAAATGTTTGACATTTGGAATTTATACCGTGAATATGTTCAAATGTAAATGAGTTATTCAGTAAACAACAAGTTGATAACTAATGGAGAAGCAGTGACAAGGATAATGGCAATAGTTATAATTAATCTTTATCATGGATATCTAGTGGAGGGGTTGTTATCATCAATGCAGTCTATTTGAGAAATATTGAATAAATGGTTTAAGTCTGGAGTGCAGTGAGATTTATTTAGTGGAATTAAGTCTTATTAAACTGTAATTAAATTTTATCAAGAGATGGTAGTTAATTTAACCCATTTAGAGCTATATTTAAATTGTCTTTGAGGTCTCTGCCCAAGCTTCTATAGTTATTGTCATCATAAGAATATTAAAGAATTCATGAGATGAATTATTTATTCATGAGATGAGTGAATGTAATTTTACCAAACATTATTCATAAGATAAATAAAAGTTCAAAATTATAAAATAAAATATTTTTTAAAAATTAAAAATCATAAGATGAATTTTTATATGTGAGAAAAAAAAGAGAGAGAGAGAGAGAAAAATTGCAGCCCAGATTGTGATACCAACCAGCGCATGACACGGTCCTAAGGGAAGGATCCACGTCTTCAGGCGCGGACCAATCGCCACGCGACATGTGGCATGCGTTTTGAAAGTAAAAAGGCGTGATTTTGAGATGGGTAAAACGTGGCGTTTTAACGTTATTTTTTACAAAACGATGCATTTTGTTTTAAATATTTGCATCCCACATCCAAAATTTAGCAGTTTTTCACTCCGATACACTATTATAAATAGAGACACCTGTTTCATGGTTTTGCATCCAATTTAAAATTAAAGGTTTTAGAAAGTGTTGACTTTTAGGGACCCAATTAGAGGAAAAAATTCATGTTGAAATTTTTCTTTCTATAGTTTAAAATTTTTCGGAGCCTACTCTCCAGGCGGTTCGGGGTCATTGTGTAGAAGGCCGCTGGGTCTCGATTTTCTCGACTATCTAAGAGTTTATTATCGTTTTTATTTTGGAGCAATTCCGTGTATGTCTTTATTTTCTTCTCTTTTAGTTTTCACTTTTCTATTTATTTAATTATGCTAATTATTGTTCATGAATTTGTTATAAATGTATTACATTAGAGGCCTGTAGATTTAAATTAGGAATTTAAATATGTAGATTTAAAATTAAGAGTTTTAAATCAACCTTAGGTTTAAAATTAAGAACTTTGAGCCGTTTCGTTGCGTTAACTTAACTAAATTAGGGAAGATTTTTTTAAATTCGTCCCAATAATTGGTTGTGCACGGAATACATATGCGTCCTTTGTAGTGGATGGCAAATAGTTATGCATGTATTATATTTAGCCTTGGTTTTGAGCTCTTCTTGAATCTCCGTTCTAAACTCAATTGTGGGCCTTCTAAGTACAAGATCAACGTGGATTTGGGGAGTAAACATATGAACAGCTGGAGTAGCTTTTCTTTAACTTGTCTCCTTCTTTTAAAGCTAGAAGACGATCGTGGGGCACCAGTACAAGGGAAGTTTGGAGACATAATGATGCAGCAACTTGCGTGTAATTGACTCTCGCTTGCCGTTACTTTGTATGTTTTGCGTTTCTGACAAATGTTCTGGCTGAATCAGTGGTTTGCTGTATAAATCTAGTAGCATCTTTGTATTGAACTTCCGCCGTGACTTTTATGTTTTATGTGTCTCGATCACTGAGCACGTGATATCTTGGTTTGGTGCTGATTTTTTAGATGTCCCGAACCCTTTTAGACTCTGTGGAGTGCTATTGTTGTATTCTATGTGAAGGTCCTGGTGTCATAGATCCTTCAACTTCCGGTATGATTTTAGGCAGTGCTTTTTTGTGCGTGGATGAATATTCTCGGACCGTGGTAGCGTTTTGTTAAATTATAGAATGTGAGATTAGGATTTGTGCTGATTTGCGGCTACTCATTTGATTTCAATGGAAGTCTAGTTTATGAGTTGATTGGACTTGTTGATCTGAGATCCTTTTGAATTTTTATTCTACTGTTAGTATTCTTGTTGTTAAGATCTCGGTTTATTTCAACCCTTGCTGAACCCACTTTCGTTATAATCTTAGTTCAATACAATGTTGATTGAACTAATTTTTGTCACAAACTCAGATAGTATCCCCATGCAATTCAATCAGAGTCATGATCCCCCTGATGGTTATATGTTGGTGTCATTAGGAATTGCATCCTAGACATCCAAACATTTTTTGCTACAAGACTATCTGAAGTAGATTTGTTGAGAGCATTAGAGGCTTGGACGTCAAATCTCTCTAAAGAGAGTATGATTATAGTAGAATCGTCCTTAGTATCATTGGGAATTGCATCCTGGTTATCCCAAAGCATTTATTCATATGCCACGGTTTATCGTTAGGTCAACTAGGAGCATTGGTTTAAGTTTCAACAATCATGAGGCTTGAGATGCCTAATTATCATGATGCAGATCCTGTTTGGATGAATGGTATTAAATCAGTTGGGGATATAGCCTTGGGCCATCAGAGATAAAGAAAGGGAATATTAATCTACTACATGGTTTATTCCTCAGTCCTATGCTGCAAGTAGACTTATCGGTATATGCCACGGTTAACTATCAAGAAGAAAAGTATGAGATCAATGTGGAAGGACTATTAGATAGGTCCAAGGTGTCATTCATAGAATCTGGCAAACCATCATCACAGAGCTTATTGCTTGCTAAAGTTGATAAAAGGAAAGTGGCTTACTTGGTAAGAGCAAATCATATGAAGATGACTGTAAATGATCCAACAGTGGCATGTTTAGCTGCTTCCCTTTATTACTATAAAGCCCTCTTCCCTGAGATAGAAGATCGAAGACCTTTACATTTTATAGTTGATCTTGTCTTTTCTCAAGAAGAAGAAATAAATCAATTATACTGTATAGGACATCTTCTTGATCCATTGTTGAGTATGATGAATATTAGCAATGGAGACTTCCCCTTTGATGTTCAGATTAAGGAAACAAATATCCCTATCACAAGACTACTAGAGGTAGAATACTCGGAGCTCCTTGATGATTTAGTTACCCCCCCCCCCCCCCCCCCCCCCCCCCCCCCCCCCCCCCCACCCCCTCCTTAAAAATATCTAGTTCCACTATTTTAAAGCCATTTAAGGGCTTTCGCTCATCAGTTTAAACTTTTGGAAAAATTAGTTACTTGACACTCAATTAAATTGATAATTGTCATAGAGCCAACTTAACCAATCTTCATGTCAATTGTACTTTAAATCAAACTCCAAAGAGTTAATCTTTGTCATAATACCGTTCTAATAGGTTCCTGTTTGAGCCAACTTTTGCTAAAATTCTTGTCTAATTGAACTTTGTTTGAGCAAACTTTTGCTACGACTCCTAGTTCAACTAAATCTTGCCTAATTCAACTCTTGATCATAATCTCGCCTTTGAAATCTTCAATGGTTAATTTGCTTTTGCATCCTCTTAAAGAGATGCAATTTGAAAAATCAATAAAACTTCAATTCTTTAAATTATGATTATTGGAACTTTAATCTTGATATTGAATCGTCGAGTGGGTCAGGCCTTAAATTCCAAGTAAAGAACCAAAGCTTGAGGTATTGGGACTGTAAATAAATGTAGGAGGAAATAATGGGTTTATGGAAGAAGTTGTTAAAGTTCGAGGAATTAGGTTTGGAATTGAAGATTGTAAAGGTTTGTTAACAATAAATGTTCCTTATACAACATTAAGGAAAGCACATGAGTGAACACACTATTTTACAAGGGTTTTTATGAACTTGAAGAAGAGGTTGGTGGAACTTGGGGTTAATAACGAGTTCCGGGTATTTGAATAGTTGCAACGCCCCCAAACGTTAGTACCGAATAGGCTTAAGTCAAAGGGCGCTACACGGCCGTACTATAATAAATTCCCTTATCACAGTACGAAGCCCGAATATTTCCAATCAAAATTCATGCACCGTCCTTATAACATAGTCCCCAGATACATCAAAACTAACAATTGAAACTAGTAGTGCGGAGGCAAAAAAATTACAATATCCTAGACGGTCACTGATATGCTACAACAAAATTTGTATATTATTCAACTAATTCCCAAGCAAGCTACTCCATATTTTCTTCCGTCGGGAACTTGTCATGAGTTACTAATCTAGGAAAAAGAAATAAACAAATTGGGTGAGCAAACAACAAGCTCAGTAAGTATAACACACTCCCTACCCAGATCAGGCATGTTATTAAAATAGATAAAATTTCAACTAAAATCAGTAAAATCAATTTATTTCAAAAATCACGTTAAAGTAGCACAAATTATTAACTTATTTACAAGAGCTTTTTTGGTAAAACTTACAGACGCATCGAATACTACGGCCGGTATTATTCCCGCGACAGGGTCACAAATCGACATTCACATTTCACATATTCGAACCGGTTCTAAGTTAACAGATCCGCTAGGATCAAACATAGATCTATGTGCCGGTATGATTCCCGCGACAGGGTCACAGATCGACTTTTCACATTTCGTATTTCACATTTCACATCGTCGACAGACCCCAGAGGGTCAACGTAGTTATCTGTAAGCTCTTCCCATAAAACCTTTCAATTCAAATCACAAGTTCACGACAATTTCTTTCGTATAATCACAAATACAAATTCTTTCAAAATTCACATATTTACATATCAATTCGACTTATAAATCAGTATATTTCGAAATTCACATATTTCTGTGACACCACTATATATATATTCACAAATTAACATATCAAATAATAGTAGAAATCCCATATTTAAATATCAAATCAACGTATAAAGTCAGTATAACCCAAATCAAAGAGTAAAAATCACATAATCAGCCAAATACATATGCCTGAACCTATTTTTAACAGTTAACAAATTATTCAAACACAAGTCTTGCATATCAAACTCAGTAAAGCAAATTTTCGCATTTATAAACAAGTAGGGGAAGTAGTATACTTACATCTACTAGCTTTTAATCCAAAAATCCAGTTCTATAGTTGATTAGCTTTGGAATTGGCAAGATAGTGTTAACGGCGAGGTAGCCGGAGCTGTTCCAGCGAGGTGGCGGCACCGGATAGACGACTGGAGCTGTGCCGGTGAAGTGGCAGCACCGGAGAGACGGCCGGAGCTGAGAGAGAAAGTCGTGGGTGAAGGGAGAGAACCGAGAGAAGAGAGAGAAAAGTGTGGGTTGGTTGTGGAGTTGGAGGGTTAAGGGCTAAGGGGTATTTGTAGGCCCTGAAAGGTCAGGCGGTATGGGGGTGGGAGGCAGCACCGAGGTCGTGCTCGGTACCGTGGTGGGTCAGGCGGCACCGGCAAGACGCGGTAGAGAGACACAGGGAGAGAGAGAGACAGTCAAGAGGGAGGCGGTAGGGGACGAGAGTGAGACGGTAAAGAGGGAGGCGGTAGGGGACGAAAGTGAGACGGTAAAGAGAAAGACGCGGCAGGGAGAGGGAGAGAGGCGTGTTAGGGGGGTATTATTTTACTTTATTTTTTTTCTTTTTCTTTTTCCTTTTTCTTTTCCTTTTCTTTTATATATTTATTTGTTTATTTATTTTTATTTTGTAACCTAATTGAAATAATATCGAGTTTTACCCTAATTAAATACCCTAAATTTCACATATTGTACTACTGAGTCTAATTTAATTTAAATACCCTGAGTTTCACATATTGTAATAACGAATTTAATTTAATTAGGATGGGTATTACAATAGTTATATCGAGAAAGATGACTATCACTAGGCACCATTATACTGTTTACATTAAAGAGTAGCTTCAGAGGATTTCAATATGGATAAAGACGAAACATCTTATAGCAACACTAAAGGGTGGTAGCTTGACCACATCATGTGTACCTTGCACTACTAAGTAAATAAGTTGGTTGTAGGTTTCATCTTAAAAACAACCAAGCGAGTAAAAAATAAGAGAGTGCACGTACTCACCACGTGATAAGACAAACAACATTTTCACTAGCCATACACACCACCATAACGCTCGTTTATGGGCTATTAGTTATGTCTACCAGTCTACAGGCTCACTTGTCATGGTGAATGTTTGAAATTTTAGGGCTGACAACACCCCCTGAAAAATAGAAATACTCGCTTATTAACCAGCTATCCGAACAGGCATGTCTATGCTTGCAACCCATTATATCAAGCGACCAACCCAGTATAATACATCTTTCGAATAATGAACCCTTACGTCATTAGATCCATACCCATAAATGATCAAGTTAACAATTAGATGTAACAATTCTAAATTAAGGGAACTAAAGATCGGAGTCATCAAACCTACCTTTAATGATTCCATAATGCAAAAAGGCACATAATCCAACACCAAGGCATAAGGGCAAATCAAGAGGTACATACAAGCGCCAAGTTCAAAGTGGTGAAAGCGCTTATAACAAGATGGCGAAATTACCTAATTCATTTTAAGGGATTAGCTAGGGCATGTAATAGACTTCACAACCCCTTATGAACCTATAAAGCAAGTTTATTGTCTCTTTCAATCCATGACTAATCCAATTACTCCATGAATTTCTCATCTACATATTTTATATACCCATAAGGCTATACTGAAGCAAACAATTCATCTATTGGGAATACAATATGTCATTATCGCTCGAAAAAATTAAGGTTCCTGCCATGTGCCAACATGCCCATTATTCACATGCAAAGCATGAGCAAGTGTTATTTAATCAAAAAGATGGAATCTCACCATACTTGACATACTTGATACATTGCGTGATATTGCCATCTCTTGAAATTGGATGTCGCTATAGGCTAAGTACTTTCAAAGATATTAAGCAATGAACTCAAAACAAAAATCATCTCATAAACGGTGAGGACTGAGAGACTTTACCTTCGTTCATGATTTTCTTATTTTGGTGGCATGAGTCATTTTAAGACAGGAGGACTTCACCTCAATCGTTTCCTTATTTTTGGTGGCAGTTGTCATTTTGAGGCTATTAGTCATTTTAAGACTGGGGGACTTCGCCCTCAGTCGTTTCCTTATTTTGGTGGTGGTATGCATTTTAAGACTGGGGGACTTTGCCTCAGTCATTTCCTTATTTTGGTGGCGGTAGTCATTTTAAGACTGGGGTACTTCACCTCAGTCGTTTCCTTATTTTGGTAAATCATTTTAAGACTAGAGAACTTCACCTCAGTCATTTCTTTTTTATGGTGGTATAAACCATTTTAGGGCTAGGGGACTTCGTCTAATTCATTTCCTTCACGGTAGTGTAGATCATCTTAGGCTAGGGAGACTTTGCCTCAGTCATTTCCTTGTTTTGGTGGCATAAATTATTTTAGGACTGAGAGACTTCACCTAAGTCATTTCCTTATTATGGTGGTATAAGCCATGGCTTGGGGATTTCGCCTTAGTCATTTCCTTAACGGTGGCGTAAATCATCTCAGGATTAAGAGACTTCACCTCAGTCATTTCCTTATTATAATGGTGTAAGTCATTTCAAGACTAGGGGACTTCATCTCAATCATTTTCTTAACACTGGCATAATCACTTTTGGACTGGGAGACTTCATCCCATTTTATAACTAAGGTTTCCCTATTGTGGGGCGCAAGTCATTTTTAGGCAAGGGAAAACTTGCTACTAGATAGGCGAGTAACCTATAGGGTAATTATTATATAAATCAGATAGTTGTAAACTCTACAAGCCTTATGCTTTCTACAAGCCCTATACTTGCCGCCATGTACTCGCTACACGCCCCATACATGTTACGGGCCTGGCAATTGTTCGCCAAGTATAAGTATGGACACTTGCCACTCCCAAGCATCATAAGCATTAGGTACCACTATAGGTTATCATCTAAATAAGAATGGCATAAGATGTCACCTTTATCCGCTTAGCTCTAAGCTCTTATTAACTATCATCGTAATCACATACACAATGACCAAACGCAACATTTGGCAAATATACCATATCATTATACTCTTTGTTATTCTTGTTCATTCACACACAAGGCCAAATTACTTAGGGGAATGTAATAATATCTTTCTTCACTAATCTCTTAATTCTTCCCCTACTCCCGGACATTCGATTCTTAAGAAATGACAATTAAGTATACTATGACTCTACAAATCGAAATTTTTGGAAAATAAAATATTTTGAGCTAAGTCTTTATTAACTTACGTCGAAAAACAACGCGTCGCATACATTCTATTGCAACACATAATTGATAACCCCGAGCCTCCACTACAAAAAAAAGTGACCAATAGTAACAAACTAGAAAATTTTCTGTTACAATTGATTTACCAATAGCAACAAAAATTTTCTTTTGTTGTAAATGCAAAATCTCATACAAAGTTGACCCCTTTTGTAACAGAAAATCAGTCTGTTTGTATTATGTATAGCATTACCAACAGTACACTTGTGTTTGTTAGTAAAGGTATTTTAATAGAAAATTTTTTATATGTCATGAGGTAGGAAACAAATTTTTATTTCCCTCCAATATTGCGTTGTAAAAAAATTAAAAAAATAATTTTTCAAAGACATATAGATTATTCAATTATATTAACTTTTTTGTCCTCTAAATACATTGCATAAATTTAATATTGGCAAGAATTTAAAATTTTATGTCAATTCACAAATTTTTGGGTAAAATATTCCCGCCAAAGCCCGAATTTGGGTATTAAAAATTTCATTAATATTTTATAAAATAAAAAATATGCCCTAAATTACAAGGGTTTGACACTCCTCTCCCTGTTCGCCTGCTTCACTCTCTCTCTATCGCCTGCTTCATGTTACAGTAAAAATCAAGAACTAGAGGTTTAAGGGAGAAAAGAAGGGTTTAGAGGTTAAAGGGAGAGAGAGAAGGGTTAGAGTTTCCATTGATTTCATTCATACCTCTAATACAAGCTATTACCCCTATTTATAGAGATTAGGGGGGAGAATATCCAACTTATACTAACAGTATCTTAATGCGTAATGAAAGAAAATAACCTATATTATCGTTAATATCATATTATCTACTAAATACAAATTAATCACATGTCTAACATGTGACCAACTTATTTGTACTGTATCAATACCTTCCCCATATAGAGATCCTTGTCCTCAAAGATCAAAGTATTAATACCCAAAATTAATAATCCACCAAGGTCAAATACTAAAATTACAAATATTAAAATAATTAAGTTCAAACTAGGGGCAAAATCGTAATTAGGGCATTCCATTTCAAAACCCCCAGCTGGCTCCTTCTTCCTCTCCTTCGTGACCCCCGTAACCCTGACCCTAACTTCAGAGGGCTTCCTCGGCCGTGGCTTCCGGCGAACGGAGGGAGGTGTGACCCCACAGTGGCGGCGGCAACGGAACTGCGACACCCTCCCGGGTGTCGTTCGTACAGGCAGCTTCGAAGCAAGCATTAATGGCCTTATCCTCCTCCGACAGCTCCAATCGGACACCGGTGGAGGAGGTGACGCGTTGTGGTGGTCACTGACGAGCTCCTTACTTTCATCAAGCTCATCCTCGCCGATTTCCTCTTCGCCGTCGATCTCCTCGAGATCCACAACGGTATCGTCGATCTCGTCGTCGGAGGCCTTCTCGGTGCTGCCGGAGTCGAGGTCTGGTGTCCGAGGTCCCGAAACCTCCGATTTCACTCCATTCCCGGTCAGATCTGGTTCTGCTCCATTTCCGGTCAGATCTGGTGGCTCCGGTGCTTCCTCTTCCACGATACTCCTTCGGTAAGCCTCAAATTGCTCTTTCAATTGTTTTTCCAGAGCAGCTGTATTTGCGTTCATCTGATTTGTCCCAACTTCCAATGTTTTGTCAATTCTGTCGAGCTTTTTCAACAGTATCTCGAGTGTGTGGGGATCAATTTGGACTGCCATTGATCCTGACTCCAATGTCCTCTCCACAGGTCGAGAGGATCGATGCTCTGATACCAGTGTTACAGTAAAAATTAAAAACTAGAGGTTTAAGGGAGAAAAAAAGGGTTTAGAGGTTAAAGGGAGAGAGAGAAGGGTTGGAGTTTCCATTGATTTCATTCCTACCTCTAATACAAGCTATTACCCCTATTTATAGAGATTAGGGGGGAGAATATCCAACTTATACTAACAGTATCTTAATGCGTAATAAAAGGAAATAACCTATATTATCGTTAATATCATATTATCTACTAAATACTAATTAATCACGTGTCTAACACGTGACCAACTTATTTATACTGTATCACTTCACTCTCTCCCTGTTCGCTCACTTCACTCTCTCTCTCGCTCTTGTACGCTCTCTCTCTCTCTCGCTCGTCTCTATGCTTTCTCTTTCGCTCGTCCCTTCACTTGGCTCTTCACTTCTTTAATTTAGTTTTGTGTCCCTGTTGTAGGTTTGGTAGAGAGAAAGGGTTTGACACTGCAAGCTTGACTCTATTGTCAAGGTATCAATTTAAAGGCATAAATGATAATTATGCATGTTGCAAGTGGTATCTCCATGGGGAGGTGGAGTATCCCGAGCTAAATGATTTTTCTAGTGAGATGGATACTTATGATGAATCGTCAGATAATGGTATGGATGAAATGTTAGAAGATGCTTATGGATTACATAGTCCTAATTTGAGTGAATCATCATATCTTACACTATTCCAATGGTCAATAAGAGATTAATATATGTAATTTCTCTAATATTTTGTCCTATTTTAACGACATTTATACATTCTAAGTGTAGGATTTGTCCATATGGATGTGTTTAAAAACAAAGATTGGGTGAAAAGCTCACGAGTTTCACCTGAATTTCGTGATGGTGAGGAAGACGCAATGAGAAGGTTGGTTTAGTCTCTTAGCTTGCTTTGAATAATGAGGTCTGTTTTTTTTAGAATTTTTATTGAAAAGTACAAGTCATATGTGTGTGCAGTGTTAGGAACAGTGTCCTGAAATCCAGATTTATTCTGGATATATTATTTGAATTAATAAATAAAATTAAAGTTTCAGTCGTTTCCTAGTTAAATTTGTGTATTTGAGCATTTATACTGCATGTGATTTTCTTTCGAGAGGCATCCACGAGATGGGTGTAGTCCTCAGACTACAATTTACATGTTTGTTCTAAGTGGTTTATGAGACTAAGCCACAGATAGACTTGGAATAAATGATATGAATTGTTGTTTGAAAGACTCGTAGTCAAAGACAAGCCTGGACCACTTGTATGTTAAGACTATAATGAGACACTTTAGATGGCTTGTCTTAGTCATGTAGATGGAGATCCAAAAGTTTTAAGTTAGTGTGTTTGAAACAGTGAGTTGGACCATGTAGGTTACTTATTTCTAGACTACTATCGGAGATGAGTGATTCGCATTGTACTGTTTGAACGACGACTCTAAATCTTGAGGGTATTCTGGACTTATGCATGGAGCGTTTGTTACTTTGGTGTACTATAAGTAAGGTCTAAAACGAATGACTGAAATCCCACGTCCACTGGGTAGCGGCGTGAAGTGTGACAAGGATAAGGTATTCAATAGGGAATCTACAGTCTCTTACGAGATACAGATGTCCCCTTAGTTGATTCGCAAATATTTGAATGATTCGGAAAATTTGGCCAAAGTATTCCAAGTGTTTGACATTTGGAATTTATACTGTGAATATGTTCAAGTATAAGTGAATTATTCAGTGAAGGGCGAGTCGGTAACTAATGGAGAAGTTGTGAGAAGGATAATGGTAGTAGTTATATTTATCCTTTATCATGGACATCTAGTGGAGGGGTTGTTGTCATTATTACAGTATATTAGGGAGATATCGAATAAATAATTTAAGTCTGGAGTGTAATGAGATTTATTTAGTGGAGTTAAGTCTCATTAAATGATAATTAAATTAATATCATGAGATGATCTAATTTAACCCGTTTGGAGCTAGATTTAAATTGTCCCCGGGGTCCTTACGCAAGCCTCTGTATTTTATTGCCATTAGAAAAATATTAAAGAATTCATGAGATGAATTATTTATCTATAAGATGGGTAAATTAATTTTGCTAAACATTATTCATGAGATGAATAAAAGCTAAAAATTATAAATAAAATAATTTTTAAGAATTAAAATTCATAAGATGAATTTTTACATATGTGAAACAAAGCAAAAACAAAAAAAAATCGCGTTTTGTACCTGCACAGTGGCGATCCGTGTGCCAAACATTATTCATGAGATGAATAAAAGTTAAAAATTTTAAATAAAATAATTTTTAAAAATTAAAATTCATAAGATGAATTTTTACATATGTGAAACAAAGCAAAAACAAAAAAAATTTCGCGTTTTGTACTTGCACAGTGGCGATCCGTGTGAAACGGATCCAACACGTGTCACTCGCTAGGACGGCCACTGTGGCGATCCGGGTGTTCTACGATGGGCCAATCACGGCTCGACACGTGTCATTCTAATTTAAAATAAAAGGCGGTTGAACTGTTAATTAAAACGACGCGTTTTAATTGTGTTATGCACAGAACGCTGCTTTTTGGACTTAAAACTGCAATTTGTTTTGCGCGTCCCACATCGAATTTTTCGCCTTTTTCGCTCCGGAATATTTCTATAACTAGAGGGGCTTATTCCGAGGTTTGGTATTAGAGTCAAAAATATTTCTTTAGGGTTTATGAAATTGTTTCGGAGATCCAGTTTAATATTTTTCGGAGCCCACTCTCCGGGTAGTTCGAGGTCATTGCGTAGAAGGTCTCGGGGTCTCGATTCTGAAGAATATATTCTTTTTCTGGTTTTTTTTTTATTGGAGCAATTTCAGGTACGTTTTTCTTTTCTTCTTCTTTTAGTTTTGCTTTTCTATTTATTTACAGTATTTGTTATTATGCCTGTTTAAGTTTATGTATTATTATCAATGTATTAGAGTAAAAGGTCTGTAGATCTAAGTTAAGAATTTAGATCTGATGATTTAAATTATGAATTTAAGTCAGTAGATTTAAAATTAAGAATTTTAAATCAACCCTAGGTTTAGAGTTATGAATTCTAAACCTGTTCCGCAGCGTAATCTTTAGGGAGAATTTTTGAAATTCATCCCATCAATCGGTATTAGGGCATAGGGTTTATAGAGATAAACCTATTCCCGAGAACTCTCGCACATGAGGTGTCACCAAGCATGACTTTCCGACCGGGGGCTTAGGTAGAGAGAACAGTCTCCTACTTTAAGTGCTCTAATAGATGCCTATTATTGTGACCATAGTTGAGAACTGTGAACCAAATAGTCGGCATCGGAGTTTATTTTTCAACAAAATTCATCTTTTTTCCCAACAATTGGTATCAGAGCCTGCCTCTGATTACATTCATAATATACATGACTCGGTATAATAAGATCGAAATAAATAGATTTGCGATTTAATAAAATAGTGATTTTATTAAAAAGGAAAGTAAGTTTAATTTGACGATTTGATTTAAATTGTTTAAATTAGTAAAGAATTAACAGTTAATTCAGATGATTGTTTGTATTTGTAATTTTAATTGTTTGACTCATTAAAGTAGTTAATTGTTCATATTTTAAAGTATCGATTTAAATTTTTTAAATCGGTTAAAAGAGTTAATAGTTAACTAGGTTGTTTATAGTGACGATTTAAATTGTTTGAATCGTTAATTCGGAATGGCCCGTAAGTTTGCGATTGTGTTATTCGTATAATGAGATAGTACGTTCTCAGTCATGATTTACAAAATCGGACAAATTTGATCTAATAGGATTATGTTCAAATATTTTTATAAGTTTGGATACAGTTGATCTAATGAGATTAGATTTAATTATTTTATACGAAATCGAATAAAATTGATTTAATGAGATTAATTTCAATTTATTTTAAAATTAAATATTGCAATTTAAAAAAAAAAAAATCTGACACGTTTTGTCAGCGTCAAATATTTAAAAAAAAAATTATTTACTGATTTGCATAACAATTACTAATTAATTATTTTATTAATTAATTTTCTTTTAGAATGAGATTCTAAATTAAATTATGAGATAATTTAAGTTGTAAATCAGTTTAATTTTAAATAAAAGTTATTTAAAATTATTTTAGAATAAGATTCTGAAGTAGACTATAAGATAGTCTAAGTTAAACTTTATTTTTAAATTAATAGTTAAATTTTGTTAATTAAATTTTAGAATAAGATTCTAAATTAGACTATTGGATAGTCTAAGCTTGTTTAACTGTAGAATAAGATTCTAAAATAGACTATGGGAGAGTCTAAGTACAAATCGCTACTATTTTTTTAATAAAATTATTTTATTTAATTTTGGAATTAGATTTTGAAAAGTAGATTATTCGATAATCTAAATTAAATAATGGTATTATTTTAATTAAAATTAATTAATTAATTTTATTTGTTTTAGAATGAGATTTCTAATGCGAGATTATAAGATAATCTATTCTTGAAAACGATAATGTTTTTGAATAAATTAACTAATTTATTTTGGTTAATCTTGGAATGAGATTCTAAAGGGGATTATAAGATAATCCAGGTTGTAAATGCAAGTTAATTAAAAACCAATAGTTATAAAAATCAAGTGGGAGCGAGTTTTCAATTGTTGTAACCTCACTGTCTCCATTACCGGTCTAGTAGTATAGTCGATCGATAGACCTCCCTGCGGAGGATGTCGGTTTGCAGATTACAGGGTTAGACTTCTTTAGGATAAACCAAAGTGCAAAGAAGCGATGCGACCACGC
The DNA here is from genome assembly GCA_018398585.1 of Simmondsia chinensis. Classification (NCBI taxonomy): domain Eukaryota; kingdom Viridiplantae; phylum Streptophyta; class Magnoliopsida; order Caryophyllales; family Simmondsiaceae; genus Simmondsia; species Simmondsia chinensis. Next base: position 14,547,715 of record JAGTTD010000007.1, read on the forward strand.
TGCCGTAGAGTATTTCGTGTATTTGTGTGGAGGTTTAGGTAATGGTTTACACTTGACTAGCGTGATGCATTAGCCTCCCCGAGGAGCTCTGTTGTGTCATGTTAGAGACTAAGGTAAAGTGGTGAGTTAATCATGTTTAGTAAGAGTTACAAGAAAAATAGGTTAATTAAGAATAGTTCTCACCTGAACTAGCTTCGTATGACCCCGCTGCCGGGGAGTAAGGAGTGGTGTGTTTGGGTCATCATTGTATGCATGATAGTACAGTTTGGTGGATATCTGACTTATTGTGTATGCTAAATTAAAAGAATATATATATCACTGCATTATACATGACTCTTGTTAGACAATTACACATATTTTTGCATTTACAATATTTTATATTGATAGGGCTGGCGAATTTTGCTTGTTTTTAAATACATAATGTACTCACTGAACCAAATTAGTTTGCCTTAAAAAAATAAGTTAGACTTGATTATTACTCACAAGGGACCTACTAGAAAGAAAGAAAGGGCAAGATTGTTATTGTAGTAACTAAGTCCATAAGGAAGTCAACAAAAGAAAAGTGTTTCTTTTGCAAGAATACTAGGCCACTGGAAAAGAAGCTACACTAAGTACATAGCTACTCTTCCTACAAAGATTGCTAAGCCATTTGGTGAAGGTATATTGATATCTCACTGATTTGAGACTTGTGTAGTCGTGAGTTCACCAGATTCCTGGTGTGTGGATTCAGGTTCAACTGATCAAGTCTGTAATATGTTACAGGAGCTCAGACCAGGTTAAAAGCTACACGATGGGCGTTGTACCTGATGCTCAAGGACAGTACAATAATAGTGGTTTTAAGTGTAGGAGATGTTAGCTTAGACCTTACTGATAGAGTTTTGTTTTAAAGGATTGATTATTTAAACCTTCTCTGTACAGGAATTTGATTTCTATGTCTTATTTTATGAATAATTGTTATTCAATTAATTTTGATAATGGAGATTTTAATATGAGAAATAAATTATTTATTTGCAAATGTACATGAATGAATTGTTTATTCATGTTATTTCTTTATCAAAACTATGGTTATTGTTTAAATAAATTTAACGTAAGTTCACTTGTTCAATCTTCTAAAAGAAAACACCTTGAAAGGAATATTGCCTACACAAAGCACCAACGTTTAGGTCACACTGATTCGAACAAGACCCAAAGATTGGTTGGACTTGAGGTCATTACCAGTTTGCGAATTCTGCATAGATTGATAGGTGACCAATTCTGTCTTTAAGAGTAAAGGCAACAAGGTTGGTGGCCAGCTTGAGCTAGTTCACATAGATGTATGTGGACCAATACGTGTTCAGGCAAGAGGTGGGTATAAGCATTTAATCACGTTTAGTGATGATTACTCAAGGCATGTATATGTTTACCTAATTAGACATTAGTCGGACTCTTTTGAAAAGTTCAAAGAGTACAAAGCTGAATTTGAAAAGCCATTAGGTAAACAAATTAAGTAACTTCGATCAGATCGAAGTGGTGAATATTTTTTGGGTGAGTTTTTGGATTTCCAAACTGTAAATGAGACGAGATCTCAATTTTCTGCTCTGGTTACACCGCAGCAGAGTGGTGTTACAGATAAAAGGAACAAGGACAATTTATTTTTTCTACAGTTTTTGATTTAAAAGGTCTTTTGTAAATACAATGCAAAATACTTAGAGAAAGATTTTGCAAGTAAGCTATAAAATAAAAACAAAATAGTATTAAAGAAAAATGACAGTAATTCTGAACAGCTACACACAACTTAAGTCATAGTGGGAGCATTAGATGCGCCTACTAATAGGAACAAGAATATTTCAGGTACACGAAAGCTTAGGTGTGGTGGGAGGATTGTCAGGACCTCTGACAGGTTCATAGCGGGAGCCTTAGTGGTTGATCGTGGCATTGAATCTGATCCTTTTAGCCACCATTAAGCAATTAAGTATTATAGTTTTGTGCAATCGGTTGCTCGAACCATGCGTGTACAACCGACATTAAGAGAAAGTAGTGACTTTCTTGGTATTGTATGTCAACGATATACTATTCATTGAGAATGATGTAGGGGTGTCGTTAGTTGTAAAAACTTGGTTGTCATGATGGCTCAATATGAAAGACATAGGAGAAGCCAGCTCTACTCTTAGGATTAAGCTTCTGCGAGGTCGTAAGAGTAGGATGTTGGGTCTTTCTTTAGCCACTTATATTGACAAGATGTTGTCAAGGTATAGCATGGAGTCCTTATCTCTTTTGAGTAGTGTTCTAGGACACCTCAAGAGGAAGAGCAATTGAAGAATATTCCATATGCTTTGGCAGTGGGAGCCTCAAGTATGTCATGTTTTGCATGAGACTTGATGTCTGCCATGTTATGGGATAGTATGCAGATGTTAGTCTAATTTGGGTCCAAAGGACAAGGTGGCAGTGAAATGTTTTCTCTAGTTCTTGAGAAGAACTAGGGATCCTATGTTGATCTTTCATGGTGATGAGCTGGTTCCAGTTGGTTATACTAATTTAAAACTTCCAGTCAGATTAATATAATAGACGTTCGATGTCTAAGTGTGACTGTACCCTTGGAGTGGGAGCCATTAGTGAGGGGAATGTCAAGCAGTATTGTATTGCTGACTTCACAATAAAGTAAAATGCTCACTAAGGGTTATGCTCAGTAGATTTCTGGCATAAACTTAAAAGGGGTGAGTATGGACTTTGTCATAAATTAGATTTAGGACAAGTGGGAGATTGTTAGGAACAGTGTCATGAAATCCAGATTTATTTTGGATATATTATTTTAATTAATAAATAAAATTGAAGTTCCAGTCGTTTCCTAGTTAAATTTGTGTATTTGAGCATTTATACTGCATGTGATTTTCTTTGGAGAGGCATCCATGAGATGGGTGTAATCCTCAGACTACAATTTACATGTTTGTTCTAAGTGGTTTATGAGACTAAGCCACAGATAGACTTGGAACAAATGATATGGATTGTTGTTTGAAGGACTCGTAGTCCAAGACAAGCCTGGACCACTTGTATGTTAAGACTATAACGAGACACTTTAGATGGCTTGTCTTGGTCATGTGGATGGAGATCCAAAAGCGTTAAGTTAGTGTGTTTGACACACTGAGTTGGACCATGTAGGTTACTTATTTCTAGCCTATGATCGGAGACGAGTGATTCGCATTGTACTGTTTGAACGACGACTCTAAATCTTGAGGGTATTCTGGACTTGTGCATTGAGTGTTAGTTACTTTGGTGTACTATAAGTAAGGTCTAAAATGAATGACTGAAATCCCACGTACACTGGGTAGCGATGTGAAGTGTGATAAGGATCAGGTATTCAATAGGGAATCTACAGTCTCTTATGAGATACAGATGTTCCCTTAGTTGATTCCCAAATATTTGAATGATTCAGAAACTTTGGCCAAAGTATTCCAAGTGTTTGACATTTGGAATTTATACTGTGAATATGTTCAAGTATAAATGAATTATTCAGTGAAGGGCGAGTCGGTAACTAATGGAGAAGCTGTGAGAAGGATAATGGTAGTAGTTATATTTATCTTTTGTCATGGACATCTAGTGGAAGGGTTGTTGTCATTATTATAGTATATTAGGGAGATATCGAATAAATAATTTAAGTCTGGAGTGCAGTGAGATTTATTTAGTGGAATTAAGTCTCATTAAATGGTAATTAAATTAATATCATGAGATGATTTAATTTAACCCGTTTGGAGCTAGATTTAAATTGTCCCCGGGGTCCCTACGCAATCCTCTGTATTTTATTGTCATTAGAAAAATATTAAAGAATTCATGAGATGAATTATTTATCCATAAGATGGGTAAATTAATTTTGTCAAACATTATTCATGAGATAAATAAAAGAGTCGGTTCCGAAAATAATGCTGAAAATAAAAAAATAAAAAAAATAAGGCTGAAAAAAAATAATTCCAAATCTACTGTTGAATCGCGTTTACAAAATGCGGTTATAGTAAACCGCGTCAAGGTGATGCGTTTAAAATACAGATAAACCGCGTCTATAACACATGATTTATATTCATGTAAACCGCATTTACAAAACGCGGTTCATACCTGAATAAACCGCGTTATATAAACGCGGTTTTATCACTAAACCGAGTTATATAAACGCGGTTTTATCACTAAACTGCGTTTAATAAATGCGGTTTATCCGCAGTACACATAAACCCCGTTTTCATCGCTTATAGTCGCCATTATGCCGCAATTCGTGATGATCGTAACATTGATCCCATGTTCCTCTCAATGAAGCTCCAACATTATAAGTGGAGGTGGTAAGAAATCTGAAAAAGTTATCAATAAAAGGCTATTAATTCAGTAGTGATCAAATAGCTACGACAATGATACTTAAAGATCTCCGGCGTATAAAGCAGAAGATGGGCGGCGGCGGACGACATGACCGGCGGTGAGTGGAGGTGTAAACGAACTGAGCGTTCAATGAACTACTCGTGTTCAAAATCGATTAGGGCTCGTTTGTGTTCATTAGGAGAGCTCGATAGCTTAACGAGCCGAGTTCAAGCAGGCTTGATAAGCTTAACGAGTCGAGTTCGAACAGGGGGTGTTCGGCTCGCTAATGTTCACGAACAGTTTAATAAGGGCTCGACGAGAGCTCGTTAAGGGGCTCGATACGAGCTCGTTAAGGGCTCGTTATGAGCTCGATAACAATTGGTATTGGTTCAAAAATAGTTCGATAATGGCTCGATAATAACTTATAAAGCTCGGCTCGTTAATTTTAAACTCGATTGGGCTCGATAATGAGCTCGGCTCGACTTATTCGGTTTACCATATTAAACCACGTTCATATGACGCGGTTTCTTATGATAAACCGCTTCTTAATAACGCGGTTTTTGTAGTAATAAACCGCGTTATTAAGACGCGTTTTTTTGTTAAATAAAACCGCGTTATTAAGACGCGGTTTTTAATAAAATAAACCGAGTTATTAAGACGCGGTTTTTGTTATGGTAAAACGAAACGTGGTTTTATTTCATCTGAAATGCGTTTTATTAACGCGGTTTACTAGAACCGCATGTTGTAAACGCAGTTCAACAGTAGATTTGGAATTATTTTTTTTCCAGCATTATTTTTTTTATTTTTTTATTTTTCAACATTATTTCCTGAACCGACTCTGAATAAAAGTTAAAAATTATAAATAAAATAATTTTTAAAAATTAAAATTCATAAGATGAATTTTTACATATGTGAAACAAAGCAAAAACAAAAAAAAAATTGCGTTTTGTACCTGCACAGTGGCGATCCGTGTGAAACGGATCGAACACGTGTCACGCGCTGGGACGCCCACTGTGGCGATCCGAGTGTTCTGCGATGGGCCAATCACGGCTCGATACGTGTCATTCTAATTTAAAATAAAAGGCGGTTGAACTGTTAATTAAAACGACGCGTTTTAACTGTGTTATGCACGGAACGCTGCGTTTTGGACTTAAAACTGCAATTTGTTTTGCGCGTTCCACATCGAATTTTTCACTTTTTTCGCTCCGGAATATTTCTATAAATAGAGGGGCTTATTCCGAGGTTTGGTATTAGAGTCAAAAATATTTCTTTAGGGTTTATGAAATTGTTTCGGAGATCCAGTTTAATATTTTTCGGAGCCCACTCTCCGGGCAGTTCGAGGTCATTGCGTAGAAGGTCTCGGGGTCTCGATTCTGAAGAATAATTTTCTTTTTTTAGTTTTTCTTTTTATTGGAGTAATTTCAGGTACGTTTTTCTTTCCTTCTTCTTTTAGTTTCGCTTTTCTATTTATTTACAGTATTCGTTATTATGCCTGTTTAAGTTTATGTATTGTTATGAATGTATTAGAGTAAAAGGCCTGTAGATGTAAATTAAGAATTTAGATCTGATGATATAAATTATGAATTTAAGTAATTAGATTTAAAATTAAAAATTTTGAATCAACCCTAGGTTTAGAGTTATGAATTCTAAACATGTTTCGCTGCATAATCTTTAGGGAGAATTTTTGAAATTCATCCCAACAACCGGTATTAGGGCAAAGGGTTTATAGAGATAAACCTATTCCCGGGAACTCTCGCACGTGAGGTGTCACGAAGCGTGACTCTCCGACCGGGGGGCTTAGGTAGAGAGAACAGTCTCCTACTTAAGTGCTATAATAGGTGCCTATAGTTGTGACCATAGTTGAGAACTGTAAACCCAATAGTCGGCATCAGAGTTTATATTTCAACAAAATTCATGTTTTTTCCCAACATGCAGTTGATAACTGATGGGAAAGAACTGGATGAGCTCACAATGTTTCAGCAAATACATTAGCCAAAATCTTTATCCAAACTTGATGTTGGATCTGCCACTGCTCTAGTATGGTTTATCTTTAGTTGTTTTGTATTTCAATTTTTTCCCATGTCCCTTGTAAAAGGTAAGGTCATCATTTATTAATATGATATCAGGCTGCGATTGATAAAAGACTAGAAGAGCTTCCATAGGATCTTAACGAGGCAACACGAGTTGAGAAACGCAAAAAAATCTTTGTACAAGTTGTCAGAGAAGACAAGAATGGATACGCGAAGACATATGGGTTGGGCGTTAAAGTCCTTCGATCTAGTGTGAAATGCTCTCTCTTGGTTCAAGAGCAAGAGAAAAATAGGAAGTTGGAGGCTGAGCTCAAAGATGTAAAACAAAGCTTGAAATCTGTTTGTGAGCGGGTAGATTTTCTAATGGCAACTATGACGAAGAGGGGAAACAAGGCTAGTGTGCTTTTGCATTGCTTTGGAATTCCACATAATATAAATTTTAATTGCTTTGGATTGAATGTTGAAGTTTATTTATTTGGATTTTCTATCCATAGTTTTGTAGTGGCTTGGGTGAATGTAGCAAGGTTGGTCTCAAGTTGTAGTAATTTAGTTTTCATACTATGGATAGAAGAACACTCGGATTTGAATTTTCTCTCTCCTCGGGTTCTTCTTCTTCATGCAATTCTTATGGGTTTTCTTACATTGTGGAGCAAATCTTAGTATGTCCCCTATTTATTTCGGATTACGTGCTCATTTGACCCCCTTTTTTATGTGAATTCTAATGTTTTTTCGGATGAAAATTGTTGTGCTTTTTTTTTTTTGCTTTTAAAACATAGATTCGGGATTATAGTTCTTAATTTATTTCATGTACAGTTTCTTAATATGGGTTCTTTTGTGCAGAATCCAAACAAGAGTTCGTACTTATATAAATCACATTTTTTCATCTTAGTCCTTTGCTGAACATTGAAGTAAACAATGCAATTTTTATGGTTGGGTCAATTCAGAAGCAAACTCACTTGTGACGGGGGCATTAAAGATTTCATCTCGAAGTTGATATAAAAATTGATACAAAGTGAATTGTACAGGGACTAAAAGGAACATACCCAGTGCCTTAAGGGCTTCCGCCTACACAGGGTCTGGATGTATAGGGACTAAATAGTTATAATTAATAGTGTATAAGGATCAAATTGACTCAATGGGTATGTTTTTGTTTCGATTGCATGATAAACCAAGGTGGGTATTGTATAGAGGTGTGCAGATGACAATAAAACTAGACAGGGACATCAGAGACTCCGAGATCCGGAGGGTATGATGATTTGTCTTACAATGGGAATTTCTCTGATGCACACGCTTATGTCTTTTAATGAAGACCTCATGCTTTTGTTATCAACTGTGTTCTTTTACCATTGGACCAATGCTTTCTTTGCAATGATCATATTATCCACTTTGTTTATCTTTGATTTGTTTATCTTTGTTTTACAGGAAGCTGGCTCATCTCGTGATGATGAAGTTTATTATGAGAAACAAGATGGGGATGATGTCTTAGAAGATGAGGATGATGCAATGGAAGATGGGGAATGAAGTTTATTATGTGTTTTTGCTAAACCTGCAAATGATGGGAAGAATTGTATTGAATGTTGTGTTTTGCTCAACTATGTGTTTTTTTATTTGGATTTATGGATGATTCTAGTTGTATGTAATGCATGACAAATTTGTCCGTTGGTATGATGATAATGTAGGGCTTTTGGTTTTGTTATTTTCAATTATGTGTTCTAATTGGTTAACAAATACGAAATTTAAAAATAGAAGTACAATGCTGTTATTAATAGCAATAGTGAAAGAACTATAATGACGTTGGTGTAACTTTGTTGCTGCTGTAACCAATAGCAACAGAAAGCACTTTGTTGCTGTAACCAATAGCAGCAGTTGTCATGTTGTTGCAAAAGGCAATAGTAACAAATCTAGCAACAATGACCAGTTTGTTGCTATTGGGGTACAATAGTAACAACTCGCATTTTCTGTTGCTATAACTTTTATTGACAGCGACAATAGCAACAACGTAGTAACGGACAAAATTCTGTTGCTAAAAGCTATAGTAACAAAAAAATAGCCAATAGCAACAGAAACTGCTTTGTTGCTATTGGCCACTTTTTTTGTAGTGCTCGAAAATAACTTCTCGACCACCACAAAGCATGCTCGACGCAGGAATTTGCATCAAGAAATCAAAAATATTTCCTCGAACATCTCTTAGATATTAAATGTAGCTATACCAATCCTACTTGAATTCAAGAAGCACAAGCTGGTTATACACAGGCATATATGACAACTCAATTGTAAAAACACCTTCAGAATATAATATTAATGAATAACAAAAAGGATGAACTAGTTCAATGCCCGCGATAACTTATTCTTGTACTTTCTTGCAAATAGTCTAGAACTCCTTTCATAAACCGTGTGATCCAACAATGGTTGTTATCAACAAAGTAACAAATAACAACGAATCATCGAATCCTTAAAACTAATTCACAAGTTTGAGACTAGAATAGAAAAATTGATATGTAATTAAAAACATTTGCACCTCAACAGCAGCATCTTTTGATGCCTTTCATCCTCATGGGTGACACACACTGCAAACTATCAAAGACTCGCCATTATTAGGCCACACGTTACTCATGAATACTTACCATCCAAATATTAACAAATGTTTATAACAACAATTATGAATCGCATTGACTGAGTGTTATTTGCTTACGAAATGCATCTTATGAATGCTATTAATGATTATTCATGCAATTGTTTACTTACAACCATTCAGCTTAAGTCATACCAAGCTTATCATTTCATAGATAAATGTTAGGGATTAAAGAATGTTAGCCACGGGTATCCTTAAAGATGATATACCACATGATTGGTGAATTACTTGGCATGTAATAACCTTAAAAGTGTGTTATTTCTAGCAACTTGTCTTTATTTTTATATTTATCCTTAGCATATTCACTATCAAACAAGTCTACTATATTGACCCGTTTGGCTTGGTTTGTTACCCCAATTATGTTCAGCTTTATCCGGGTATTCCATACACGACACCTGACGGTTATCTAATTATGCATTTATCAACATGGTCTGCCCAGATGCAATCACCCGCAGCGGGAGCAATACCTATCACTATGGTCTGCCCTGGTCCAATCTCCCGTAACAGGTGCATTACTATCACCATGGTCCGCCCTGGTGCAATCACTTATAAGGTTGCAATACCTATCACCATAGCCCACCCTAGTGTAATCACCTGCAACGGGTGCAATACTTAACACCATAGTCTGCCCTAGTGTAATCACCCATAACGGGTGCATTAAATATCACCATGGTCTACCTTGGTGCAATTACCTGCAACGGGTGGAATACTTAACACGTGGTTTGCCCTGGTGCAATCACCTGCAACGGGTTCAGTACCAATCACCATGACTCGCTTGAGGGTTATCTAAGGATAATACACTGAGCACCATTAGCTACTTTGCATTTGATACATATGACTTACAGCATGTTACGTAGGATCTGCTGGCTTAAAAGATGTGCCAATCTCTATGATCTATGTTCTGTCTACTTTCATGATAGTTACGTTAGTGACATGTTCATCCCCATTGGACCAATATGACATGTTCATCATTCTTGATTTTAGAATGTTAGGGCATATTCACCGCATTGACTTCATTTGGGTATATTGCATATAGTTCACTTTGGCGATGAAATAAACACAAAATACTAAGCACCCTACCCCTCCAGGTGTGTTACACATATCATCTACATATTAACCAAGTATATTGAATCAACCACCTTGAGCTTCGGCCAAATATGCATTGTTTATAAAAATAACTTGACCTAAATGCATCGTACTCGCTGCTTTATGGATGTACTAACTAGATACACATATACTGAGTGGCTAGTCATGATAGTGATATCCTTACATGCTTATCACATAGAACTCAAATCGCCATGAATGCTTGTAGGAATAAAGGAGCAAAATGCTTTAAATATTCTAAGTTTTAGAAGGCCCCAAATGCTCAGATTCTTTTAAACATTCATTCACAAATAAAAACTGCTCCATTGAAACAAATAAAGAGGTAAAATGTTCCATTAAGATCTCTAATAAGCTAATCACCTTTTTAAAATAAATGATAATCGAAACACCCTTCTAAGATGCACGTTGGGTTAGACAACCGATTAATATTCATAAGGGATTAAACACCATATTAGGCGACATATATCCTGTTACACATCCAGTTTAGGTCATGAACTTTATTAACCTCAGGTCAAGCTTAAAACACACATGAATGACAACTACGATGAGCCTTCACTCGGGAAAGTATTGTGCAATAGCAGGCTATGGCTAAAAGATTGACGTGTAATGTACTCCGTGGCTGAACTTGGAATGATCGAAGTTCTGCAATGGAGTACGGGGACTATATGTTTACAATACTAGCCTAGTACTTGTTGTCCTGATACTTACTCGCCCGGTACATTGTTGTGTTCCTAGTCGTTCCCTCCCCAAGCAAATAGGTGACAAATAAGTAACACCAAGCCACGTGCATAAATAGGACTAGCTAGAACTAGGCGACCTAGTACTGGTGACCCAAAACAGGACTAGCCTGAGCAACTACGGCCAGAATAGGGTAAGCTAGCACTCTCTCCCTTCTATATAAAGGGGAGGGTGAGTAGAATAAAGGGAAGGAAGGAAAAAGGTTTCTCACATCTCCCACACCTCCCCTCCTCTCCCATGCCTCTTCCTCCCCTCTTCTTTCACGATTTCCTCTCCGAGGCAATAATCGTTCAAGCTTCCTACTCTGCTTATGCTAAGTATTTTATGCCTATTATGTCTATTTATTACCTACTTTCATTACTATTTCATGAGATAAGAACTAACTTGAGCATTGGAGGGGTCCCCATCGGTTACCCCACTGGCTCGTCCAACCATTTGTTTGAATCTTGCAGGGAATATCAAGCTAGGTGTGTAGCTAAAGCTTGAGTTTAGCTCATCCTAATAAACCCCACCTCATATAGAACTCCAAAATGATGTATAAGCACACTGAGCAAATTCATCGTAAATAGTAGGTTTGGAAGCTGAATGGCTAAAAAGTGTCCTGGGAGACATTTCTTTTGTGGGGGGGGGGGGGGGGGGGGGGGGGAACCGATGCCTTCAGTGTCATTGCACTGCGACTCACACGCAGCCATTAGAGTTGCTCAAAGTGAGGTTTTTAATGGCAAGCAGAGGCATATTCGCCTCAGGCATGGTGTCGTGAGAAATTTGATCACAAACAATGTGATCACACTCGAATTTGTGAAGGAGTGACAAAAATCGAAGATCCTCCTACAAAGGGCATTGCAAGAAAATTGATAAATGAAACAACAGAGGGAACGGGTCTAAAGCCCCTATGTGTGTCCTAATCATGGCGGATACCCATCTCGGGAGTTACTCTAGATGTGCAATGGGTCTAACGAAGTCATGGGATAGGAAATTTGTGATAGCCACTTGAACACATCCCATGTTTGTTGTATGAGTGGCTCTAGGATTTACTGAACTGCCATGATGGAGGTTGAGCTTAATGCTTTTAATGTCATTCATAGCCCTTTGTGGTGGTGTGGGGCAGCACACCTGATGGACACACCGCTACTACCTTGATGTGAGGCTAAGCCTAAGGCTCTTAATAATGTCCATATCCTTGTAAGGTGGTATGGGGCAGCGCACCTAATAGACTCACCTATGGGACTGTGGGGATTGAAAGTCCTCCTACAGAGAGTATTGGCTTACTTTCTAGAGCAGTTCTGATACCAGGCTTCAGATTATTTTTAAGGGACCTCATATATCCTGATTGCGGAGTGCATTTCAACCTTGAGAACCACATGAAGAGGCTAGGTGTGCTCCTCACAGTGACTACTCATGGTTCAAGACCTTGATCACCAATGGTGATTTTGGGACATGTTTAGTCACTAGGTGTTATTTCAAGTCTAAAAGACAATAACATTATCAAGTGTGAGTCTCACTACTTAGAAACATTCTTTCTTTCCTTCCTTTCTCAAAATTGAACCATGCGGGGGATTGTTGGAATTTGGGGGTGGTGTAATTCAATTTTTAAGTCTTATAAAAAATCCTCTATCCCATACAGAAAATCTAGAAGAGGGGAGTCTAGTTTATATATATATATCCCGTTGTTGTTGTACTTGGTAAAGTCTTGAGGGGCCTAGAGTGGGTTTCGAGAACAACACACTCGCGTGCACCCGCCCAGCCTCATTAAGCCGGCCGATGTGTTGCACTGTGGGGTGGACTTTTTCTAACCTGGATTTTTATTTTTATGACCTTGTATTTGTTTAAGTTGTCATAAACCAACTTGAGTTGAGTCCTTTTCTTGGTTTTTTCTCGAGGCCTTTGGCTTGAGCTTATGTTGTCCATCCTAAGTGAACCTCGAGGGGTGTTGCCTCGTGGTACTGCTATATGACCTGTCACAAGACTCGAGGCTACAAGCTCGAACTGGAGTATGCATTTTGACCACGTCTCTTCCCGCTCTTTCCTTAACTATTATTCCCCATAACTTACTGGATTTTTAGACTCCCATATCCGTCACTTTTCACATTTAAGGCGGATTCTTTGCCATGATCCTTTCCTTAACCTACAAGTATTATCTCTATATGTACATATCCTTAGAGTATTGTAAAGTACACAGTTGGCACTGCAACAAAATTAGCACAAACATTACTTCTTCTTTTTCACGATGTTCCTTCTCCATAAAAATATTCTCTCTTCCATTATTGAGCAAGCTGGGGTGTACTCTAACCTATCACCCCGGAGTACACTGTTAAGGTGGGTGCCGTGTTAACCTTAGGGGTTGGAGTTCCATTTATCCCATTGTACCTCTGTGGGAACATAAATGATTTAGGGTAGTGGAATCTCCATGTCGCGAAAATTTCTTCAGTTGATTCTTCCTTTTCTGATCATTCTATTTAAAGTCATTTCTTTCATCATTCTTATAATCTTGAAATCAATTATATTGTAATAAAGATTTTTATTTTGATCGTTCACTCACCTATTACGCTAACAATTTATCCTACACTAAACATAATATTGGGTTGGATTTGGGTCGGGTTTGATGTCATCCAAATCCAACCCAACCCAAAACCCAGTTGTTAATATCAAAATCTAAATCCATTTAGAACCCATTTCTTACACCCAAATCCATCATAAATGGATCGGGTTGAATGAATATCTTATGGATTCAGTGCAATAGCCATCCCTAGCTTCATATATGTCAAATTAAATTAATAATTGTTTCGAGATTTATTGAGCAGGTTCTTTTAAGGAGAGCCAAACTAAAGATCTTAATGAGAAAGGAAATGGGACCATGCTGGTGTAACCTCTAAAATGAACAAATGGTTAGAGGGACCCGTAGGCTAAGCCTATGGGGAATCCTTCCGATGTTTAAGTGAGTACATCTTCCAAAAATAATAACAGGGATAATAAGAAATAAATAAAGATAGTAGAATACTTGGCTTAAGTTGAGCAGAAAAGCTCAAAGACCAAGAAAATAAAGAGTGATGGTCGAAGGAGAGAGACCGAGAGAGGTGAGCTAGAGAGACCAAGAGGGTGAGAGAGATGATCGAGAGAGAGAGAGCATGAGCCGGATGGGGGGGCATCCAAGAGAGTTCGAGAGAGAGAATCTAGCGGTGGGAAGAGCATTATATATATATAATATTTAATTAAGCTTATATCCTACATGTTTAATTTAGGTCCAGCATTTTAGTATCTAATTTATATATTGGTGACTCATTAATACCTTATTTAATATAGTAACAACATGGTTATATTTTTCCTCTGCGGACTGACTATTTTTATCCTCAATAGCTAGCCCCTCACTCCATGAGTGTACTTGATCGACTCAAGTTCTGCCAATGGAGTGCAATACTGAACCTACTTGAGCTATCGGTCAAACAATCATATTATATCATGTTGTTCCATATTCACTCATTTTACCTGTGTCCCTTGTTTAAGCATCCGAGAACTTAATTTGTAGCGAGTTAGGATTGTTGAACCGTTTAATACTCAGGGACAAACTTCATATTAGAACTTTGTTACATCCCCCCTGAGTGTTAGTCTTGATATCTCATTATTCTTATTTGAGTTCCTAATTCATGTTTCTTGTTAATGTTCATTTTATTTGTATGGAGTGGCGAGACAGTGGAGGGAGAGACAGAAGCTTTTCCAGTAACAGTCGGGGTACATCAAGCATTTGCCTTGAGTCCCTTTTCGTTTATACTAGTTATGGATGAGCTCACTAGGCACATCCACGGTGACGTGCCTTGGTGCATGCTTTTTGCAGATGACATGGTTTTGATGGGGGAGTTCCGAGATGAGGTAAACGACAAACTGGAACTGTGGAGAAGGGCATTGGAGTCGAAGGACCTACGAATCAGTAAATCCAAGACTGAGTACATAGAGCTTAAGTTTGGTCCTGCCACCACGCCTAGCATAGTGGACATCAAGGTAGGATCTGAGACCATACAGAGAAAAGAGATTTTCAGATACTTGGGTTCCATGGTACAACACAATGGCGAAGTGGACGAAGATGTCAACAATCAGATTAAAGTAGGATGGCATAGATGGAGGATGGCTTCAGCGGTACTTTGAGATAAAAGGGTCCCATTAAAGCTAAAGGAAAAATATTACAAGACAGTTGTGAGACCGGCTATGTCCTATGGGGCGGAATGTTGGCCAATAAAACAACACTATTCACAGAAGATGAAGGTGGCGGAGATGAGGATGCTACGGTGGATGTACGGACACACAAGGAAGGATAGGATAAGGAACGACTTAATAAGAGCCAAACTGGGCGTTTTATTAATTGCGGATAAATTAAGGGAGCAACTTTTGAGGTGGTTCAGTCATGTTAGGTGGAGACCAATCATTGCTCCAGTCAGAAGATGCGAACAGTCTCACACTATGCTAGGGAGGAGAGGGAGATGTAGGCCAAGGAAGAGATGGATGGAGACGATCCGACTAGACCTCACCCGCTTAAACCTACGGGAGGAGATGGCCTTATATAGAACTCAGTGGAGGGCTAGCATAGAGGTAGCCGATGTATCAACTTAGAGTAGAGCACATTTGACTGCTTACACTAGTGGTTCTAAGGGTCTTTACTTCCTCTTTGGCAATCTCATATTGGAGCATCTATTTGGGTATCGGTGTCTTTACTATCCGACTATTTCTCTGCAGTTACCCCCCTTCGTGTTTCCATCGAGTTTTCCTTGAGTTTTTCTTCGTATGCTAGACTTGTGTTATGTATTGATCTAATACTAAATTGTTTTCATGCTTCCAGGCTCTATGGTGACATGATAACACACTCCTCAGGTTGGGGGTCTTCGGAAATAACCTCTCTTCAGGGTAGCACCCTAAAGAGGGAAGGTTGTGTACATCATCTTCCCCCACTGCCCCCCCCCCCCCCCCCCCCCCCCCCCCCCGGTAGCGCGACCCTGCTCAGGCGGGAGCCCTTGTAGCACTGGGACTATTGTTGTTGTTCTTGGAATGGCGAGACTCATGTAGGTACACTAAGGCTACACATTAGAAGTTAAAAGGACTCTTGTAAGTGCTTTAGGGTAGCCTGTTGAGAAGGCTTTGGTTCTAGTAGGCGTGCCAGGTTGTTAGGAGTAATTAAGTTCCTCTTGGCCCTCGGGGGCCTATTAGGAGTAATCAGGGTTTTGTAAGTGTATTGAGGTTGCCTATTAAGAATAGTGAGGCCATTGCAGGCACCCTGGATATTCTTTTAGGAGTGTTCTTTACTACTGTAAACATTATGTGGCACCCTTTAAAGAGCTATGGTTATTGAAAATGAAACTATTTTATTATCAAATCATGATAGACTCATCATTATTTAATTGCCAGTTTTTACTATTTTAGAGTATCATCTACTTAGTGCAACATGCAATTCATATACTTTACAAAATACAAAGTATAATATGCTACCCACCTGGGCGAGTACATGGATTCAGTCAAATACGCATAATACATTCTAAATTGAGTATGGTACTAACTTACTGAACGTCTAATTGCTTGGCGCCAACATAAGTAGGCACACAAGAGGAAATTAGATCCAAGGCTTGTTGGGATCGAATAATCTAGCAGGTAAGCACCTAGTCCAAAGTCAATGACTAAGTGAGTATGCAGTTGAAAGTAAGTAATCATCAACCCTGTATTAGAGTAGCCAAGCAGACTTTGGTGAGTAAACGACTATTCAGTGAGTAAGCACTCATCCATCTTCATGTTAAGAGTAGCAAAATGGACTAAAGTAAACAAGTGGTAATGAGATGAGTAGGTAACCGTCTCCCTTGGTATCAGAGTGGCCAAGTGAACTAAGTGCAAATAATTCCATAATAGGTAAGCATCTCATTTGCTGATAAAGTGAATCTGGTTGTGGCTAGCCAAAAACAACCATGCAGATAATACTCGCCTTGCAAGAGGCAAATGATAGTCATGTATCTTTAGACCCTTAGTGATAAGTCTAATTTAGTATATAATTATTTATATTATTTTAATATAATTTTAATCATTTTTGCATCAAACTTCTATCAATTTTGCTTGGTTTTGCTCGTTTTGAACTATTTTGCTATTTTTTGGTAAAAACCCTCATTTTATGTTAAATCTTGCTAGGTTTTATCATTAACATTAACAAGTGAAAGCAAGATATATCAAATAAAAATAAAAAATTGACAAAAATAATTCATTCTCACGCCTAAATGCAGAATTTTACATAAAATATAAACTTTTCAGCTACAACTTGCATTTGGGCTGCAAAAACACAATGCTTTTTTGCCTAAATTCATTGTATAAACACAATTTAACTTATCCTAGCTCAGCTTTGCAGGTTTTGGCCGGTGCTTGAGCAAAAATTCACATAAAATAATGAAGAATTAAGCAAGTAGCAGCAGCCGCAAAAACTATATAAAGGGGTGTTGTGTAGTGTTTAAGAGCATTTTTAATTCAAAAAAAAATCTCATATAAAATGTAGAAGAAGCAGAAGAAAAACGGGTGAAGGAAGAAGAAGAAGGAGGGAAGAAAGTTTGGTTTGTAATTTTGTATTTTTAAGTTCTTTCTATCATTTTTCTTTCCTAAGTTCATGAATTTTGTGTTAGTTATACTTTATATTAAGTTTATCATGAACTAATTTTATTATTCCAAGGCTACGATGTAACCTAAGTTGTAATATATACTTATTTCTAATTCAACGTATTCATTGTTTAATCATTGCGTTGTTGAAGTGTTTACCATTGTTCTTCATGATTTTAAATGCTTTATCACCATTTAAGGCCTATAATGATTCATAATGAGTCCGAGAGGAGATTTGTGATGAGTGCTAAGGTGATAACTACCACAAATTGAGCGAATGCTCGAGAGAGATTAACGCTATTTGTGTGGTTTTTAAGAGAAAATCATAGAGTTTTAAAAATACTTTTTTTATTTAAATTCATGCAAGACAGTGATGGGTTAATATGTAAAAGAGCATGCCAAATGTTGCTCGAGAGAGAATATTTAGTAAATTAGGGTTTTCAACCATCAACACGTAATAACAACTTGAATAACGAGAATAGAAAGACGTATTGATGCAACTAGGTGAAATCGGATGCCTTGGGCATTATTAAATCATAAAAACTTTATAAAATCAGTTAACATATTTTATTTCTTTTTAGTTTATTTTATTTCATATCAATATCTCAATTTTTCGGTTTTTCAAATAGCATCAAAGCTACTAATTTTGGTACTCACTCAATAACAATCCTCGTGGGAATGATACTCTACTCACTTCTATATTACTTGGTATGACTAGTGCACTTGCTAACACATATGCAAAGTTTGCATCATGTTTTTGGCGCCGTTGCCGGGGACTGTCTTTATTTGAGTGATATCGATATCAACTAGTTTTGATATTAATTTGATATTGTTAATAATTTTAAAATTTTGTTAAATTTAAAATATTAATCTCTTTTCATTCTTTTATTTTATTTGTAAAGATAGTTCTTTAAAATAAATAAATTAAAAAAAATTCGTACATATATATCCCCCTAAAAAAAATGTTAGTTTTAATACTAATTATTACTAGATTGTAAATTTTGTCTAAAATTTGAGAAATTAATCTTCATTGATTCATTTATTTTATTTAATTTTATTTTAGATAGTTGTATTTTTACGTTTTTTTAATTAATTTTAACTTTATTTTGACTTTTTATTCTGTCCGGATAATTTTTTTTTTTTAAGTTAAGTTTGTTATCTTTTAATTTTTCAAAATCTTTAGTATTAACCCTTACCCTTTTTTAAAATATATATATATATATAAACCTTGGATTATTGCCATTTTAAAGTTTCTCACTAATTTTATCTTTCCTTTAACTTTTAAGTTTAATTAATTAATTATTTATTCTTTTTTTTTCTTTGTTAATAAGAAAGAGAGAGAGAGAGAGAGTGATGGCTTGCTACAACTTTATAAGACCTCAATATCAAGCTGTATTTAATGCATTATCTGCTCAACTTTCACTAATTGAAGATATGATTACTACTAATACTCCTAGATGTGAATTTTGTGCAGGTAACCATACTAGTATGGAATGCCAAATAGGTAATAGCTTTTCTTCATCAGGTTTTGAGCAATATAACTTTATAAGACCTCAATATCAAGCTATACCAAAAAGAAAACTGAGCATTCGTGAATATAGTGAATTATCTGCTCAACTTTCTCAAATTCGCGAAACATTAAATGAGATGATTGGTACTCGTGCTCCTAGGTGTGAATTTTGTGCAGGTAACCATGCTTGTATGGAATGTCAATTAGGTAATAGCTTTTCCTCATGGGGTTTTGAACGAGGTAATTACATGTCAAATTTTAACCAACCCCAGTATATTCCCTACTGTAGCACCTATAGTCAAGAATGGATGGATCTTTCTTGAAATCATCACGAAGCATTTTGGTCACCCACTTATCCATCTCAAGAAAAGAACTATAAATTAGAAGAGACATATAGAAAATTCATGGAAATAGTAAGCGACTTAAAGAACCTCCATCCAAAATCTTGAACCTCAAGTAGGGACCACAATAGAAGAACATTCTATGAGGTCTGAAGAATTCATGCCTAGTCAACTCAGAGCCACCAATGACCAACCCTATTTTTACTGACCCATCACCATCAGTCATTGAAATAGAATGTCGAGCCTATCTAACATGGTCAGAAATTTTCGGAACCATGGATGCCTCAGAGAAAAATAGCAGAAGAAATCAAAAAAGGAAATTCAAGTTGTGGCAAATCAGGTTCAAAGATCCAAGGATTAGAGAATGTGGAGGAGGTCGTGTAAAGAAGAGAACAAGAAAGAGTCACGAAAGAAAATGGTCATTATGGATGGCTGGTGGAAATTCTATTCTCCTTCAGGACACGGGATAGATCCACCCAGAAAGTCGAGCTAACGACTATAAACTAAGCGCTTCTTGGGAGGCAACCCAAATGTTTATATCTTTATTTATATAATTTTATTTTCCATTCATTATTTTTATTTTTCTCATGTTTATTTTTGATTAAATAGGTATTTTGCAACAAGTTTGGGGGTAGCACAATGTCAACATGCACCATCAAAAAGTAATCCTCAAACCTAGGAAGTATCTCTCACCCAATTTAACTTTTGAGTTCTTTTTAAAAATAAAGTTTGGGGGCAGGAAAAGTAATGTTAATAATAATAATAATAATAAATTAAAAAAAAACAAACAAAAATTTTTTTTTAACAAAGTTTATTTGAAATGTTTTCCTGTTTTATGTTTAGAGTCGGCTTTAGTGCCTCCCAGAGTTCGGAGCCTTTGTATGAGGATGTAAATAATGTCGGCCAACAAAAATATTGTCCATTTTCTACAGTTTTTGTCATTAATCTTTCAAAAAAATTTCATATAAAAAAGAATGAAAGAAAGAAAGAACTTATCATCATACTTTTTAGACAAATTTTCTATTCTTTTTAGCTCGTTTACTTTAATTAGATTTGAATAACCTGATAATCAATTATTTTTGTGCTCTGATTTGCAAAACATGATCTAATTTAAGGCACTATCTTGATAAAACCATGGCATTTGACTGCACTAGTTAGCATAGCTGTTTTACTTTTCTTTCTGATTAAAAGATGCTCAAATTTGAATAGATTGCATAAAGAGTATCATTTATATAATTGATTTTGAAAAGTTATGCCTAAATCTAAGTAAAAGAAAAATAATAAAGGGAGAGAATTACTAAGAACCGCTATCCTATTAAGAACATCTATCATTTGGATATGTGCTATGGTGTGATGGTTTCGTGCCTTGGTACCTCGAGCAAGTAGATCCGTAGGGGTGTTTCAACACCCGGTACATTGGGCCAACTAAAATGGGAGTTGTTGCATTGAAAGCTCGCTACAAAGGGTACTTAGAAAGCTAACAAGGAACCATGCACCGAAAAAAAAAAGAAAGAGAGATCTCTAGCACCGCTATCCCATATAAATAAGATATGTGCTACCCGTTAAGAGGGCATCTCAGTGGTGGCTTTTCTTACGTATGGGTCATCGCCCAGGAGTCGGAGCTTGATTCTGACTAAAGATATACTCGGGAGGTTATAATACAGACATCTCAGTGGTGGCTTCTCTTACTTATAGGTTATCGCCCAAGAGTTGAAGCTTGATTCTCGCTGCAGATATGCTCATATTGACTTGAGTAAATAAATTCGTTCAAAAAAAAAAAAAAAAATGGTGCAAAAATAATTAGTTTTGGGCATACTTGACAAGTCTTATTATGAGTGGTATACTTTTTGTCCTCTATTCGGTTTGAATATTTTAATATTAGAAAGAACAGATAAACTTAATTTGCTTGGCTAACTTTTGAATTCGATTACCTGGGTAATTGGCAGATTTTTCCTTCGAAAAGATAGTTTTGCCTTTAGAACCCTTAACTTTGGGCCTCAGTTATTCTTCTTTAATTTGGAGTATATCTGCTTTGACTTGTGGTAAAATTCTTAAAAAGCATAAGATCCTGTGCCTTAATGTTTAACCTTGCTCAAGGACGAGCAAAATTTAAGTATGGGGATATTTTGATAAGTCTAATTTAGTATATAATTATTTATATCATTTTAATATAGTTTTAACCATTTTTGCATCAAACTTCTATCAATTTTGCCCGATTTTACTCGTTTTGAACTATTTTGCTATTTTCTTGTAAAAACCCTCATTTTATGTTAAATCTTGCTAGGTTTTATCATTAACATCAACAAGTAAAAGCAAGATACATCAAATAAATACAAAAAATTAAAAAAAAAATTCATTCTCACGTCTAAATGCAGAATTTTACATAAAATATCAACTTTTCCGCTACAACTTGCATTTGGGCTGCAAAAACACAATGCTTTTTGCCTAAATTCATTGTATAAAAAAAATTAACTTATCCTAGCTCAGTTTTGTAGGTTTTGGGCGGTGCTTGAGAAAAAAATTCACATAAAATAATGAAGAAGTAAGCAAGTAACAACAGCCGCAAAAACCAGCAAATAAGAAGCAATTTTGATGATTTTTTCCAATTTTTTTTATCCTAGCTCAAACAATATATAAAGGGGTGTTGTGTAGTGTTTAACAGCATCCTTCATTCAAACAAAAACTCATATAATGTGTAGAAGAAGTAGAAGAAAACCGGGTGAAGGAAGAAGAAGAAGGAGGGAAGAAAGTTTGGCTTATAATTTTATATTTTTAAGTTCTTTCTATCCTTTTTCTTTCCTAAGTTCATGAATTCTGTGTTAGTTATGCTTTATATTAAGTTTATCATGACCTAATTTTTTTATTCCAAGGCTACGATGTAGCCTAAGTTGTAATATACGCTTATTTCTAATTCAACGTATTCATTGTTCTGTCATTGCGTTGTTGAAGTGTTTATCATTGTTCTTCATGAGTTTTAAATGCTTGATCACCATTTAAGGCCTATAATGATTCGTAATGAATCCAAGAGGAGATTTATGATGAGTGCTAAGGTGATAAGCACCACAAATTGAGCGAATGCTCGAGAGAGACTAACGCGATTTGTGTGGTTTTTAAGAGAAAATCATAGAGCATTAAAAACTCTATTCTTATTTAAATTCATGCACGAGAGTGATGGGTTAATATGTAAAAGAGCATGCTAAATGTTGTTCGAGAGAGAATATTTCGTAAATTAGGGTTTTCAACCATCAACACGTAATAACAGCTCGAATAACGAGAATAGAAAGGCGTATTGATGTAACTAGGTGAAATCGGATGCCTTGGATATTATTAAATCATAAAAACTTTATAAAATCAGTTAACATATTTTATTTCTTTTTAGTTTATTTTATTTCATATCAATATATCAATTTTTTGGTTTTTCAAATAGCATCAAAGCTACTAATTTTGGTACTCACTCAATAACAATCCTCGTGAAAACGATACCCTACTCACTTCTATATTACTTGGTATGACTAGTGCACTTGCTAACGCATACGCAAAGTTTGCATCATGCAGCTCACACACTAGACAGGTAATATAGTGAAGCAAACCAGCATTGCCTATGAAAGGCAGTTGGAGTCCTCATTTCTGGCACTCACCTGTTAGCAAAGGTGAACACAACACTTAATCTTTTTGCTATCGCCCTATAGTAGAATTTCCATAAACAACTATGCCTTTAATTGGTGACTTAATACAAATTCGTTATTGGTGACCCAACTCCCCAGCTTTGGATTTGACCTATGATCGGCAACAAAGCTCTCAGCTTAACTAAAATCTAAACAGTTGGATTAAAAACTAGTTGAAGCCTTTAATTGGTGACTTAATACAAATTCGTGATTGGTGACCCAACTCCCAAGCTTTGGATTTGACCTATGATGGGCAACAAAGCTCTCTGCTTAACTAAAATCTAAACAGTTGGATTAAAAACTAGTTGAAGCAAGTGTAGTCATTTGTCCCGGTAGGATGCCCCTTCTATTGATGGATTGGTCAATCGTACTTGTTTACTAATTTCATGGCATTATGTGGGCATAAGGCATTACTCATCTACGTGTATGGTGAACGTAGTTAATTATTGGTCGAGATCGAGTACCCTATCCATGTTTACTTTTTGAGTTGTTTCAGTGGCTACCAGTTATGTCTTTATTAGTTTCGACAAAGTCAAGCAGCTACTAGGTAGGTAACAGGCTTCTAATGATGATACTAGCATTTAGTTGAGGTGAATAGCACTAAGGTATTTCTTTAACAACGGGCCCCGTCTAAAGCGTGTCTCTTCAATATTAGTGCTAAGATAATTAATAGTAAGTGCAAACGTTATGTAACAGTTTTCATGGACTCTTAGCACCTATATAATTGGCGCCTAGTTTTGTTCATCCAAAACATTCTACTTGTCAGTGCTAGTGAGGAAGTGATCACTTTGTGTATCTAAAATTGGTTAATCCATACAACCCCCCAGTTAGGACTAGATTATTCACTTCTGGAGGGTGGCATAGGCCCCAGCTAAGAATTAACTAATTTCTGGAGGGTGACGTTGCCCCCATCTCAGAAATAACTAATTTATGGAGGGTGGCATAGCCCCAGCTAATAATTAACTAATTTCTAAAGGGTGGCATAGCCCCCAGCTAATAATTAACTAATTTCTGGAGGCTGACGAAACCGCCAAGTCGTAGACGAATAAATGACTTGTAAAGCGTGATCAAGCCCCCCAGCCGTGATGTTGTTATCAACTCCTAGCAAGCAGCTAGGCCCCCCTGTCATGAAGAGTAAATTTTAGTAGCCTATAAAAGTGAGGCTTCATGATGATCCCTGCGTTGTGCAGTGGTTTTTTGCTAAAGAAGGCTTATATGGATGGCACTAGTTAAGACATTCAGGCCAATTAGCCTGAGTTCTATAACCAATACTGATTAGAGCTGGCTGATTTTGGTTAACATATTTTGAGCGAGCCGGCAACATTCAACGCACTTGACCTATTGTTTTTGATTAATACAACTAGGACCACATAAAAGTCAATAATTTTCATTTATGTCGGGTTCAAAAGTAGTCAATCATGTTGAGATGACCCACTAATGGTCAGGAATTTCCTCAACCAATTGAGTAGTGAATATCAAGTAGTTTTCCCAAAGCACTTGGTGCTAAGAGTAGCCAAGTGACTGGACCATTTAATAAATAACAAAAAATGAGTAGGCTTGATGTGCAATGAGTAGCGAATAACAAGTTAGCATTCCCTGTGTAGCACTGAATCATTTAATTAGTAGCAGATGTTGAGTAGGCTCAACACATAATGAGTAGCAAATAATAAGTATGCTCAGCGTTTCCTGAGTAGCACATAACCATTTAATGAGTAGCAAATGATGAGTAGGCTCAATGCGTAATGAGTAGAGAGCACTAGCCCATTCAACATTCCTTAGCCATTTAATGAGTAGCAAACGATGAGTAGGCTTAGCAATTAATGAGTAGCACGCAATGAATAAGCTCAATATTCAATGAATGGTAGATAATAAGTAGGCTTAGCATTCATTGAGTGTCAAGTAGCGAGTAAGCTCAATGTTCATTGAGTAGCACATCATGAGTAAGCTTGGCATTCAATGACTAGTACATGATGAGTGGGTTTACTTGGTGTCAGAGTAGCCGAGTAGAAAATATAACAAACTGGAACTATTGCCACCAAATTAACAATACGGAGAACAGACTCCTTAACCTACTTAATGTCAGAAAATCTAAATAGCATAAGATTCTTAAACTGACTTTTTGAAAGACGGTTTAATTACTCTATTATGAAGATGGTTAACATGGTTAGGGATTGTAAAACCTAGTTACGCTCATCAAAGCTAGTCAAATTCACTTGAATTTGGTCAACTTAGAATAAATCCAAACGAGTTCAGTCACATGTGCAGAACTATATTGAAACTTGACTAAACATGGTTTGCAACAGAGTCTATGAAGCATGGTTAGAACCGATCAAGCCAGCCAAACTTGGTTTAAGCATGGTCAAAGTTGGTTAGACCAATCAAACCTGATCAAATTTGATTAACCTAGTCAAATCCAACCAAGTCTATCCTACTTGACCTACATATAACATAGGCAAAATGGAATTAACAACCAAGCTCGATGTAGCCAGATCACTTAGCACACGAATTATTCAAAGTCTATTAGACATGAGTCTATAGGAAATTTAACTTAAATAAATGGCAAGCGTACACTTTATATTATCTGAATGAATTGAGAGTCAATTAGGATAAAATTGAAAAAAATTAAACATGGAATATTTTTGCATTTCTAGCAGAAAATTGAATTGAGATTAAATAATAAGTAAAAAGATATTAAAAATAGAGAAATTGAAGCATAAATTCAAAGATATTTACAATTCTATTGAGTTTTAACTAATAAACGCAGTATAAAAATTACATTTTTAGACTTTGCAAGAGATTTAACTTAAAATAATCGATGAGGGTATAATTTTTGGAGAAACCCTTTTTTTGAAATTATTAATTTAATTTGTGACTAAGTTTGGGTTAGTTTTGTATGATGAAAACGTAATGTCAATAACTAAAAGTTTGGTGTCCCTCTATTTATTTTTACGGTCAATTTGTTTCTTACCCTATTTGAAACTGAATTTTCAAATTCATATTGATTTAGATATTAAATCTGAGTGACATAATTTGACTCTATTAATCAAAGGAGATGAAAGCGGAAGGTTAATAAACCAAAAGGGGTAAAATGTGCATATGAGAAGGGAAAGTTAATATTTAATTGCGTAAGCAAAACGAACAAATATAATATTCTTATGACATAAACAA
Source organism: Simmondsia chinensis (assembly GCA_018398585.1). Lineage (NCBI taxonomy): Eukaryota > Viridiplantae > Streptophyta > Magnoliopsida > Caryophyllales > Simmondsiaceae > Simmondsia > Simmondsia chinensis. The sequence goes on from JAGTTD010000007.1 coordinate 14,573,826, forward strand.
TAAACTTAATAAAAATTCTTAAAATGTAACTTGTGAGTTTACATTTATGGGTTCCAAATATAGCTAATATTGGAGTTAATAAACAATTGAAAATACAAACTTGTATTAGATAAATAATAGTATAAATAGTATATTAGAAAAGTTATTAAAAGAACAAACAACGTTCCACTGTTTACGTTCTCATCTCTCTGTTTTTTATGCTTTTTTATCTTCTCGGTATCAGAAAAATTGGTGAATGTAACCTAAAAAGGTTATATCTGTTCCTTAAAATATATAAGATTAAGAGTAGTTAAATGAAGATATCTTTAAATAATTAACAGGTAGCTAAACTTTAAGGTATATAAATAACAAAAATTAAGAAATATGTATACCTTTATATAGAAAGGGTCTTTTATTAGAGTGTCAATTATAAATATAACTTTGATTTGTACTCGATTAATGAGGAATACATTGAAAAGAACTTGTAGTACATACCCATTAAGAGGGAAAAGGATTAAGTTGGTTTGATGGTCCCTTATTTCTCGTTTTCTTTCCAACAGACAGCAGCACTAGTTTCGGGATTTATTTAGCAAGTTCTTTTAAGGAGAGCCAAACTCAAACTCTTGATGAGAAAGGAAATGGGACCAAGCCTGGTGTAACTTGTAAAATAAATAAACGGTCAAAGGGACCCGCAAGCTAAGCCCGCGGAGGACCCCTCCAATGCTTAAATCAGTACATCTTCCAAAAATAATAATAGGGACAAATAAGAAATAAACAAAGATGGTAAAATACTTAGCTTAAGTTGGGTGGAGAAGCTCGAAGACCGAGAAAACAAAGAGAGACGATCGAAGGAGAGAGATCAAGAGAGGTGAACCAGAGAGATAAGAGGGTGCAATAGACGATCGAGAGAGAGAGATGTTAAGGTTTCAAAGATTTCTCTTGAGCCTTAACCTTGGTTGGGATAGAGAGAGTATGAGATGAGAAAAGAATATAGAGTTTAGATGAGAAAGAAGGGAAAGGAGATGAGAAGTAGAGAGAAATATCAAGAGATATCAATTCATTCATCAAAAGTTCTTGATTACAAGCTAGGACCTCCTATTTATACTACTTACATGATATGAGCTAATACATTGAATCTAGCCACACAAGGACTAACCAACTTAGGAAACATCTAGAAATATCTAGAACTAAAGCTTAACTAACATTTAAATCCTATTTGGCGCCACAGTACCACTTCTAACTGAACCCGAGCCTGACTGCCACTAATCCGGCACATGCTACTGCAGGTTGGTTACAAACAGAGATATTTGCACCTTATAACATCATGCTGGAATTGAAAAGACTACTAACTACAACACACACACCTACTAACTACCCTATTACATCTTTATTAACTAAAAAACACGCCTAACAGCACATATCAACACTTATGCAGCATAACAACAGCTAACAACATCAACTTAGCAGCAGGACAACATCTCAGCCACCATGAGCTCATGCCTCGGATTCTCGGTTCATAACATTCCCTTCCCCTTAAGAACATTCTTGTCCTCAAGAATAGAAGAGAGTTGAGACCTTCAAGAACACTTATTGTTGTGGAGAGAAGAGCTAAAATTGAAGAAGTCATGCTGAAATCTGTAGTGAAGAACATCTGGGTGCTGAACATGAGCTGAACATGGAGCAATTGGCTGTAGACCTGCAGCTTCGAAATTCTGCAACTAGGAGCACACTCATTGCAGATCAGGAACTGAGTTGTGCTGCAAAAGTTGCTGAAATTTGTACAGCTGAACAACCAACGATGAACTAACTCTGAAATGTTGCAGGTACATGGGAAGGACATCTTGTTTCGACACAATGCTACATTTGAATGTATCGTAATCTGCAGGAAGTCTGCACTGATCAACCCCACATCAACAGCACACGCACAACTCTTCTTGTTGCAGTTAACACAGCCCAAAACCTTGTCTTGCTGCTGAAAGTCCCAACATGCAGCAACAATTCTGTAATCCAGCTTACGAAATGCTGCACAACGGACTTGGTATGTTATTAACCACACAAAAATGCATTTGAAGTCCTTTAACACCTTAGGAGGCCTTCCAAATTCAAACCAAGAGAACCACGCATCAAAATCAACTTGTAAACATGTTCCATCGCAACCGTCACAACCCAATTTTTTGATCATGGTGACCAAACCCAATGCAATCCAATAAGAGTGCAGCTGCCAATCTTTCATCTTGGATTTTATCCAAAATTTGTATTGCTCACACAACCACATACTAAACCAACTCATGACATGCTCAACAAGTTCTTGATTACTGCCCAATTGCACCAAAGTTGCTGCAGAAACCAGAAATGCAGCAGTGCAATCTGGTTGCAAATCACATTGACAAATTGCAGCTCGTTTTATGTTCATATGGAGGCTACATGAAGTAAACAAGTTATTACACCATCTAGAAGACATAATAGCACCAATCAAACCAATTCTGAATAGCTCATCTAATGCTGGCAGTGAAGGATTGTAGTTTTCTAGGATTGTTCAACAGTCTCAGCTTCTATTGCTTGAATCTTGATGGTGAACTTGCAAGATCGGAAATTCTTAGCCACTTCTTCCCAAACTCTTGCATAGAACACACAATTTAGGAGTTCATAAACCATTCTTGAATGCCAAATGCACAATGTCATAACGTGAACACCCAAAACATACCCAATGACTCTTCCAATGTTGCAGCTTTCCCTTTGTGATCTGTACAGCCGACTTCTTGGGACCTTAAGCTTATCCAGCCACCAAATATGCATCAAATAATCGAGCTTTGCTTTATTACCAACTAACACGAGCATAAGTAGCAAATATATCAAGTGGAGACACCAACCAAGCTCTTGAATACCTGAAAGCTTCTTCAAACACAGAGTTGTTTTGTCTAGATCTTCCTTGCTGATTTTAACTCTGATTTTAGCCGAAGTTCTCCTCAATCTTGCGTTGCTCTTCTCCACCAAAACATTAAGGACATATTGGAGCTTGTGCAAATGATTTTTCCACTCAAAACAATCACAACAAATCACTCCAAACATGTTCGGAATATGCACCATATCAGCACCAATCACTTGCAGCTGATCCCAATTGCCAAATGCTAAAATCTCCATGCTTACTTGGCTTCGTGCACTGACATTGGCCTGCACTACATTTTCCTTCAGCATAATACAACCTTTATACACATCCAACAACTCAATAGCTCGCATAGGAATCAAGCTTTGTTTGTTGTGAACCTTGAAACGCATTCTCGCAGCTCAAGTGCTTCTCTTCAGCAAAGATTCGACCCCTCTCAGCTTCATGTAGTCTTGAGAATCTTCTCCCGGATCAGGAGGCAACTTATCATAAGAACTTGCACTTGGATAAGTCATAACTCCACTCACATAAAGGAATAAATTATTCCGAACTTGCCGATCGGCTTGTCGACAGTGCATATCAGCTTCTGGAATTGAATCTTGAGGATTAGCACTAGCTATTTGAAGTTGCACTTGAGGATTAGCCGACACATGCATGGGAAACTTCATCTTCTCCCTCATGAGATCATAGGACTTGTTCAAATTCACTTCATTTGGATGTTCATGATGTCTCACGGCAACTTCTACTTCTGGAATTTGATTTTGAGACATGCCTTCATCTGAATGATATTGCTCAATAGCAAAAGAGCTTTGATTCTGCAGATAACCTTGCCAAGGAATAATACTTAACAAATGTGGAGATGTTTTTAGTGATATTACCGCCAAGGCGTCAAGTTTTTCAGTTGGAGTCTCAGATTCTGCTGCAACTAATTCTTGTATTCCTGCATACATATCTGTAGGAGCAGCCTCTTGAGTTAACTCCTGTTGATCATCAAGCATACTTGGTTGAGCCACAACCACACGCTTCAATTTTGGCTTGGATAACTTCTTTTTACCCTCAACATCTGCCAATGCTTCACTTAGACGATTTCCCTTCGACTTACTCTTTGCTTTCTTAATCATTCCTTTGACATGTGAATCATATTCCCAATCCGGATGCACGTCATATTGTACCTCAACGTCATCAAGATACTCTAACTGTAGTAAAGAGTCTTCATAAGAATCATCTTGTTCGAATTCAGGTTCTTCTAGCTTGTGCTCATCAATTTCGATATTGTCGTGGTCGAGTTCATCTTCAACGGCAACAGATTCCACTCTCTCTTTTCGGTCAACACGGAACTTCCGTTGTCTAATGCTATCAGCTAACTTCGGAAACTCATTTGCATCAAGAATACCAGCACAATCACAACTGATGTTAGCAACCAGTTGAGCTAAATATGGCAGTTTCTCCATTAGCTTCATACATTCTTGTTTCCATTCTTTTCTCAATTTCTCCAACAACTCAATCAACTCAGCCATATCGAGAATGAACAACAACCTCAATCTGGAATCAGCACGGTTCGCAGAGTACAATTTCGAAAATCGCAGAACTGTGAAACTTGTTTCGCAACTCTTCAACAATCAATTGTTTTATGAAGTTGTACTCCTTTGTTCGCACAACCAATCAACTGCTTTCGATTCGACAATCGTCAATGATTATAAACCCTAACTGGTAAACTTCGAACAGAACTTCGAACAAACCCTAACCTCGAACGATTTCTGACAGCAACGTTTAGTTGAGTAATTCAACTTACAATTCTGAATTAAGCTCGACTCTAACTCAAAATCAAGTCCTCAACACAACACTCAAAGTGATCATAATGAACGAAATCGGATTTCAACACTTTCGCTTCTCCTTCCGATGTCAGATTCTCGCCTTCGATGTCAGATTTTTCGCCTAAGCAAATCTCGACTTAATAACATAAAATTCTCAAAAATCACCGCAGATTCTGATGGATTTTCATCACTTCTATGCTTATCAAAAAAATTTCATCACAATCCAACAACAAACACGAATTCTCAACGAATTTTAACTTGAAGTTCAGGAAGCCATTACCTCAAACTTCAACTCCTGAATTGTAAAATCTGTAATCACGTCAATTCAGATGATTTCAGCTATTTTGATGATGATCAGGTATAGTGTGGAACAAATAGCTCAACTTCAACTTCTTCCTCAACTGATCAGGTGAACGATCAATCAAGACAGTTAGCTCAACATCAAACTTCAGCAACTGCTACCTGCTGCAACACACAAATTCAGCAGCTATTGCTTGATCGATTCTACTGAATTTCAATCTGAATCAGCTTGATGTTGAATGAAATCAACAAATGCTGATCAAATAAACTTTCTTCAATGTAATTCGACAATTTAAATCCCAACAGAAAGCACTTTTCCCAGGCCTTGTAGTTCAATTGCAGTAACCGCCAAAATCCCTTCAACAATTCAGATTTGAATTCTGATCACCAAATCTGAACTAAATCCGTATCAAACCTTTTTTTTGTTGATTAATTTCAACACAATTAATCAGATTTTATAATTTTTTTCGGATATGAGCTTGATTCGGAAACCAAATCAAGGCTCTGATACCAATTGTTAAGGTTTCAAAAATTTCTCTTGAGCCTTAACCTTGGTTGGGATAGAGAGAGTATGAGATAAGAAAAGAATATAGAGTTTGGATGAGAAAGAAGGGAAAGGAGATGAGAAGTAGAGAGAAATATCAAGAGATATCAATTCATTCATCAAAAGTTCTTGATTACAAGCTAGAAACTCCTATTTATACTACTTACATGATATGAGCTAATACATTGAATCTAGCCACACACGGACTAACCAACTTAGGAAACATCTAGAAATATCTAGAACTAAAGCTTAACTAACATTTAAATCCTATTTGGCGCCACAATACAACTTCTAACTGAACCCGAGCCTGACTGCCGCTAATCCGGCACATGCTACTGCAGGTTGGTTACAAACAGAGATATTTGCACCTTATAACATCACGCAGGAAATGAAAAGACTACTAACTACAACACACACACCTACTAACTACCCTATTACATCTTTATTAACTAAGAAACACGCCTAACAGCACATATAAACACTTATGCAGCATAACAACAGCTAACAACAGCAACTTAGCAGCAGGACAACATCTCAGCCACCATGAGCTCATGCCTCGGATTCTCGGTTCATAACAAGAGAGAGCATGAGGTAGTGAAGGGTCCGAGAGAGTTCGAGAGAGATAGTCCAGCAGTGGGAAGAGGGGAGTTGATACAGTTAGTCCCGAGCCTAACCCCGAGGCTGCTTCATTGAGTGCCACGTGTCCTTGATAAGGTGGTATGTCTATCAATCTCACTTAGTTTTTGTTTATAAATAAGAGGGTTGTAATTAGGGAGAATTAGATTGATGTGTGAGGTTTCTTTCTCTCTCTCCCCCAAGAATTCTTTCTACGTTCCCCTCCCTTTTCTTATACTTATAGCTCTAATACTATATATATATACATATTATACAAAAGGGACAACCATTTACAGCCCCGTAGGCCCAATAAATTGCGAGTTTTGTGACTTGATTCGATTGATTTGAGTGACTTTGATCCAATTTCGTATCAATTGGTATCAGAGCCATTCGATACTTGGCAATAGTTCTCAGTTCAGCTGCCCGTCCTCACTGTGGCTGAAGGAACTCGATCACAATTCACGTTAAGGGAGACGGAGGAGTCCAACGAGTGGCGCTTCAATTCGATCGAGCGTTACATCAAATGATCCTTCACCGACTTGAAGGAGGAGCTCCGACAAGATGTGGACGGGTTCTCAGTCCAATTCATGAGATTGGCTTAGACGGTGAAAAGACCACCTCCTCCTCCCGCGCCAGTGCCCGATCCTGTTCCAGCATCGCCATCGCCTCCGCATGATAATCAAGCCGAAATTTTGGGTCCCAATCTTGTGCGAGGTAACTACCAAATTCCAACTCAATTCACTAAAATTGATTTCTCGAAATTTAGTGGTAAAGGTGTGGATAGTTGGTTGCATCGATGTGAAAGATATTTTGTGCTTGCTAGAACCCCAAATGTGTTAAAGGTCATGATAGCTTGTGTGTCAATGAAGGATGATGCCCAAGAATGGCACGATTCGTTTGAGCAATTGTGGCCAAGGGATGTTTATATTCCATGGGAAGTGTGGGCTCCTCAAATTTGGGCTCAATTCGCGAAGACCGTGACTAACCCTCTTACCGAGCTCATGCGATTAAGGCAAGTGGGTAGTGTAGATGAATACTTGAGCAAGTTTGACGACCTAGTGAATAGATGTGGGTTAAATGAGGACCAAAAGATTAATATTGTTTTGGCTGGATTGTGAGAGGAGATCTCAGGATATGTTCTTATGTTTAGGCCCCGTTCTTTACATGATGCGGTCATCCTTACTAAGCAACAAGAACGTAATTGTGCGTATGTTGAACGTATAACCAGCAAAAATATGATGAAAACAGCATTGTTGCTTCCTTTATCGGGCGTGTCAAGAATGACCCCCGCCCTATCGCCTCCTCGGCCCCCTCCCCGCTTATTACATGCTGCCGGGGCACCATCAAGGCCCCTTCCTGGGTCAATTGAGCTTAATACTGGCCGAATTAGATGATCTTTGAGCTCGAAATTTGTGCTTTTATTGTCGGGAGCGTTTTCTTTGGGTCATTAGTGCGCTATGCGCAGTAAAGCTGGGGTTTTTTAGATTGAGGCCGAAGATGAGGATCCGATCCTTGAGCTATCGTCCTCTTTTCCGGACCTCGATCCCAATTTGGATCCCCATATCTCTATTCACGCTTTAGAGAGTGTTACTCAGTGCCAAACTATGCAGGTAACCTGTTAATGTGGTCGCCGTTCATTGAGCATTCTCATAGACAGTGGTAGCACGCACAATTTCCGTGATGTTCATTTGGCTCCACATTTAGGTTGCTCCACTGACTCTTCCATTCGACCCTCCAACACGGTTGCCGATGGGAAGCCCATCTTATGTGTTGGTATTTGCCGTGATTTCAGTTGGGTGTTTCTGGATGCCCCTTTTTGCTCTAATATGCTCCTTATTTCTCTCTTGGGTTGTGACATGGTCTTGGGAATGGCTTCGGAATTTGGGCAAGGTGACTTGAGAATTTTCTGAGTTGCTTATTAAGTTTACTCTTCATGATCGTCGGAATCTTCTCTGTGGTATTCTTCCTCCGCCCATCAAAATCATGACCGGCAATACACTATCTGCTTTGTTGTCTTCGTTCGCATCATTTTTCGTTACTTTCGTATCTATCGGGTTACATCCTTTTGACACTATTTTGGTTATTAAAATAACCGAATAGTGCCCTACAACTGTGTTCTCGGTTACTGCAGACCGAGCTCTCGTTCAGGCTGATTCGCAACTTCAACTATTTTTACGTGATTTTGAGGACGTGTTTCAACCGTTATCGGGTCTTCCGGCATTCTGACCATTGTTTTACCGCCATATCGCTCTTGAGGAGGGTAGCAACCCCGTCAATCTTCGACCTTGTCATTATCCTTTTTTCCAAATGGATATTATTGATACATCTTTTAAAGAAATGCTTCAAGCCGGTGTCATTCGCAACAGTGACTCGTCATTTGCTTCCCCTATCGTGGTAGTTAAGAAGAAGGATGGTTCATGGAGCCTTTATGTTGACTATCGAGCTCTCAATAAAATGACCGTGAAGGATAAATTGCCTATCCCGATTTTGGAGGAGTTACTTATGAGTTGGGTGGAGCATCTTTTTCTTAAGTTGGATCTCAAGTCTAGATATTGGCAAATTCGTATGGCTCCCAACTATGTCCACAAAATGGCGTTTAGAACCCACTCCAGACATTACCTGTTTATCATAATGCCATTCCGGTTGTCTAACGCTCCCTCCACTTTTTTGAGCCTTATGAACGACTTGTTCTGACCCTATTTGCAACATTTTATGTTGGTATTTTTCGACGATATTCTTGTCTATAGTGCTACTTGGGCGACTCATTTGGATCACCTCCAGTGTGTGTTGGATATACTTCGGTCACATCACCTCATGGCCAACCGTGAAGAATGTACTTTTGCTGCCCAGCGTATTGAGTATTTGGGCCACTTTGTCTCGGGTACCGGTGTGGAGGCTGACCCCCCTAAAGTTGTTACCATGGCTAGTTAGTCGAGACCGACTTCCTTGAAGCAACTCCGTGGCTTCCTCGGTCTTTCCAGTTATTATCGTCGCTTCACTATAGTCTTCTTGCTAGCCCTCTCACTAATCTATTCAAAAAGGACAATTTCATTTGGATTCCGGCGGTTGAAACTGTATTTGAGCGCCTCAAAGGTGCCCTCTCATCTGCTCTCATGCTAGCTCTTCCGGATTTTTCCAAGACATTTATGGTGGAGATTGACGCTCTGGGTATCAGGATAGGTGCAGTTCTCAGGCTACATGGCTGCCCACTTGCTTGTATTAGCCCAACTCTCGAGCCACAACATCAGGTACTTTCAGTTTATGAGCGCGACCTACTGTCGTGTTTGCCGTTGAGAAGTGGGAACAGTACCTCACGGGTCAACATTTTATTATTTGCACAGACCAATAGAGCCTCAAGCTTCTTCTGAAGAAGCATCTCTCTACTTCGCTTCAGCACTTGTGGCTCTCACGCTTGATTGGCTTTCATTATGATATTATGTATAAGAAGGGGTCTAATAACCGAGCTGTCGATTCTTTGTCTCGTCTCTCTTGTTATGAGGTTCTGTGTATGGCTCTATCAACGATCTCTTCAGACTTTATGGACTGTCTTTAGGACTCGTGGTCCTCTGATTTAGTGCTGGCGGCAGTTATAGTGTTATAGTCCAAGAAGAATCTTGGCTATAACCTAGATGAGATAGAGGTTAGATGAGAAATGAAGTGAAAGGGAGATGAGAATAGAGTGAGAATTAGAGATGAGAGAGAGAAAATATCTCAAGAGATGTTATATTTCATTGAATGAATGAATCTTATAAGAATACCATTATTTATACTCTTACAAGATATATACTTCAAAAAATGAATCAAGACACAAACTAAACACTTAGCAAAGAACCAGCCACCAAAATGGACCAAGACTTAACCGGCAAAGACCAAAGCTCAACTAACATTCCCACCTAAAACCACTTAAACAGCTAAACATCTTCGGGCTATGACAATACCCTCCCCTTGAGCTCATTCTTGCCCCAAGAACGGAAGGAAGGAAAATGAGACTTCAAGAACCACCAATTCTCCTAAGATGCATTCTCTTTCTCCAAATTGGCCCACTGAACTAGGACCTGATCAACATCTACTCCCTGCTGCTGCACTATCCTCTTGTCAAGAATAGCCACTGGCTCCTGCAGCACATTTCTTTGAACTAAAGCCAGCAGCGGTTCTGTTGCACAAACTGACCCCTTAGCCACATGTTGCTTGAGCAGAGAGATGTGGAACACGGGATGAATTAGACTGTTCGGAGGAAGCTCAAGCCCATAAGCCACCCTTCTAATCTTTTCCAAAACCTTGCAAGGTCCAAAATACCGAGCACACAGCTTAATGTTCCTGCGCACTGCCACAGAATTCTACCTGTAAGGCTGTAGCTTCAGGTACACAAAGTCCCCAACTGTAAAGCTTCTGTCAATTCTTATCAGCAAAATACTTCATTCGAGCTTGTGCAACCTGAAGATTATCTTTAAGCTGATAGACTAGCCGTTTCCTCTGATTCAGAAGCACATTGACAGAATCCACATGAGAAGTTAATCCTTGACTCATCAAAGGTGATGGTGGATCATACCCATATAAGGCCTTAAATGGAGAAGTACCCAAGGAGGCATGAGAATGAGTATTGTACCAATACTCTGCGAGTGTCAACCACCTGTTCCAGTTCTTAGGATGCAAAAATGTCATTCCTCGCAAATATTGCTCAATGCACTAATTCACTCTTTCAGTCTGTCCATTTGACTGAGGGTGATAAGAGGAACTTAAGGACAAGGTGGTTCCCAACAACAAGAACAACTCACTTCAAAAGTTGCTAGTAAACAACCTCTCCCGATCTAAAACAATCATTTGAGGAAGTCCATGTAACTCGTACACATGATCCAAGAGGAGCCTTGCCAACTTCTCCGCTGAAATAGGATGGGAGAGAGCAATAAAATGCCCAAACTTGGTGAAGCAATTCATAACCACCCAAATGATCTCTCTGCCCTTAGATTTAGTCAAGCCTTTAATAAAATCCATGCTGATATGTGTCCAAGCCCCTTCTGGAATAACTAAATGTTGCGACAACCCCTTATAGGGTGTGTGCTCCACCTTAATCTGCTGGCAGACCTCAAACTGCAGGATATGTTCTTGCACTTCTTTCTTTAAACTAGGCCAATAAAAGTACTGCTGGACCCTATGATAACTACCATCCCTACCGGAATGCCCTCCCCAAGGAGAATCAGGAGAAGCTTCCGAGATCTATTTCCTGAGTCTTATGCTGTTGCCAATGTAAATCTTTCCCTTAACTCGCACAATGCCTTGTTTAACTATCACCTCAGCTTCCTCCTATGCATTATGTGGCTGAATCCAGTTGGGAATGACATACTTCTGAGCATACACATCATTCTCATATGACTTAAAAAGGAGCCACTTGAGTCATTGTAGCACAGGTAGCTTCCCTTACATCTTCCTTTTGTCTCTTGGATAGAGCATCTGCCACTAAATTTTCAGCCCCCTTCTTATATTCAATGGTATACTCTAGCTCAAGCATCTTCATGAGACCTTTTCTTTGCACTCTAGTAGAAATTCTTTGCTCAAGCAAATACTTGAGACTTTGATGATCAATCTTAATCACAAAATGGTGCCCTTCCAAGTAATGCCTCCACTTTTGCACAGCTAAAGGAATTGCATGTATTCCTTTTCATAAATCGACAGCTTCTGATTCTTGGGACCCAAGGCTTGACTAAGATAGGCCAATGGCCTCCCATTTTGTGATAGAATTGCTCCAATCCCTCTGCTACTTGCATCAGTTTCTAGCATAAAGGGAAGATCAAAATTTGGCATCACCAGAACTGGGGCTGAAATCATGGATTTCTTAAGCTGTTTAAAAGCTTCCCTTGCTGAATTAGTCCAATGAAGAGAGTTTTTCTTCAATAAATTTGTTAAAGGCTATGCTATCAGTCTATATGCAGTTATGAATCTTCTATAATAACCAGTTAAACCCAAGAATCCTCTCAATTGTTTAACTAACTTTGGCTCCGACTAATCCTCAATGGCCTTAATCTTGTTGGGATCAGTTGCAACTCCCTTACCAGTGACAATATGACCCAAATACTCCACTTGGCCCTTGGAAAAAGTACACTTAGAAAGCTTGGCAAACAATTTATGTTGCCTCATAACCTTATACACCTTCTCCAAATGAATTAAGTGCTCTTGTAGTGTATGGTTGTAAACCAAAATATCATCGAAGAGCACTAGCACAAACTTCCTCAAGTATGGCTTGAACACGGAGTTCATCAAAGCTTGAAATGTAGCAGGAGCATTGGATAGGCCAAAAGGCATCACAACAAACTCATAGTGGCCATGGTGAGCTCTAAAAGCTATATTTGGAATGTCTTGCTCTTGAACTCGAATTTGGTAGTACCCTTGCCAGGTCTAACTTGGAATAATACCAAGAATCATGAAGTTCGTCCAAAAGATCATCAATGATAGGTATGGAAAACTTGTCCTTAACTGTCATTGCATTGAGCTGCTGGTAGTCCATGCACATTCTAGAAGATCCATCCTTCTTCTTTACCAATATTACAGGCAAGGCAAATGGACTATGACTGTGTCTTATGAACTTTGTTTGAAGCAACTCCTCCCCCTGCCGTTCTATCTCGTTCTTTTGAGAATGAGGGTACTTGTACGGCTGCAAATTCACTGGATTGGTTCCATCTTTCATAGGAATAGTATGATCAAAACTCCTCCTTGGAGATAACACAACAGGCTGCTCGAATAGGTCACTATATTTTTGCAGTAGAGAATCCAAGACTGCATCAAAATCATCTTGAGCCACTTCAGGAACAGCTGTGACAGAATAAAGCTATCCCACGCACTGATAAGCCCTCTTCTTGAGCAACTTCTGCAGGCCTTTACCCTTCATCAACTGAAGTTGTCCCTACTCAACAATCCCCTTCAATTGAATCTGCTCTCCGTTTCTCTCAAAAGATACAGCAAGCTGAGCAAAATCAAAGAGAATGGGGCCAAAAGTTCTCATCCAATCACCCCCCAATACTATGTCACAACCGCCCAACCTCAGCACCCTAAAATCATACTCAAACTTATGCCCTTGCATCTTCCAACTAAACGCCTTACACTTGGTATGAGTCAAGATGGAATTGCAATCAACAACGGTGACAGATAAAGGACTGGTTTTAATCAACCCTTGTCCGACAGCTCTAACCACCTAAGGATCCATGAAGCTGTGTGTACTACCACTATCAATGAGTATCAACAATTCCCTCTATCCCACTCTCCCTTTGATCCGGATGGTGTTGTGAGCACCACTCCCTATTAAGGCCTTCACCAAGATATCCACACCGTTCTCCTCCTCAAATTCTTCCTCCAGTCCCGAATTATCTTCCATAGTCTCAATGATATCACCTGCTTCCTCATCTTCAGCAGCTTCAACCCCCAAAGTTGCCATTAGATATTTGGGATCACACTTGTGCCCAAAGAAATATCTTTGATTACACTTATAGCACAGCTTTTGAGGCTTCTTTTCGTCATTAGTGCTTCCTCTATTGAAGGCTTGAGAAGGTCTTGAAGAAATGCTTCCAGTGCCAACAACCTTTCCTTTAGCAGAATTAAAAGGATTTATCACTGTGCTCTCCACCTTCCTAGCTTTGGAATAAGCTTGGGACAATTTTTCTGGTTCGAAAGCCTTCACCATGTGCTTGATTTTAGGCTTGAGCCCACTCACAAAACTGGATATATAATACGACTCTGGAGCCTCTGGATAAACATTGAGCATGCGTGCTCTCAGTCCTTTAAAGCGCCTCATATAGTCCTTCACTGAAGAAACCTGAGTCACCTTATTGAAGTTATCCACTACCTCACTCACATCTTCATCTCCAAATCGATCACAAAGTTCATTTGCAAACTCAGTCCAAGATATTGCTGGATTGCTTCGCATCAAACTATAATACCAAACCTCCAAATCACCATGCAAATAAACCGCAACTAGCTCAAACTTTTCATGCTCTTCAATATTGTAAAAACAAAAGTATCTTTCACCCAATTCCTAATCCGTGATTGAGGCAATGTCCCATCGAAAGGCTCTAAATCTACTCGAGGTTATCTAAAATTATTGCTCCTCGAGCTAGAATTACCCTCACTGCTTTCATCAGGTGTTGGACTCAATTCTGAAGGCCTTTCTTGTTGGCTAGCATCAGGTGTTGGCCTCGGTTCTAGTGGCCTTACCTGCTAGCTAGTAGGATGAAGTATGCCTACACCAGGAGGCTGCTGCTACCTCACAAAACTCTACTGGAAATTGGATATCTGCTGCGAAATTTCCTTTGAAATGTGCTGAGACTATGTCTCTAATCTCCGCTTAATGTTCTGATGCATAGTTTGCATCATATTTTGCATTCCAGCCATCATTTGATCCCAGTGATCATTTTGATTAACTCCACCATCAGCACCAGTAACTGCTGCAGCATAAGTAGGAGGATTTCCAGCTACATTATTGGCTGCATTTTAAGCATTGTTAGCACGAGTTGTAGATAGAATCGTTTATGTCTAGCCAGATTTCAGCTCAAACTCAATTTCAGCATGATTAAGTCTGAGATCCTTGCAATTCGATCAAATTGAACTCAATTTGAATCCGATCAATCAAGAATGCAAGGCTCTGATACCAAATGTTATAGTCCAAGAAGAATCTTGGCTACAACCTAGGTGAGATAGAGGTTAGATGAGAAATGAAGTGAAAGGGAGATGAGAATAGAGAGAGAATCAGAGATGAGAGAGAGAAACTATCTCAAGAGAGATGTTATATTTCATTGAATGAATGAATCTTATAAGAACACCATTATTTATACTCTTACAAGATATAAAATTCAAACAATGAATCAAGACACAAACTAAACACTTAGCAAAGAATCAGCCACAAAAATGGACCAAGACTTAACCGCCAAAGACCAAAGCTCAACTAACATTCCCGCCTAAAACCACTTGAACAGCTAAACATCTCCGAGCTACGACATATAGCTGACAAGATTGGTGATCCTTTGTCACATCCTTACTATTCTTGGCAACATGGGTATTTATGCTACCATGGCCGCTTAGTCGCTGGTAACGATACTGGTCTTTGGAACTCTATTTTCTTATGGCTCCATGATTCAGTCTAGGGTGGTCATTCCGCGGTCGAGGCCACATACCGTTGCATCCGTACTCTATTCTATAGGCCCGACTGTTGACACGATCTCCATGCGTACATTCGATAATGCTTGGTTTGCCAGCAAAGCAAGTATGACACATCAGCTCCAGCCTCTTCTTGTTCCTACGGTAGTGTGGAGCAGCATTTCTATGGATTTTGTCGAAGGGGTTACCTCTCTCGGGTGGTCACTCCGTGATTCTGGTCGTTGTTGACAGGCTTACAAAGTATGTTCGCTTTCTCTCATTGGCTCATCCATATACCGCGGCTGGGGTCGCTCAGTTATTTTTGGACCATATTTACAGATTACATGGCCTTTCAGACAACATCATCATTGACTGGGACCTGAATTTTACTAGCACTTTCTGGCACGAGCTCTTCTCTCGGTTG
The DNA here is from genome assembly GCA_018398585.1 of Simmondsia chinensis. NCBI lineage: Eukaryota > Viridiplantae > Streptophyta > Magnoliopsida > Caryophyllales > Simmondsiaceae > Simmondsia > Simmondsia chinensis. Next base: position 14,589,503 of record JAGTTD010000007.1, read on the forward strand.
GGTACTTATCTCAACCTCTCATCCTTTTATGATCTCCAATTAGACGGGCAGACAGAGGTCCTCAACCATTATTTAGAGACTTATTTACGCTGCATGGTGAGCGACCGACCCTATCTTTGGCATGATGGCTCCCGCTAGCTGAATGTTGGCATAACACTACCTTTCAGTCTGCTGCTCAGGCCACTCGCTTCGAGTTGCTCTATGGTTAGGGCCTGCAGATTCATTTGCCCTATCTTCCGAGCGAGTCCATTGTGGAGGCCGTGGATCGTACCTTGGCGGCCCATGAAGAAATCACTCAGAATCTCCGCCATCATTTGTTTTGGGCACAGAATAGGATGAAGCAACAAGCCGATCGTCATCGGGTAGACCGCGAGTTTCAGATTGACGACTATGCCTAGTTGAAGTTACAATCTTATCGACAACAGAGTGTAGCTTCTTGTTTTGGACCGCATAGGGCCTGCGACCTACCATCTCGACTTACTTACCCACGCTTCAATCCACCACACGGTCCATGTATCCCTTTTGAAGCGGTGTCTCTCCATTCCAGCTACCAGTATTCCACTTCCTAACGTTTGATCTCTTGTTGCTGCCCTGCCTCAGCCTTTAGCGATCCTCGACCATCGAGTTGTCAAGCGCCATCGCATCACCTCTACTCAGTTCATTGGTCTGGCCATCTAGCCGAGGACGCCACTTGGGAGTTCCTACACCACTCTCAGCTTCACTTTCCCACATTTGACCCTCGGGGACAAGGGTCATCTCGTGCCGGAGGCATTGATACGGTTAGTCATGAGCCTAACCCCGAGGCTGCTTCATTGAGTGCCACACGTCCTTAATGAGGTGATATGTCTATTCATCTCACATTGTTTTTGTTTATAAATAGTGGGTTGTAATTAGGGAGAATTAGAGTGGTGTGAGGTTTCTTTCTCTCCCTCCCACAAGATCTCCTTTTTTTTTTTTGGGAGGGGGGAAGAAGTTTTTCCTATATTTCCCTCCACTTTCTTATACTTATAGCTCTAATAATATATACATATATACAAATTATACAAATAAGGTAGTTGTTTATTGTCATGTAGGCCCGATATATTGCGTGTTTTGTGACCCGATTTGATTGATTTGAGCGTCTTTGATTCAATTTCGTATTAGGAGTGTATATATATATATATATATATATAATATTTGATTAAGCTTATGTCCTTTATGTTTAATTTAGGTCCAACATTTTATTATCCAATTTTATATCCTAACAATTCATTAGTTCTCCATTTAATGCAGTAACAACATGATTATATTTTTTTTTGAATAACTAATAGCAAACTGATTATTTTTATTTCTGACAATATTGAAAGCTCAGCGTGAAAGGTTGGCAATTGTGTGAAACGAGACCTTACTCAGTAGATAATCCCATCCGTCACATTGAGAGAGATGTGATAAAAAAATTAAAAAAGAAAAATGGAGACGAAAATGAATTTGTTAGGGACGGTCCCACAAATCTACGGTTCTTCGGTAAAATCTACGACCAAAGCAAGTTGCACACATCTGGACCGTACTGGACCCACAGACCCTGAAGTAGAGTGCAACGGTTTCAAGCCACGTGTATTATGTTCCACAGCACAGTCCTTTCTTCGAAATGAGACGCTTTAAAATTGTAAAATACTAAATTTTGAAAATTTAAATATTTAATTTATGATTATTAAAAGCAAAAGTCCTTCTCCATTATAATAAACTAGTTATTATAATTTTAATTATGTTAATTGGAGTTATGTTATCAATTTAATTTTCAAATTTAAATTTATGTAAGATTATTAATAAAGTCATGAATGGTATTAAATTTAATTAATAAGTAGACTTATACTGATTTATTTGTATCTAATATGATTCACCTTTACAAATTATATTAATAACTTAACATAAATTTAACAAAGTATTAAATTGACTCAATATAAATTATGAATGGATTAAGTTCACACTATTAAAAATATAAAAATTAATTGACATACAATATACAAAGGACTTTTGGTGTAATTAATACTTTAATATATATATATATTTGAGTCGGTTCCGGAAATAATGCTGAAAAATAAAAAAATAAAAAAAATAATGCTGAAAAAAAAAATCCAAATCTACTGTTGATCCGCGTTTACAAAATGCGGCTATACTGAACCGCATCGAGGTGAGGCGTTTAAAATGCATAAAAAGCGCGTCTATAAAACGCGTTTTATATTTAAATAAAACGCATTATAAAACGCGGTTCATAGAGCAATAAATCGCGTTATAGGAACGCTGTTTACCCATAAACCGCATTTACTAAATGCGGTTTAGGTAATAACCGCGTTTACTGAACGTGGTTTACTCACAGTACGCACAAACACCGTTTTCATCGCTTACAGTCGCCATTATGCTGCAATTCGTGATGATCGTCACATTGATCCCATGTTCCTCTCAATGAAGCTCCAACATTATAAGTGGAGGTGGTAAGAAATCAGGAAAAGTTATCAATTAAATGCTATTAATTCAGTAGTGATCAAATAGCTACGACAATGATACTTAAAGATCTCCGGCGTATAAAGCAGAAGAAGGACGACAGCGGATGACATGACCGGCGGTGAGTAGGGGTGTAAACGAACTGAGCGTTCAATGAACTACTCGTGTTCAAAATCAATTAGAGCTCGTTTGTGCTCATTAGGAGAGCTCGATAGCTTAACGAGCCAAGTTCGAACAGGGGGTGCTCGGCTCGCTATCGAACAGTTTGATAAGGGCTCGATAAGAGCTCGTTAAGGGGCTCGATACAAGCTTGTTAAGGGCTCGGCTCGACTCATTGCGTTTGACCATATTAAACCGCGTTCATATGACGCGGTTTTTATTATGGTAAACCGCTTTATCAAAACGCGGTTCTTATTACAGTAAACCGCTTTACCAAGATGCGGTTCTTATTATTGTAAACCGCTTTATCAAGACGCGGTTCTTATTATTGTAAACCGCTTTATCAAGACGCGGTTCTTATTATTGTAAACCGCGTTACTAAGACGCGGTTTTTATTATGGTAAACAGAAACGCGGTTTTTATTCATCTGAAACGCGTTTTCTTAACGCGGTTTACTATAACCGCATTTTGTAAACGCGGTTCAACAATAAATATGAAAATTTTTTTTTCAGCATTATTTTTTTATTTTTTTTTTTTATTTTTCAGCATTATTTCCGGAACCGACTTTATATATTTAGTTATATAATGTAAATTACTAAATTGTAAATTAATATTATAATGATTTGTTGTAATTAATTATTATTTTTTTTAATAATAAGATCTATAAATTATATATATCTTTCTAAAATAGGATCTAAACTCTCCCTAGCCAAAATTCACCGTCCATCTCCTCTTAAAGAGCCTTTAAAAAGGGGTCAGAATCCATTTTTGAGGTACACCCCAAGATGAAGCAGAGTCCCCAGCCCAGCCGTGGTGGCCCCCGTAGCCGTGGTGGTAGCCGCCCGATATATCCGCCGATGCGGGGTCAATTGAAAAAGGTGCTTTTGAAAGATATGGTGCAGTTTGTGGCTTCTCTGATACTGGCCATCAAGAATGATCCCCATGGCGAAAGTCCAGAGATGACACCTTAACATCCTTACAAAGTCATTCTCATTGCTATTATGTCATTGTATAAAAGAGGTCTCGTTATTGTCAATGCTCTTGTAATAATATTACCGAAGATCTAGATCATTGTGTTCTACTGCTTGTGTGATAGTAATATGAAGTAGTAGCTTAGCATACGTTGTATCACATTACATGGCATATTTTCTTTGTAAGCTTCGTGATATTGAATTGCAAAGGAGTTGTTTGTTGTTAAATTGAGTTTCATGGATGACTTGTTTTCTTCAGAATACTTGTCACTTTTTTTCCACAAAGGTCAAGGGAAGTTCAAATTGGGATCATCAAATGGCACAAATGGAGTAGTTGTGACCACATGCTGTAAGGTTTATGCCTCAAATTTTTAAGTTCTAAGAGGAAGCGTGCAGAGAGTCCCCCTATCAATCGAGAGAAGGATCCGATCGATCAGGAATGTCACGTAAATGATGAGGCCTGCAGAGTGCGCACCGATCGATCAGTGAACTACCGATGGATCGGGACGCCCCGATCAATCGGGAGTCTGACTTTACACAGGGCTATAAATACAACCTCAGGTTTCACGTGTAAGGTATCCAATTCATAGTGAGCGCCCCGTCATGAGAGAGAGAGAGAGAGAGAGAGAGAGAAGGAGAAGTGATTGTAATTCTTTTATTCGCAAATCAATAAAAGTTTCCATCTCTGCCTGTGGTTTTCTCCCCTCTCGATTGTAGAGGGGTTTCAATGTAAATCATTGTATGTTTTGGTTTTGTATCTCTTTTATATGTATTTGCTTCTCGTTTGTCGTAGTATTTGATTCGAATTAAGCACTTGGGATTCCGCATTTTCTCACAAATTGGTATCACTATGACGTCAGTGATTAGATATGAAGTAGAGAAGTTTGGTGGTCAAGGGAGTTTCAGTTTATGGCAAGTTCGCATTAAAGGTCTCTTGACACAGAATGGCTTGAAGAAAGCACTGGATGGAAAAGAGAAGAAGCCGAAGAGTCTATCACAATAGGAGGAGTTAGATGAGAAGGCACTTACAGCTATTCAAATGTGTCTCATAGATGATGTTCTGACAGAAGTCTTGGACATGAAAACCACTAAGGAGTTGTGGGAGAAGCTACAGGAGCTGTTCTTCTTCAAATTGGTCTCCAATAAACTCGCAATCAGGCGCCGGTTATTCACGTTTTGTATGTCGGAAGGTACATCTCTTAAGAATCATCTTAGCGAGTTTAATTCAATAATTCAAGAATTGAAGGAATTGGATGATACCCCTGAGGACGAGGATCAGGCCATGTTGTTATTGTGTTCACTCTCAAATTCTTATAAAAGCTTTGTAGAAAGCAAGATATATGGTGGTAGGCCAACTATCACTATTGATGAGATTAAAAGAAACCTAGTAAGTAAAGAGAGAGTTGATAGAGAACTGTCTGACTCTGTGAATAACTCTGGTAATGGGTTATTTGTGAGAGGTAGGACTGAGACTAGAGAGTATGAAGGTGGAAAAAAGTCTAGGTCTAAATCTAGACATAAGAACATGTCGTGTAACTTCTGTCACAAGAAGGGGCACATAAAGAAAAACTGTTACAAGCTTAAGAATAAGTAGAAAGAAAATAACAGGAATGACCGTAATAGAGGTGATAAGTCCGCCAAGGCTAGTGTAGTTGAAGATAAGGGAGATGCTGATGTCCTATTAGTAACCAAGTCACAGACTAGGTCCATAGATAAGTGGATCATGTATTCGGGTTGTTGTTACCATGTTTGTCCTGACAGAGACTGGTTCACCACTTATCAGTCAATTCAGGGCGGGGTAGTCTTGATGGGCAACAATGCCGCCGGTAAGGTGATGGGTATTGGAATAGTTCATGTGAAGATGTTTGATGGTGCTATCAGGACAATTAGCGACGTGAGACACGTTCCAGACTTAAAAAAGAACCTTATCTCTTTAGGTACCCTTAAGTCCAATGGGTACATGTACAAAGCTGCAGGTGGAGCTATAAGGGTCAATAAAGATTCATTGATTGTGATGAAGGGTAGAGTAGAAGGGTAGAAACCTTGTATGAGCTTGTAGGTTCTACCGTGATAGGGACAGTGGCTGTTTCTACATTATCTATGACAGATACAGAGATCACTAAGATGTGGCACATGAGATTGGGCCATATAAGTGATAAAGGGCTGTCAGAGTTGAGTAAGAGGGGTCTGTTATGTGGTCAGTTAACTAGACTGATGGATTTCTGTGAGCACTGTGTATATGGGAAGTAGAAGAGAGTCAGCTTCAAGCAGGCAGTGTATCAGACTAAAGGAATGTTGGACGATATACATTCAGATTTGTGGGATCATCCAGAGTTGTTTCCAAAGGAGGTTCCAAGTACTTACTAATGTTCATTGATGGTTTTTCAAGAAAATTTTTGGTCTATTTTCTTAAGTAGAAAAATAAAGTCTATGAAGTCTTCAAGAAGTGGAAGACACTACTTGAAAAACAAACAGGGAAGCAGATAAAGAGGTTGAGGACTGATAATGGTCTTGAGTTTGTTGAGGGTGATTTCATCAAATTCTGTGAGAATCAAGGCATTGTAAGACACAGGACTTATACAGGTCAACCTCAGCAGCACGGAGTGGCAGAAAGAATGAATAGGAGTTTACTGGAGAAGGCTCGGTGTATGCTTTCAAATGTAGGCTTAGGGAGAGAATGGTGGGTAGTGGCAGTTAACATGGCTTGTTATCTTGTGAATCGATCTCCTCATTCATTGCTTCAGTTGAAGATTCCAAAAGAGGTGTGGTCTGGTTCTCCTATTGATTATTCTTATTTGAAAATATTTGGTTGTCCTGCTTTTGCTCATGTTAATGATGGAAAGCCTGAGCCTAGGGCCAAGAAGTGTGTCTTTCTGGGTTATACATCAGGTGTGAAGGTATATCATTTATGGGATCCAAAATCTCATAAATTTCTGACTAGTAAAGATGTTACATTTAATGAGTCTGCTTTATTACATCCGCCACACACGCCCTCCTTAGTTCATGAATCAGTTCAGGCGTAGAAGCCTGATGAAAGTGAGATACAGTCAGAAAGTTCTAATCAGCAGCAGGCAGTTCATTTTGAGAGTATGCAGGCACCAACAGTACAAGTTTCTGAGGATTATAAAACAGAAACAGGTCAACATGTCGAGCAGTATACAATTGCAGGTGGTAGGTAGAAAAGGCAGATTAGGCCACCACGGAGATATGGTTATGAGGAGATGATAGCTTATGCCATTAGTATAGCTGAAACAGTTGAAGACAGTGAACTGTCTTCATATTCAGAGATTGTATCGAGATTTGACTCAGATAAGTGGCTTATGGCCATGCATGAAGAGATGGAGTCTTTGAAGAAGAACCATACTTGGCAGCTAGTCAAGCCTCAAACAAGAAAAAGAGTCATTGGGTGCAAATGGGTCTTCAAACGAAAAGAAGGCATTCCTGGAGTGGAAGATGCAAGGTACAAGGCTCGGTTAGTACCAAAAGGCTACGATCAGGTACACAGTGTTGATTTTCATCATATTTTCTCACCTGTTGTTAGACATTGTTCCATACGAGCGATACTTGCTTTAATAGCTATGCATGATTTAGAGCTTAAGCAAATAGAAGTTAAAACTGCATTTTCGTATGGTAAGCTAGAGGTGAGTATTTACATGCATCGGCTTGAAGGCTTCGTTGTTGAGGGAAAGGAAGATCATGTTTGTTTATTGAAAAGATCTTTGTATGGTTTGAGGCAATCGCCAAGACAGTGGTATAAAATGTTTGATCAGTTTATGATCAGTCACCGGTTCTTCAGAAGCAAGTATGACAGTTGTGTGTACTTCAGGAAGACAAATCCAGGCTCTTTTGTTTATCTTCTATTATACATTGATGATATGTTAATTGCAGCTAAGGACATGATAGATGTTGATGATTTGAAAGCAATGTTGAAAAGCGAGTTCAAGATGGAAGACTTAAGAGCAGCTAAGAAGATTCTTGGCATGGAGATCAGTAGGGACCAAAAAGCAGGAAAGTTGTACGTGTCTCACGAGAAGTACATTGAGAAGGTTCTGGAATGATTTCACATGAAGGATGCCAAACCTGTTAGCACTCCCTTAGCAGCTCATTTCAGGTTGTCATCATTGGATTCATCTCATACTGAGGAGGATCTCAGGTACATGTCACTTATCCCTTATTCTAGTGCTGTTGGTAGTATTATGTATGCAATGGTATGTACTCGTCCAGATATTGCTTATGTTGTGAGCAAAGTGAGTAGATACATGGCAAATCTAGGAAAGAGCATTGGCACTCTGTCAGATGGATTCTCAAGTACTTACGTGGCACTTCTGATGTTTGTTTGGAATTTGGGAAGAGTAAATGCTGTTTAGTGGGGTATGTTGACTAGGACTATGGTGGAGACCTCGATGAGAAGAAATCTACGTTCGGTTATGTGTTTAGTTTGGGAGACAGTGCTATCAGTTGGAGAGCTTGTCTACAATTAGTTATTGCAGAGTCGACTACCGAGGCCGAGTATATGGCAGTTACAGAAGCATTTAAGGAAGCTGCTTGGTTAAGAGGTTTGATTAGTGAGATCAGTGTTGATCAAGGTGCTGTTGGAGTTTATTGTGATAGCCAATCAGCGATTCACCTTGCTAAAGATCAGATGACGCATCATGACAGAACGAAGCACATTGATGTCAAGCATCATTTTATTAGAGATATGATTGATGAACGGAAGGTGGCGTTGAAGAAGATTGGTACTGAAGATAATCCAGCAGATATGTTCACTAAAGTTCTTCCCGGCAGGAAATTCAAGCATTGCTCAAATTTAGTTGGAATTACAGTTTAAGTTTGTTAACCTTGGTGTGGGGTTGTTATTGGAGAAGGTGGAGATATTTTATTTCAGTGATCGAATTTGAGTCAAGGTGGAGATTTGTTCGGTTTGTGCCTCAAATTCTTAAGTTCTAAGAGGAGGCGTGCAGAGGTCCCCCGATCGATTGAGAGAAGGGGCCGATCAATCGGGAATGTTACATAAACAATCCCACCTGTAGAGAGCGCACCAATCAATCAGTGAACTACCGATCCCCGATTGATCGGGAGTTTGATTTTGCACGAGGCTATAAATACAGCCCTAGGTTTCACGTGTAAGGTATCCAATGCAAAGTGAGCGCCGCTGTCATCATAGAGAGAGAGAGAGAGAGAGAAGTGATTGTAATTCTTCTATTCTCAAATCAATAAAAGTTTCCATTTCCGCCCGTGGTTTTCTCCCCTCTCGATTGGAGAGGGGTTTCCACGTAAATCATTATGTGTTTTGTTTCGTATCTCTTTCATCCGTATTTGCTTCTCGTTTGCCGTAGTATTTGATTCGAATTAAGTACTTGGGATTCTACATTTCCTTACACATACTAATTCTATTACCTCATCAGTTTGTGTCATATAGCAATAAGTTGCTATTTGCTTACCCAAAGATTTCTATTGAAATCACATGATTCAATGTGATATAGGTTAGTATGAAACGTAACTATTTTTAGTGGGATTGTAGTTTTTCCGATAGTGATTAATGTTATACTACTAAGAAGTTAACAAGTTAAAAATAGAATCAAACAAAAGGGAAAATGGAAAAGACTTGAAAGGAATTTGACACCCAAGTATGTATGTAAAGGACGATAGAAGGAAAAATGTGAAGGTTTGAAATTTCTAAAGGAGGGAGTGCAAGTAAAAATGTGATGCAAATCGGTTTAAAGATCTTACTTGAGGAATTAGAAGACAAAATTCTTTCTAAGAACAAATTTCTTCAAGGGGACACACGAATGACAAATGCAAATGACTTATAGAAGTAGGCAGAGTTTGATTTAAAGTAAAAATAGCTTTTATAGTTGGATTATTATTAGGAGTAGCAGAATTTGATTTAAAGTGAGATCACTTCTTAGAGTTCAATTATTATTATAAGTAGAGTTTTTTATGCCTATAAATAGGTCATTAGTTCATTGTTTTAGATAGCTTTTAATCATCGAAATATTTTGATAGGTTCTATATTTTGAGCTGATATTTGTAGTTTTTATTTTGAAAGACTAAAAAAAATTACATAGCTCATCTTTAGGTTATTGCTCCAGTATTTTTAAAATTAACAAGTCTTAGTAAAATCCTGTCAAAACAGCATCGTTCGATACTATCATCGGGTTAGAGATACCCTATCCTTTCCACCACCAGTCGTCGAGGTTCGAGGCTATAAGTCAAATCTTTACGATTTGCATTAAAATATTAGGAAAAATAATAAAACGAGAACATACAGATGTGAAAATCGAACAAAGGTAATGAAACAACACAAAATTTTTACATAGAGAACCATCTGCTAATGAGAGGTAAAAAGCACAGGACCTAAACGGGTACCTCATCCACTGTGAAATTTAAGAAATAACAATATCTAACTATAATCTGCAAACCCCATATTACAATTATCATCATCATCAATGTGACTATTATTAAAAAAATAGGGGGAAGAGTAATTATAACTTATCTGAAAGAATGAATATTGTTGTCGCGCTGTGAAGTTCATCACTGCCCTAAAGTCATTTATGCCCACGCATTGATACAACGAGACCAAATGCCACTCTGACTGCTAGGGTTAACATGAATCCACCACCATAGTGTGCTCTAGAGTGGAGGATTAAAATACGCTACAATTACTCAAAAATTTGACGAAATTTAGAACCAGAAAAAGGCACTAAAATTTCTTTGAGAGGAGAGAGCCGAGACTTTAAGAGAAGAAAATGAGAATAATATTTCTTTTAGCAGTGAAGGAGAGAAGGGGCATTTAAAGACCCAAAAAATGGCCCCACGAAGTATGTAGTGGAGAGAAATCTGGTTATAGGAGAAAGAAACGTGCGATATGCAAATAATGGAGAATAATATCGCTCAATCAACTAAGGATAGCACGAAGACCAGTTCAAATTTACAACGAAAAAAATTAAAGTTATGAACATTAGAAAGAAGGGTTGGGCCTCTCTACCCCAACACACTTTACCATGTGAACTAAAAGAGGGAACTTATTAAAAAGGCTCCCCTTTTCTAATTATCTATGCAGGAAAATTTCCAACTACAAGACTTCAAACTTTTTGAAGCATGTGCAACAATCCCCCACATGATTCAAAATTTTGAAAAGAAAGTTTTCCCTAAGCAATAGAAACTACACTTGACGATACTAATGTCTTTTGCACTTGAATCAATACCTAATAAGTATGTATGTCCCACAACCTTTCATGTAAACGGGTCTTCAACCTAAGAGGTCCTTGTGAGGTGCACAAATACCCACTTTATGTGATTCCAACATTATGATGTATTGTGCGAACAAGACTTGTGTTATGATCCGAGAATCCGAGGCATGAACTCGTGGTGGCTGTGATGCTCTCCTGCTGCTATGCTGTTGTTGTTAGCATGTGTGTCTTGCATTGGTGGCTGTCTTGCAGCCATATGACGATCGTTTGGTATAGGAAAGATGTATTAGTTTGTTGAAATTGTATCTAGATTGAGTCTTGATGTAAGTAGTTGCTTAAGTCTCTTGTAAGTCATGTAATAAGTGAGCTTTAGTGTGGTCTTGTTTAGGAGGCCAACGTCCGGTCAAGGTTGGCGGCTAATTAGCTAGTTGGTGGTTAAGTCGGTTAGCTCCTTGGTCCAAATGCAATGTATCTCTAGATATTTTTAGTCTAAGCCATCCTAGAAGGAAGTAGTATAAATAATGGCTCTAGCTTGTATTCAATAACACTTTTGATGAATGAATTTGATATCTTTTGATATCTCTCTCTACTTCTCCTCTCCTTTCCCTTCTTATCTCATCTAAACTTTATATTCTCTTCTCATCTCATACTCTAATTATCCCAACCAAGGTTAAGGCTCAAGAGCAATATTTAAAACCTTAACAATTGGTATCAGAGCCTTGATTTGGCTTCCGAATCAGGCTCATATCCAAAAAAAAAAAAATTAAAAAATCTGATTGATTATGTTCCAATTAATCAATAAAAATAATTGTGATACAAATTTAGTTCAGATTTTGTGATCAGAATTCAATTATGAATTTTGAAGTTGTAGTTGGCGGTTACTGCTGTGCTGAACTGCAAGTGCCTAGGAGTTGCTTCAGTTGGGATTAGAATTGATTGAATTACATTGAACATAGGTTAATTGATCAGTATTTGTTAAGTACACTCAACATCGGAGCTGATTCATATTGAATTCAGAAGATTCGATCAAGCATCACCTACTGAATTTTAGTGCAGAAGCAAAATATCAGTTGCTGAAGTTATGTGCAAAGCGTAATTGATCTAGATCAAACATTCAATTGATCTGTCAGAAGAAGTGAAAGTGAAGCTATTTGATCCACATTACTCTTGATCAACATCAAAAGATCAGGAACAAGCTGATTTGAGGTTTATTCATATTCTACAATTCAGAAATTGAAGATTGAGGTAACTACTTTCTGAATTACAAGTTCATATTCGATCCGAATCTGCTTTTGTGCTGGATTGTGATGAAATTGTGTTGCTGAGCATATACGTGGTGAGAATACATCAGAATCGGCATTTGATTCTTAAGAATTATATGTTATTAAGTCGAAATTTGCTTAGGCGAAAAGTCTGACAACGAACCGAGCACCGAAGTGTTGAAATCCGAATTTGTTCTTGAAGATTTTGGTGAATCGTGTGTTTAAATCACCATTACAGACAAAGATCGAACCTATTTCAGATTCTTAGTCTAGATTATTCAAGAAAACATCATTGTCAGAAATTCTTCAAGTTAGGGTTTGTTAGAACTCTCGGTGTGCGAAAATCTGCATATTAGGGTTGTAATCCGTGATGATTGTGGAATTGATAGCAGTGGATTGTTGTGTGAACGAAGGAGTACAATTTCATAAAGCAATCGATTGTTGAAGAGTTGCAAAACAAGTTTCACATTTCTGCGATTTTCGAACTTGTATTCTGCGACCTAAGCTGATTCCAGATAGAAATTGTTGTTCATTGCAATATGGCTGATGGAGTGAGAACTCGATCGGAAGCTGGTGTAAATGTTACAATCGGACCTCAATATCTTACTACCGATCTTCTTTGGGACATAAAGAAGCAGAATGACAACATTCACAAATTGATAAAAATGCAGCTGTTATATCTGGAAAAATATTAGAGTAAAGAAGATCGTTTGTAGCAAAATGAAGCAAAGCTTGTGAAGTCGTAGGATCCGATTAACAATCAAGAGTTCAAGGTCGAGCACAAAGAGGAAGTTGCAGTAGAGACGATTGTTGTTGAAGATGAATCCGACCACGACAATGCCGAAATTGATGAACACAAGCTAGACAAACCTGAGTTTGAACAAGATGATCCTTATGAAGACTCCTTGCTAGAGTTAGAGTATCTTGATGATGTTGAGGCACAGCATGACAGGCATCCGGAATGGGAATACGATTTCACGTCATGAGAATGATAAAGAATGCAAAGAGTAAAGTGAAGAGGAATCATCTTAATGACGCATTGAAAGATTTTTGGGGAAAAATGAAGTTTACTAAGCAGAAATTGAAGCATGACAAGTCAGTGATCGAGTCATGGTCTTCCAAGGATGATTCGATGCTACAAGTGGGCCACTATGAAGTCCTTACAAGCAATCGAGCAGAAAGCTATGCAGAATCGAATTATTCTGCTGAAAAACTTGATGCTATTGCTGTTAGTCCACTAGATACATCGTCAAATCAGTTAAGAAATACTCCATGGCAAGTTGGAAAGCAGGATCGAAGTACCGTCACTGCTGAGCAATCTCATTTAGCTGGGGAAGTTGAGGTTACAGCAGAATGAACAATGGAAGCATCACAAAATGTGTTAAGCACTTGGCCATGGCATTTTAATACTTGCCATCAGCAATGGCTTTGCATTGGTAGTGATTTAGATGAAGCAAAACAAGGTTCACGGAGTGGAGAATTGGTGTGTTCAAATACACATTCATATGACCAGTTGCCTCATAATCCGGAAGAAGATTTTCAAGTTTATATGAAGCCGAAAAGAGTTGATTCTCTGTTGAAAGGTATTAATCAAGCTGCGAGAGTGCGTTTCAAGGTCCAACAAAGGAGTAGACTTGTGTCTACACAAGCAATTGAGCTGTTGGATGTGTATAAATTCTGTAATATGCTGAAACAGAATTCTATGCAGCCCAAAATTAGTACAACTGGTGCTGTAACTGATATATTTAGAGTTGGAAGTCCCCTTGATCCGGGAAAGAATGAATTACAAGTGTTTGGAGAAGTTAGGCATTTGATGCTACTGTGGGATGTTGACGAATGCGATGTTGGTACAAACATTGGTGGAAAAATGGTAGAGGTTGTGGATCATTGCGAAGTTAATGTCAAAGCTAGTTGTGAAGACAGGAATTATACATTTTACAAGCTGCATAATTCTTGTGACAATGAAGTTTCCATTGTACCGGAATTGGTGTTGTTCCGGTTCATACAAAAGCATTTACTTGAAGGGATGATAATTGTTGTTAGTGGTTTGAAGAACTGTGGATGGTTTGAGGAGGTGTTTGGCCTCGGGTATGACCTCACAATTGGTGCGCAAAGCCAAGTAAAGACCAAGTTGATAGCATTAGAAAATAAGAACCAACAGCAACTGAAGCTCCCTGATCTGGTGCAGAATCTGAGTGTGTGTGGTGTGATTTGTTGTGGGTGTTCCGAATGAAAAAATCATATGCATAAGCTTCAATATCTTCTCAATGTTTGGATGGAAAAGATCAATGCAACTTCAAGGGTAATTCTAGCTGAAATTGGAGTGCACATCAGCAACAAAGTTTGGAGCAAAACAACTCAGATTTTGAAGAAGTTTAAAGCTGTTCAAGAATTCTGTTGGTCTCTTCACTTGCTATATTTGTTACTCATGCTTGAAAGGGTTGAAAAGGGAGCAGAGCTTGATCATTTGAGGTCTATTTGGTGGTTGAATGAGCTTTGTATCTAGGAAAGACTCGAGAACAGGCTGGAAGTTGTGAGCTACAGCATTGGAAGTGTCGTCTAGAATGTTTTGGGTGTTCAAGTTATGACATTGTGCATTTGGCATTCAACAATGGTTTATGAGCTTCTAATTTGTGTGTTCTATGCAAGAGTTTGGGAAGAAGTGGCTGAAATTTTGAGATCTTACAAGCTTACTCTCAAGATTCCATCAAAGGAAGTTTTGGAGGATGCAGAACACTCTCGGAGAATTTCTTCACTGTCAGTAGTGAATGAGCTGTTCAGATTGAGTTTGGTTGGTGCTATTGTGTCTTTTGGAAGGTGTAATAACTTGTCCACATCAATGAGCCTCCATTTGGACAAGAAACGAGCTGAAATCTATCAATATGAGTTGCATTGGGTTAGCACAGCTGAATTTTTGGGTTCTGCAGCAAATTATGTGCAATTGGATGGCAATCAAGAATTTGTTGAGCATGTTATGAGTTGGTTTAGTATGTGGATGTGTGAGCAATTCAAATTTTGGATAAGATCCAAGATGAAAGATTGGCAGTTGCACTCTTCTTGGATTTAAATGTGTTTGGTTGCCATGATCAAGATTTGGGGCTGTGTCAACTGCAATGGGAAATGCCTACAAGCATATTTTGATGTTGGGTTCTTTTGGTTTGAGTTTGGAAGGCCTCCCGAGGTGTTAAAGGACTTCAAATGCATTTTTGTGTGGTTAATGACATACAAAATTTGTTGGGCAGCATTCTACAAGCTGAAATTCAGAAGTTCTGATGCGTGGGGTGATTCTCAGCAGCAAGACAGTGTTTTGAGCTGTGTTAACTGCATTATGAGGAGCTGTGGGTGTTTTTTTGATGTTTGGTTTGATCAGGGAAGACCTCCTGAATTATGGTACCGAGATAAACAACAAACAATGTGCTGCTGACAATTTAGGTTGAACTGCTTTAGTCATTTGCATCCAGCTGCTGATTTCAGCAAGGGATTCATCACTCCAGCTAATTTTTCATAAGCAATTAGAGTTCTTCATTGTAACAACTCTCTTCTATTCTTGAGGACAAGAATGTTTTCAAGGGGAAGAGAATGTTATGATCCGAGAATCCGAGGCATGAACTCGTGGTGGCTGTGATGCTGTCCTGCTGCTGTTAGCATGTGTGTCCTACATTGGTGGCTATCTTGCAGCCATATGACGGTCATTTGGTCTAGGAAAGATGTATTAGTTTGTTGAAATTGTATCTGGATTGAGTCTTGATGTAAGTAGTTGCTTAAGTCTCTTGTAAGTCATGTAATAAGTGAGCTTTAGTGTGGTCTTGTTTAGGAGGTCAATGTCCGGTCAAGGTTGGCAGCTAATTAGCTAGCTGGTGGTTAAGTCGGTTAGCTCCTTGGTCCAAATGAAATGTATCTCTAGATATTTTTAGTCTAAGCCATCCTAGGAGGAAGTAGTATAAATAGATGGCTTTAGCTTGTATTCAATAACACTTTTGATGAATGAATTTGATATCTTTTGATATCTCTCTCTACTTGTCATCTCCTTTCCTTTCTTATCTCATCTAAACTCTATATTCTCTTCTCATCTCATACTCTCATTATCCCTACCAATGTTAAGGCTCAAGAGCAATCTTTGAAACCTTAACAACTTGTTAAGTCCCTAATAACAACTTGAAACATGGGTACTCAGGAATGCTCTAGAGAGTAATCCTTTACTCTCAATAGAGGATGTTTACCGACCCCACATTCCTGTAGGTGAGTCCATTAGATGTGTTGTCCCACACCATCATAAAAGCTATGAACTACATTAAGAGCTTTCAGCTCATCCTCAACATCATGGCATACCTGACGGAACCTTAAGCCACAAAACGAAATTAACTTGGAAGGGGTTAGTGTGGCTTAATCACAGCTTTCCCAAACTTGACTTCGTTTGACCCATTCAACATCAATAATAACTCCCGAGATGGGTATCCACCAAGATCAAGATTCACATGTGGGCTTAACCCCCATTCCCTTTTCTGTATCATGTCTCACCTTCTCAAAAGGCACTTAGACATGTGTCGTGTTCTTCAAAGGCCTTTAATATAAGCTTCCTTTTTAAAAGTCCTTTAGATATGAGCCACCTTCTTAAAAGGCCTTTATTTAGAAGATCCGTCAAGCAATCTCATTCCTAACTCGAGTGAAAACACGAGTGTCTCTCTACACCATAGCTAAGGCAACATGCCCCTCGCTTACCAAACCCATCAGGGTCTATAGGTAGGTTAGCATCAAGCTCAACCTTCACAAATGGCATTACGGCATTTTACATAAACCAAGGATAGTTCTCTTACCCCCACATTGAGGCCTCTACAACAAGCTGCTAAACAACTGGCACCATGTCTTGCCAACTTCAACAAAAGTGAGTATAACACAATAGTGGAGCACATACCATATCATAAAATCATATGTCCTCCCCAAAGTACTCATATAGTATAGACACAGCTGGACCAAAAAAAAAAATTATATACCGCAAAATATCAATTTTAAATACTATCACAAGAGTGAGACTTCATTATCTCAACTCAATTGGACCATCACCAGTTAGTTTTCAAAAGATCCAAAGCGTCTTTTATCATTCAAACTAAGGCATCCCAAGCATCCGTAGGGCTCTCGAGCCTAAGTGCTAGCATCTTTAAGCTATTCACACTAACTTTGGACGGTCACCACAATAATATTTCCACCATCAAGCTATCGGAGGAACCACAATATTAATCAGGACCGACTACTGTCAAATAATATTTCTCATAGGCACGGTTGCTCACTAAACCCCCCATAATTGAATGTCTCACACTACATTCTTAAGCCATTCAATTTGTTTACCTACTAACTCAAACTTTAAGGTCAATTCAACAGTGTAAGTTTGAGAAGGGTATCCTAAGATAACATGCTTAAATACATAGACATCAGTAGAATAGTTCTCATCAATATCAGACATCCAACTGGCATCAGAATTTCCCTCTAACACAACATGGGATTTGTTACAACATAAAACCCCAACCCGTAGTACATCACTGGTACCTTAACTATTTGATTAGAGCACTACAATACTCATCATTTGGATCAAGGTATATAGATTAGATCTACCACTGACCTATAATTTACCTGGATGAGTGTTTTTCATCAAAATATAATGCTCTCAATCATCTTAGTGTATTTAGCCTGTGACACAATATCACGTTTTTTTTACTTTTCAAATGAATACTAGGGTCATATAGTATGTCATCAAAATGACTAAACTTTCTAAATATTTTCTCCACACAATCAAGGAGTTGAACCATTTAGGTGTTCTAGTACGACAACAACAACAACAACAAAAAACCCATTGCCTTAAGGGCTCCCGCCTGAGTAGAGTCTTGGGGGTGGATGTACACAGCCTTATCCCTTTAAGGTGTTTCCCTCAAGAGAGGCTACTTTCGAGAACCCCTGACCTGAGAATCATAGAAGCATAAACAAAAAGCATGCAAGCATCTAAGTTTAAGAGCAAACAAGCATGAAAGCAAGAGAGCCAAAAAGCAAGAAAGCAAAAACACGGCACAAAGCAAGCAATAGACAACAAAAGCGCATCAAGAGGAATTAGGAGGCATTAAAACAACTCCCCTCTTATCAAGTCACTCAGTCAAATATACATATAAATATAGAGTCCCTAGTGTTATCTAAACTATGCTCCCTAAATGCTAAATCGGCACATCAACTACCTCTATACTAGCCCTCCACTGAGCTCTATCTAAGACCATCTCTTCGTGTAGGTTTAGGTGGTTGAGGTCATGTAGGATCATCTCCATCCAACCCTTCCTTGGCCGGTCTCTTCCTTTCCTCCTGGTCATAGTATGCAGTTGTTCTTTAGGTGTTCTAGTGATTTTCATATAATCATCACGTTTGCCTCATATAGATCTTTCCTATCAAACATAAAGTCAAGAAAGAATTTATAGTATTTACATTATTCACACTCATGCCAAAAAGGGGCATATCATCAACATGATTCTTCACACATTCAAAACGTCACTATAAACAAAATCATACGTGACTAAGGACAGTCAAATTATGACGCCACCATCAAGGGGTTTAATAAAGACTATATAGGGAGTTTCAAACATATAAACTTGGTATTCTACTTAGGAACTTCGAAACCCCTCGGGTTTTTCCATAAAGGTTTCTCCCTTAATATCATAATTGAAGAATTTTGGTTTTTGGTGAACCCCTTGTAAGACCCACTGGCACCTGCTCATAATGAATCCGACTCACTATCAATGGACTCTCTCAAAAAAGGTGCATTTATGGTTTCGTTCTGTCATCAAGGGTTTTAGGTTTTTCCTATACTAGCGATGTGATTATCGAAAAACAAGGTGCTCATGCAAAAGGCAGTAACATAGTCAAGAAAACCTACTTCAGCTAGAGACCTCCACACTTAAATGTAGTGGTTATTAGGTACCTAACCTTCGTAAATTTTGGTTTCTCATTTAGCCTTTAAACAAGGATCTCTAAAAGTGAGTATCAACCACAACAGAGCTTCACCCACAAGGGTAACTTTAGGCTAATAGACATCACATTCATCATGTCAAAGGATGTACCTTCATTGCAATCTCTCTTGAGGAAGGTTTTATCACATTCACCACCTCTATTTGACTTAATCCCTTTGATTTATAGCCTCATTAATTTTCAACTTCTGTTTTATGTTTAAGGAACTTCTTGATAGCCTCATCTTTGAACTTCAAAGGATGTACCTTAGTAATTCGATTAATTATCCACAAACAAGATATAGTACCTTTTTACAACCTATAGTCATGGTATTCTTAAAAGTCACCCAAATTAAAAAAAATGAATTCATGAGGGCTGTAAAAATTTTCAACTAAGATCAAGTTCCCACTTTCGATCCTGACAAGCCAAGAATCTATTCATTCATCAAACAAGCATAAGTTCGACTTCTTTTATTCGTTCTACCATAATTCACATTATGCAAAATTCAAATTAATATAAGGCATTTCACTTAGTCATAGGACTTTTAGGCCTAAGTGGCCATGGTCATCATATTACCCACTTTGGTTCGGGACGGGCACCAAAAGTGGAAGGCCTGCCACAATCCTCTACCACCTGACAGCTTGTATGTCTATGGTACAAGAATGCAAACGCAATAAACTTTTTTCCATAATCAATCCATACAAGCTAAGTATTAGTAAATACAGGTGGACTCCTAATGATCATATGAGGATTATGGTTAAATTAGTTCTTATGTAAGACAAGCATTGTTGCCTTATAGAAGGGCACAACCCCCATGTTTTGCTAGGTTATATCAATATTCACTAGAATGTGATTCTAGCCCATCTTAACAAATGCGAACCATGTGCACTGTTTCACACAAAGATTCAATATAGTAGCATATTTTGTGCACAAACGTAACGATGTGAAACTTCATATCAAAATATGGAAAACCTGATCAAGTTATTTTCATTCAATTTTCCATGAGTTGGATGATATTGTCCTTTAGTCACAAAGTATATGTTGGCAACAATCTATCACACAATATGTCCCCAGTTATATGCCTACTTAGTTTGAAATTGTAACAATATAAATTTTTTGGTATGGACATTAAGTAGGGTTCTTGATCACTTGCTTAACATGGTTTTTTTTTATGTAGACCCAATGGCCTCATTTTGCCTTTTACTCACTTCAAACAGACATTTGGCCCCAATCAATTTCAATTACATATACTTTTCTATGGCAAAAACATGTATTTAAATTAGAGATAAATTCATTGTTAATTATTTAAAAATATAAGTTTTCACCATTTAAATTTTAATTTGGTTAAAGTAGACAATTAACTGAAGTATTATACCTCCATTAATTAGTAAGGGGAAAGATGTGCTAATTTACATCCACAATCACCATTTTCTCTCCACACTGCTGTAACTCCATCCCCCTTCTATCTCTTCTTTTCGCTGCACCCTGTCATCATGCGTAACAACCGTTCAAGACAATTCGTCAACACTGTCAAACTTTGTGTAGCACCACCATCGTTCGATAGCACTAGCCAATGTCGATGTTCGACCCCGGTCACGATTTCCGGAGGAAGTCATCTTCGTTCTACGACCTAATGTCATCGGGGTTGGTGCCATTACAGCACCCCCAGGCGTGAAAGAAAAACCACCGCCAGCCACCGCTGTCATGACATTCAATTTGACATTCACAATATACCATGTCTAATTAATTAATGTATGATATTGTATCGCATAAATTTGACTTTAAATTTTACCGTAAATCACATGAAAAATTATCAATATTTAATTGGCTTTTTTAGATCTAATGAAATAGCAATATTCTAATTACTAGCTTAATCGACTTTAGATTATTGGAAAAATTGGTAGAAGACTAATTAGAACTTATCTGAAAGAATGAACATTGTTGTTGTACAGTGAAGTTCATCACTATCCCATAGTCGTTTATGCCCCGCACCGGTACAATAGGACAAAATGGCAATCCGACCTCTAGGTTAGCACGACATCCACCACTGTAGTATATTCTAAAGTGGCAAATTAGAATACGCCACAATTGCTCATAAATTTGACAAAATTTGGAGAGAAAAAAAGGGCATTGAAATTTCATTGGGGGAGAGAGAGATGAGACTTTAAGACAAGAAAAGGAGAAAAAATATTTTTATGCAATGTCATTTTAGTGGAGAAGAGAAAGGGCATTTTAGAGAACGAAAAAATGATCCCATGAAATATATAGTTGAGAGACATCTGGTTGCAGGAGAGAGAAACGTGCTATATGCAGACAATGGAGGATAATATCGCTCAAGCGACCAAGGAAAGCAAGAAGACCTGCTCAAAATGACAATGGAAAGAATTAAGTTCCGAACGCTAAAAAAAAGGGTTAGTCCTCTCTACCCAACACACTTTACCATGTAAACTAGGAGAGGGAACTTATAAACAAAGCTCCTCTCTTCTAATTATCTATGCGAGACTATCGCCCACTAGAACACTTGAAAAATTTTGAAGCAATCCAATAGCTATTACACGGTAAGACTCTAACCCTCATTACAATAGAGTTTTGCATTGTAAGCCACCGACTCTCATCATTATATAGCTTTGAATAAAAGAAGCTACAAAAAACTCTTTTAATCAAAGCAACCCAGATGATTCTCTCAATGCTCAAATAAACCTCTCTCAAAATCAAATACAAGAACCTCACAAATAAACAGCCATAATCAATTGTTGGGAATGTAACAAAGTTAAAAAATTGATAAGTTAAAACTCACATTCCACATTGGCAATTTAGGGAATAGGATTTAAATTAAGTTATGGGTGAGAGAATAGTGGGACCCACACGTGCACACGCATGCCACTCGCCGTAGTGCCGTGCTCCGGTGTGAGTGTGGATGTCCTTTTTATTACAGATTTTTTTATCTTAACGGAAACCTTTTCCACCATCTATCAATATGCCTTGTAAAGGTGAAGTTTCCTCTCCCAAACATGCACCTCGTAAAAACGCAATTGCCTCTCCCAAAGCTGACCTTCATTAATGCATATTCTTCCCAAGCAACACACCCCTTCATTGTTGACCATTGGGAGGTTGTGGCTACTCCAATAGTCACGATTTTAGCCATAAAAACTACAATTTCACAAGCATTTTTGATCAATAAAAAACAAGTTCCTCCTCCTATTTCTGTAATTTCTTTCCTATCTTCCTCTGTCCATTTTTCCTCGTTCTTCCGCTCTAAGTCTGGGAAAAGGTTCCTTAGCATCCCACCCGGCTTCTAATGCGTGCACGTTGAAGGCCGGATCGCGTTAATCCTGGAGGACAACAGCTGGTTGATCCGTGTGCACCCTGGTAGCGGCGAAATTGTCCTTTAGGACAGTGGCTTATCCCGCGGCGCAGTTAATCACTTTGTAAGATCTTTTCTCACTTAGTCGTTTCGTTTCTGTGTTTGATTTTTACAATAATCTAAAAGATGATTTGCATCAATCAATCGTGGTAACAAGATTTTATCTTCTTTACAATATAAAGTCGTTTACATGAATAATTTAATACATGAATTTTCAATAACTACAAAATATTGGTACTTGCATCAAAATGAATTTTGAATTGAAATGACTAGTACAAATTGTTGGAAAAATGATACAAGCTAACCTTTAGTTTTAAGGGGAGTTGTATCCCACATTTGAAAAATAGTGTGGATGATTCTTTTCTTAATGGGTAAATTCAGTTTTTGGAGAATATTTTTCAAGACCCATTAGTAGCCGCTTACCCATAGCAGTTTAACGTTATTAAATTTGTGACCGTTGGAATTTATTGCACTCGGTTGTAATACCTTTTACCGTTGCAATTTATTACGTCCGTTAATTTCCCGTTAGAAATTAAAAACACTATTAAAAACCCTTCACACATAACGCCTGCTCTAGCTCTCGTCTCTTTGTTCTTAAAGACCGAGCTCTCTCAGGCATTCTGTAATTACCCATAACACCAGAAGATTTTCTCACTTGTTCTCCTCTTTATGTTTCTCTTTTGTTTTTGAAAGTGATGAAGGAATTAAGAAGAATGGGAGTATTTTTTAGCTTGTCTATGGCTTTCTTCTTCTTCCTTTATGCTTTTTCTTTCCCTCTCAACCACCATGAAAAGAGAGTTTTAATGGAAAATTTGATGGTGAAGTTGCTATCAACCTTCTAGTAACTTCGTCTTTGTTGAAAACCGCTATCAGAAGGTGCTCGACGAAGCTTCTGGAACTTTTCTCTCACTCCATTTCATTTCTGTTCTGACACTTTCCAATTTGAGATTCGAATTTTGGGCAAAGTTTAAGGCTCTCCTACCCGGCAATTAACAAGTGCACGTTAAGAGTCGGATCACGTTAATCTTGGAGGACGGACGCCGATTATACTGTGTGCACCGAAGCAGCGGCAAAATCGTCTTTTAGGGCAGTGGTTTTTACCACGGCGCGGTATCATCGTTTTGTAGGATCTCTCTAATTGCTCTCTCCTATGTCGAATATTCTAACTGCTCTTCAGTAAGTCTGTCTCCCCACTTTCGATATTATTTTACTACTGTTTTTAGGTATTTCTTGCTGAAATTATTCGCTGCAATTTGCTGCAATTTTAATGCAATATTACTGAAATATTTACTGAATTTTTCCCTGCTATTTGCTGCAAATTTTTCTGCAATTTTCATAGAATTATTTTACTGCAATACTTCACTATGATTTTTCGCTGTAATTCTGCTGCGATATTGCTGTCTTTGTGTTTTTATTGTAACAATCTAAAAGACGATTTTATGAATTAATCATGAGCAAATATAAATTTTAACATGTGATTAGACTTGAAAGAATAATCAACAAAAATTTCTGGGTGCTCCTAGTTTTACCCGAATTCACTTGCGGTATTACTGAACTTATATGATGTCACTTACGGCAATTTAACATGTGATGTACTAGTTTGTCCTAGTGATAGTACATACTTGAATTCGTCAGAGAAATTGTATTGGCATTACTTGTTTATCTATTATTGGATCTGTAACACAAGTAGGATGCTATGGTAGAGATGAGAAATCTTGAAATGTGAGAACCCAAGGTTTTCTTAGATCAGTCAAAATTTGAGATCTAAGGGATTAAATACGATTGAGACTACAGTTGAGCTTTTAAGTGTATAGAAAATAAGAAAGAAAATAGAAATGAGACAACTTAATAACAAATCATAAATTGTGCATGAAGTTTAAGCATGTGTATGTTTGATGATTTGAACTTCATACAATTTACATACTGTTCATGCTATTATTTGAAGGACCTAATTTTCTAAGTTTATATGAAAAAGGTTGAATGAAAGCAACATAATATTGGCATACATGTATTACTTGTATTTTAGTCATGGAAGCTAGAACCACATTCACATGTATTCTACTATAAGTTGGTGAAATGTGGGGGGTAGTGCTCTTATATGAAGCATAAATTCTTGTGTTACATAAAAACTATTTTAACCATAATCCTTTCTAGTTTCTTGTGAGGCTAAGAGTGAACACTACACTAATACTACTAGTTTGTGTGGAATGTATTATGGTAAAATAAATAAAACAAAAGTTAAAAATTAACTATACCATAAATCAAATGGATTAGGTCAAATAGAGGTGTACCACCTTCCTTAAAAGAGATTGCAAAGGAAACCTTAAAAAAAAAAAATGCTTAACAAGAAGTTTATTGGCCCTAAGTTGCCCTTGAGGTTGTGGTAGGAGCCCCATTGCTGTTGTTACCTACTTTAAGAAGAATTGGTTGGTGTTGTCGATTATATAAAGGTATAACATAAATGATGTTAAAATTCGCTTGGGCGCATGTTTTTTAATTTTGAATATAAAGATATTGTCTAAATTAAGTAGATATACCTTTTAATAATCTAAAATCTAGCATTTATACTCCTTTGATATGTTTGCTAGCATTTTTGTTATGGTTATGACACTGTTGTCTCAACTGAAATTTTCACACTGTGATTTTATTCATGCATATGTAGCATGAAGAATGTTGTACTTAACTGAGTTCTGTTGTCTCATATGATATATATATGAAGTCACTTCTGTTGTTGAGGTAAACTCACATTCATATAACTTATATCATGAGCTCCTGAAATGTGGGGGCATTGTCTTGTAGGACAACAATAGTTATCTAACGAAAAAAGGAAGGAGTCTTATGTGGAATGCATTAATTTCTCAAGGGATAATGTGGATCTAGTTAGGTTGAGGTATTCCTATTCCGCCCTACTAGGGATATATGAAAGATAGTAACCTGATGTGTTTAATCAATTGTCAACCGAGTGTATGATATAAGAGCAACATGAGAACTCGGTGGAGTTGTGTTTGTGGTTGAACATGATTATTAGTATGGTAAATGAATTAGAATAAGACCCGATAATACTATAAGGAGATCATGAAATCAGTTGATTCCACTTTTAGAGAGAGATTAATAATCACACATGGTTTGTTTAAGTTTTAACCATGAGATTAACTTTGTGTGTGAGAGTTGATTTTCCTGCACATTCGGAGTGACCTAAGTGAAATAGTCGATTCTTTTAAAGGGCTGATATGACTGGAGAGTTCTTGAATATCTACGTGTGATTTGTGTATTAGTCTTCATATTGGTGTGTCTTATGTATTTTCCATGGCTATGTTTGAAGCAAGCACATATGCTGGTACATGTTGCTTGAGATGATGAAAAGCATGTTGTTTTAAGTATTGAGACACATGGCTTTCGAGCTGAATGTGCTACTATAAATCATTTTAAGCCGTGTTGCTGAATTTTGGCCAACTATTAAGAGAAACATGATATCTTTGAGTCATATGTGCACTTGGTGTTGTCTTGGGAAACTTCTATGCCCTTAGGATAATTGTTTCAAACCTTCTTTTCTAATTTTTTGGAAAAAGAGTAAGGTGTTGCCCACATGAGAGCCTTGATTGATCATAGACTTGATATTTAGCTTGTGTCTAAATATCTTATTTGGGTTATTTTTATATATTGTATGTCCATGTTGGTCGTTTGAGTGACATTCTATATGATCCTAGTATTCATTTGATGAGAAGAAAACTGTGGCGTCGCATCACAAGCTAAATATACTAACGTAATTGATAGGGTTATAATTTGGTGGACAATACAACACTCGTCCCATTATATCATATATCAGTAGAGGACCTTGTCTACATACATTAATCCAAATGACAAATATCGACAGTGCTGTAGTTAAATTGTCGAGATACTAGTGAAGCATCATGAATGAGGTTTACTTTGTGATAGACTCCTTGTTGTGTTGGGTGTTTGATATTGTTGAGAGACATTCTACTAATTACAATGAATTTAGGCTCATTAGTGAGCTATGTTTCTAACACCCCGCTGAAACCTGCATGTTTTAGTTGTTCTTTTAACACTGAGTTGACAGGTAGAAAAATCCAACGGCTTAAGAATGTAGTGTGAGACATTCCATTGTGGGGGACTGTAAGAGCACCCGAGAGCCTATAAGGTATGTTGTTAGGTGATAATCTTTTCTGACTATTGTGTTCCTACCGTTGTTTGCTAGTTATAGCTAGATCATGGAAATTTCGTTATGGTGGAAATATTATTTTTTTGATTGTCCAAAGTCGATGTAAATAGCTTAATGATGCTAAGCAGTTGGGCTTGAGAGCCTTGCAGAGCCTTGGGTTGCCTTAAGTTGAGTTGTAAGAGGCATCTTGTGAAATATGGTCTTATGAACCTCTTTCTCCTGATACTACCAAAAATTTGGTACAACATTGGTAAGACATAAACTACCGTTAATAGTAATATCGCATGTATGCTAAGTACGATGAAAATGGGTATATGGTCCTTTGCGACCTAAACTAGTGATAATGTTTCACAATTATGATGAGATGTGAAAGTGACAATTTGCGGTATGTGGTTTTCGTGCCAACTGTATATGATATACGTACTATGTGAATACTTGGGGTGGAGATGTGATTTTACTAATATGATGTGTGCCCCACTAATGTGTTATACTGACTCTTATTGAAGTTGACAAGCGATGGAGCTAGTTGTTTAACAGCTCATTGCATGTACCTTAATGTGGGGGTAAGAGCAACTCGTGATTGATGTTGACAGTAGTCAACTCTGAAGTACCGCTTTGTTGCAATACAGTGTTAAAGTGCCATTGTGGGGGCTTCCAGCTCCATCAGTGTCACTTCAGGGTGACAGTCAAGCTGCACTTACTGTGGCAAAGAACAAGGTTTATAATGGCAAGAGGAGACACATTCATCTCAAAGATAAGATCGTGAGAGATCTACTAGAAAGTGGAGTGATATCAGTAGACTATGTAAAGTCTAAAAAGAATCTTACGGATCTGTTGACAACAGGGCTTTGTCGTAAAATGATTGTAAAAACATCGGGGGGGAAGGGACTAAAGTCTGTACACGAATTAACTATGATGTATCCAACCTGGGCTTATCAGGTTCAATATGAAAAGTCATAGTTTCATTCAAGATATGCACTGTGTTTTATGTTGTCCCTCCCTATAGTGTGACAGCGCGGAGACAGGTCCAATGCCATATGTTGGCGATGTAAGCACGACTTGCACATGACGGACACTGTCTGTATGTTACCCGGGGTAAGGTTGAGCTTTAGCTCTTAATGGACCCATATCCATATGTTCGGTGGTGTACGGTAACACACACTTGATGGGATCCACCTATATAGGTGTGGGAGTCTGGCCGCTCCTTATGAAGGATTTGAGACTTGGTTTCTAGAGCGCCTATGAACATCCAGGACGAGTGCATGGCCGAATAAACGTGCCAAACAGCAGGAGTTGCCGAGATCTGGAGTTTGGTATGTGTCTAAGTGGAAGACTATACAACCCCTTGTGAGGTTCAAGACGGAAGTCACCTTGCAAGACGTTGGTCCTGAACTTGGGTTACACTAGATGACGATTCAAGTCGCAAGATATCGGCACTGAAAAACTGAACTCCCTTTGCCCTATCTATTCTTCTTCGTTCTCTTCCGCTTGTAGCCTTTGTGGAGGATTGTTGAAAAAATGATACAAGCTAACCTTTAGTTTCAAGGGGAGTTGTATCCCACATTTGAAAAATAGTGTGGATGATTCTTTTCTTAACGGGTACATTCATTTTTTGGAGAATATTTTTCAAGACCCATTATTAGCCGCTTACCCGTAGCAGTTTAACGTTATTAAATTTGTGACCGTTGGAATTTATTGCACTCAGTTTTAATACCTTTTACCGTTGCAATTTATTACATCCGTTACTTTACCGTTGGAAATTAAAAACACTATTAAAAACCCTTCACGTATAACGCCTGCTCTGTCTCTCGTCTCTCTGTTCTTAAAGACCGAGCTCTCTCAGGCATTCTATAATTACCCATAACACCGGAAGATTATCTCACTTGTTCTTCTCGTTATGTTTCTCTTTTGTTTTTGAAAGTGATGAAGGAATTAAGAAGAATGGGAGTATTTTTAAGCTTGTCAATGGCTTTCTTCTTCTTCCTTTATGCCTTTTATTTCCCTCTCAACCACCAAGAAAAGAGAGTTTTAATGGCAAATTTGATGGTGAAGCTGCTATCAACCTTCTAGTAACTTCATCTTTGTTGAAACCGCTATCAGAAGGTGCTCGACGAAGCTTCTGGAACTTTTCTCTCACTCCGTTTCATTTCTGTTCTGACACTTTCCAATTTGAGATCCGAATTTTGGGCAACGTTCAAGGCTCTCCTACCCGGCAATTAACGAGTACACGTTAAGAGTCGGATTGCGTTAATCCTGGAGGACGGTCGCCGATTATACTGTGTGCACCGAAGCAGCGGTAAAATCGTTTTTTAGGACAGTGGTTCTTACCACGGCGCGGTATCATCGTTTTGTAAGATCTCTCTAATTGCTTTCTCCTATGTCAAATACTCTCACTGCTCTTCAGTAAGTCTGTCTCCCCACTTTTGATATTATTTTATTGTTGTTTTTAGGTATTTCTTGCCGAAATTGTTCGCTGTAATTTGCTGCAATTTTAATGCGATACTACTGAAATATTTACTGAATTTTTCCCTGCTATTTTGCTGCAAATTTTTCTGCAATTTTCATAGAATTATTTTACTGCAATAGTTCACTATGATTTTTAGCTGTAATTCCGCTGCGATATTGTTGTCTTCGTGTTTTTATTGTAACACAAGTATGATTCATAGAGCATAATTAATCAATGCCAACTCCTTCTCTCTACGCACCAAAAGGTTGAATCAACCGACCTAACAGCCTCTTCATATGTTTTAGGGTCTTCCTCTAACATATAGACACTTACTATTTCTTCATTAATGGAGTTTTCTTCTATTAGGAAAGTGGTAATAAAATCGAGCCCAAAGTTGATTTCTTTCCTAACTCTTTTGCTCCTTCTAATTTCAAGAGTGTCTATATCGTAGGTATGATCATGGTTAAAAGTCACATTCTCAGAAGGCAAACTAGATGGTTGTGCATCATTAGATTTCAAAGGGAATATATGTTCAAAGAATTCAGCATCTCTAGATTTGGTAAAACTACCGCATGCATATGAACCATTAGATCCCTTGATCAGAAAACGATAAGCAGCACTGTGATAGGCATATCCAATAAAAATAGAAT
Source organism: Simmondsia chinensis (assembly GCA_018398585.1). Taxonomy (NCBI): domain Eukaryota; kingdom Viridiplantae; phylum Streptophyta; class Magnoliopsida; order Caryophyllales; family Simmondsiaceae; genus Simmondsia; species Simmondsia chinensis. The sequence continues at coordinate 14,619,187 of JAGTTD010000007.1, forward strand.
CAACAGCCTTAGGTTCAATTTTACTTCGTTTAAAGTTAGGTAATCCGTCCTTGGCTAGGCACTCCCACACTTTCAAATATTTTAGATTAGGTGCATGACCTTTCCACATTTCATATGGTGTTTTATCTAGCTTTTTATGAGGAACCTTCTTCAGCACATGACAATAAGATAACGTCGCCTCCCCCCACATGTTATCAGGTAGTCCAGAACTAATGGGCATAGCATTCTTCATGTTCTTTAAAGTTCTATTTTTCCTTTCAGCGATGCCATTAGATTGTGGCCAGTAGGAAGGGCTTCACTCATGTATTATCCCAATTTTATCACAAAATTTTTCTAAAGGAGTTGGATCATATTCTCCTCCTCTATCGGACCCAAGTCTATTTATTTTCCTTCCTAGTTTGTTTTCTACTTCAGCATTGTATTTTAAAAACATCTCTTCTATGTCATCATTTGTGCTTAAGAGGTATACCATCGAGTATTTAGAATAATCATCTACAAAGGTCATGTAGTATCTTTTTCCTCCTCCACTCATTTGGCTTTTAAAATCCCCTAAGTCAGTGTGAATTAGTTTAAGAAGTTCAAATTGTGTCTCAATGGACTTAAAAGGTTTTTTAGCATGTTTAGCTTCTACACATACTTCACGTTTACTAAAGTTGATATCACTGAAGTTAAGAATCGTGTTCATTTTCTTAAGTCGTTTAATTGACACAACATTTATGTGTCCCAAGCGAGCATGCCACAACCCAAGAGATTCAACAAGATAAGCAGAAGAGGTACCACCATTATTATTCGTGCAAACAACATCAAGGACAAAAAGACCACTGTCACAAAATCCCTTGCCTACAAATTCTCCATTCCTAGTTAGGACTAGTTTGTCCGAATCAGATGACAATTTCAAACTAGCTTTAATCAAGAGGCTACCCGAAATAAGGTTTGTACACATTTAAGACACATGCAGCACATTCGTTAAAGTAAGAAATTTTCTAGAAGTGAGTTTTAAAGAAATCTTCCCTTTTCCGAGGATAGGTGCTGCTGCAGAGTTGCCCATGAAGACTACCTTCCCCTCGATCACTTTCTTGTATTCTTGAAACATACTTCAGTTTGTGCAGATATGCCTGGTAACCTTGGTGTCCACGATCCATTCAGTCATATTGCTCGCCAAGTTCACCTTTGAAACAACAGCTATAATGTTCTCTGTTTCTATAAGATGAGCTTTGTGCTTTTGATCCTTAGACTGGTTCTTTTTTACTCTGCAATCCTTGACAATAATGTCCACGTTTTCCACCGTGATAGCAATCTCCAAAGAATTTGCTGTTTGGCTTTGGAATCTTTCCACCAGGCTTAAAATTTGAAAAATGCCTTTTTTTCCTTTATTCTTAAACCTGTCAGATGCATTAGTACTAGCCTCTATAATGTTAGCTTTAGAAAGATCCGAATATGAGTACCTCCTATCTTTAAGTCTATTCTCTTCTTCAATCTTTAAGAGGTTTGCTAACTCATCTAATGTCAGGTCCTTCTTTTTTATGCATAAGCAGGTTTCTATAATCCTTCCAAGAAGGTAGAAAATTTTCAATCAAAACATATGCTTGTGTAATTTCACAAATTTTAAGATCTTTAGACAAAAGAGTAGTTACTATGTTTTCATATTCATGGACTTGATCAATTTTAGGCTCATTGCCCATGAATTTGAAATCGAACCACTTACTAACTGCATATTTTCTAATCCCTGCATCTTCACCCCCATGTTGTTTCTGTAGGGAATCCCATATTTCTTTTGATGAGTCTAATTTTACATAAATATCAAAAAGACCATCATTCATGTAATGTAACAAATTGCCCCTACATGTTCTGTTGTCTGCGGTAAATTTTTCCCTGTTAGCCTTTTTCTCATTTTCACCCTTAGGTTTCTTTTTGTCACAGAGTACATAATTTATATTAACTTGTTTTAGGTAAAACAAAATTTTTTGAGACTACCTTTTGTAATTCTTCCCGTCAAGTGGCTGAACTTTAGACATGTCAAAAAAAGGTAATTTGGTTGCCATGTTCAAATATAGATATTATAACAAATCATCTTTTAGATTGTTGTGAAATTATAACGTAGAAAGTGCACCCATAGCTAAAAATGCATGGAAAAAGACCAGTTAATTACAGTAAGACACAATTAAAAATCTGCATTGTAATACCAGAAAAATTGAAGAAAAATATGCTGGAAAATACAGGGAAAATACAGCAGCAAAATATGGTATAAAAATACACTGAAAAATATGGATAGAATTTCAGCGAAATTTTCCAGAAACGAATGCTATATAACGCTATGGGTCGCAGTGCGAATTTGACGTAATATATCTAAACATAGCAATCAAATAATACAAAAAAAGGTTAAGAGATTGAACACAATACCGAAGATACCGCGTCGTGGGATGTGCCACTTTCCTAAAAGTCAATTTTGCCGCTACTTTGGTGCAAACAGTTGTACTTGCGGCCGTCCTCCAGGATTAACATGGTGTGGCTAATAACATGCACTTGCTAGCATCAGGGTAGAAGAACCAAAGAACTTGGCCCAACAACTTAAGTAACGAACGAGAGAACGATAGAGGAACCAGGAATGGAACGTTTTTGCCTTTTGTTGTTTTTTTGTTATATACAATTGGTTAGCTGATACATGTATTTATAGTGAAGCACTGCAACAATCGGAGCCAAAAGTTTTGCGGCTGCATTTTAAATGTGAGGAGTTAACGAGATACAAGCAGCTAAAATCCCTCATCTACTTCTCAATTGTACCCGTTTATAAAATGATGACCCAAACCCTAGCCCGAGCACGGCATGGCGGGCGCGAGGCGCTTGTGCATGTAGTGTCTATTCTCTCACCCATGACTTAACTTAGACGTGAGGGTTTACATATACTTATTCAAACCCTTTGAAACTCTCCTCTTTTTGCTACGTGGGATAGCACCCTAAAATTTTTTTAATATGATTGTAATGTTCTTATAATACTTATGTTTAGCTTGTATCATTTATCTAACATTATTGGCAAAATTTCAAGCCAGGTCAAGGGTAGAGGCGGCCACGGGCCAGGCCGAGGCCGGGTCCGGCCCGTTTGGGTACCGGGCAGGGCCGGGGGGCCTCCAAGGCCAGACCCGGCCTGGCCCCAGGCCCAGGCTCGCTACAGTGCGGGCCGAGCCGGGTGGGCCCGGGTTGGCCCGCTTTTCATCAACTTAAAAAAATGCAAAATTTTAAATAATATGAGATACAAATATATTTTTTTTCAAGCACTAGTAATGCTAAATATATGTAATAAAATAAAATATACAATAAGTAATAGTAAATAATGGTAAATACCTTATCAAAAAAAAATAATGGTAAATAAATAACGTAACAAGTACAAATACAACGTAGTTGGAGCCTAATATTTAAAAGTAAAAATTTGTTTATCAAAAAATACAAAGTAAATAATTGACGTACAAAAGTGTTGATATCGGTCGCATGGGGGGGGGGGGGGTTGCTGTGCCATCGTTTGACGTATCAGTGGTGCGGTAGCCTTCTTCGTCGCTCAATGAATCCAAGTTCATTCTCTGTTGATTCCTTGCCTCAGTTAGCAGCCAATCCTTCAAACACACGGGCATCTCCAAGCTTGACGGTGATAGCTTCGCCCTCTTTGTTCCAAGCAACCTGCCACCAAGACTGAAAGCACACTCTGATACTACTGAAGACACAGGAAAACTTAGTATATCACGTGCCATGGTGGAAAGCACAGAATACTGGGCTTGGTTTGTGTTCCACCATTTTAAAAGCTCAAAATTCGGGTTGGCCGGCGTCGCAAAAATATGGAGCAACGGTATCCGCAAATAATAATCTAGCTCGTCACATGACGTGAGGGCTACTGTGGGCGTAAATTGCTCCAACAGCTTCCACGAATATGACGTGTGTGAACTAATTCCACTAGATGTGGAAGATCCTACTGCAGCAGTACTAGGATATGGATTATTGGACGCTAATTTCCTAGAATAGTGGGAAAATAAACTATGCAAGTCGTTATTGACTTCGGCAATGAATGTGTCGATATTGACACTAGGATATAAATATTTGAAAAAACGGTGGCAAAACAAGTTTAAAACCCCACGTTTACAACGAGGATCTAAAGTAGTTGCTAAGCAGTATATAAGGGGTAGTTTAGAATAATATCTAGCAAACTTTTCTTTCATTACCTTAATCGATTCGAACAAAATGGGGTTGGATTCATTACCCGCCATTCAATTTACAATATCAAGCAATTCTTGAGGCATGGTCGGATAGTAGCAACCTGAAAAAAATGTCATGGCCTCTTTAAACATGCAAAAAAATTTACAAATTTCAGCTATTGTCTCCCAATGTATACTGTTCCGGTTGTAATCGCTCTATTCTGAACGATTGTCTTGTGCGAATTCCATCAGAACGTCTTTATATGGTAGAATGCGCTCTAACATTTCTATCGTAAACGACCACCTAGTTTGGGAGTCTAGTTTGAATTGTTTACATTCTATGCCATGCAACCTACATAAATTTCTAAATCTTTTTTTTCTAGTGCTGGATGATTTAATAGATATTATTACGGGTCTTAAGGTATTAAGGGATGTGTTTACTAGCTCTAAACCATCCATTACCATTAAATGCAAAATGTGAAAAATGCAACGAATATGGAAGCACTTCCCACCTATCATGGGTCTCATGTGCCTTATTAAATGTGTAACGGATGCAGTGTTCTTGGTAGCATTGTTGAACGTAATACTGAAGATACGTCGCTCTATGCCCCAGTCGTGGACTGCCGACATAATCACACCCGTAATTATCTCGGCAGTGTGGGGGCAATCTAAAATACCAAAATGAATTATTCTCTTTTGAAGGATGTAGGAGTCATCGATTCAGTGTGCCGTTATGCACATATAAGGTTGGCCGGGTTTCGACTTCCATATGTCCGACGTCAACGGGAACATGCTCGTGTTCGTCGCAAAAAGTGTTAAGACCTCAGCTTTCATCCTGTGGTACTCCGTAAAAGCGTCCCAATTTACGGTGTTTCGAGGAACCCTCACAATGGCGGGGTTCACCCATTGTTGGAGGTAGTCGACGAAGTATTGGTTTTCGCCGGAATTGTAAGACCTTTCACCCAAAATTATATATTTAGCTAGCCTCTTTCACTTGCTGTACTAGACGTTATTGGCTCTTATCTGGGCATTACTCGGGGTGGCACCTAAGTATATGTCTGCTTAATATGCCTGTCCCACTGCCAGGTTGATGGTTAAAAGTCCTAGGTGGGTCACATAATTTAAGAGTTGCTTTATTAGTTGTCCTATTAAGGGTAAAGTAATTCCATACCCCACCAATTGTACGCCTACTAGCAGAGGTACTACTTTCAGGCTGGGCTTCGGTGGTGGGTGTGGTTTCCTCATCAGTTTGTGAGTCTCCACCCTCACCACCCGACTCATGATAATATTGTTGTTGTTCAAATTCCCAATTTATGCTATCATCATTGTATGGGGGTGATGGGCCTGGTTGTATAAAAGCTTATTCTTCCGTATTAAGTATGACAATTCTACTCCCAATTACACGCAGCAGCACAGCAACAGACTTCAACAGATTTTGCCGCCAAAATGATTTTCCCGCCCAAATGCAAATTTAAACTCAAGTCTCCGAATTTCGGTTTGTAACATTTTCTTCCCCTTGAAAACATTCTTGTCCTCAAGAATGAAGAGAACGAGTCTCGGAAATCACTTATTGGAGGCGTCACCCTTTCGAAACTGAAGTTTTTTGGACTTGTACAACTTCATAGTGAGGGCGTGCAGTTCCTTCCTTTGAGCTATTGGATCCACTTCATCCTCGCTACCATTGTCATGATCGGACCCCTCATTTTCAGTGTCATCTTCATCACTTTCGAATTCCTCTTCAACTTCAACCTCTCTTGCCATCATGAGAAGCTTAGGGTCGCACCTATGACCGGGTACATAAGGTTGATGGCATCTAAAACAGCGGTTTCGGGACACCTTCTCAATGTTTTGGGGTTCTTTATGATCATCCCATTTCTTGTGTTCAATCCCCTTGTGATGATGTTGGGAGTGGTCTTCTCGATGCTTGGGCCGATCAAGAATTGTTAGGTCGGAAGCCTCAATCAATTTTGCCTTCGCAAAGGCTTGTGACAAGGAAGTAGGTTCAAGGGCCTTCACCAAGTTCTTGATATTTGGTTTTAACCCACTGATGAAGCTTGAGACATAAAAGGACTCGGGGGCTCGAGGTGCAATTGTAATCATACTGGCTCGGAGATTTTCGAATTTCGTCATATAGTCCTTCACGGTAGTGACTTGAGTTAGCTTGTTGAAGCTCTCCACAACATCACCCACTTCTTCATCACCATAGCGCTCACATATCTTGGACACGAATTGGTCCCAAGTAAGAACGAGATTGCTCTTTAACAGGCTGTAAAACCACACTTCATGATCCCCTTGGAGATAAACCGCGGCCAAGTCCACCTTCTCGTCATCGGGAATAGAATAGAAGTGGAAATATCGCTCGCATCTTCTTATCCACGAGTGAGGTTAATTCCCATCAAAATTTTCAAGTTGAACTCGAGGTTGTCGGAAGCCATTGTGTCCATTACCATAAGAGGCTTCATTGCTTCGATTAATAACGAATTCTGATGCATTTTGTCCCACATTATACTGCTGGAAAACTTCAGGGCCTCGAACATCATGCTTGGCAATGAAATCAACAGATCGTGATCGAGATGGATAAGTAATGGATCAAAGTGACCTGTTTCTACAGCGTGGAACCTGTTCGGTACAGCTGCAGCATCTGCAAGACGATAGGGTGGATCGGGAGGGTGACCTTTTGGTCCAAAAATCATACTTACATCTCGGCTTTGCCTCGGATCTTTAGCTTGCTCATGAAGGTATTCAATGTTGATGAAATTCCTCGAAACATTAGCTCGGTCTGCACCAAATTGCTTCGGTTCTGCATCAGGTCGCTTTGGTTCTGCAGCAGCGTTCGGCGATCTGATTACATGACTTGCAGGTAGTAGAGGAGCTGATTTAGTAGCCACATTTTTGTAATTCCTTAATCTTCTCTTCAATGTTCAATGCTTGTTGGTTTACTCGATCGGTTATCATTTCCTCGAGTCCTTGCAATAGTTCAGTTACACGAGCATCTATTGCTTGCTTATTAATCTCATTAAACCTCTCCTCAAAATTTTGTAGTTGTCGGTTCAAATGCGCATCAATCCTACCATCAATCTCGTGTGCTTGCTCTTTCAACCGATCAGCCATAGCCTCCTCAATATGGCGCTTTTGTTGATTGAATTTCTCCTCAAACCTCTGAATTTGCAAGCCAAAACTTTCATTAAACTTCTCGTCCTAATCTTGCAATCTTTTATGCAATCGCTCCTCCATAGCTAGATGCGATTGTTGCAACCGAGTGATCAATGTCTCCAAATGTGTGTTTAGTTGCTCTTGAGTCACCAAATTTTGATCATTCGCCGCACCTCCGACAGCCACCTCTGCATATGTTGGCTATACACCTGATTTGGCAGCTCCAGATCGCGTGGTAACTCCGCTTGACATTGTTGAGTATTAATCTTGAGCTGATTTCTTCAAAACCTCATCTGCACTTGATCAACACATTTCAGCACTGGTTTTGATCTTCATTTTCAACCACAACAATTAACCTCAATCAATTAACTCTAAACTGAATTTTGCACTGAATTGTTCTGATCTTAGTGTTGAACTGAACTGAGCTGAATTTTTGCTGCACTTTGTTCACCGACTTCCAGATCAAGATTTGTGAAGCAACAAAATAATTGATCTATGATCTGAACTGGATCTTACTGAACTAAATGATTAACTGCCGAATTGATTCAATTCGGTGCTGAACTGGAATTCGAACTTCTAAATTTTTTTTTTGATTACGCACTCGGTCGGAAGCCGAACGAGGCTCTGATACCAATTGTTATGATCGGGATTGATTCCTGAACATAAGCTAAGTAAAAACGGATAGGTTGAGAGTATGAGATGAGAAAGAATTGAAATTAAGATGACAAAATAGAGTTTAGAGTTTAGATGAGAGAAAGAAGGGAAGGAGATGAGAAAATAGAGTTTATCTCAATTTGAGATTGATAGTTCAGATTTTTTTCATTTAATGAATTGATTATTACAACTCAACACTTATTTATAGTGAGCTAAACAAGTAATGCAATGTACCTAACACTTCTTAGAACAATCTAGAACTACTAACTAATATTCCCTTTATTAGTTTGGCGCCAAAAGACAGCAATAACAGCAACTTAATAGCAGCAGAAGAAACACGCAGCAGCACAGCAACAGACTTCAACAGATTTTGCGGCCAAAATGATTTTCCCTCCCAAATGCAAATTTAAACTCAAGTCTCCGAATTTCGGTTTGTAACAGATGATGAAGAGTTGTGTGACATATTAGTATAAGTGATTAGTATTTATAAAATGCAAGTAGTAATGGAAATTAAATAACTAAAAATGAGAACCAAATAAAATTGCGCTATTAAAATTACCGAAACGAGAGAACAATGAAATTCGAACTTCAGGCAAACACTTTATGAACTTCGAACTTTAGAGCACAATTGCAATTAGCAAAGTTGAAGAAGATGGGAGATGATGAATGTATAGAGAGAGCAGAGAGGATTGAAGATTTGGTGAGGAAATGGGTTGGGGATGATTAGGTATTTATAGAAAAAAAATATAATTTTTTTTTTTAATTGGGAGCCGTTGCCAACGGCTCTTAATAAAAGGGCCGGGCCCAATGCCATATAAATTTTGGCCCGTGGCCGGGCCCGATTTGGTAGATTTTTGGGCCGACCCGGCCTGTTGGCCACCTCTAGTCATGGGTAACAATGAATTTGTTGTTGGGAAACTATATGAATTTTGTTTGAAAAATAAACTCTGATACTGACCGTTGGGTTCACAATTTTTCAACTGTGGTCATAACAAAGGGTACCTATTAGAGCACTTAAAGTAGGAGACTCTTCTCTCTACCTAAGCCTCTGGTCAGAGAGTCACGCTTTGTGACATCGCACGTGTAAGAGTTCCCGGGAATAGGTTTATCTCTATAAACCCTTTTCCCTAATATTGGTTATTGGGACGAATTTTAAAAATTCTCCCTAGTTTTGTAAAGTTTATGCATCGGAAGAGGTTTAGAATTCATAATAACGAATACTGTAAATAAAAAGAAAAGTGAAAACTAAAAGAAGAAGGAAAGAAAAACATACCTGGAATTGCTCCAATAATAAAGAATACAAAGAAAATCGAGACCCCGCGATCTTCTGCGCAATGACAACAAACTGCCCGGAGGGTGGGTTCCGAAAAATATTAAACTGAGGGAAAAAAAAACTTCAACGGAAATTTTTCTCTCCAATTAGGTCTCCGAAACAATTTACAGAAATTAAAAAATTTTAATTTCAATTGAATGTCAAACTAATGAAATAGGTGCCACTATTTATAAAGTGTACCGGAATAAAAACAAGCAATTAAATCGATGTGGGGTTCGCCACTTTGAATTAAAATGCATCGTATCATTAAAACCTGCTCAAAAATGCCGCGTTTCAATCCCAGGCAAAATCGTGCCTTTTGTTTCGTACAGAGCGTCACACGTGGCGGGTCGCGATTGGCTCGTCCGTTCTCACGTGGATGGCCCCAGGGCCTGCCAGCGATCGACACACGGATTGCACTGTACAGATGATTTTTCCCTTTTTTTTTTTTTTGCTTTGTTTCCAACATATAAAATTTCGTCTTATGAATTTAAATGTCTAAAATTTATTTTATTTTATAATTTATAATTTTTATTCATCTCATGAATAATGTTTGGCAAAATTAATTTACCCATCTCATGAATTCTTTAATATTTTTTCGATGGCAATAAATACAAAGGCTTGCGCAGGAACCTCAGGGACAATATAAATCTAGCTCCAAATAGGTTAAATTAATCATCTCATGAAATTATTTAATTACCATTTAATGAGACTTAATTCCACTAAATAAATCTTATTGCACTCCAAACATAAACCATTTATTCTATATTTCCCTAATATATTGCATTGTTAATAATAACCCCTCCACTACATGTCCATGACAAAGGATAAATATAACCACTATCATTATCCTTCTCATAGCTTCTCTATTAGTTACTGACTTGCCCTTCACGGAATAATTCATTTAGACTTGAACATATTCATAGTACAAATTTCATATGTCAAACACTTGGAATACTTTGGCCAAAAATTTTTGAACTATTCAAATATTTGCGAAACGACTAAGGGGACATCTGTATCTCATAAGAGACTATAGATTCCCTATTGAATACCTGATCCTTGTCGCACTTCACGTCTGTACCCAGTGTACGTGGGAATTCAGTCATGCGTTTAGACCTTACTTGTAGTACTCCAAAGTGACTAACGCTCCATGCACAAAAGTCTAGAATATCCTCAAGATTTAGAGTCATCGTTCAAACAGTATAATGTGAATCACTCACCTCCGATAATAGTCCAGAAATAAGTAGCCCACATGGTCTAACTCAATGTGCCAATCTTATTAAACACACCAACAGAACACTTTTGAATTTCCATCCACATGACCAAGACAAGCCATCTAAAGTGTCACGTTATAGTCTAAGCATACAAGTGGTCCAAACTTGTCTCTGACTATGACTCTTTCAAACAACAATCCACATCATTTGTTCCAAGTCTATCTACAGCTTAGTCTCATAAACCAATTAGAACAAACATGTAAATTGTATTATGAGGACTACGCGCGTCACATGGATGTCTCTCAAAAGAAAATCACATGCAGTATAAATGCTTGCTTACACAAATTTAACTAGGAAACGACTGAGACTTCAATTTTATTTAGTAATTAAAATAATTTATCTAGAATAAACCTGGATTTCAGGACAGTGTTTCTAACTATCTCCCACTTTTCCTAAATCAAATTTATGACAATGTCCAGACTCATCCCTTTTAAGTTTGAACCAAAGGTCTACTGAGCTTAACCCTTAGTGAGCACAATTACTCTATTGTGAAGTTAGCAATACAATACTGCTTGACATTCTTCTCACTAATGGCTCCCACTCCAAGGTAAAGACATGTTTAAACGTCAAACGTCTATCATATATATTTGACTGAAAGTCTTAGAACAATATATCCAACTAGAACCAGCTCGTCACTTTGAAAGATCAGCATATAATCTCTAGTCCTTCTTAAGTATTGGAGAAAACGCTTCATTGCCACCTAGTGCATCAGACCTGAGTTAGACTGACACCTGTTTACAATACCACATCATAGCAAATATCTGGTGTCGTGCACAACATGGCAAAGATGAGGCTCCCACTGCCAAAGCATATGAAAAATTTCTCAACTATTCCTCCTCTTGAGATTCCATAGAACACTGCTCTAAAAAGAAAAAGGGATTCCATGCCTGAAATGTAAAAAACTTTTCTTAGAGTCCTCCATGCAATACATTGACAATATTTTGTCAATATAAGTGGCTAGAAAAGGACCCAACATCCTACTCTTATGACCTCGCAGAAGCTTAATCCTAAGAGTAGAGCTGGCTTCTCCTATGTTTTTCATATTGAGCTATTATGACAACCAAGTCTTTACAGCTAATGACACCCCACATCATTCCTAATGAGTAGTATATTGTAGACATACAATACCAAGAAAGTCACTACTTTCTCTTAATGTCGTTTGTACACGCATGGTTCCTTCAACTGATTGAACAAAACTAGAAGAATTAATTGCTTCATTATGGCTAAAAGGATCAGATTCAATGCCACGGTCTACCACTAAGGCTCCTGCTATGAACTTTTCAGGTGTCCTAACAAACCTCCCACCACACCTAAGCTCTCGTATACCTGGAACATTTTTGTTCCTATCAGTAGGTGCATTTAATGCATCAACTATGTCTTGAGTTGTGTCTAGCTATTTAGAATTAGTGTCATTTTCCTTTAATACTATTTTATTTTTATTTTTGTAGCTTACTTACAAAATGCTTCTCTAAATATTTTGCATGTTCATTTGTAAAAACCCTTTTGATCAAAAGAACTATAGAAAAGACCGCCTTTGTTCCTTTTATCTGCAGCGCCACTGCGGTGTACCCAGAGCAGAAAGCTGATATTTTATCTCATTTATAGTTAGGAAATCTAAAGACTCACCTAAAAAATATTCACCACCTCGATCTAATCGAAGTGATTTAACTTGTTTACTTAATAGCTTTTAAAATTCAACTTTCTACTCTTTGAATTTCCAAAAATGTCCGACTTATGTCTTATCAGGTAAACATATCCATGCCTTGAGTAATCATCACTAAACGTGGTTAAGTATCCATACCCACCTCTTACCTGAACATGGATTGGTCCACATACATCTATGTGAACCAGCTCAAGCAAGTCACCAGCCTTGTTGCCTTTACTCTTAAAGATAGACTTGTTCATCTTTCTTTCTATGCAGGATTTGTAGACTGGTAATGACCTCAAGTCCAAAAACTCTATCAGTCCATCTTTTACCAGTCTTTGGATCCTGTTCGAATTGGTGTGACCTAAACGTTGGTGGGAGGTGTAGGCATTATCACTTTCAGGGTGTTTTATTTTAGGAGATCGAACAAGTGAGCTTATGTTAGATTCTTTTAAATAAATGCCAAAGTTTTAGTAAGAAAAGAACATGAATAAATAATTCATTCATGTACATGTACAAACAAACAGTTTATTTCTCATATTAAAATTTTCATTATCAAAATCAACTGAATAACAATTATCCATTAACTGAAATTGAGAAATCAAATTCCTGTATAGCAAAGGTTTATATAATCGATCCTTTAAAGCAAAACTCTATCACTAAAATCTAAGCTAACATCTCCTACACTTATGACCACTATTATTGTACTGTCCCTGACCGTCAGGTACAACACCTATCGTATAGCCTTTAGCCTAGCCTGGGCTCCTATAATATATTACATATATGGTCTGCTGAACCCGAGTCCACCCACCAGGAACCTGGTGGACTCTCAACTGCGCATGACTCAATTAACTGAGATATCAACATATCTCCATCAGATGGCTTAGCAGTCTTTGCAGGAAGAGTAGCTATGTACTTAGTGTAGTTTCTCCTCCAGTGGCCTAGTTTCATTGCAAAAGAAACACTTTTCTTTTAGTGACTCCTTATGGACATTGTTGCTACAATAGCAATCTTGCCCTTTCCTTTCTTTTTAATAGGTCCCTTGTAAGTAATGAGTAAGTCTTAACTTATTTTTCAAGGAAAAGTGATTTAATCCAGTGAGTACATTATGTATTCGAAATCAGGTGAAGTTTGTCAGTCGTATCCATATCAAAAATATTGTAAATACAAATATTTGTGTAATTGTCTAACAAGAGTCAGGTATAATGCAGTGATAAATATTCTTTCAATTTAACATACACAATAAGTCAGATATCCACCAAACTGTATTATCTTGCATACAATGATGACCCAAACACACCACTCCTGACTCCCTGACAAGTGGGTCGCACGAAGCTAGTTCGGGTGAGAACTATTCTTAATTAACCTGTTTTCTTGTAACTCTTACTAAAAATGATTAACTCACTACTTTACCTTAGTCTCTAACATGACACAACAGAGCTCCTTGGGGAGGCTAATGCATCACGCTAGTCAAGTGTAAACCATTACCTAAACCTCCATACAAATACACATAATACTTCACGGTAGTGTGGTCGCACCGCTTCTTTGCACTTTGGTTTATCCCAATAGAAGTTTAACCCTGTAATCTGCAAACCAACATCCTCCATAGAGAGGTCTATCAATCGACTATACTGCTAGACCAGTAATGGAGACCGTGAGGTTACAACAACTGAAACCTCGCTCCCACTTGATTTTCATATCTAGTGATTTTTAATTAACTTGCATTTATAACCTAAATTATCTCATAATCCCCCTTTAGAATCTCATTCTAAAAGTTAATCATAATTAACTAGTTAATTTATTTAAAATATTATCTTTTTACAATATAGATTATCTCATAATCTAACTTTAGAATCTCATTCTAAATTCAATCAATGAAATAATTAATTACTTTTAATTAAAACAATACCAACATCTAATTTAGATTATCATATAATCTACCTTTTAGAATCCCATTCTAAAATTAAATCAATTAATAAAAATTAATTTTTGTTTAAACATTACTATAAATTTAGATTATCTCATAATATATTTTTTAAAACTTAATTCTAAAATTAAATTAATTGATAAAAATTAATTTTTTTAAAAATTAGTAACGTCTTAGAACTTAGACTACCCCATAGTCTTATTTAGAATCTCGTTCAAAAATTAAATAAACTTAGACTATCCAATAGCCTAGTTTAGAATCTTATTCTAAAATTTTATTAATAAAATATAACTTTTATTTTAAAAATAAAGTTAACGATTTAGACTATCTCGTAGTCAATTTTAGATTTTTATTCTAAGACTAATTTTAAAATAACTTTTATTTAAAATAATAATGATTCACAACTTAGATTATCATATAATCTAATTTAGAATCTCAATCTAAAAGAAAATTAATTAATAAATTTTTTTAAAAAATCAAATTAAAAAACGCTGACGTTAGCACGGACATCAGCGCAGTCCCGCTAACGTCAGCATCAGCGGGTGCTGACGTCAGAGTTAGCCTGATGCTGACAGCCGCGTCAGATTTTTTTTATTTTAAATTAAATTATTCAATTTTAAAATAAATTGAATGTAATCTCATTAGATCAATTTTATCCAATTTCATAAAAAATAATTGAATGTAATCTCATTAGATCAACTTTGTCCAATTATGTTTAAAAAAATATTTGAATCCAATCTCATTAGATCAATTGTATCCGATTTTGTAAATCATAATTGAATCTAATCTCATTAGGTCAACTTTATCCAATTTTGTTAAAAAAATATTTGAATCTAAGCTTATTAGATTACTCTTATCTGATTGTACAAATCTTAACCAAATGATCATTGTCTCATAATAAAGGTTATGTAATCACGAATTTATAGGTCATTAGATCTGAATTAACGATTAATTCTCTAACGATTTAAACAATTTAAATCATTACTATAAACAACCTAGTTAACTATTAAATCTTTTAACCGATTTAAACAATTTAAATTGATACTTTAAAAAACCTAGTTAGCTATTTACTCTTTTAACTAATTTAAATAATTTAAATCGATACTTTAAATAATCTAGTTAACTATTAACTCTTTAATTATTTAAAAAATTTAAAGCGCTAATTCAAGCAAGTTTTTCCTTCTTAATAAAATCTCTATTTTATTAAATCGCGGATCTATTTATTTCGATCTTATTATACCAATTTATGTATATTATGTATGTAATCTGAGACTGGCTTTGATACCAATTTTTGAGAGAATATATGAATTTTTTTGGAAAAATAAACTATGATATAGATCATTGGGTTCATAATTTTTCAACTGGGGTTAGAACAAGGGGTGTCTATAAGAGCACTTAAAGTACGAGACTCTTCTCTCTCCCTAAGCCCTCGGTCAGAGAGTCACGCTTTGTGACACCCCACGTGCAAGAGTTCTCAGGAATAGGTTTATCTTAATAAACCCTTTGCCCTAATACTGGTTGTTGGAATGAATTTCAAAAATTCTCCCTAGTTTTATAATGTTTACGCAACGGAATGGATTTAGAATTCATAATTCTAAACCTAGGGTTGATTTAAAATTCATAGTTTTAAATCTACAGATTTAAATTCATAATTAAATCTACAGATCTAAATTCTTAATTTAGATCTACAGGCCTTTTACTGTAATACATTCATAATAACACATAAGATTAAACATGTATAATAATGAATACTGTAAATAAATAGAAAAGTGAAAACGAAAAGAAGAAAGAAAGAACGTACCTGGAATTGCTCCAATAATAAAGAATACCAAGAAAATCGAGACCCCGCAATCTTCTACGCAATGACCTCAAACTGCCCAGAGGGTGAGCTCCGAAAAATATTAAACCGAGGAAAGAAAAATTTCAACCGAAATATTTCTCTCAAATTAGGTCTCCGAAACAATTTCCAGATACCCAAAATTTAATTTCAATTGAATGCCAAACTAATGAAATAGGTGCCTCTATTTATAGAAAGTGTACCTGAGCGAAAATAAGCAATTAAATCGATGTGGGATTCGCCAGTTTAAATTAAAACGCATCGTATCATTAAAAACTGCTCAAATATGCCGCGCTCTGATCCCAGGCAAAATCGCGCCTTCTGTTTCGTACTAAGTGTGACACATGGCGAGCCGTGATTAGCTCATCTGTGCTCACATGGATGGCCCCAGGGCCTACCTAGCATGCGACACGTTGATCCGTGAGCACACAGATCGCATTGTACACGTGATTTTTTCTTCTTGTTTTTTTTTTTTTTTTTTTTTTTTTTGCTTTGTTTTCAACATGTAAAAATTCATCTTATGAATTTTAATTTCTAAAAATTATTTTATTTTATAATTTTTAATTTTTATTTATTTCGTGGATAATATTTGGCAAAATTAATTTACCCATCTCATGGATAAATAACTCATGTCATGAATTCTTTAATATTTTTTCGATAGCAATAAATACAAAGGCTTACCCAGGGACCTCAGGAACAATTTAAAGCGAGCTCCAAATGGGTTAAATTAATCATCTCATGAAATAATTTAATTACCATTTAATGAGACTTAATTCCACTAAATAAATCTCACTGCACTCCAAACTTAAACCATTTATTCAATATTTCTCTATTAGACTATATTAATGACAATAACCCCTCCACTAGATGTCTATGACAAAGGATAAATATAACCCCTACCATTATCCTTCTCACAACTTCTCCATTAGTTACCGACTCACCCTTCACTTAATAATTCATTTATGCTTGAACATATTCGTAGTATAAATTCCAAATGTCAAACACTTGGGAATACTTTGGCCATAGTTTTTGAACTATTCAAAAATTTACGAATCAACTAAGGGGACATCTGTATCTCATAATAGACTGTAGATTTCCTATTAAATACCTTATCTTGTCACACTTCATGCCGCTATGCAGTGTATGTGGGAATTCAGTCATGCATTTAGACCTTACTTATAGTACACCAAAGTAACTAACGCTCCATGCACTAGTCCAGAATACCCTCGGGATTTAGAGTCGTCGTTCAAACAGTATAAGATGAATCACTCATCTCCGATAGTAGTCTAGAAATAAGTAGCCGTTGTGGTCCAGCTCAATGCGTCAATCTTATTAAACACACCAACCCAACACTTTTGGATCTCCATCCACATAACCACGACAAATCATCTAAAGTGTCATGTTATAGCCTTAGCATACAAGTGGTCCAAACTTGTTTTCGACAATGAGCCTTTCAAAGAACAATCCATACCATTTGTTCCAAGTCTATCTATGACTTGGTCTCATAAACCACTTAGAACAAACATGTAAATTATGATCTGAGGACTACACTATCACAACCTCGGTGTTTTGAAGGCTAAAGTCTCGGACTTGGGCCCAAACGTGACAAGGAAGGTTTAGTTAGAATAGAAAGAAAGGGGCTTGCGATGAAAAGAGAGTTAGAGTTAGAGCAAGATGAGAGATTGAGAGGATTGGATGAATAAAAGAGAGAAATATTTCATTCATTTCTTGGATTACTCCAAAATGAATTGCAAATACACTATTTATAAATTATACATTAAAAACTATTAAAAATATCGAATAATATCTAAAGATATTAAAATATCAAATACATTAAGTAAATCTTAGAATCAAATCTAGAAAAGAATCAAATCTTAACAGCTAGTACCCAACGGCTAGTTGAGGGGTGGCGCTTGCCTGTCACGCGGAGCTGGGAGGCACGGCCCTGGGCCTAGACAATGGAGATGCGGCCCTGGGATGCGATCTTGGCATGTGATGCACGGACCTTATGACACCCCGACACCCGCACCCGATACCAAGACATTGTCAAGGAGCCCGATAGTGTCATGACCATGACAATACCCCCTCATCAAGCCAATCCTTGTCCTCAAGGATTGAAATTGGGAAATTGGCCTTGGATAAAGGCCCAATATTCCCAAGTGGCAGCTTCACCTGGCATATTCTCCCATTGAACAAGGACTTGAGTTAACTTTTAACCTTTGCGCATCAAGGTTCATTGCTTTAGCACAGCTTTAGGCTGGACCTCCAGATGCCCATCCTGATCACAACTTGGCAAAGCAATACTAGACACGATGTTGTCCCTAATCTTTTTCTTAAGACAAGAGACATGAAACACTGGATGAACCTTAGAGCCTTGTGGGAGTTCTAACTTATAAGCCACTTTCCCCACCCTTGCAAGAACCTTAAAGGGCCCATAATACCTAGCAGCTAACTTAAGGTTTCGTCTATGGCCACAGAAGTTTGATGGTATGGTTGACGTTTAAGGTAAACAAAGTCATCTACCTCAAATTGTCTTTCTGGCCTATTCAAGTCCGCTTGTTGTTTGTAGCGGTGCTGGGCCTCTACTAGGTTTTCCCTAGCATGTTAACCATGTTTTTCCTTTCGTTCACTAAGTCCTCTACCCCGAGTGAAGAAGAGACACAAGGATAGTCTATGGCCCAAACTCTAGGTTCATAACCATAAAGTGCAAAGAAAGGCGTAGTTTTAAGAGAAGAGTTATAGTTAGTATTATACCAGAATTCGGCAAGTGCGAGCCATTATGCCCATATCTTAGGCTTGTTCAATGGCATAGCCCTCAAGTAGTTTTCATGGCATTGGTTGACACGTTCTGTTTGACCATCGGATTGGGGATGGTATGAACTACTCATGTTGAGCTCAAGCCCGGCCAAATGAAACGACTCCTTCCAGAAGAGGCTCTGGAACGTACCATCCCTATCTAACACCAAGTTCCTTGGTAACCCATGTAATCGATAAACGTTGTCAAGGAAGACTTGAGAAACCTTGGTGGAGGTAAATGGATGAGTCAATGTCATGAAATGAGCGTATTTTGTGAAGCGGTCTACCACCACTAGGATCATGTCTTTGCCCATTGATCTAGGAAAACCTTCCATGAAATCTAGACTGATGCTCCCCCAGGCTTGACTCTAAATAGGCAACGGTTGGAATAAGCCCGGGTATGCCACGTGCTTATTCTTTCGTGCGTTGGCACACACCACAGCTAGCAATCCAATCACTAAAGCTTTTCTTTCATGTTAGGCTAATAAAACAAGCGTTTTTCCCTTATCAAGGAACCATGAACCCCAGAGTGCCCTCCAACCGGAGAGTCATGCAAGGCATGCATGATTTTATTGCGTAGCTCCGTGTTTTGACCAACGTAAATGCGGCCCTTGTAACGTAGAATACCACCATGGTAAGAAAAGGGGCCTTGAACCGTAGGATCAAGGGTGACTTGGGCAATGAGGTCTAGGACTCGCTTGTCATTGTCATAGCTTACCTCCACCTCACGCACCCATTGCGGTACCACAGTTGTCAACATGGAACATGACCCAAACTCAACCCCCTCGTCACGCCTAGACAACGCATTTGCGGCCGTATTTTCTATGCCTTTGCGATACATAATTCCATAACTAAGGCCCATAAGTTTAGACATACCCTTTTGTTGTAACTGGGTAGTAACACGTTGGTCTAGAAGAAAACGGAGGCTAGCATGATTGGTTTTGATAATAAAGCGATTGTCTAGTAAATAGCGACCCCATTTTTTTTTTTTTACTGCCATTAAGACCGCCATTAGTTCTTTTTCATACACAGACAATCCCAAATGACGAGGACCTAAGGCCTTACTAAGATAAGCTAGGGGCCTACCATCTTGACATAACAAGGCCCCAAGGCCCATACCACATGCATCGGTCTCAAGTACAAACGATTTACAAAAGTCCGGAAGTGCCAAAACTGGCGCTGACACCATAGCTTGCTTAAGTGTGTCAAACGCAAGTTAGGCACTATCATTCCAACGGAACTCACCCTTTGTGAGGAGGCAAGTAAAGGGTTACTAATGGTTCCATAACCCCTTATAAACTTTCGGTAATAACCCGTAAGACAAAGGAAACCCCTAAGACTTTTGACACTTTTATGTGTTGGCCAGGCCCTTAAGGCCTCTATCTTACTTGGATCCGTAGTTACCCCTTCTCGGCTAATAACATGTCCTAGGCATTCCACATGATCTTTCCCAAAGGCACATTTACTTTTCTTAGCAAACAATTGATGGGTACGAAGGGTCTCAAGGACCTCACCGAGATGCCCAATGTGTGCCCCCATACTAGGGCTATATACGAGTATATCGTCAAAGAAAACCAAAAAAAGTTTGCGAAGAAAGGGAGAGAAGACCTCATTCATGAGAGCTTGAAACGTAGCCGGAGCGTTCGTGAGTCCAAATGGCATGACTGTGAACTTGTAGTGGCCTTGGTGAGTTCAGAATGCGGTTTTGTGCCTATCTTCTTCTCGGACTCGTATTTGATGATCGCCTATCTTTGAGAACAGACAAGCTCCACTCAACACATCAAGGAGATCGTCAATGACAAATATAGGGAATTTGTCCTTGATGGTTATACTATTTAGTTGATGATAATCTACACAAATTTGATACGTGCCATCTTTCTTTCGGACCAATAGAACGGGTGAGGCAAAAGGACTTCAGCTCGGTTGTATGATGGAGGAGGATAGCATTTCCTTCACCTATTTTTCTATTTCATTTTTTCGGCTATGTGGATAATGATAGCGTCTTATATGAATGGGCTTAGCATCGGGTTGGGAGGGAATGTTATGGTCATGGGCACGGATTGGAGATAAGGTCTTGGGGATGTCAAAAACATCCTCATACTGCCTTACGACGTCCCCAAGGTCCGGGTGGGCGTAGGGTTCCTTTTCTTCAACACCGATTGCCATAAACAAGTGCCCAACGATACAATTTACCTTTTTCTTGAGGAACCGAGCAAGGCCCTTCTCGGACATAGCATGTAGCGTGGCTTGGTCCGATGTTCCTTGGAGATGCACTGGTTTGCCATCCTTGAAACATGAGAACTTGAGGTTCGTAAAGTGGAAGGTCACCGGCCCATATAGTTGGAGCCAATCCACCCCGAGAGCCATGTCGCTCCCATGCAAGTCTAGTACCCTAAGATAATCTGAGAACACGGTGCCTTGCACCTTCCACATTAAGTTCGGGCACTTTTGGTAGCTTAGCAAATTCTCACCATTTGCAACGGTCATGGTCATCACCACAGTTGGAACTGTGTCAAGCTTGAGTTCTTGAACCACACTCGTGTCCATGAAACTATTCGTACTTTCGCTATCAATTAGGATCGTTATGGCCCTTTTCTTGACCGAACCTCTCAACCTTAATGTGTTGTGAGTTATTCTCCCTGAGAGAGCATTTGAAGAGATCTCCATGATGCCATCCCCTTCTTCCTCTTGAGGAAGTTCTTCCTTAACGTTGTCTAATTCATCTTCAACTTCTTCTTGTCCTTCCATACTTTGAAGTTGTTTATTCTTACACACATGCCCTGGAAAATATCTCTCGTGACATTTGTAGCATTGTCCGGGTTCATGTCTAGGAGCATTGGATCCTGCAAAGGCGTTAGACACGGACCTCGCGGTCACCCCTTGCGTCACGGCTGTTTGGGACTGGGCTCCGCTTTGTAAGGACATGGTTGGGCCTGATCTAATTGATGACCCTGGTTTAGCGCCATACGTTTGTTTACTAAAGCCTGGTTTAGTACCCAGGGCACCCTTAATTTTTAGCGAGGGTGATTTCTTGTAGCTTAGCTTGTTCGATTGCGTAGCTCATATCAGTAGGACGATTAGCTTTAACAGCAGCACATATTGCGGGCTTCAAACCCCTAATGAAGATTGAAACAAAGTAGGACTCACTTAGTGTGGAATGATAGATCATCATCCAACTTCTTAACTCTTCAAACTGAATCTCATACTCTTCAACAGAGCCCATTTGAGTTGTTTTGTTAAACTGCTCCACCACATCTTGCACGGACTTGTCTCTGAACCTCTAACATAATTCATCAATAAAGAATTGCCATATGATGATGGGATTCAGGGGTGGGACAAAATATCTCCGTATTCATGTAGGTGCGAAGAAGCTAACCCAACCCATTCGTTCGATGGTACTTGGTACCAACAAAAGTACTTCATGCATTTGCGTATCCATACCCAAGGGTTCTTGCCATCGAACTTTTGAAGATCAAGCTTTGGGTTGTAGTGAGCGGACCATGAACGTGTGCTAATGTCATTTCTACTATGCTCCCCATCCTCGGATCGAGGTTGGTGTCTGATCTCTCTCGATTCAGGAACACGGCGTGGTGGAGGTGGTAGAATTCCTTGGCCACCTATGTGCATAGAGTTTCCCAATCCCCCATGTTCTCCATGGGTTGCAACTTCTGGAACTACCTCAAGAATGATATTAGGATGTTTTTCTTGATTCACCAGTACACGGTTTACTGACTCAGCTAATGTTGCAATTGTGGCTTGTAACCCACGTTGGCTTTGTCCAAATCCCGCAAGCTTGGTAGCCAAGTTGTCTACCGAAACCTTCAATCCTTCACTAACCACATTTTGGTCTCGGACCAATGTGTCAAGTCTATCCAATCGTCTCTCTATGGTCAAAAATTGCTCTTGCGAATTAGAAGTCTCCTCGGATGAAGACATGTTGGTAGCGGTTCAGTTGTCCTCGTAATAGCTAGCATTTCTTTATCGTACGAAGCTCTTATACAGATTTTTCACAAACTCGGGGTTGTGACAGCCAAAGTCCCGGACTTGGGCCCAAACATGACAAGGAAGGTTTAGTTAGAATGGAAAGAAAGAGACTTGAGATGAGAAGAGAGTTAGAGTTAGAGCAAGATGAGAGATTGAGAGGATTGGATGAATAAAAGAGAGAAATATTTCATTAATTTCTTGGATTATTCCAAAATGAATTACAAATATACTATTTATACATCATACATCAAAAACTACTAAAAATATCAAATAATATCTAAAGATATTAAAGTATCAAATACATCAAGTAAATCTTAGAATAAAATCTAGAAAAGCATCAAATTCTAACGGCTAGTACCCAACGGCTAGCTGAGGGGCGCGGTTTGCCTATGACGCGGAGCTGGGATAGATGCTGGAAGGCATTGCCCTGGGAAGCAAACTGGACAACGGAGACGCGGCTCTGGGCAGCGATCTTGACATGCGATGCACGGACCTCGGACACGGACCTCATGACACCCGACACCCGCACCCGGTACCAAGACAGATAGTGCCATGACCATGACATACACCCATCTTATGGATGTCTCCCAAAAGAAAATCACATGCAGTATAAATGTTCGCTTACATAATTTAACTAGAAACGACTGGGACTTCAATTTTTTTTTTAATTAAAATAATATATTTCGAATAAATTTGGATTTCAGGATACTGTTCCTAACATTTGTATTTTGGGATGGTAACGATTTTTGATTTGTCCATTTCTATTAATTGATTTAGTGACATAATATATAAACATGTATCACTACTACATATTGGGTCATATGCAACGGTTTAAAACCACAGCAAATGGGATAAAACCGCTACATTAAATCTAATGTAGTGGTTCATAAACCGTTGCATACGCGTCCGTGGCATTAGCCTTTTTCCAGCGATTTTTTTTACTATAGTTGCGGCTAATAACTGTTGCATTTGGGTAGCTAATGCAACAGTTATTTGACCTATGGCAACAGTTATTAGAAACCTAATGCAACAGTTATTTGACTTATTGCAATGATTAATGGAAGCCTAACGCGACGGTTATGATGATTTATAGAAGCACTTTAGTAGATACGTATTACAACGATTTTTTACCTAATGCAGCGGTTTATTGATGATCTAATGCAGTGGTTATATGTACCTGTAGCAGCGATTTTTGAGATATATAATGCAACCATTATTTTCACCTAATACAACGGTTATTTTAATCTTATGCAGCGGTTTGTAATGAGCTAATGCAACGGTTATTTTCACCTAAAGCAGCGGTTTATAATGTGCTAACGCAACGGTTATTTTCACCTAACGCAGCGGTTCATGATGACCTAATGCAGCTATTTTTCGTCCTATAGCAACGGCTTATAGATACCAAATGCAACGGTTATACTATTTTTTACAGCGATTCATTGATGAACTAATGCAGCTGTTTGAAATCACTAATGCAACGGTTTGTACAAAAACTAGTGTAGTTATTGATTCAGTTTTGACATATATTGCAAGAATTTTTTAAACCAACACCTCTTAATCCATAAGCATATCTTAACACATCCATACATTCAAAAGATCTTGCTCGACATCAAAGCTAATAATAATCCAAATAAAAATTACATAGTTGATAATCAAAAGAAACCACTGAATCAAATACATAGGTGCTAATCACAAAAGTCTAGACCTTAAAATATATCAAGCTTTACATATTAAAGCCAAAAACGTCCTACACCCACAAAAGTCTATAACCACCAAGTCAATATCAAAAAACACAATTTACATTCAACCACATCAAGTACATTGTTCATAACCATAAACTCCACACTATGTTCCTTTATTGGCCGCGTGTCCATCAACATTATCGAGATCCTCAGCATCCCGACACCAAAAACATATAAAATGAGCATAAGTAGCAGTATTAGAGTCTTATACTAAAAGAAAGATGTAGGAACAAATGATTTCTGTAGTTTTACATAAAGAATCGTTGAGAGATATGATCATTTTTGAGTTAAAAATAGAACTAAAGCACTAATATACCTCATTTGCAGCACTTGATAAAGAAGCAACATTTCGAGTAGTACTATGACTATTTCCAGGTGATCCTTCTACTAAGGTTTGAAGTACATGGGATCAAGATTGCTTAAACTTGGAATTACTAAGGCAAGTCTAGAGACCAGTTCTTGCATAACTTCTTTCGTCAGTTCAGCCTTCATGGACTCCATAACCTCTTTTGGAACTTGAACTCCACCCACTTGAACCTTCTCTTTAAGATCTCTCTGGGTAACACCCCTCCCAAATAGACAGATACGACCCGAATGCTCATCACCCATTACTTCATCCAATGCATCTGTACATTGGCTATTTGATCCTCCCTCAGAATCAATCTTGGATTAATGTTCCTCAACTTCTTTCTACATCAAAGAAATGAAGTAAAAGGTTATACCTTATTTATAATGTCATGCCATAAACCAACTCAATATTAAATCACTTAAATGAATTTAGAAAAATTCAGGACCAATAAAGTTAATAACTCTATTTAATTTATAGTACTTAAATGTATCTTATGTTTTTTCACTTAAATCACTTAAAAGAATCCCCCCACTCCAAAAACTTCCTTATCCATAAATGCACATAGTTCAAGGCTGATAATCAGGTATCAAGCAAAAAATGATACAATAAGGAAACACCAATTTAGAGCTACTGTTGAATTGATCTGAAGTTCAGCACATTAAATTTTTAGATAAAGTTGATGTTTGTGGTTCTGTGAGTCAAATGTTAAGTCAAGAATGGTGGTTAAGTCAGTCAAATGTTAGTTGCTTTAAGTGCTAATATTATGTTATGATTATAGATATTATTCTAATAGTATAAGTCTTGAGTATGTCATGTAATAAGGGATGTTTAGCTATTAGATGCTATAAGGTGTTGTTAGGATGATGTTTAGTAGCTTTGGTGTCCAAGTTCTATGTATCTTGGTTATGTTAGAATTCGAATAAGTAGGATGAATTGTATTGTAATAAATGTTGAATGATAATGAATTGATTCCAAGTTCTCTCAAGTTTCTTTCTACATATTTTCTTCAACTCTCAACTTCTTCTCTCAATCTTTACTTCTTATCTTCAACTATCTACTTGAATCTCATCTCTAATCCTCAAACCTCAATTGATTCCTTTTTTGTTGTTAAGGAAAAAAAAAAATTGGCAGTTTAGAGTATCATAAAACCCCATATATGCCTATTTTGGGTAGGAGACAATTCATCAATTTTTTTTAGTATGAAAGATTAAATATACTCGTCCTTAGAAAAAAAAAAAAAAAGTAGGAAATTGTATGTTCTTTTCATTAGAAAAAGTGACACAAATGATCGCATGTTATTCAAAACACGACCCAGTACCCCAAATATTACGTATGGAGTGGGTACTTGACACATCATTAGTCTGAGGCATCAAAATTTTTCAATAACAATAGTAAGTTACTCGAAACACCACATGTCACTTTTCCTACATAAAAAGTGACGCACAAATGATTGAATGTTATCTAAAACATCTGCTGCCCAATATCCTAAAACAAACTCATTACACCATGCTTCAAAATGGCCACATGGGTTGTAGATAACTCGTCAAAATTTTCTAATTCAAAATATCAAACATTCCAACAATCTCACATGAAAGATAAATGGCAAAAAGGGATATACTTGACGTATTAGTAGTGTCACGAGCCTTGTCCAACAATGAGTCTAGATGTCTCTGTATGTACTTAGCTCTCTTACTTCTTTCCGAAGGCATTATGAAATCATTAAGTAAGGACCTCCTCAGATCTTGTGCCACTACAAGATCTCGGCCTTGCGAAGGAAAGCATACTCGATCATCTTCCTCATTGCTCTCGGTAAATCCATCATCATCACCCACGTCATCATTTCGCGCGTACTCCTCATCTGAGAAGTCATCTTCTTTTCTATTCTTAATATGTTGAAGCTCGTTCCTTTGTTGTTGCTCAATGTTTGCTCTTTTCTGTTGTTGCTTTCTTCTTAATGTCATTGCTATGGACCCAAGTGTACAAAAATTTGGTCCATGTGATGTACTTTTCTTAGAAGTTTGCTTCTTTCCTTTCATCTTTTATACCCTGAAACATAAAAAAAAAGAGAGAGAGAGAGAGAGAGAGAATAATTAGTATCATTAAAAATAAAAAAAAACTAAGGCAACATGTCCACCAATATGTTGCATTGTTGCTATGTAGAAGTAACAAAAAATCCATAAATATTTAAACAGTAACATGACAAACTAGCGAAAAAAATCAACAGATCAAAAAATAAATGCTCACCGGTTAAAAAACATAAATAATTAAACACATTATACATAATCCCAGTCTGTATTATCATAATCCGAGTCATCTTCTTCATCCTCCTCTTCTTCATCCTCATCCTCATCCTTATCCTCCTCTTCTTCATTTTCCTCATCCTTTTCCTCGTCTTGCTCATCTTTCATAAGTAAATCGTCCAATATGTTTGTCATTTCAATGGCCATTTCAGGAACATCGTCTCTAGCCAAACTAACTTCATCATGACTAGAATGCATTTCGGAATCATGGACATCTAAATCAGAAGGGTCATGGACATCGGTCTCTATCCCTGAAGAAATATCGTAGAGCTCTCTTGGAACATACTTGAGAACATAGTGCACAAATTCATTAACACGGTCCTGGACATAGTATACTTGTTGCACTTGAGATGCTAAAACATATGGTTCATCCCTGGACCACAACTTATTGAAATTAACACAAGTAAGCCCCTGTTCATCATTCTCTACCTGGTATCAGTCACACCAAAATAGTACAACACTGAATTGAGCATAATAATCTATTTCAATGATTTCATGTACTGCTCCATAGTAAGTTATTGTATCGGTAACAGGTTTACTATCCCTAGAACTAGCGAAACTCGAGGTCAAAGCAGCGAGGATGACTCCACTATTTTGAGTTTTGCACCTTGCATCACACTCTGTAGTATGAAACCTATACCCATTGCTGAAATAGCTACTATATCTCTTTGCCGCTCGAGTCGGGCCATCACCTAAATTCTGAATGTAGCTTGGTCCCGCATCCTTATTTACCCTGTCTTTGAACCATGATTCGAAATCATTACTATGTGCTCGAGCTTGACTCCATTTGGTGGTTTTGGATCTTCCATTCTTTTGGTTATGTACTAGCTGATAGTGCTCATTGCATAAATAAGGTATTTTACAATTGTTTTACATAATTGCGAGCCATATGGTTATAAGAAAAATTATGAAAAACTTAGTTTAGATTATCTTCTCCACCAAGTCATCTCTAGAATTGAATAAGGCACATTTGTGTGCCATACTACGAACACGAGCTTCTAAAATGATTGATTTACCTTTTCCTCTCTTCTTTCCCCCAATAGAGTGGCCCATTGGAAAATAGGTGATGAAGCATCATTATTAGATGTCATCTCAAACTCTCCAGGTTTCTTATTAAATTTGGTCGTAGTCCAATTGCTCATGTACCTTGAGTAAAAGATCAAACATTCAACAACCAAGTAACCCTCTGCTATGGAGCCTTCTGGCCTACATTTGTTACGTACATATGACATCAAATTGACAAGTTTTCCCTCTGCACTAAACATCCACCGACAATGAACAGGTCCCCCGAGCCGCATTTCATTCACCAAATGTTTGGGTAAATGCACCATTATGTCAAAGAAAGCTGGTAAAAAGAATATTTCAAATTCACATAATATCTCCCTTATCTCTTTCTCCATATGATCAAGATTTTCGGACTTTATAACTTTGTTGCATATGCCTCTAAATAAAGCAGCCAATCTTATGATGGAAACTGCAATGGGTTTTTGCAATGACTTTCTCACTGCAACCTGAAGTAGATCCTGCATAATTACATAATCATCATGACTCTTATATCCCGAAATCTTCCTACCATCAAGCTCCACACATCGTCCTATGTTTGATGCATAACCATACGGCAATTTTTCATATTTTACCGCAGAGCAAAACATGTCTTTCTCCTTTGATGTCATTGAGTAGCAAGCAGGGTTGAACATCACATGCCGACCATCTACAGAAATCTGTGGGTGAAGCTCACTTTTTATCCCCATTTGTTGGAGGTCAAATCGAGCATGGGATGATCCTTTGTCTTTCTAGGAATGCCTAACAAGCTGCCAAGTATGCTAGCGGTGATATTTTTCTCAATGTGCATGACATCTAGATTGTGATGAATGGAATTGTGCTCCCAATATGGCAAATCAAAGAAAATGGGTCTTTTCTTCCAAGGGCTAGTTACACTTTGTTGTTTCTGATGATGGTAGCGCTTCGCCTTCTTTTTTTTTTTTTTCACCGTCTTATTCTTCTTTTTACTCATATTTGGTGCTTCATTCTTCTTTCCATTCACGTGATTCAAAGTAGACATTTCCTCTAAAACTTCACTTCCTCCCAACATAGTAGGTACTATTCCATGCTCTGATTTGCCATTAAATGTCGTTGTGTTACTTCTCCATGGATGATTTCACTCCAAAAGCCTCCGATGCCCCTCAAAGCACACTTTTTTTACTATGAGGCAACCATTTGGAAGAAGTGTTGTAATTGCCACAAAGGCATGCTAGGTACCATTTTGTAGACCACCCGGACAACATTGCATAAGCTGGAAAGTCGTTAATGGTCCACATCTAAGCAGCATGCATTTGGAAGGATTGTTTACCATATGCATCATAAGTTTTCAAACCATCCTTCCATAGATCTTTTAATTCATCAATCAATGGCTACAGATACACATCAATATCATTTCCAGGAGATTTCGAACCTTGAATAAGCAATGACATAATGAAATATTCATCCTTCATACAGATCCATGGAGGCATATTATAGTTTACCAACATTACTGGCCATGTGCTGTAGCGAATACTCATTGTTCGAAATGGATTGAACCCATCACTCACTAATCCTAGCCTAACATTGCGAGGCTCTGCTTCAAATTTTGGATGTAAAGAATCGAAGTCCGTCCATGCTTTTCCATCCGCCGGATGTCTTAAATTTCCATCTTTAATGCGCTCATTGTGATGCCATTGCATGATCTCGGCCGCTTCTTCACAGAGATACAACCTCTGAAGCCTATGCTTTATAGGGAAATGCCACAAAACCTTGGCAGGAATCTTACAAGGGTTTATAGCTTCATGGTTATTCTCTTTGCCTAACACCTTCTCCTCTTCTTTCCACCTGGAAGCACCACAAACATAATAAGACGTAGCCTCTTCATACTCTTTCCGGTAAAGCATACAATCATTTTGACATGCATGTATCTTGTTGTAATCAAGTCCCAAATCTTTAACTATATTTCTCGCTTCGTTGAATGATTGAGGAAACTTGCCATTAGGAAGCAATTCCTTCAATAATTCTAGGAGATCACCAAATGCCACATTACTCAAACCATGTTGACACTTGAAAAGATACAATCTGATCATAAATGGCAATCTATAAAATTTCTTACAACCCAGGAAAAGCTCAATCTTCTCTTCTTCTAATAATCTATAAAATTTCTTAGCGTCTTGTGTCATCTCATCAGTGACCTCATGTGACCAATCACAACCATCAGCCACATGTATAAATGTGTCATGTAAAAAGCCCTCAACATTATCATGGCTAGAAGACTCATCATCACCATCATTTATGTCATCCATACTCAATGAAGACCTCTCCCCATGATAATAATTATTGTAATGAGGGACAAATCCATTGGCAATTAAATGATCATACAATTCTTCTCTAGTTCCCCAAAATCTAAACACACAACAATTACAAGGGCATTGTAATTGTTTTCTATTGCCATTGCCTTTAGCCTTGGTTGCAAATTGTTCAGTAAGAAAGTCATTCAATCGCAAGTCAAATTCCTCAGTCCACCGAGGTATATACATCCAACTTGTATCTCCCTCTTCCATATTCACAGCTTAAGGAAAAAAAAAAAAGAAGAAGAAGGGAGAAAACAAGTAAGCTTAATCTGAAAATGGGTTAGCATTCAATCCACATACAAATTACATCCAACTTGCATGTCCCTCTTCCATATCCATTAGTAGTAATATGTCATGATTCGAGAAGATGGAACACATGGAATTTAGTACTAATAAGTGAAGATTGTAATGAAGTTTTGTAAAAAGTTGTAAAAGAGAAGTTTAATTCATTAGAATAGTCTAATAAGTTCATTAGCCGTTAATCAATAAGTGAAGAGAGGGTTTCGGTTAGTATTGGAGGGATGGTTAGTTGGAGTTGTTGAAGTGTCTAGGTGAAGTATTTTGTTGGATATTTTCTTCTTAACAAAGAGGAATATAAGTAGCTTGTCATGCTTTGTAATTTGGCATTATTGATTAATGATAATTGATTCCATCTCTCTCTCAACCCTAATATTCTCTAATTCTTAACTTATCTCTCTAATTCTCTTCTCATCTCAACTCTAATTCTTCACATATCCTATGCCACGATCCAAGAGTAATCTTGAATCATGACATAATAATTAGTCAATTCAAGAGAGTGAAAGAATTCAATCCAAGAATTAGTCAAATATTGCAACTGCTTAGATGAATGCCGGTTAGCTTGTATGTCTAGGTGCGTTGTTCTTAATCTTTAGTGTAAGTAGTATAAGTAGAGAGCTTGTCTTGTAAGATTCATACGTCAATGAATAAGGTTTTGATCTTCCTCTCTAAATTCTCTCTAGATTTCTCTATCTCTTACCTCTTCTCTACTTCTACTCCCTTCTTCTCATCTTTATTCTGTTATAGTCTCATCTATCTCATCTTATTCTTCTAATTCTCATCTTAATTCTCCTCAATTTCAATATAAAATCATAAAAACTTTAGGTTATGATTCAAGATTTGCTTGAATCATAACACATTCATCTTTAGTTGAAGTCGTGTAAGGTAGTTAAGTGTTGGAGGGAATGTCGGTTAAGAGTGTTAGTTAATGTCAGTTAAGGCTTGAGTTAGCCAATTGTGGATTATGTCTAGGCGAAGTGAATTTAGTCAGATATTTTCCTTAAGCTTGAATTAGTACAAATAGGGATTCATCAATTGTAATCTTTATTCATGTATTGATATTGATCTCAATTCTCTTTCTCAACCCTAATTCTCTCTACTTCTCATCTATTTCTTCTATTTCTCATCTTCATTTCTAACTTCTTCCTAGATTATGATTCAAGAATTGATCTTGAATCATAACACACAAGCACCATTAGGGTTAATGTTCAGCAGTTGGACTTTGTTAATGAATGTGTAAGAGAATTCATTGAGGTGAATCAACAAACACTTTTCAAACACTATCTAAAAGCCATGAATGTGTAAAGACATCAAGATATGCCAATTAAACCATATAAACATAAAAATCAATAGCATCACCATCTAAGAAGAAACTTAATATGTCGAGATCTACTTAGACAATTGATATAAGCACGTGTACGATTTAAGCCAAGCTCATTCACAAATGTAGGTAATAACGTTCACATGAAATTTCCATAACCAGTTCATTTTACTTCAAATAATGGTAAAAGTTAGTGAAAAGACAATTTACTAGAGAATTTTACTCAAAATCAGGATTGACCATAAGAATAACTCTAATTTCCAACCTGAATTACTAAAAATCTGATTTTACCTAAATTTTGTAACTTTTTTCATCGTCCCACCACTTTTGACCTTACAATGTAACTTTAAATGGGCATTGTTATTAAAATAGGCAAAGTATATGGACTTTTAGTATTAATAACCCTTTAAACAGGATGGAAAAAATAGGCATTTCCTCTAAGTCTTTTCCATCAATATTAAGTGGCAAATTGCTATTTAGGTATTAGTATAGAAACATACACTAATGGAACTGCATAAAAGATTTAATAGGTGTACTATATTAAAAAATTCATTGAGGCAAATCAACAAACACCTTATAGGCACTATCTAGGAGTAATGAATGTGTGAAAATCATCAAGATATACTAACTAACTCATAAAGACATCACAATAATACACTGATGGAACTATATAAAAGATTTATTAGGTGTACTATATTAGGTGCCTTGCACGTGACACTTGCGATTTTACTAATTCTAATGTGATTCTGGGCCGATTCTACTTAAGTATGATTTTTTAAGCAATTTAGATCGGTAGGGTAAAGTAAAATCGTAAAATCATATGATTCTGTGAGTTGAATCGCGATTTTAACAGCCATGCTTTGAACCCTCATTGTAACTTATTGTGATATGTAGAAACTCATAGTTTACAATGGAAAATAAGTATTGTTGTAAATTACATATGGTTTGATATTCCATGACAACTGATATTTCCCATGATAATAGCTATACCATTTATGATGGTTTTTATTATCTATCTTGACGAATCTTCGAATCTTCGAAAATAAGCAAATTATGTAGTTGTATTTAGTTGTTCCATGAAGTTTATGAAATAAAAATTTTTACACCATATCTAAATATACTAATATTTAATTTACCTATAAATTTTAAACGCAATATTATTGGTTGCCTTGTGAATAAAACAAAATTTTTTAGACTTTATGCAACGGTTTTGTAAAATGGTTGCATATAACTAAACTTATGCAACGGTTTTAAAATCGCTGCATAATGGGGGCCTAATGCAACGGTTTATAAACTGCAGCATAAACCGACACATATGTATTATGTAATGCAACGGTTTTGTAAATGTTGCAAAACTGCTGCATGAAATAACTTTATGCAACGGTTTCAGAGCCACTACATAAAAACCGCTGCTTATGTCCAATTATGTAGTAGTGTATATTACCTTGTACAATAGGTGTGTACATTACTCTGAAGTCTGTTCAGTTTGAATATTTTTATTTATAATTGTGATTTGTAATTTAGTTATACCATAAGGTCATTCAACTAAACTTTACATTTGAAATATATTACTTTGAAGTTAAAAGGGACAGTCATCAAAACAAATTTGTCATAGGTTAGCACCGCTAGCCTTCTTCTTGGTGACTCATCCCCACTCCTAAGTCTATGTTCCCCACTACCATACCTTTAATCAACTACAGACCAAGCATTACTTTGTCATAGCCTAGTATTTCATTTCTACTTAGATGTTAATACACCATACATTCAACTTGCTATAATATATTTCCGTGCTCATGGTTTTATATATTTTTACTTTTATTGTTTCCGTTGGATGACATTAAGGATGATAAATCATATAACATAAAATATGCATTGTACTATCATTGTTTTTTTTTTTGTTGTTGTTAATGGTTAGCCTGTATAACTGAACCAAATAACCAAAAATCAGTTCACCAATCTTTTGGTAACAATAGCGGATCAAAACTTTTGAGTATTTTGGTTACAATTAATAGAACCAAATATTTTTCAGTACGCTTATTGAAACATTAACAACCCTAGGAAAGAATCTACATGCACTTAATTTTGATATCTATGCGCATTTAATTTAGATATTTTTTTCGACAATTAGCAACGAAGTCACAATAAAAAACAGGCAAATAATATAGACAAGCTCTAAGTGAAATCATTTAGAAAAGAAAACAAAAGGGCAGAAAAAAGTACAACATCCCAACCCGAAAAAATAGGATCACAAGAAAAAAATTTGTAAAAATAATTATTCGTTAATAAGGAATATCATATAATTTTTCTAATTTAATCATTTTTAACATTTTAATAATCATTTTTTACCAATTAATAAATTATATTTTTTATATATTAATTATGCAAAGTAATTATATTTAATATATACTAATTTACATGGTATTTGAGGAGAGAAGTAAATTAGCAATGGACAAAGGAACTTTCATTGGCAGAAAGGCAAACGTGACATTTTCACAAAACATAAGGGTAATTAAGTCATTTTACTAGTTAAAGCACTTTCCAGCCCTGGAGTTTAACATTTTAGGATCTGGTATGATCAATTGCCTAATTCTGAGGTAAAATTATCCAACTATAAGATGACATAGGAAGGACAATTAGGGTTTTCCCCTTTTACCACTAGCTAGGGTTTCTTCATAAGAGGTCCTTGCTTTCTCTCCCTATATAAAGGGATGCTTGTATCACTCTTAATCATTCAATAATAAAACAATTATATTATTTCACATGATATAAAAGCTTATTTAAATTTATGAGTTATTTTCGTTAAAGGTCTCTGTATTTTGTTCATTGTGTCAATTTAGCCCTCGTACTTTTAATTATGCCAATTTAATCCCTTTACAGTTCAAAATATTTCAATTTGGTCATTAGAGAAAATTTTATGTTAAGTTTTTAATAACATTTTTAATGATTCGGCTGCAAATTGGGTTAAATTGAGTAAACAGATGAATTTACAATAAGTTACTTGCATCTAACATAATTTTTTCTTTCAAAATTATGCCATTATCTTAACTTAAATTTGATCAAAGGACTAAATTGACACATTTTGAATTATATAGAGACTAAATTAACACAATTAAAAGTACAAGGACTAAATTGACACAACGGGTAAAGTATAGGGACCTTTGACGTAAATAACCCTAAATTTATTCTTTGTCTCTTGCTTTTTTTCTTCCATTATTTTTTTTTCTCTCTCTTTAATTCAGTTTTTTTATTTTAAGTCTTTGATTTAGGGAAGCTACAAACCTTAATCCTACCCCCTGTCACCAGCGACACCACACCCCTCCCCCTGTCACCAGCATGGTAGTCACCTCCCCGCCGCCAGGACAACACTAGTCAGAGCCAACTTATTGCATGTCGGGTTTACTTCGATTCGGCTAGTCCCTATTCGCTCTATTGTGTTGACCAACTCCTTCTATGTCGTCACCATCCCCACTGGAGGGTCCCTCCATGGGCAATTAGATAACAATGTCGCCATCTCCGCTACACCATTACCCTTCGTGAGCCCAATAATTACTTCTAATCTTGTCTTGGGTATCCCACACTTTCTCCCCCCTTCCCTCTCCCAACCGAGACCAGATCAACATTCGCCACCCCTGGTGCAGCCTCGACACTTCCAATAGTTTGGCCTATGTTCTCTACTATGGTAGGGTCTTTTAACTCTAATCCTATATCCCCTTCCCTTCTTCTTCCCCTATCTAACATTTCAAACATAATTACAATAAAACTTAAAAACTCCACAGATTATCTTGTTTGGAGAAAACAATTTTACTTGATGCTCGTAGCCCACCAAATTCTTGGCTATATAGATGCATCCTATCCCTGCCCTAATCCCTATATCTCTAATTTAAATGGACCAACATTCCCAAATCTGGAATACATATCACGCATTAGAACAAATCAAAGTCTCTGATATTGTAGAGCTGCCACGCTATCCCAGTCCCTTCTAAACAACGTTATACAACAACCCACCACAAAAACATGTGGGATGCCCTAGCCAAGTGATTTTGAGATCGCTTGATGGATAAAGGATTTGACCTAAGAGCCACAATTACACCATGGCAAAGATGGCAAGACCATGAAAAAGTACCTCTCTGAACTCAAAAACATGGTCAACGACCTAGCAACGATAGATTGTCCAATTTGAAATAGAGAATTGACTCATCATGCTCTTTATGGTTTAACCCCTAAATATGCTGCTTTTACAATATTTACACGATAATTTAATTGCACAATCAGTTTGAGGAATTAAAGTCTACCGTAATCAATGAGAGGTTTCCATCATGCGTTGCATAGCACACAACACTACTGACCCAAACCATGCTTCAGTTGTAATAGGTGCAAGTTCACAAAACAACTCTGGTCGTGGTGGGCATGGCTGTGGTGGTCATGGATGCTCTAACAACCAACGTGGAGGTCGTGCAGACACAATGGGGGTCAAAGTCTAAACCCTCAGCATCAACCCGGGCACTATCAACCCGATATGGTTCGTATAACCACGTTATGGCACCTTTGCACCCTATCTCTACTTCCTCCCCCCACCCCCCCCCCCCCCCCCCCCCCCCTCTCCGCCGCCCCCCAATACGATCTCCTTTATTCAACCCAAACCAAGGCATTCTCAACACACCCCTGCCCAAACTACAACGTAAAAGACCATACGCGATGGTTAAAAACCATTGCAAATGGACTAAAACTGCTGCATTAGATGTAATGCAGCAGTTGCAGCGATGGCATTAGCTTTTGCAGTGACTTTCTTAACTATAGTAGCAGTTTAGAAACCGCTGCATTTGGTTTGCTAATGCAACGGTTTTTTAACCCTAATGCAGCTGTTCTTTTAAACCTAATGCGATGATTATTTTAAGCTAATGCATCAGTTTATTTCATTTGCTACAACCCTTTTCTTAGCTAATGCAACATTTTAATAAAGCTAATGCAGCAGTTTTTAAATGCTAATGTAATTGATTTTTGGCTCTAATGCAGCAATTTTTTGGGAGCTAATGCAGCTGGTTTTTAGAACTAATGCAGCAGTTTCTAAAAGCTAATGCAGTGATTTTTATAAGGAAATAAAATAGTTTGATCTCTAATTATGCGATATTGATTTAGCTATCATAACAGTTTTGTTTGGTAATATAGCAGTTTGTCAGAGCAAATGCAACGATTTGTTGAAGTTTATGCAATGGTTTTGAGGCTAATGTAGCAATTTGTAAAAGCTAATGCAGCGGGTTTTTGAAGCTAATGCAACCATTTTTAGAAGCTAATGTGGCTATTGTTTTAAGCTAATGCATCGGTTTTATAAAGCTTATGCAACAGGTTTTATTGATGCAATTTTGACATATATTACAACTGTTTTTTGAACCAGCACCTCTTACTGCAGTCCATAAGCATATGAAAAAAAAAATTTTTATCATGCCCGACATCAAAATCATTAATAGTCCAAACATAATTTACAGTGTTGATAATCAAAAGAAATCTCCAAATCCAATACATTTCTTCTTACCACAAAAGTCTACATCCATGAAAGTTTATAAACACCAAGTCAATTTCAAAAGTGCACATCACATTTAGCCAAATCACGTACATTGTTCATAACCACAAACTTCGCACTAAGCTCCTTTACTAGCTGTGTGTCCATCAACATTAGCAAGATTTGCAGCACCCTGACAACGAAAACATATAAGATGAGCATAAGTTGCAATACAAGGGCCTTGTATAATAAGAGAGATGTAGGAACAAATAATATTGTGAGTTTTACATTGAGAATCATTGAGAAATATGATCAACTTTTAGTTAAAAATAAAAGAAACACAGTAATATACCTCATTTGCAACTCTTAATGACGAAGCAACATTTCAAGGAGCACTATGACCATGTCAAGGTGATCTAGGTTTGAAGCATATGGGGATCAAGATTGCTTAAACTTGGGATTACTAAGGCAAGTCTTGAGACCAGTTCCTTTATAACATCTTTCGTCAGTTCAGCTTTAATGTCAACCTTCATAGACTCATGACCTCTTTTAGAAATTACTCTCCACCCACTTGAACCTTACCCTTAATCTAGTTAACAGTCCTCCCAAATAAACGAATATGACCTGGATGTTCTATTAGGATGTATTTCAAAAATATTCCCTAAGTTAATCTAATTAAGGTAGTGGAACGGTTTAAAATTTCTAATTTTAAACCTATTAACAACTTAGAATTCCTAATTTTAAATCTACAAATTTTAAATTCCTAATTTTAAACCTGCAAGCCTCTACTTCTAATACATTCATAATAATAATATTAATAACTAACATAATAAATAC
Organism: Simmondsia chinensis; assembly: GCA_018398585.1. Classification (NCBI taxonomy): domain Eukaryota; kingdom Viridiplantae; phylum Streptophyta; class Magnoliopsida; order Caryophyllales; family Simmondsiaceae; genus Simmondsia; species Simmondsia chinensis. The sequence goes on from JAGTTD010000007.1 coordinate 14,657,664, forward strand.
TATAAATAAATAAAAAAAGTGCAAAATTAAAAGAAAAGGAAAGAGGAATACCTAAATGTAGACCGCAGTGTCGCTCCAAAAAATCATCAAGATTGCAGGACCTTCTATGCAATGTCCTTTGAACACCCGAAGTGTGGGCTTCGAAAATATTAAACTTAGAGGAAAATTTTTAGCAAAAATTTCTCCTCTTTTCTCTTTGCAAAAGTCAATACTTTCATAAAACTATTTAATTTTGATTGATTAATTCAATTGATGTTAAACCATAATTCCGGGACCCCTATTTAAAATAGGATATTGGGATGAAAAAATTGGAAAACATTGATGTGGGATGCGATTGAATTAACAAAAATAACATCGTTTTAGTGCAGGGGCCCGCTCATTTTGACACATCATAGCTGCCACGTGGCAACTTATGATTAGTCCGTGCCTATTGGCACGAATCGCTAGCGTTATGTATCAATGGAATGCTCCTATTGGTCCGCACCTGAAGGCACAGATCGTGAGTTAAAGACCACAAGTATGTCACGCGTTGGTTGGTCCATTACGGTGCACATGGATAACGACCCCTTTCTTTTTTTTTGTTTCCCACATGTAAAAATTTATTTTTTGAACTTGATTTTAACAAAATAATTTTATTTTATATTTTTTAATTTTGTTCATCTAATGAATAATGTTTAGCAAAATCAAATTTACTCATCTCATGAATTCTTTAATATTTTTTTGATGGTGTAAAATTAGAGGCTTGCGTATGGACCTCAAGAAGAATTTAAATCTAGCTCCAAATGAATCAAGACTCACTATCATCTCATGATAATATTTTATTACCATTTAATAGGACTTAATTCCACTAAATAAATCCTACTGCACTCTAGAGTTAAGTTATTTATTCAATAATTCCTAATCTGCAATAATTAAACGATCAACCCTTCTATCTGATATCCATGAGAAGTAGTAATTAAAACTACCATCATTATACTTCTCACTGCTTCTCCTTAAGTACCCGACTTGCCCTTTTTGAATAATTCTGTGGCAGGAGAACATAATCTTCGTATCAATTCCAGTGACAAACACAGTAGGAATACTTTGGCCAAATATTCCGAATATTTCAAACACTTGCAAATCTCCTTAAGGGGACATCTGTATCTCATAAGGCACTATAGACTCCATGTTAACTATTTGTTCCCGCTATATTTCATGTAGTCACTCAACGTATGTAGACTATTGGGCACTTTACAGGACCTCAATTTGAGTACACAAAGTGGCCAACAATACGCGCACGAGTTCAAGAGAATCTCAGGATTTAGAGTTGTCGCCTATCACAAAGAACTATTCATTTCTAATAGAAGTTAAGAAATAAACAATTTCGGTGGTCCAGCTTAATGTTCCAATCTTACTGGCAAACACTAACTATGATACTTCAGGATCCCTATCCACATTACCTAGACAAGCCATCTTAGGTATCATGTTATAGTCTTATCAGACAAGTTGTCCAGAACTCATCACTAACTATGAACTTGCTTTGACAACATGTTACAATTTTGATTTAAGTCTATCCGTGGCTCAATCTCATCAACCACTTAAACCAAACTGTAATATATCATATTGGACTACGCCCATCTCATGGAACATTTTAGAAATAATAACATGTATATTTGGCCCGTAAATAGTAATCAAACATAAAATAGATAAAATAATTTTATTTATTAATATTTAAACACAAATAATTGGGTTTTTAGGACATTGGTTCCAACATGTTCAACATCCATGACTTCATCAAATGCAGCTCTAGTTTGGCTATTTTCTCCTCCCTTATAACCAATCCTGGATTGATGTTCCTCAACCTCTTTCTACGTAAGAAAAAAAAATGAAGCGAAAATTACAACCTTATTTACACGATCATGCCATAAGCCAACTTAACTTTAGACCACTGGAATAACGTTAGAAACATCAAGGACCAATAGAGCAAATAACTCTATTTATTCTTTAGTACTTAAAAGCCAACTTCTATGGAACCTAACCACATCATCTTTTAGACATTACGAATCGAGCAACACAAGAGATCCCTTTAACATTCCAAGATGAACACTTCAAATCAATTAAGCAACTCATAACTACAATAAATTCATAATCACATCTTAGCAGATGATGAGAATTAGCTTCATTTCAAGCATCAACTATAGCATATCACCCACAAAAAATATGTCATAGTAATTTACAAAAAGTAACATCTTGGCCTAAAAATTTCAAACATAAATATACATTTATCATGTCTCATAACTCACCATTCAAATTCAAAAATTCATACATAACAAACATTACAGTCGGATGTCAAACATACTCATGGAGAATCTTAGAACTATTCCATTACTATTTCATAATATTCAATCTCTTGCATTATCCATTTATCATGTCCCATAACTCACCATTGAAATTCCAACACCTTAGTGAAAACATTCAACTTTTTTAGATAATCCATCTATCCTATAGTCAAACGTACACCATGAAGTCATCATATGACTAATTAAAGATGCCTTTACATATAGAGTCCACCCTACTTATAGTCATGGATGACTAACTAAAAATGGCTTTATACACCTTAAACCTTACACGGATAGTAAAAGCAAAAAAAAAAAAAACTTACGATTTTTGCTATTATAGGCTGCACAGGGTCTTTATACTCTTTCATAGGGTTCCTCTTCCATGGCCCATTGAATAATTTGCTTCGTGACGGTTTCTTTTTGTTTGGATCTTATTGTGTATGTAAAAAGGGTAAGAGTTGAGTACCTTAATAAATTAAAAACAAAAACAATTACAAAAATTGGATGTAGGAAATAAACATGGATATATTTTTCAAAAAGAAAGTGAATTATCAATCTGTAAATTACCCCTGCAAAGCTTCTTTTTCTTGCAGTGTGCATATGATTTTGTTTCTTCTGATTGTGCGTGTTGATTTCTACAATTCTTTAGATTTGTACATATTGTGACTATAATTATCACCAAATGTAGGAATTCCAATATCCATACTCAAAAACAAATAGGCATACCTTCATTAACTATTCAGCCACACACAAAAGATGATGCAAATGCAATGTACATATTCATGCCAGGCACCTTGGCAGTAGAGGAATTCTAATATCTTAAGAGATCTTTCAACCGATCATCAGAAATGCATGTTCGTCAGTTTATCCATCGAGTCACACTGCTATCAAATTTGGTGAAATGATGCCGTTTCACATCACATTTAAAAGACTTCCATGTAAAATTCACAGTAAACATCACCCATTTCCGACCTTGCAAAGGAATTATGTACTTCTTCTGCAGTCGCAATTAAAAACTTTAAAGACGTATATCAAACCATAAAAGTAGGATGTTACAATTAAATTTTGAAATACTCATATTTTTACATACTCCTATATCTTCTCCTTAAGCACTTTTCTCCAATGGAAATAATTTAGAGGTGCAAATCAAGCCCTAAGGTGCCCAAGAAGCTGCTAAACTCATCTAATATTTTGTCATCTGGACCGATTGGTTGATTATGCTCATTCAAAAAGTTTGGAACAAAATTTTTCATTGTTCTATTGTGTACATGCTTCTTAATTATTCTTCCCATGTGCTTCTTTACTGGAGTAGAAGCTTTGAAATAAACCAAGTATGTTGCAAAATACATGTAGTCATGTACAACAACAATCACCTATTTTCGAATTATAAGAACCTATTCCATTACTAATCCTAAATTTTATCTGAAGACATAAGAAATATTGAAAACAAATCATATGCTAAGGGGCACTTCAACATAGATGAGCACATGAAGACTCATAAAGGGTGCGTTCAAATCATGTTAGTTCTTTCACATTGAAAGGTTATCACGAAGAGGCATTAAGAGTAGAGTATACCAATAAAAATGTCATCACTACTACCTTTGACTTCATTATTCTCTAGAGTGCGTTGATGGCTTTCATGTGAGGATATGTGTTCAAACCGAACCCACTTTTGTTAAAAAGATCCACTTGCTTGATCTTTTAGGGCATGGATTGGTCTGTCTAATGGGACTGATCCTAAGCAAACATGACAAAATTCAACCAAAAGATATATAAGATTGGATTATGAAATATATATGGCAAAAAAAGGGGTCTATTTGACATATCAGCAGTGTCAAAAGCCTTTTCTGCTAATGATTCTAGATTTCTCTTTATGTACTTAGCTCTCCTACTTCTCTCCAACAGTGTTATGAAATCACCAAGGAGCTCCTAACATCTTGTGTCATTACTGAATTTTGGCCTTTTGGTGGTAAGCGTACTCGGTCATCTTCCTCCGCACTTTCTGTAAGTATATGATCATCTCCCAAGTCATCATTTTGGGCGTAGTCATTGTTTAAGAATTCATCATGTTCTTGATTCTCAAAGGCTTGAAGCTCCTTCTTTTGCTTTCGCTCTTTTTTTTTTTTTTTTTTTCTCTTTTCCCTTGTAGCTTCCTTCTTAATGTTGTAGCTATGGAGCCAAATGTACAAATAACTGATCCATGTGATGTCGTCTTCTTGGGGGTTTGCTTCCTTCCTTTCATTTTTTGTACACTGAAACATAACAAAATGAGAATAATTAGTATCATAAGAAATAAAAGACCTAAAGCAACCTATCCACCAATATATTGCTTTGTTGCTTTATAGAATATTGTCGTAGTATAGTTAGGAGAGTAGCATTATAGTCGTATTAGGACTCGGGGATCAATTTACTTTGTTTGTTTGTCAAGTTGTTTCTATCATCAATACCCTTGAATACTGTGTTATGCATCAATTTTAACCAACAATACAAATTCTGAATTTTATATTGTACCCTTTTGTGCAGTCTCTCAATGCACCAAGATTTTACTCTCATTCAGTGTTGAAACAAAACGAGGCTTAATTGAAGCACATTAGTTAAGACTTATCGAAGAAAGCATTTAAAGCTTTTGTCCAATTCTAGCTATCTTAAATAGGATATTTTAGCTTCTCCACAAACTTTAGCAACTTTAGGTTTTTTTTTTTTTTTTTTTGTCCACAACTTCCGCAATATTTGAAAGAGGTTTTAAAGAAACTCTAAGATAGTGCTAACATGCATGCTCCGACATAACCCCAATGCCTAGCCACTAGTCTGAACAGTGGATCCACCTGTCCAATATAGCATGTAAATAATAACATGTCAAACTAGCAAAAAACAATCATCAGAGAAAAAAACCAACGCTTACCGATCAAAATACATTAACATTTAAACACATTATACATAATCACAGTCCGTATTATCATAATTTGAGTCATCTTCTTCATCATGTTCTTCATTTTCATCGTCCTCTTCCTCCTCTTGGTCATTTTCCGTAAGTAAACTATCCAATGTTTTTGTCATTTCAATGACAATTTCAAGAACATCATCTCTAGCCAAACTAATTTCATCATATGACTATAATGCATTTTAGAATCATGTACACCTAAATTCGAAAGGTCTTGGACATTGGTCTCTATCTCTGAAGCAATCTTATAGAGCTCTCTTGGAAAATACTTGAGAGCATAGTGTAGAAATTCACCAATAAGGTCATGGACATAGTATACTTGTTGCATATGAGATGCTCAAACATAAGGTTTATCCCTGGACCACAACTTACTAAAATTCACACGGGTACACCCATATTCGTCGTTGTCTACTTAATACCAATTACATCGAAATAGTACAACACTGAATTGAGCATAATAATCTATTTCAATGATTTCCTCTATTGCTCCATAGTAAGTTTTGGTACCGATAATGGTAACAAGTTTACTATCTTTAGATCTAGCAAAACTCGAGGTCAAAGCAGCATGGCTGACTCTGCTATTTTGAGTTTTGCATCTTGCACCATGCTTTGTCATATGGAACCTATCTCTTTGCCGCCTGATTTGCTCCATCACGTAACCGCCGAAAATAGCTCGGTACTATATCATTGTTTACCTTGTCTTTGAACCATGATTCAAAATCCTCACTGTGTGCTCGAGCTTGACTACATCTGGTGGTTTTGGATCTTCCATTCTTCTGGTTATGTACCAGCTTATAGTGCTCACTGAACAAATAAGGCATAACACAAATATTTTCCATAATTGAGAGCTATATGGATATAAGAAAAAATATGAAAAACTCTGGTTTAGATTATCTTCTCCACCAAGTCATCTCTAGAATTGAATAAGGCACATTTGTGTGCCATACTACAAACACAAGCTTCTAAAATGATGGATTTACCTTTTCCTCTTTTCTTTCCCCCAACAAGATGGCCCCTTGTTGGGAAAATAGGTGATAAAGCATCATTATCGATTGTAATCTCAAACTCTCCTTTCTTTTTAATTTGGCTGTAGCTTATTGTGCATGTACCTTGAGCAAAAGATCAAACATTTATCAGCCAAGTAACCTTCTGCTATGGCACCTTCTAGCCTACTTTTGTTATGCACATTTGACTTCAAATTTTTCTCTCTACACTGAACATCCATCGACAGGAAGCAGGTCCACTGAGCCATATTTCATTCACAAAATGTATGGGCAAATGCACTATTATGTCAAAGAAAGCTGGTAAAAAGAATATTTCAAATTTACATAAAATCTCCCTTATCTTTTTCTCCATATGATCAATATCTTTGGGCTTTATGACTTTATTGTATGTGCCCGTAAAGAAAGCAGCTACCCTCATGATGAAAAGTGCAACAGGTTTCCACAATGACTTTCTCACTACAACCTGAAGCAAATCCTGCATAATTACATAAGCATCATGACTCTTATACCCTGAAATCTTCTTAGCATCAAGCTCCGCACACCATCCTATGGTTGATGCATAACCATACTGCAATTTCACGTATTTTAGCATAGAGTAGAATGTGTCTTTCTCTTCTGTTGTCATTGAGTAGCAAGTAGGGTTGAACTTCACATTTTTACCATCCATAGAAATCTTTGGTTGAAGCTCACTTTTTATCCCCATTTGTTGAAGGTCGAATTGGGCATTTGGATGATCCTTTGTCTTTCCAAGAATGCCTAACAAGGTGTCGAGTATGCTACCGGTAATATTTTTTTCAATGTGCATGACATCTAGATTATGATGAATAGAATTGTGCTCCTAATATAGCAAATCAAACAAAATAGATCTTTTCTTGCAAGGGCTAGAAACACTTGGTTGTTTTTTATGATGGCAGCACTTTGTCGTCTTCTTATTCTTCTTTACCATCTTATTCTTCTTTTTTCTCTTCTTTTGTGCTTGATCTTTCTTTTCATATACCTAATTCAAAGTAGACATTTCCTTAACAATTTCACTGCTCCCCAGCATAGTAGGTTTCATTCCATACTCTGATTTACCATTGAATGCAGTTGTGTTATGTCTCCATGGATGGTTTTGCTCCAAATACTTTCGATGCCCCTGAAAGTACACTTTTCTGCTATGAGGTAACCATTCAGAAGATTTGTTGTGTTTGTAACAAGGACATGCCAAGTCTCCTTTTGTAGACCATTTGGACAGCATACATAAGCTAGAAAGTCATCAATGGTCCACATCAAAACAACATGCATTTGGAAGGACTATTTACCATGTGCATCATAAGTTTGCAGATCATCCTCCCATAGATCTTTTAATTCATCAATTAATGGCTACAAATACACATCAATATCATTTTCAGGAAATTTTGGACATTGAATAAGCAATGAAAAAAATGAAATATTCGTCCTTCATACACATCCATGGAGGCAAGTTTAGTTTCCTAACATCACTAGCCGTGTGTTCCAGCGAATTCTCATTATTTGAAATGAATTGATCCTGTCACTTGCCAATCCTGACCTAACATTCTGAGATTCTACTGCAAATTTAAAATATAAAGAATTGAAGTCGTCCTTATATGTTTTTCCATCTGCCGGATGCCTTAAGTTTCCATCTTTAAGGCACTTATTGTTGATGCCATTGCATGATCTCGGTCGTTTCCTCACAGAGATACAACTTATGAAGCCTATGCTTTATAGGAAATGCCATGAAACCTTGGTAGGTATCTGACGAGGGTCTATAGCTTCATGGTTAATCTCTTTGCCTAACACTTCTCCTCTTCTTTCCATCTAAAAGCACTAAAAACATGATAGATATCGCCTGTGTATACTTCTTCCGATAAAGAATACAATCATTTGGACATTCATGTATCTTGTTGTAATCAAGTCCCAAATCTTAACTATATTTCTCGCTTCATTGAAAGATTGAGGGAACCTTGCATTAGGAAGCAATTCCTTCAATATGTCTAGGAGATCAACAAATGCCACATTACCCCGACCATGTTGACACTTGAAAAGGTATAATATAATGGTAAATTACAATCTAAAAAAGTTCTCACAACCTAGGAAAAGCTCAATTTTCTCTTCTGACAATCTATAAAATTTCTTAGTAGTGTGTGTCATCTCATCTGTAACCCCATGTGAAAAATCACAACCATTAGCCACCTGTCAAAGATGTATCATGTGATAAGCCCTCAACATTATCATGGCCGCAAGACTCATCATCGTCATCATTTATAAAATTCACACTCAATGTAGATCTCTCCCCGTTATAATAATTATCATAATGTGGGACAAATCCATTGGCAACCATGATCATAAAAATCTTCTCTAGTTCCCCAAAATCTAAACACACAACGATTACAAGGGCATTGTACCTTTTGTTTTCTATTGCCCTTGCCTTTAACCTTAGTTGCAAATTGTACAGTAAGAAAGTCATTCAACCGCAAGTCAAATTCCTCAGTCCCTCGAGCAATAAACATCCAACTTGTATCTTCCCTCTTCCATATTCAAAGCTTAATGGAAAAAAGAAGGGGGGGAATAGGTAAGCTTACTCTAAAAATAGGTTAGCATTCAATCCACATAAAAATTACAGGAATCAAGGAGAGGTCTAAGGCTAAGGCTAAGATATAAATCAAGCAAATGTAAATGACTGAAGCTATTAGAGCTTTGCCCGTTGTTGTTGTTGGTAGAAAAGACACTCGTCAATAATGCCCACCACAAGTAGTAGCAGCAACAAGGTTAACAATCAGCAGTTGGACTATGTTAATGAAAGAGACATCAACTTTTACCTAATTTCATCTAGACTTGATTCCAAACTCCACTAAAACAACAAACAAACCAAATGGAATCAAATACGAGATGCACTCTATAAGAAAATTCATTAAGGCAAATCAACAAATACCTTATATGCCCCATCAAGAAGTCACGAATGCATAAAAAAACAACAAGATATGTCAATTAACCCATAAAAGTGTCACAGTCAACATCATCACCAGCCAAGAACAAACTTAATATGTTAATATCTACTTAGGCAATGGATATATGCAAGTGTAGGGTTTAAGCCAAGCCCGTTCACAAGCGGTAGTCATAACTTCTAAAAGAAAATTCCATAAAATTTTGGATTACTTGAAAGAATGGTAAAGGATAGTAAAAACGCTTAGAGAAGTTTAATCAAAATCAGGTTTGTCCATGAACAATAACCTAGGCCTCTAAATTTGAACTTGAATAAGACAATATCTAGAGTTGTAAATCAATTTCAAATAAGATTAGAGCAATTAAATACAATGACTCGCTAAATGATCGTTATCATCAAAATTGCAATGTAAATGGCCTTTAGGGCCAACACTAAATAAAAAAAATTCACACACTTAAAAGAAAAGCCTAACAAAAACATCATGAACTAAGAAAGAGGTAGAGAGAGAGAGAAATTGGAGCAAAGGCCGTGAGAGTGAGAAACAGAGACGACCTGATCGGAGATGCAGATGAGATGCCAGCATAGTGAAGAGACAGAGTGAGAGACGGAGTGAAGGGGCGAAGGCACCGCAAGAGTGATGGAGACCTGGGGTTTTTTTCTTAATTTAGACTTAAAATATTTGATTTTACCTAAATTCCATAACTTTTTTTCACCTTCCCGCCATTTTGGACCTTTACAATGTAATCTATGACTAGTAGAAACTCTCAATTTATGACGAGCAATAAGTATTTTCATAAACTACACATGACTTTATGGTTTCACGAAAACTGATATTTTCCATCATAATCACCTTACCATTTACGACGATTTTTACTGCCTGTTGTGAAGAGTCATCACAAATAATCAAATTTCTAGTACAATTAATTATTTCATGAAGTTTATAAATTAAAAAATTAATAAACCAAATTTCAATATACTAATATGTAATATACCTAAAAATTTTGAGCACAATATTATTTTGGTTGTTGTGTATATGAAAGCGAAAATTTTTGGACCTCGTGCAACTGTTTTAAAAGTGGTGCAAACAAGGTCAGATGCAACGGTTATAAACTGCTGCATAACAGGATCTAATGCAATGATTGTTAAAACCGTTGCATATGACCTAGTTTATGCAATGGTTTTAAAACCGCTACATAAATTGGTCAAAACTGCTGCATGAACCCAGCTTAATGCAACGATTTGGAAACCTTGCACCAAAAACTGACATATATTATTAGATAATGCCACGGTTTTGCAACCGCTAGAAAACCATTGCATAAACATAACCTTATGCAATGGTTTCAGAACCGCTACAAAACAACAATTGCATACGACCTTGTTGCTATAGATTATCTTATTTCAAATATAGAACTAACTCGTCATGCTCCTTATGGTTTACCCCCTGAATATGCGGCTTTTGCAACATTCACGCAACAGTTTAATTGCACAATCAGTTTTTAGGAATTAAAGATTGCCCTAATCGATGAGACGTTTCCATCATGCACAACCCAGTGCGCACCACTACTGACGTTATAATAGGTTCCCATGTTTTAGTTATAATAGGTTCAGGTTCATAAAACAAATCTGGTCGTGCTGGGCATAGCCGTGTGGTTGTAGATGCTCTAACAGCCGACGTGGTGATCATAGGGGACGCAATGGGAGCCAAGGTCCCAACCCTCAACATCAACTCGGGAACTATCAGCTCGGCGTTATGGAACCTCTGCACCTTGCCTCTGCTTGCCCCATAAGATCTCCTTCATTTAACCTGAACTAGCGCATTCTTAACCCCCCTGCCAAATCGCCAATCAAAATGGCCACATTGCTACGACATGCCCACATCAATTTGATCAGCCCTCCTTCCTTAATCCCACTCTATAGTTCACAAGCAGGTCCATCAGTGAGCCACACGACTTTACCTAGTACCCTGACTCGGGAGCATCCAACAACATGATGCCAAACTCATGTATCATTCATAATCCTCTTCCTTAAAATGGTCATAAATACATTCTTATTAGAAATGGGGCTTTATTACCTGTGACTCATGTGGGTTCTTCCTCCCTTCAAACCAAATCCCAACCACTTTCACTCAACAATGTTTTACTTGTTCCTCGTCTCACACTTAACCTTATATCTATTAAAAAATTATGTCAAGATAGTAACTGCATTGTTAAATTTGACTCTAACTCGATTTTTTTTTTTTTTTTTTGTTAAGGACAAGGCTTCGGAGACCCCTCCACTTCGAGTACACAGGAATGAACCTCCTTATACCATCTCACCACACATCACAAGTCTCGTCACTTATGCTCACTCCGGAAAACTTTGGCACCAACGACTATGACACTTAGGTAATCATGCTCTAGGTATTTTATGTAATCAAAAACTAATTCCGAGTTCTAAATTTTTGGATGCTTGTCAGTCTTGTTGTTTGGACAAATCGCTAAGATTTTCTTTCAAACGTGATTTATGTAATACTACAACTCCTTTTCAATTCATTCATTCGGGCACATGACAATCTCTCATTATGTCTACTTTTTCAAAAAAAATACTATGTTATAACTGGTGATGATTTTTCACATTTTACATATCCAATGCAGCAGAAATCTTGTTTTTTTAATCTTTTTGAAACATCTAAAACATTAGTTAAGATTAATTTGATACGAAAATCAAAACCGTTTAAAGCGATGGCGAAAATAAATTTGGCCACCGTCGTATGAAATCATTATGTCAACGGCTTGATATTCGCTTCACTTATCATGTCCTGATACTCAACAACAAAATGGGGTTGCGGTGCGTGTTCACATCGAATTTGTTCAGTGAGCTTATTCGCCGTATGAGAGTCCTGTATGAGGTGGCATATGTAAGAATGAGCTGAACTCAAGCTCTAACTACATGCTCGACTTGATATTTCTCGGCCTGAGAGGTGGGGAGGTTTAAGCGTTTATTGCTCCAGAGAGGGGGTCATAATGAACGATGGGAGAACGAGGCAAGTGAGAGGTCTTGCTCCCAGGGCGAGAGTGTGGCCTTCCCTGGGGAAGAGAGCTTAAGAAATGTGAGCACCCCCACCCCCCTCTTTTATAGAGTTAAGTCGAGTCTGGGCAAGCAACACATGAGCGGTCAACCAGGGGTGATCAACAATGGGCAGTCAAATTGGGGCGATCAACCGTGGGTGATCAAATAGGGTCGATCAACCATAGGGGGTCAACCATGGGGGGTCAAACAGGGTCGTTCAACCATGGGCGGTCAACCTTGAACGGTTAACACCTGGCTTTGGTAGCTTGTTCCGGGCTATGAGTATCTGGGTGAGTAAATGCTGGGCCAGTACTACAAGCATATAAAATACTAGGGTAATATTTTAAAATATCGGGCTAGGATTGTAAACATATAGTCCCCCCACTTCTTGGGCAAACTTCGGTCATGGAGTGGATTACGCATCAATGCTTGACTGTGGTTTGCTAGCACGCAATGTATGTCAAAGTGATGGTGGCATTTAACATTATATTTTGGTTTTTTTGTAATTTTTATTCATGCACATTAACAGGGCAGAGGACCGAAGTAAGCTGTGTAACAAGGTTTTGGCATTTAACCAAATGTTTAAGTCGTTTCGGCTCGTGTCTAGGGACAGGGCCCATCATGAGCCTTAGCGAGGCTTTTAGCCCAATTGTGGATCTTAACAAAGTATTTAACACACCGTTTGCCCTATTAGGGCGCTTAGCCTTTTAGGAACTTTAAAGGAACATTTTATCATTTTGTTTGTCCGAATGGGTAGTCTTCATTTGCGTAAAAGTGTCTAAAAGAATCTTAGCTTCTAGCAACTTTTGAACCATAGAGTATTCATAGCATTTTTTTCCTTTATTCTCATAAGCACTTGCTGTGTTATGAGTTTTATGTGATAAGTATATGAGGATATCACTATCATGACTAGCCACTGGTAATATACATATTTAGTTTGTAATATCCGTAAAGTGGTGAGCATGATGCATTTCGATCAAATTTTGACGAGTAAGACATATCTGGTTAAAGCTCCCGGTTATTAACTTAATATATCCATTTAAAACATAGGTGATATATATATATGACACATCTGGATGAGGTTAGGGTGTTCAGCATTTTGCATTTGTTTAACGTATCTTTTAAACCTATAATTTTAATGTGATAAACTACACACCATATATGTCAAATGAATAGTAAATAACGGTGCTTAATGTATTATCTTTAAATAACCCTCAAGCGAGTCATGGCATCCCGTATTGTACTTGTTACTACTGATTGCACCAGGCTACACCATGGTGATAAGTATTGCACCCGTTGCGGGTGGTTGCACTAGAGCGGACCATGGTGACAAGTATTGTACCCGTTGCAGGTGGTTGCACCAGGGCAGACCATGGTGATAAGTATTGCACCCTTTGCAGGTGGTTACACTAGGGCGTACCATGGTAATAAGTATTGCACCAGGGCGGACCGTGGTGGTTGGTACATATGTCGATAACAATCAGGTGTCATGTAATGGATACCTGCTAAGCAATATGCCAACTACGTGGTATATCATTCTCAAAGCATGTCCATAGCTTGTGTGTGTTTGCCGTAGACGTTTATTTATGAACTAATGAGCTCGGATGGCTTATGTTTGAGTGGTTATAAGTAGACCACATGAACCGTTGCTAATATTGGATGACAAGCATTTATGCGTAATGTGTGACTTACCGTAGATGAGTTTTTGATGGCCTGTGGTGGGTCACCTATGTTGGCATCAAATACAAAAAAATCTGTAAGGTGAGTTTATAGGCTATCAATGGCTAAAGATTTTTAAGGATGCCACTGATATGGCATACACATTCCTTGGTACATATCCATCTTGTTATTCTAGCCTTAAGTTTATATACTAATTTTTAGGACTCGATGATCTTTTGCTGTGTGTTATCTTGTTGATAGCAACCATTGCTAGATCGAATAAACTATGAAAAGAGTTTTCGATCATTTGTAAGAAGGTCCAAGACAACCTTGTGATAAATTATCCTGGGTATTAGACTATTCTTCCCCCCCCCCCCCCCCCCCCCCCCCCCCCTCTTATTGTTTTCTATTTAGGCTGTCACCCTCTAAAGGGTTTTCACTATTGAGTTGTCATGCTTGTCAAGAAGTTGTTCCCGTGGTTTGGAATTACCGACTACGCGCCACCACTATATGTACGGGATTATAAAGGTGGCTAAGTGAATAAAGATAACTCTTTGTATTACCCTTACAAAGTTGCTGACCAGTTGTGGTACTAAGTAGCTTAGTGGAAGGTTGGTTAGAGTGTGAGTTGCTCAAGCATGATAAAAAACACAGTTCATCTTGGATTCTCTTATTAGAAATATTTTGTTAAGCTGCAATAAGCAACCAATTTTGACAAATATAATTTGATTTCTAACGGGAAGTGAAGTCTTCTTGATATGCTATAATGTTGTATGACGCGGCACGATTGAGGACAATGTTCATTAGCTTTGAAAGGGATTGCCTCTTACGGATGGGTAGTTCTTGACTTGTAATTGTTTTGACCAGATTTGCGTCGTGCGAAGATAATGTACTTTCAACTATCGCTGATTGTGAAGCTTCTTAATTTTGGAGTGGTCTAGCCTTTATGATGAAGGCAATGTCTAGCCTGCAATTCGAGGATGAAATCCCATAACATTTAAGCTACCTAGATAAAGAAGTGACTAAGACAAAGTCCCCCAGTCCTAAAAGGATTTAGCACCGTTAAGGAAATGACTGAGGTGGAACCCCCCAGTCTTAAAAAAGATATATACCACCGCTAAGGGAATGATTGAGGCCGAGTCCCCTAGTCTTAAAAAGATTTATACCACTGTTAAGGAAATGACTGAGGCGGAGTCCCCCAGTCTTAAAAAAATTTATACCACCGTTAAGGGAATGACTGAGGAGGAGTCCCCCAATCTTAAAAAGATTTATACCACTATTAAGGAAATGGCTGAGGTGGAGTCCCCCAGTCTTAAAAAAGATCTATACCATTGGTAAAGAAACGACCGAGGTGAAGTCCCATAGTCTAAAAAAAATTCACACCACCGTTAAGGAAATGACTGAGGTGAAGTCCCCCAATCTAAAAAAGATTTAAACCACCATAAAGGAAACTACAGAGGCGAAGTCCCACAGTCCTAAAAAGATTTACACATCCCCATAAAATAGAGATCATGGACAAAGACAAACTCTCTCTGTCCTCACCATTTATGAGACGGTTTTGTTTTGTGTTTATTGCAGACTCAATATCTCTTGAGGGTGTTTAGCCTTTATCAATGTCTGATTTTAAAAGATGGTGATACTGAACAATGTACCAAGTAGCTCCAGTATGGTGAGATTCCATCTTTTTGATTAAATGACACTTGCTAGTGCCTTTTAAGCAAATAGCAGGCATGTCCGTACATGGCGAGTAGCTTAGTTTTTGCGAGTGACAATGGTGTCTTGTATTCCCATTTGATGAATTTTATGCTTCAGGATTATTTTGAGGGTGAATAAAATATGTAAATGATAATTCATGGAGTAATTGGATTTGTCAATGATGGAGAGAGACAATGGACGTGTTTTGTCGTTTCCAAGGGAGTTATGAGCTCCCTTGCATGCCTCAGAAAAGTCCTAAGTATAAGCGCCTTCACCACCTTTATACTTGGTATTTATATGTACATTTTGATTTGCACTTTTATCTCGATGTTGGATTGTGTATGTTTTGTGTTCTAGAATCGTAGAAGGTGTGGTTGATGACTTTGTTCCTTTAATACCCCTAATTTAGAATTGTTGCGCTTAATTGCTATCTCGATAATTTGCGAGTAAGGATCTAGTGAAGCATGGATCCTTATACTCAAGATGTATTATAGTGAACTGGTCACTCGAGATAGTGACAGGCAAGCATAAATTGGCTTTCCTACTTTTCTACTGGCTGGCTAGTCAATGAATATAATTTGTCAGGTTATCGTGGTTGGAGTAGTTTAAGATTGTGACAAGTATTGGTGAAGAGTAGAAAGTGGTGGTCAGCGCCTCAACAGGTGGTCAATAAGCATAAATTGATGAAGGGAGCAAGAGGGAAGTCAATGCCACAATGGGTTGGTCAACGCATTATAGCCTGTCGAACAAAACTCTGCGTTATACCTAAAATGGAGGTCAATGCCAAAGGTTTTGCCAACTCATTATAGCCGGTCAAATGAAACTCTGAGAAGGCAAACCAACCATAGCGGTCAAAGCCAAAGGTTTAGTCAACGAATTATAGTTGGTCAAACGAAGCGTTGTGTTATACGTAAAAGTGCGGTCAAAGCAAAAGGTTGCGTCGATGCATTATAACCAGTCAAACGAAACTCTAAGAAGGCAAACCAAAAATGGCGATCAAAGCGAAAGGTTTGGTCCGATCAAACGAAAATCGAACAAGACAAACCAAACATGGCAGTCAAAGCCAAAGGTTTGGTTAATGGAATATAGCCGGTCAAATGAAATTCTAATAAGGCAAACCAAAAATGGCGGCCAAAGCCAAAGGTTTGGTCAATGAGTTATAGCCGGTAAAACGAAACTCTAAGAAGGCAAACGAAAAATGGTGATCAAAGCCAATGGTTTGGTCAACAAATTACAGCCGGTCAAACGAAACTCTAAGAAAGCAAACCAAAAATGGAAGTTAAATCCAAAGGTCTGGTCAACGAATTATAGCCGGTCAAACAAAACTAGGTTTGGTCAATGAATTATGCTTGCTCAAACGAAACTCGAAGAAGGAAAACCACACATGGCGCTCAAACCCAAAGATTTGGTCAACGAATTATAACCTGTTAAATGAAAATTTAAGAAGGCAAACCAAAAATGGCGGTCAAAGCCAGAGGTCAGGTCAACCAGTTATAGTTGGTCAAATGAAACTCTAAAAAGGCAAACCAAAAATGACGGTCAAAGCCAAAGGTTTGGTCAACGACTTAAAGTCGGTCAAACGAAACTCTGAAAAGGTAAACCAAACATAGCAGTCAAAGCCAAAGTTTGGTCGGCAAATTATAGCCGGTCAAACGAAACTCTGAGAAGACGAACCAAATAGGGCGGTCAAAGCCAAAAGTTTGGTCAACGAATTATAGCCAATCAAACTAAACTCTAAGAAGGCAAACCAAAAATAGCGGTCAAAGAAAAAGGTTTGGTCAACGAATTATAGTCGATCAAACGAAACTCTAAGAAGGCAATCCAAAAATGGCGGTCAAAGCCAAAGGTTTGGTAAACGAATTCTAGCCTGTAAAACAAAACTCTAAGAGGCAAACCAAAAATGGCAGTCGAAGGCAAAGGTCTGGCCAACGAATTATAGCCGATCCAATGAAACTCTAAGAAGGCAAACCAAAAATGGTGGTCAAAGCCAAAGGTGCGGTCAACGAATTGTAGCCAGTCAAACGAAACTCTAAGAAGGCAAACCAAACATAGCAGTCAAAGCCAAAGGTTTGGTCAACGAAATATAGCCGGTCAAATAAAACTCTAAGAAGGCAAACAAAACTGGGCAGTGAAAGCCAAAAGTTTGGTTAACGAATTATAGCCGGTCAAACGAAACGCTAAGAAGGTAAACCTATAATGGCGATCAAAGCCAAAGGTTTGGTCAACAAATTATAGTCGATCAAATGAAACTCTAAGAAGGAAAACCAAAAATGGCGGTCAAAGCTAAAAGTATGGTCAACGAATTATAGCCAATCAAACAAAACTATCAGAAAGCAAACCAAAAATGGCGGTCAATGGCAAGCTAGACGCATATAAAGCGTACAACTTACCTTGCAAATTAAAAATGATATAACTTTCAATATGTGAAGAGTTAGGGATCAAATTTTATATTGCAGTGAAGCTATTTAGGGGCTCTAGGTGCCTATGATTATTTTTCAGAATTTTTTCACAAATGAAAAATTGAAAAAGGGGCACAAACAGTGCAACCATATTTAACCTTGCTCAATCTAACCTCCTTTATAAATTTTGTTTGGATGGGCCTTCATGGAGAATGCCAATGTCTCTGAAGAAAATATTGAAAAATAAACTACTTGTCACTTAGAATGCTTGAGCCTTGCATGAAACATCAAGCCAGGCGTGAGCCTTTCGATCCTTACCACACTAATTATGTTTACGACGAATTTGTCCAGTGAGCTTATTTGCCATATGAGAGTCCAGTATGCTGTAGGGTACATTAGGAGAAGCTGAACTCAAGCTCTAGCTATATACCCAACTTGAGATTTCTTAGACTAAGAGAGGTGGAGAGGTTTAAGCATTCATTGCTCTGGAGAGGGGGCCATAATGGACGATGGGAGGGCGAGGCGTGTGAGAGGTCTAGCTCCCAGGGAGAGAGTGTGGCCTTCCCAAAGGAAGAGAGCTTAATAAATGTGACATCCCCCCCCCCCCCCCCCCCCCCCCCAATAAAGTTGAATCGAGTCTGGGCGGTCAACACGTGAGCGGTCAACCATGGGCAGTTAAACATGGGCGGTCAACCAGGGGCAGTCAGACAGGGTTGGTCAACCATGGGCAGTCAAATATGGGCAGCCAACCCAAGCGGTGAAACATGGTCGGTCAACCATGCGCGGTCAACCTTGAATGGTCAATACTCGGCTTTGGTAGCTTGTTTCTGCTGGAACACGCATCCTAAAAAAACCTAATTAGTTAGTTTAAATATTATATAAATGAAATTATCTTATTTATTTATTGTCTGATTAAGTTTTATGGTTCAAACATGCGTGATTATTTTTTCTAAAATGCTCCATGAGATGGACATTATCCAAGATGATGTGTCAGGTTTGGTTTAAGTGGTCAATAAAATTGAACAATAGAAAGACATAGATCAAACTAGTGACATACTGTCAAAATATGCTCGTAGTCGGTGATAAGTTTGGACAACTTGTCTTATAAAAATATAATATGATATTTATGATGACTTGCCTTGGTCATGTGGATAGGGATCCAAGGAACACTGAGCAGGATCACTTGAATTAGTTAATTAAGACGATAACTCTAAATTCGAGAAATAGTCCAAACTCGTGCATGGAATGTTAATTGCTTTGATGACCAAAATGATGATGTTAAAATTGAATAACTGGGATCTTACATCATTGGGCAATTGCATGAAGTGTGGCCAGAATGCATACTTTACTAGGAATCTACAATGAAAGATATTCATCTAGTTGATTCGCAAATATATGAACATATTCTAGAATCTTTGGCCAGTATATTTCATATGTTTGACATTTGTAATTAATACAAAATTATTTATGTATTATGAATTGTTCGAGAAAGGGGAGTTGGGAAATATGGTGATAGATGTGAGAAAAATAATGATAATGGTCGGGGCTATTTTTGCTCATGGATATCTAATAGAAGGGTTAACTATCACAATAATAATAAAAAATTATTTGAAAAAATTTTTGAGTGAATATATTTAATTCTAGAGTACAGTAAAACTTATTTAGAGGAATTAATTTTTGTTAAATGACAGTCAATTATTATTATGAGATGATAATTAGATTTGACCCGTTTGGAGCTAGAATTAGATTGTCCCTAAGGTCCCTCCGCAGGCCTCAACTTAAGCACTATTTGAAAATATGTAAAATCAAATTCAAGGGATGAACATTTTGTTTATGAGATAAATAAATTAATTTTGCTAAACATAATTAATGAGATGAATTATTTTTTAACCAAGAAATGAAGGAGCAAGAGCTACCGTACAACGAAGATTCTAGAAGACAGCAATGG
Organism: Simmondsia chinensis; assembly: GCA_018398585.1. NCBI lineage: Eukaryota > Viridiplantae > Streptophyta > Magnoliopsida > Caryophyllales > Simmondsiaceae > Simmondsia > Simmondsia chinensis. The sequence goes on from JAGTTD010000007.1 coordinate 14,677,620, forward strand.
GTGATTAGTATCTCTCTTAATGATCGAAAATGATATCGAGAAAAGTGGCTACTAGCACGGTATGAAGGATACAAAAGAGATCCTTTTATTGGCTGAGTGTATAGTTTCATCGACAGCCAAGGGACCTCAGCCGCAACACGACAAAAGTCAAAATGGATAGTCACTGAAGGAAGGATAACTGACTATCCAACCTTCCTTTCGTCCATGACACAGCCATACAGAGAAGTCACAGCCGTCCCTATAGTCAGATCTACCGGGAACTCCAACAAAGAACCGGTCATCCAAATCCAAAATGGCCAGTTCAACACCTGAGGTAGTAGATTCCAGATGGCACCTCCAAAGTCCAATATCGCCTTCAAAGGCAAATATGTAGGAGACTAACCAGAGGACTCAGAAAAGACTGACTCAGAAGATTAATGGACGATTCTAATGGATAAGCTCAAAATACTTTGTGTAGGTGCCAGTTATACTAAAAAACAGAAGAAGTATCTTCCACAAAAAAAGGTGTTCGAGAGCCAAAAGCCTGTGGTAGACTTCGCTGATAAACCTCTTCACGATTGCGAAGACAAAAATCTCTTTGCGAGAAATTTACTTTTGAATCGACATCTTCGAAGCTAGTAAGGCAAGGAGTAGGACTAGGATGAGGTAAAGGCAGGCTTGATTTTCCTTAGAAAGCAGAAAGAGCCCTTACTCCATAAACCACGAGCAGGCATTAGACTCACTGACTATTGGGATAAGGGAGACCTCTCTCATTAATATCTTTTTCCCTCCCTCATAAACGATTTGCAACATTAAGAAAAGGAAGGAAAGTCAAATAGCAAATAGACTGACCTACAAACAAAACCGTTCTCTTAGATAAGACCGAGCGAGCACAGGAAAAGAAAGAAGCAAAGAGCCGATTCGATAGCAGCTCTTTTTTTCTTCTTTGACTTCTTCGACCTACAAGATGAGATATTGATGATGCATTTCACAAATTTTCACATTTGTCCATCTTTTGCTTTTCTCCCCCTAATTCTAAAAACATCGATTCGTCAAACTTACAATCAGCAAACCGTGCTGTAAAAAGGTCTCCAGCAAATGGTTCCAGATATTTTACAATTGACAGGGATTCAAACCATACATAAATTCCAAGTCTTCTTTGTGGGCCCATCTTTGTATGCTGGGGTGGAGCAATTGGAACATACAACGCACACCCAAAAATTCGTAGGTGTGATTTATTTGGTTCTTGTCTAGTGACAAGTTGTGGTGAGGAGTATTTATGATAAGCAGTTGGCTTAGTATGAATTAATGTTGCAGCATGTAATATTGCATGCCCCCATGCAGAACTAGGTAACTTCGATTTTCATGAGCACTGGCCTAGCAATAAGCTGCAAGAGCTTAATCAAAGATTCCGCAAGACCATTTTGTGTATGTACAAGGGCCACTCTATGTTCTACCGTAATTCCAATTGACATACAATAATGATCAAATTCTTGTGACGTAAATTCTCCAGCATTATCAAGGCGAATTCTCTTGATCGTGCAATCAAAAAATTGAGATCGTAATCGGATTATTTGTGCAAGGAGTCTTGCAAATGTTACGTTACATGTGGATAATAGGCAAACATGTGACCATCATATTGAGGCATCTATTAATACCATAAAATATCGAAATGGTCTACATTATGGAACAATAGGCCCACATATATCTCCTTGTATTCTTTTCAAAAATGTAGGAGATTCAATCCCAATTTAGTTGGGGATGTCCACGTAATCATGTTGCTCAGCAACACATGAAATTTCATTTGATAAAAGAATCTTAGTGCTCTTTAACGAATGCCCATGAGAATTTTGAATAATTCTACTCATCATTGTTGCACCTGGATGACCCAAGCGGTCATGCCATAAAGTAAAAGTTCCAGAGTCTGTTAACTTTTGGTTAACCACTGCTTTAGACTCAATTGGATTGATACAAGCGTAATATAATCCAAAAGAGAGTGCAGACAATTTTTCCATTATATGCTTCTTTCCTGAGAAAAGCGATGTAATGCAAAGATATTTCTTATTGTTTTCATTTACAGCTTCAATATGATAACCATTGCAATGGATATAGCGAAAGCTGATAAGGTTTCTCTATGATATACTGGAAAACAGAGCATCGCTTATGCTTAGTTTTGTTCCTTCAGGGAACACAATATATGCTCTTCCGGAGCCTTCAATTAAATTTCAAACACCCGATATTGTGTTCACAATTGCTTTGGCTAATTGTAGCTAAGAGAAATACATTTTACTTTTGAGGATAGAGTGCGTGGTTGCGCTGTCTACTAGACACAAATCTCCACCATTGACTTTAACCAAATCCATATTTCTTCATACATAAACACATATAAGTGTTAAAATTATGAGTAGGACATAAAACATTATTAATATAATATAGCACATGGTAGTATGTTTAAAACTGAAATTAATTTTAAAATTTTTTGGTTACATTTTATCCTACCTTTAGGACAGCAAGAGTTATATATTTTAAAATTATTAATTTAACTTACAGGTATATGTAATTGAAAAGTATAATGAGCTTTCATGTATATATATAATCTAGTTAAAATATTGTGCATATATAATAATTTAATTATTTTATTTTAGAAAATATCATAAAATTATCATTCCAATAAGTAGAAAACGATTACACTTTAAGTTATAAAAATGGCTAACTTTTAACAGTCATGAATAGTAATCCAACGGCTAAAAACGGCTTGTTTCCAATGGTCATGAACAGTAATTTTACTTCTATTAATACATCTTACCGCATCATAAATCAATCATTCGAAAATTTACATCTCCCATTTCTCAATCTTCTTCTACATCAACATGCCTTCCTTTTCATATTATATTTTTGTTTTTCTTTTTATAGTAAGTCTCTTTATTATGTTTAGAGGTTTATCATTTTAACATGAATCTATAGAGATAGATTATCTGTATAGGGTGCTGTGGCTTTATGTCTAGATCCTTTGTCTTGTAGCGATAGGGATTGAATATATTCGGTAGTTAGTAAATCTTATTGTAATATTTTTCTTTCATTGTAATATACTTTAATGTAATAAAATTGCGATTTTCTGTTTCTTTAAAGGTGTAGTAAAAATATTAATCCATTTATGCATAAAACAAAATATACCATATTAACGATAAAATTTTAGATGAATGCGCCTACAATAATTTTTCATAAATGAAACAATATTATTTTATTGAAATTAAATATAGTACATAATAACTTGAAAGTAAATATTTTACTCCAATTGGACACTTTCATCTCTAATCAAATTATCAATTCTTCCACTAGCATCTTCAAAGAAATCAGATACATCTAGATGTATTTCATTTAATGGAGAATGATCATCAACAAAATTTGTTTCTGCGAGTTTTTCTTTCCCTTTTAACAATGCCTGGTAGAGTTTCATAAGGTGGTCAGCCTTACGACAGGTATGTGCCCAATGATCTTTCATACTGCATCGATAACAATTTGTTTCTAGATCCCAGGACACATTTTGCCGTGGAGATTTGCCCTTTCTATTCTTCTCCTTGTAATCTGTGGACCTTTTGAACTTTGGTCCATTGTAGGCACCATGGTTCCATTTATTTTGACCGTGACTAGAACCTCGCCCATGGCCATGTCCACGACCAGGTCCATATTTATGACCTCGATCGCGTCCCCAATGGTCATATAATGTAGCATTCACTTCAGGGAATGCTTTGAATCCAGTAGGGCATGGCTGATGATTTCTCATCAACAGTACATTATTTTGTTCAGCAATAAGGAGGCATTGAATTAACTCCGAAATTTTATAATTCCTCTCTCGATCTTGCTACTGTAGGAGCATATTCGAGACATGAAAGGTGGAGAGTGTTTTTTCCAACATATCTCCATCAGTAATATTCTCTCCATAAAACTTCAATAGGGAGTTAATTCTAAAACTTTGGAGTTATACTCGCTTACTATTTTAAAACCTTGCAGTCACAGGTGAATCCACTCATAGTGAACTTTGGGAAGAGTAATAGACTTTTGATGATCAAATCTTCCTTTCAAATTTGTCCACAGTTCATTAGGATCTTTTACAGTAAGATATTCCGATTTCAATCCTTCATGAAGATGATGCCGAATAGAAATCATTGCTTTTGCACGATCCTGCAGGGATGTGCTATTCCCCTTTTTTATTGTTTCTCTGAGATTCATGGCATCAAGATGAATTTCTAAATCAAGAGTCCATGGCAGATAATTTTTTTCCATTTATGTCGAGAGCAACAAATTGAAGGTTGGTAAGATTTGACATTATAAAAGATAAAGGAAGAAAGATAATACATTTACCCCCAGCTGGTTAGACACTCATACTGATAACGTGCTATAAAATATATAAAATATAGAATATCTAAATATCAAATACAAGAAAGTAAAATTTAATTTACTCTTGTAATTTATTTCATTTACTCAAGTGTGTATCTTCATTTACAACAATGTTGCAATTTATAGGCAAAGCTATTGTTCAAAATCATGCTTGCAAGATTGACTTGCAAAATTCAACAGTAGGTCCCACATTAAGGGTTCTTTGCACAAAAAATTTGCTCCGACAATAATTCGGTAAAATCGTAAACAATTAAATACCCAATTATTGTTGATGTATTTTCAAAATAGAGTATTTAAATAAAGTGTTTGAAGTTTGTCCCATACTTGATTTTGAAGTGTATTAGCTTGTATAAGGTGTGTCGACACACAGGTACCGTGTGTAGACACATAGCCCCAACAGAACTAACTTGAAGTGTATGTGTGTCGATACACAGGGCCCGTGTGTTGACTCACAGATCTTACAGAATTACAGTAATGTAGTTTTTTTTGATATTTGGTGGTTGGGTTTTGATAAGTTTGGGACGTTGTCAAAACTTATTTCCTTATATATTTTCGCCTTGGTTCTTTGAAGAACACACATGAAAGATCTTTGCTTGCAAAGTATTGTAAAATTTTAAAAGGGGTAGTGTCACTTCGTGAAGGGACATATCCCTTCATGAACAGACACTTGAAAACTATAAAGAACCCCTTCACTCTTATGTTTAATAGATGATGAATTTATGAAAAATATTGCAAGAAACACTTGTGTGTATTCATAATAAAGTGTTGTGAAAAGTAATTGAAAACTTCATTCTCATTGATATCTTTTCTATCCCTCCTCTTATACATTCTCACTTCATTTTATTTGGTTGTCGTTGTATCCCCAAGACTATTTCGTACGCCGAAATAAGTCATAAAGAAAGTGATTACACGGCCTCAACACTTGAGATCTTTGGTTACCTGGCTCCTGGTTTTTTAGGAAATTCTCCAACAATCTTAAGACTTAGTTTTCGTTAATTGAAAGTGACTTCTTCACTTTGCGTGATTTGATGGCAAATTTCATGTGAGATTGGAGAAAGTGATGAATGAGAGGATTGGGATCTTTTCTTGGATCTTTCTTTAATATAAATTGCTATGGATCAAGGTTTGTCTTTTTGATTCAAATATGAGTAAGAATCATGAAATTCTAAGATTGATATCTTAAAATTTGATTAAGAGATTACAAATCCTGAGATTCTAGAATTGATATCATAAGACAAGAGAATTTGTGTTTGTGCATTACTGATTATGCACGTGATTCATTTGCATATGTTTTCATATCAAGATTATGGGCATGTATAAAGACAATTGTAAAATGCCTAAGACGTGGAGTTTAAAGCGGTTTTTTATGCATAAAAGTAATCTCACTTGTGGGGTTGTAATCCCTAAGTTTAAGAACCCATGTTTTTCAATTTGGTAATTGTTAAGATGTGTTATGTATCATGAAGTTCGATTAAGTACTTGTCAATCATACATGAATGTTAATTCATGATGAGTATACATGTAATAACAAAACTAATATTAAATAGGAATTAATTGTTTGGATCATGAATATATGATCAAATGCCTTTCAATGAATTGTGAATTTAGATCAAATGATACATGAAATTTAATTGAATGAATTTGTATCATGTTATTAAACAAAAAATTATTAAAGAAGAAGATGAAACCGAAAAACTAAAAAAATAAAAGTAAATAAATTAAAAAAGGCAGTTTAAAGAATTAAAAACAAAATCAGGTTTTGCGATTACCGCAACTCGAATCCACGACCCAAAAGGGACAAAAAAAAAAAGCACTGTCAACTACTTTTCTAGGTTGCCTTTTATATGTAATCTACACAGTATTGAGTATGAGGTAATAATTAAATAAAAAAATAGAAAAAAGGGGGAAGAGAATGGTGCTTATGGGAATCGAACCCGCATGCTTAGTGATACAATAAAGAGTGCTTATTCACAAAACCACTTGCCTTCTTGTTCGTTAATGAACAAAAGTATTTATTAATTCTAAATTTCGAATTAGGAAACTGCAATTCTTCTGGCCGTTAATGTTGGTAATGCAAAATTTGGATAATAGAAAATTGCATTCACGTGAAACTAATTATTTCTAATTTTAATTAATTAGATGATAAGTAAATTATGAAGACATGCATGTTAAAATTGGTAACATGCCTATAAATCTTGTTTTGGATGAGTGTTGAAACTAGACAACGAGGGAACGCTAAAAGGGAAATCCTTGTTTAGCGTGGTTGTTGGAACCAAACGCTGAGACGATGCCTAAACTAATAATAATAAATAAGTAAATGAAGTATGTTGACATTGACACATGCATTTTACAAATTTAAAAGAACAATGGGCTTTTCATGAAATAAGAAAACACATTCAGATTTCGGAATAGAGTATAAATTATGCATTATGTATAGTAAATTCATTGTTGTATGAATTTGTACTATGAGTAATTAATTTGAGGTTTAATGCATGTATGCAGGATTAGTGCAATCATAAACCTTGCGATTTTAATTTGTAAACATGAATATTATATGTTTACTTGGTGAATGCAAAACTGTCTTCAATTTGAGTGAAATTAAAATTATTGTTGAGAATAAAATTTATGTGATATTTGATGTCACATGAATATTGGATTATGAAAGAAAAAGGTTATAACAAATACATATTTACGTATTTGGAGTATATAATTTGAGTATAAAAAATTGGAAAATTATGAAAGGCAATGTTTATATGACCATCATTATGATAGAAATTTGAGTATGATCATCGCAATCAATATTATGCGATTAATGCGTGTTTACACTTCAATTGTCATGAATTAATGCGATTTTAATTTATGAATATGAATGCCTTTCTTTGCTCAGTAAAGAAAAACTGATGTTTTGAGTGTATTTAGTGGATCATGAAGTTTTATCCCTAATATGACTGATATATAAAATATTAAAATTGAAGTACATGGTTGAGTATGATGAAAAAAGAAGTTGTATGAAAGCACTTAGAAATGATGAGTCATAATTTCATAATTGACTGCATATCTCTTGTGGGTTTTCCAATGTTATTGGATGTAATGCTTCAACAAAAACCGGCATGCGTGTGAAACGTTTTATCACTCATCATGATTAATCTGGTAGAAGTAAAGTTTACTTGCATTTTAATGGCATATGTATATGATAATTGAGTAGTCGATTAAAATGAAGTGCATTTATACAATGAATGTTAAATGCTTAAATTGAGCGATCGTTATATACAATTGTTGCGTGACAAATAAGATTATTGTGTGATGTTATATTCACATGTTATAATGTTGTTAGTCATCAAAATGACAAATTTAAAGAGTATGTAAACATTGAATGCTGATGACTCTTTTATTACCCATAAGGTTTGAAGCATATAAATGGCAAGTAAATTCATATGAATGAATTATGGGTGAATTGAACATCTTAATATCTAAATGTTAATGAATGCACATACAAAGTGACTTCAAGTCTTTCATTGATCTTGAATAATGCATTGTGATAATGTGAAGTAACGTATATTATGATGAAAATCATGATTGAGGGAAAATCCCTGGAAATACTCTAGAACTTTGACAGAATAAAAAAATGTGAAAAGAGAAGTCGTAGCAATTGGACTTGCATATTTCTAGAGAAATGAACTAGAGATAATATGAATGTTAAAGTTCAATATTATTGTGTCATAGATTGTGATCCTATGACAAAACTATGAAGTCTTGTGATGCTACTTTTGAAAGAGGTAATTAATGAATCCAATAAAAGTATGCATGGCAAGTTTAACAATAGTAAAGGATTCATTGTGTGTATATATGTTGATTACATGTTGAAAATTTGGTTTGAATGCTTAGCACCAATTGAAAGTACTTCAATAGTATAACTGGATTTTGAAAAGGTTCGATGTACCCTTTGTTGTTGGAAAGCTAAGTATATATAACTAGCTATGTGAGTTAAGTTTATTGGCATGTGGTACATAAGGTACTAAAACGACCATGAATTATGGTGTTATATTTAATGGGTACTCTTCTATTTAAGAAGAATACTTGGATGCCAACTGTATCTCCGATAAGGAGGACTATGCTTCTAAAAGCGAGTGGGTGTTGCAACGCGGTGGAGGTGTTGTTCCTTAGATTTTAAAAAACGAACACGTATTGTTAATTCCACTGTGATTGTAGAGTTTATTACTCTTCCGCTTGTAAAGAAGCAGATATTTAAAGGATCTTTAGTTTAAGATTCCTTTGTGGCTTAAGCCAATACTATTTATTTCTATCTGTTGTGATAGTGAAGTTATGCTTTAAAACGTATAAGAGTGAGATGTATCACTGAAATTTCAAAGACATTAGTGTCATATATTGTTAACTAAAATAACTCATAAAATATTGAGTGGTCACTGTGGACTTTGAAAATGAAAGTCAGAATCTAGCAGAGCTCTTATTTAAAAACATTGCTAGAGACTTGATAATAAATAAATGAAGGGGTAATATGAAACCTGTCATTATTAGTCGCCCATGAAAGGCCCTCAACTCGACGCCTAGTATAACGCTAGGTCTCGAGTTCTATGAGAGAGACTTGTAATCCGTGTGACTGCAAGCACTAAATGAGAATTGTTTCCATCCCATGTGTGTAGTGCTTAGTACCTGCATTAGAGATACTAAGAGGATGAGCTATGCTCTTAATGGACCTGGTTTTTTAAATTCTTATTGAATGTCGTATGCCGGGCATATGATCAATGAGGTCCACCATAGTGAGTGTTGAAGTTTGGCCACTTCAAAGGGGTGATGTTTGACTAAGGGTTTGGCCCTGAAACACCCATGAAGGGTACAGGACACAAGGCCATAAATGTGTCGATCTGGGAGTTGTAGGGTGTGTATGGGGAGTACGCCTTCTCAGTGTAGATGTGTTCGGTTAGTCAAATGGGTTGTATGGTTCAAAACATGGTCTACCATTTTCAATCCGATTAACTATAAACGTGTCTTCACTAGCTAGGGGTTCAATCGAGAAACACCCTCAATGATGCACAATAAAGCCTCCTTTAATTTTGAGATGTTGTATATGAGAATGATTGTATTTTGAAAATGGTGGAGGAATGTTGATGTATTTTCAAAATAGAGTGTTTAAATAAAGTGTTTGACGTTTGTCCCATACTTGATTTTGAAGTATATTGGCTTGTATAAGGTGTTTCAACACACAGCCGAACAGAATTAACTTGAAGTGTCTATGTATTGATACACAGGGCCCATGTGTCGACACACAGATCTTAAAGAATTACAATAACGTGGTTTTTTTCGGTATTTCGAGGTTGGGTTTTGATAAGGGACATCATCTAAACTTATTTCCTTATATATTTTCCCCTTGTCTTTTGAAGAACACAAATGAAAGATCTTTGCTAGCAAAGTATTGTGAAATATTAAAAGGGGTAGTGTCACTTCGTGAAGGGATGTGTCCCTTCATAAAGGGACACTTGAAAATTATAAAGACCCCCTTTACTCTTATGTTTAATAGATGATGAATTTATGAAAAATATTGCAAGAAACACTTGCGTATATTCATAAGAAAGTGTTGTGAATAGTAATTGAAAACTTCATTCTCATTGATATCTCTTCTATCTCTTCTCTTACACATTCTCACTTCATTTTATTTGGTTGTTGTTGTATCTCCGAGACTATTCCGTACGCCGAAATAAGTCTTAAGGAAAGTGATTACATGGCCTCAACACCTGAGATCTTTGGTTACCCGGTTCCCGGTTTATTGGGAAATTCTCCAATAATTATTGTGTCAAGGGTATATTGGTCAACCATGAAATGTTCTAATATTTAAAACTTTCTTTTTTTTTTTTTTAAATTAGTTAAATTTAAATTCTCACATATATAAAATTCATATCATGAATATTATTTGGTAAATGTAATTTATTCATCTTATGAATAAATAATTCCTGTGTGGACCAAAATGGTCGCACGAAGCCAATCACCGATAGCCTAAGATCGTTTCTTAGTATTAAAGCAAGATAGAATAGAGAATACAGTTGGGAAAAAATTGTGGATGCATATCCGTTAACGGAGAAAGATGAATAAAAAAGATGTGAAAATGAAGAAATAAGAAAGAAGAGAGAGGGAATGCTTTGCCAGCAAACCCGTAGCAATCTAATAAAAAGCCAGCAGCACAATAGCAGCTCCTCAGTCTTAGTCCATTCAGTTAATCTAGTCACAAACTGGTCTGTCTATCAATCAATCAAGGAAGAAAACTCTAAAAAAATAGGTAACCTAGGAGCAAGCGAAGGAAGACGGGCAAAGGGTTGAAAGCCAGTACAGTACCAATACCAATGCTTTTCTTCAATTAGTAGCTAAGGTGCCAATTGGTATCATTCCTATAGCTGTCAAGGGATAAAAGGGTACACAACTGGTAAATCAATCTATCCTCTTGCTCTTTCTTTTCCATTCCCGTCGGGATGTTCTAAATATCTTTCGGTTTTCACTTTATGCTTGATAATTCACTTTCTTGGGCAGACAAATCTCTTTATCACACGATATTTAGTGCAAGGAGTAGCCTATCCCCATACAAATCAGTGTGAACTAGAAGTTCAGAAAATCATTCATTTGTAAAACATTGCAAACTAATGGCCAGATGCATTTGCTAATACAAAGAGAGTGACTAAGTCACATGCTCCTGCACGGATTGATATTCCGATCCATACCAATTTATTAATGTGGGACCCATTGTGCGGAAGATCTTGAGATGTCTAGAAGTTTCTTCTTCCAATTTCTGATCTACAAATTGGGAGTTATCATTTCCTTTGTTTCCCTTATTCTACGTATCATGTTTATACTTGTTTTATTTGATGTTTTGATGGTTGTATTATGAGCCTATTAGAGTAAGATTTAGATCTAATTAAATAGATTTAGATCTAATTAAATAGTTTAACTAAATTAGGGCATTAGATTTAAAATTAAGAAATTTAAATTGGTTTTCGTTGTGCCCGCTCTAGTCGTTCAGGGAAAAAAGTTTAAAATATGTTCCCAACAATTAGTATCAGAGCCAACTCTGAATATGTTCATAATTGACAATAAAACATCAGGTTTGATAAAATTGGGGTATGTAGAATTATGAAAAATTATGAAATTAGGAATTTTATTTAAGAAAAAAGATTATCCTAAATATTATTGTTAAAAGAGATTAATAACAAGATTGAATATTCGTTAAAGTTTTAAATTGTTTAAAATTTTAGAGGATTCAATCAATAAGCATATTTTGAAATCGGATCTAATGAGATTGGAAATTCAACTAGTCGAACGATTTAGATTATTAGTCTAATATGATTAGATTATAAACCTAGGTATATTCAATTATTGAATATTTTATGATAATCCAAAACAAAGAAAAACCTTATTATGTTATTAAAGTGTTTAATAATAAGATTTCTATTCATCAAATTTAAATTTTTTAAGTTAGAATGAGTTATAATTAAAATAATGAGTGTATAATTCTAAATAATCTAATAAGATTAGATGTTCAAGTAATTGAATGATTTAGATATATATAACGTCGCATAGAATATCTAATTAGATTAGATGTTCGATTTTTGATCTAATAAGATAAAGATTGGATTTCATTAGTTAATTATTTATTTAAATAATAAAACAAACAAATGAAAAGGTGGGAATGCCCCGTATATATTAATAAAAAATGTTTTTTAATTTTATTATTTAAATAATTTGAATAAATAAATAATTAATTTGGATAAGATTATAATTAAGATTATGTGATAATCTTTTCTAAAAGAATTTAGAAAAATCTTTAATTGCTTTAACCTTGAGGCCTTAAGTGTTGTTATTCGAATTATTTGATAACAGGGTACTTATTAAATTTAGTTCTCATATTTAATATTATTTAAAGGAGTTAAATATTATGTATGATGTAAATAAATTTATAATGCCATATAACTTTGTGAAATATTTAATTTTATTGAGAGGGAGAATTTATTCAAATAGATCTAATATGATTAGAAAATTCAAAAGTTGAATTATTTGAAAGGAAAATTCTCATAATGTATCTAATGAGATTAGATTACATAGGTTGGATAATTAAAAGATCCTAATATAATGAGGACTTTATTTAATTGTTAAATAAAAATTTAGAATGACATTCTGACATCAATTATGAGATAATCAAGTTTAAAAGAACAATCCCCCATTGTAAAATTTCAGGTAGGAGCGAGGATTAGGAGTTCATTCCTCACAGTCTCCATTGCTAGTCTAATAGTATAGTGGATAGGTGTTGATCCCCAAGGAAGGCGTTTTCTCACAGGATACAGGATCAGACTTTTTAATGATAGATAGAGGTATAGGAGAATTAAGTGCGGCCACGCCGCCGTGGAGTATCTTGTTTACCTGTACTAATGTCTAAGCAATGGTATACACTTGACTAGGATAATATAATAATCTGCTAGAGAGCATTATGATACTGTCTTAGAGACTAAGAAAGAAACGGTGAGTTAAATATATTCAGGAAACATATTATTTGAAAATAGTTCTCATTTGACTAATTACTTGTGCCTCTCCTGTAGTAACGAGTAGATTGGTTAACTTATCGTTACACACACAGAGAGAATGGTTAGGTGGATCCATGCTTTGTTTGTTTGCTAAAATTATTTAGAAGTTCACAATACTTACAATATCAAGTGGGAGCGAGCTTCTAAATGAATGCTCATGGCCTTCATTACCGATGTAGCGGTATAGTAGGTGGGCGTGGCTCTCCAAGGAGAGCGTTCATTTCCGGAATGCAAGGTTAGATTTCTAAGAGATAAACCAAAGTCCAAACAATCAAGTACATCCATGCCGACATGGAGTATATCGAGACCTTGTACGAGTGTTCAGGTAATGGTGTACACTTGACTAGGGCCTGGATTAGCCTCCCAAATGAGCTCTGTTGTAGGACCTTAGAGGCTCAGGGAAAAGTGGTGTGTTAAATCTATTTAATAAAGAGTTTACAAGAAAATATATTTATTGAGAAATGTTCTCACCCTTCTGATGTCTCAATTCTGCCCTACAACGGGGAGTTTTGGTGGTTTGGTTGGGTCTCCACGGCATACATGTAAGCGTCAGAAAGTGAACTCCGAGCTTTGATTGTTTGCTAAAAACTAAGAAAAGTAATCATATGTGTTATATGACTTGTTTTAAAGTTTTTTTATTTTAAACTGGTTGTTGAATTGGGCATTGCGATCAATACACTAGTATGACCTGTCTGTTCTATTTTGTTCGTTATAATATAATGTTTAATACATGTAGAGCACTAGGAGATGCTGAGAGCTCTCTAAGATGCTACTAGTAGATCTACTAAGTTGAAAAGAATGTTGGGAACCTTAGACTAGTCTAAAGAGTTAGTCGGATGCAAGATTCAGACATTAGATATTGAACTTATTCTAGTGTTAGATACTTGAATTACCAATTGTAGTAGAGATGATCAAATACTTGAGAGAAGCTTTTGGTAAGAGAACTAGTAGCATGAGAATAGTTTATAAGAAAAGGTGCCATTAGAACTAAGGGAAGAATCCACTAAGTGTAAACATCTATCTCAAAAATTAAGAACCTCAAAAAGGTAAAATAAAACATAAATCAAAATAGTTTTGCCTCTTTTATAAGAGCAATCGAATTTAAAAGGAATTGCCCAAGTACTAAGATACTATTGTTGACAAGACCGAAAAGCCAACATGAGAAGATATTTGATATCATGTCTCCTCTAGTTGTGACTAGTAGGAAGTTCACTAGTGTACTAGTAGATGGGTTTTCAGTAAGGGCAATAAGAGGTAGTAGTTTAAGTCAGGCAATGTAGTTTTGCTTTTGAATAACTATCTTGATATACTTAAGTAATTTGATTTCTTTCTACTATTTTTTTAAAATAGACTTTCAGTTATTTTTTTGAAAAATAAACTGATAGTTATATAAATAAAGTGTTTATTTAAAAATGTGCATTGTTAGATAGTTGACTTATTTTGATCAAAGGTAGTTAATGGCGATCTATTAGTCTACTACAAGCTAGGCTGTGTAACCATATAAAAGAAAAAATTTCAGAAACCATATAGCTTTTAAGTGCTACTTAATCTTAGGTCACATTAATCCAATATAATTCGAGACTGGCTTGATTTGTCTTATGGATCTTTAAGTACTTAAATGATCCGGTATGTGAGTCGTGTTCAAATTAATAGTGACTGAAAGTTTCTTTAAGAGTAAAGACAGTAGGACCACTAAGCTGCTAGGACTTGTTCATAAAGTGTTTATGGACTACTAGACGTTCAAACGAGCAAAAGTGAAAGAGTAAATTATAAAATGTTTATGAATGGCTACTCAGTAAGTTGATATATAGATATACCTATGAGGACTAAGTGTTTGAATCCTTTGAAAAGTTCAAAGAATTAAATACTTAAGTTGGAATCAGTTAGGTAATTATATCAAGTCACTTTAATTAGATCGAAGCAGAGGTATTAGAAGAATTCTGTTTTTTCTTGTTACAAAATGTTGTAGAGAGGATCAATAATGTGTTATTGAATATGGTAAGATTCATATGATGAGTCACGTTTACATATCAAAAGGTTTGCTATGTAAGATGTTTTAGAAAGTGTTCTAAAAGGAACAATAGATAGCTTGTGTTAGATTAACAGTATGAGATACTGTGTCCATATAGCTTGATACAACTTGTAGTCCGGATGATATATTAGGTATATCTTCAACTAGGCTATTGTCACACATGATACATGAGAGCTTAGGTGTAGAGAGAGGATGGTCAGGGTCACCTGACAAATTCATGTCTTCAGTCTTAATAGTTAAGACTAATGATGAATCTAATCCTTTAGACTAAAATAAAACTCTTGAGAATAAAGATGCAGACCAATGGGTTAGGGTGATAAAACCAATGGATCAGAGCGATAAAAGTTAAGTTAAAGTAATTGTATTTTAACTAAGTATAGGAACTTGTAGAGGCGTTGAAAGTTATTAAGTCCATTAGATTGAATCTGAATGGATCTACAAGTATATCGAGTTGAGTGATCGAGAAGGTAAGGACCTTCAACGCTAGATTCATTGCAGTGGTTTAATACCTATAAGAAGGAATCATCTTTGATGAAGCCTTCTAGCCATATACTATGCTTAAGTCCAAGGATAATCATCCATTGTGCTTCTTATGATGAGATACGGCAAAATGGAGATCAAGACGATGTTCTATGAATGGTTATCTTGAAAGGTTAAGAATATGATACAACTAGACAAATTTGTTACCAAGAGTCATGAGCATATAGTATGCAAACTGAGCTAGTCTATTTGTAGACTTAAATAAGCATCTTGTTCATTGAATAGTAGATTCGATGACGGTTAATCAAGTTCTAGGGATTTGAGTAAATTGTTATTGAACCATTAATGTACAAGTGACATACCAAGAAAGTAGAGACTTTCTGTATACAATTGACATAATAAGAAAATAGAGACTTTTTAACTGTTATATATAGGTGACATTCTACTCATTAAGAATGGTATAGAATTGTTGCGATCTGTTAAGTTTTTATTGTCCAGTTATTTAATTAAAGGAAAAACATCTAAGATGAATCAGCTATGTTATTTTGATCAAGCTTTGGCGAGATTCAAAAGAAAAGATGTTGGGTTTATCATAGGTCGTTTATTTTAAAAGGGAGTTTAGATGTTTGACGTCAGAATTCCTGTTTACCCTTATAGTGCGAGTCATTAGATGGTAAAGAAGTGAAGTACTCTTGTATAGCTTACTTCATTATGGAAGTCGGGTACTTGACAACTAGGAAGTTGTTGAGTAGACTAGTTGACTCAGAATGTTCCTAGTAGATGAAAGCACGTGAGCAAAAGAATGAGATAGTGACAGCTCAGTATTAGTTAAAGCATATAGTCAAAATGTTGACAGAGCCTACGGGATTGTTATGCAATGCAGGCTATTTGGGTTCTAGGACAAGTGGAAGATTGTTGGAATAGGTTTCCTAGAAAAATCCAATTAGTTATTTTTAAACATTAAGGAAATAAAATTATTTTATTTTATTTATTGTCTGATTAAGTTTTATGGGTCAAACATGATGGATTTTTCTAAAATGTTCCATGAGATGAATGTTATCCAAGATGACGTGTCAGGTTTGGTTTTAGTGGTCAATAAGATTGAATCATGGAAAGACTTAGATTAAACTAGTGACATGTTGTAAAAGTATGCTCATAGTCAGTGATAAGTTTGGAAAACTTGTCTGATAAGACTATAATATGATACTTTTGATGACTTGTCTTGGTCATTTGTGGATAGGGATCCAAGAGTATTATATTAGTGTTTTTAATAAGACTGGAACACTGAGCAGGACCACCTGATTAGTTGTTTCTGTAAATAATTAATTAAGACGATAACTATAAATCTGGAAAATAGTCCGAACTGTGCATGGAATGTTAATTGCTTTGATGATCTAAATGGTGAGGTTAAAATTAAATAACCAGGATCTTACGCCGCTGCATAAAGTCTGGCAGGAATAGATATTTTATTAGGAATCTACAATGAAAGATGTCCCGCTAGTTGATTTCATATATATGAACATATTCTAGAATCTTTGGCCAAAGTATTCCATATGTTTGACATTTGAAATTAATACGAAAATTTTTTTTGTATTATTAATTATTCAAGAAAGACGAGTCAGGAACTACGGTGGTAGAGGTGAGAAAAATAACGATTGGCTTGTTTTTGCTCACAGATATCGAATAGAGGGGTTAAATGTCACAATATTGATAATAAAATTATTTGAAAAATTCTTGAGTGAATATATTTAATTTTAGAGTGCAGCAAAACTTATTTAGTGGAATTAAGTTTTATTAAATTGCATCCAATTATTATCATGAGATTATAATCAGATTTGACTCTTTAGAGCTAGAATTAGATTGTCCCTAAGGTCCCTCTACAAGCCTCAACTTAAGCACTATTTAAAAATATTTAAAATTAAATTAATTGGATGAATTATTTGTTTATTAGACAAATAAACTAATTTTGCTGAACATAAATCATGAGGTGAATTATTTATTTATAAGATGAATAAAGTAATTTTATCAAATAATATTCATGAGATAAATTTTATATATGTGAGAATTTTGGAGATCGAAATTATTTGCAAGCTAGAGTCTGAATTATATCAAATAATGTTCATTAGATAAGTTTTATCATCAGTCGAAATTAATAAAACCTATTGGTACGCTAGAGTCCGAATTTTGGAGCTCGAAATTATTTGGCGACATGGGCATCGAAAGAATTCATTTAGATAAAATTAGAACTACTAAATTTCGAAACTCAAAGGAGTTTAAGTTTTAGCCCAACTCCAATCTTTTGAGTTCCACCGTAGGTATATCACTTTTAAATCAAATTTACCCAATTTGGATTTTTTGGTTTTTGTTGTGAGTAAAATACTTTTTTTTTTGGGTAGGAAAAGAGAGAAGGTTATGGAGAGAAATCTAGAAAACAAGTTCATATACGCTTGTATCAACAATTTAAACGTTTGGAAATTGATACCAAAAGAGTTGAATTTGAACCCACCGTTTTTTTTTTTTTTTGATCTTGCTCTTTGTCTTTATCTCAGTTTTCTTTCAAAAGTTACTTTCTGAATTTTTGTTTCTTTTCCCTTTGCTTTTGTAGACTCCACTTTCCTAGGTTTTTTTTTTTTTTTTTTTTACCCCTTTATCCCCTCTCTCCTCCTCTCATAGTCCAAATTTCCCTTTGTATATATAGGCAGTGTTAACTGTCAACCCCTCCTCATCCATGACGCAAAGAAGGGGGAACATGCATACTGTACATGGTGGTGGGGTAGTTTTAATTTGACCATCTAGAAATTATTTTAAGTAGAGGGGTTCATATTTAGGTCTTTTTTTTGTTATGTCTTTCAACTCCTAATGTATTGGGCCTAATTTTAAGCTCATCTTATTTTAAGCTTTTAACTATTATAATTTTAAGCCCCATTTATATTAGAGTTATGTACTTGAATTTGTATAGATCCACGGCCCCATTGACAATTTAAAGTTGACCTATATATTTTTCTTTTTAGCTAATATTTAAAACTGTGAAAATTTATTGTTCAACGGCCCCCTCGAGCTTTATGCGTATGAACATTTAAACATGGGTAAAGGTCGACTTTTTTGTTGAACCTATTGGACTTAAATCAGTTCATTTTTAATGAAACAGTCTTTTTGTCATGACCCTTTGCTGTTGACTCTTTGTCTACAAAGGAACTAACAGTGTCATGAGAAGAATCATGGTTTTTTTTTTTTTTTTTTTTCAATGGGATTGGAGGTATGAGGTTGCTAGGGCATGCCCCCTTTTTTTATTAGTTGGGATTTGAATTGAGATTTATTTGCTATTAAGTTTGACTTAGTAGTTTTTTTGTTTTAGTTTTACATGCTGTCAATATAGGTCGATGCTACTCTTAGTCATATCTATTGTTGAGATAGGCTCTTTTTTGTTTGGAGTTTGGGTTTGAATTTGGGTTTATTTGGAGTTGGGCTTGACTGGATAGTCATTTGGATTTTAGTTTGACAAGCTTCAGAGATACGC
This sequence comes from Simmondsia chinensis, assembly GCA_018398585.1. NCBI lineage: Eukaryota > Viridiplantae > Streptophyta > Magnoliopsida > Caryophyllales > Simmondsiaceae > Simmondsia > Simmondsia chinensis. The sequence continues at coordinate 14,696,605 of JAGTTD010000007.1, forward strand.
CATTATTTTAGGTTGTTGGATTGGATTTTTTGTTTGGAGTTTAGGCTTGAAATAGAAATCATTTGAGGTTTAGCTTTGACTTGGTAGTCATTTGGTTTTTTTTTGACATGCCGTGGAAATGGACTGAAACGACTTGTTTTGGCTACCTGGATTGAGTTGAGCCATTTGACATGTCGGCTAAGTGCCACCCTAGATTATAACAGGGGGAAGAGGTTTTTTTTTTTTTTTTTGTGTTGGGTCTAGCTCATGGCTAGACTGTCTACGTACCCTTTTTAAAAGGGATCAAGCCTTTCGTAGTTCATTACAACTTAGCTATGTAGACTTCATTTTCTTTTTTTTTTTTTTTTTTTGATACATTGGACTAAGCAAAGAATTTCTTCACGAATTTCCCGCTGGCACAAGAATATATGACTTTGCCCCTTGTATTTGACAGTTTGTAAGCACCCTTCGGATAGACCTTTGTGATAACGTATGGTCCCTCCCACTTCGGCTCGAAGTTCTCTCGCGCCCTCCTATTTATAACAATCGATCACCTGACTAGGAAGATCTAAGTCACCAACAGAAAATGAGCGAAACTTCACCCTTCTATTGAATGCACCAGTGACTTGAGCTTGGTAGACTTCAAGTCTTTGTTGAGTAGCTAATATGTGCTCATCAAGAGCTTCAAACTCGGCTAACCTGATCTTCACATTCTCGTTTGGGTCATTAAATTGAACGGCTACTCTTAGAGAAGGCAATTGTACTTCCAAAGGCAAAACTGCCTTTGACCCAAATACCAAACTCTAAGGTGTGCATCTCGTTGCATTTCAGACTATAGTTTGGTATGCCCACAGGGCTTGAGGTAATCATTCATGCGAGTCCCTTCTTGTTTTTGAAACCATTTTCTTAAGGATTTTACAAAGCACCTTATTGAATGCTTCAGCTTGACCATTGGATGACGGATTATAGCTTGATGAAAAGCTGTGCTTGAACTTGAACTTCTCAATCAATTTGACCACCGGTTGGCTTTTAAAATAGAGAGCATTATTGGAGATTATCTTCGACGGGATTCCATAGCGATAGATCAACTAAATTTTTATGAAATCTGTAACCTCTTTTGCCCAGCGTCAGCACATTTTGAAAAATAATCAGTCCCTACAAGTATATATTAATGCTGGCGGGATGACGAAGGCTTAAATGGACCCATGACACCAAGGTCCCATGCGTGAAAGGGCCAAAATAACACCCTTGGGTGTAGAGGCTATGGTGGTTGGTGAATAAAATTTTCATGAATTTGACAAGCTTGGCAAGTCTTCACGAATTTCATTACATCCTGCACCAAGGTTTGCCAATAATAGCCTAACCTTTTGACTTGATCAGCGAGCTTTGGTCCAGCTTGGTGGGCACCGCAGACACCGGAATGTGTTTCTTTGAGAGCAAGGGCTGCCTCTTCTTCAGAAAAACACCCATAAGATTCCATCAAAGGACCTCTGATATAAAGTGTCATTTTTCAACGCAAATTTAGTTGCTCATCTCCTTAGCTCCGCCCTCTTCTTTGAATCAGCAGGTAGAATACCGTGTTGTAAATATTCGATCAAAGTTTGTCGCCAATCTGGCTCTTCTTTGCTATCATCGATGGAGACTGAGTTTACCATCTCCACTTGGACTAGACACTCTACTGCAGGCATCAGTAGGTGACGTTCCCCAACGGTGACTTGAACTTCTCTTTCGTTGGACAGGGTTAGTGATGCAGCAAGCTTTGCCAAGGCGTCGGCTTTATCATTCTCAGACCTCGGCACATGTGATATTCTAACATCATAAAACCTCCATCAAATATTTCGCTCTTTGGTACAAAGGCACTAAATTTGCATTTCTGACTTCATATTCTCCATTTATTTGCCTGGCAATTAGTTAAGAATCGCCAAACGCTTGCCAGTAATCAATATGCATTTCAATGGCCATTTCGAGACCAATGATGAGTGCGTCATACCCAACCACATTATTAGAGCAAAGTTCAATCACGGAGAAGGAGTAAGGAATGAATCCGCCGGAGGGTGTAACAAGGCCAATACCGACACCTTCCCCCTTTCGATTTGCTACTCCATCAAAATACAGTTGCTACAAAATTGTCTCTGCATGGAGTACTTCCTCATCTACAAAATCATCTATCAATTGTTCGTCATCAAAAGCCGAGTGTGCTTCTAAGAAGTCAGCTATAGCATGCCCTTTTATAGCATTTTGTAGCATAAACTTTATGTCAAATGGGGTTAACAACATTGCCCACTTAGTTAAACGCCTTGACACCACTGTTTTTGACAAGATATACTTCAGCGGGTCAACCTTCGAGATCAAGGTAACCGAATGAGACATGAGATAATGTCTTAATTTTTGCACAGCGAACACAAATGCTAGGCAATTCTTTTTAATGGACGAATAGTATTCTGCCCCCACCAATGTTTTGTTGATATAATAAAGGGAATTTTCTTTTCCTTCATCATTCTTTTGCACTAATATTGCTCCAAGGGATCGCTCCAATGTTACAGTGTACAATATCATAGGTCTTCCTTGAATAGGTGCCATCAAGACAGGCGGGTTTAGCATATATTCTTTGATGATGTTGAATGTATTTTGACAAGTCTAGTCCCAAACAAAGGGGACGTCTTTCTTCATCAACCTTATGAAACGTTGGCATATTCCGGACAGATTGGAAATGAATCGTCTGATGTAGGCTAGTCTTCCCTGCAAACCACGAAGTTCCCACAAATTTCTTGGAGGGGACATCTCCACAATTACTTTAATCGTGTCATGGCCAATTTCGATCCCTTGGTGTCTAACCACAAAGCCGAGAAATTTTCCAGATGTGACTCCGAATACGCACTTTAAAGGAACTTATTTTCAGCTGATGTTCTTAAAGTCCGCTGAATATTGCACACAGGTCATCAAGATGATCCTTCCTATTCTTGGTCTTCACAACCAAGTCATCAACATAACACTCAACAACTTTTTGCAGTATGTCGCTAAAGATGATTGTCATGGCTCTTTGATAAGTTCCACCAGCATTCTTAAAACCAAAGGGCATCACTATGTAACAGTAGACTCCTTATGGTGTGCAAAAAGTAGTTAACTCCTCGCCCGCTGGGTCCATCTTGATTTGGTTGTAACTAGAGAAACCATCCATAAATGACAAAGCACTGAACCTAGCTAGTAGTGGCATCTACTAAGAGTTCAGTGATTGATAACGAGAATTCATCCTTATGGCGAGCGTCATTCAAGTCTCGGAAGTCCACACAGATGCAAAGTTGGCCATTCTTTTTTCTCATAGGCACAATGTTTGCCAGCCATGACGGGTATTGGACTTCACAAATGAAACCAACCTCTATCAGTTTTTCCACCTCGGCCTTTATTTGAACAGTCAACTCAGGTTGAGAGCATCGCTGCGATTGTTTCTTTGATGTTGTGTATTTGGATACCCAACTTATGCACAGCCATGTTTGGATCCAACCCCGACATATCTTGGTAACTCTAGACTAACATATCTCTATACTCATGCAGCAAATTTTCATATTGCATCTTTTCCTCGGGAGATAGTAGGGCACTGACAAAAATTTGTTTTGCATCCTCATAAGTTCCCAAGTTAATTTCTTGAAGCTCATCGACAGTTGCTTGGCCTCCATCCTATAGTTCTCGTGAAGCTGGCTCAACTAGTTCAATGAAAGCATGTGGATGCTTTTGGACATCTGGGATCACTTGGTCTTCTTATTGAAACTGGCTTTCTTCATTGGACGCAATCTTGCCGTGAATGATGTTACATGATAGTCCACCTTGGGACGAACTAGGATGGGAATAAGACTTGAATCCCTCGTAATCTGTGCTCTATGAAATGAATGTAACGTAAACTTGTGCGGCTTGTACATCATCAGAGTCACCACATTTGAGGATAATAGACTTCAGTTGTTTTCCTCAATCCTGATCCTTCAGCTTTTCTCATCTTGATTTTTTTAGAATTTGACATAAAAGGCTTTCGAAACCTCTAAAAGACTGGGACACGAGGAGATGTGGGCTTATCATCTTTCAAAGCTTCTTGTTCACTTGTCATCAAAATCGTAGGTTCGGCAACATGCGCCTTACCCTTGGCTTTTCTCACTTTGGTCCTTTTTGAATTTGGCCCAAAAGGTTTTCCGAATCTCTGAAAGGCTGCAATACGAGATGGAGCTGGCTCATTCTTTTTGAAGATTTCTGGTTCTCGTGTCTTTAGAGTCATAAGCTTAACAACATACTCCATAAGAACTCTGCCCTCTTATGAAATTTGTAACCTGTCTGTTATGTTATTGGAAGGAGGCATTTCAAGTTTTGTAACCTCATCTGTATTCATTTTTCCCTCATCAATTGGGATGTTCTTGGCACCAAGTTTTCCTATCCTTAACCTGGATCAGTAGTGGGTAGATGCGGATGCATCATTGTTAAATATCACCCTCCAATGTGCTCTTTCTGTACTAGAAAGGAGGTAGAGACAACCATACTCGTATTGGGCATGGACCGATTCGTTCTCCACAGAGGACAAGCATAGCTTGTCACAAGGGTGTTCATAATTTCCTCAACTGGAGTCAAGGCTTTCCTTTAGGACATAATTAAATAAAGTCTTGGATTGAGAGGCCCTTAAGGTCTCTTCTTCTCCAAAATGAGCATCCCTTGCACTAGAGCCATCAACCTCCCAAGAAGTAAAGGACTTCGGATAAGGCTGCAAGTCGAGAATTTTTCCCTTTCCTTTTTCAAGACTCCCCCTCATGAGCGTGCCATCGGTCAATCAATTAAACTTAACATCGATGTAGTTGACATCTTCTCCGTGAAATGGGTCAGGGTCTCCACGGATTGTTCTTTCAACCCCATTTTCAATTGTGTATATCAGGCACTGATGAAGTGTAGAGACTATAACATGAAAAAGGGCATCACCGTAAAGATCACCAAATTCTACTTTCAGTGCAGTAGTATCCATAGCTTTTTGTCCCACTTTATTGAACCCTTGAATTGTAAGCAAGGTAAGGGATAATTTGTTTGGCGTTAACCCCATAGCTCGTAGTGCCCTCGAATGGAGAAGATTGATAGTGGAACCATAGTCAAGCAGGATTCGGTTCAACACTTTGTCCCCGATTAAACAGGTTATGTAAAGCGGCCTATTGTGATGTTCGATCCCAAGCTGGAGGTATTCATTAGAGAACGTGATGCATGCCATGCAAGAAGCACATTTATTTGTCACGGATGTGTTGTCAACTTCAACCTGATCAACTTCACCTTTGTAATCATCAGGATCCATCAATACTCAATCACGTAGGAATCCGTTTTAAGTGAGTAAGAACATCATATCAAACTCTTTCATGGTACGGAGCTTGTCTTACAATCAGAGGGACCGCAATGGGAAGATCTTCGACTGGAAGAGCCTTCTTATTTGTTGGCAGGGCCTATCCTGATTGCCCATCTAGCTGTTCCTCAACATGAGGTGATGTCATTACTTGTCTTGCTGATTGTTTAGGTGCTTTGCTCTTCTCAACTGGCCTTGGTGTTGGTAATTGGAGGCCAGACGAAGAGTGATTTGATCAACTTTAAGATTTACCTCCTCAACATTTTTCTTTTCCGTCAAAAGACACCATGTAACAAGGAGCTATCCATTCCTATTCCTCATCTTCATTACTCGAGGAACCTTCTCCAAGAAACTTCTTAAGGAAGTAGTCCTTCAAAGTTACAGGGACCCTAGTAGGGGAAACATATTCCTCGTCTAAGGTTACTTCTGGCTTCTTGGAAGATTTGGATTTCTTCTTTTTGTTTTTCTTCTTGTTATTCTTTTTGGGAGGATTTTGTCCTTAAATCTTTACACCTGGCGGACTAGATCTTTGGGCGATGTCTTTTCTGAACACTCTCCTGCTAAAATGGATTTGCCATTCATATTCATCATTGTTGTCATCTTCAGGGTTAGAATCCCAAGCTTCCGGTTCAAACATAAGTTTGTAAAGACTGGGTATGGCAATTCCAAGACGAGGCATGTTAGGATAAGCCCATTAAACTATGACTTCGACATCAACTATAAGATGGACCTGTATAGCACCGGGAGGTAACTCGACTATTGATATATTATCCTTCTTAAGGAGTAGCTGAGCACCATCCTCATCCTCTACACATGATGTTGTATTGGACGAAGTGGTTGCCCCCTTGGAGGATGTTCTAGCTTCGAGTTCAAGCTTCCCTTTGTTGATCATAGCTTCGATTATGTCTTTAAGGACATAACAATCATCGATCGGATGGCCTACAATCCAGTGGTAAGGGCAATACTTGGGATTATCAGTCTTATCAGCTTCGTCTAGACATTTTGGATCAGGAAGGGTAATTGCTTTTGCTGGTATCAACTCGTCAAAAATACCCTATACATCGTCATTATCAAAGGGGTACTTGTTATTATTCAAGATTACTCTTGGATCATAACATAGGATAGGTAAAGAATTAGAGTGAAGATGAGAAGAGAATTCTAAAATTAGATGAGAAATTGAGAGAGTTAGGGTTGAGAGAAGAACACTTAGATCATATCATTCATCAATGAGTGAAAAAAAGAGAATCACATAAACTTATACGATACTCCAACTAATGGTGGTTAATTAGATACATTGCACATAGACACCTCAAGCTAACCAACTTAGGACCTAGCCGCCAATCTTGACAAGCCTTGACTCCTCTTACTAACAACCATCGTACATATTAACTAGAATGGCTAATAATAGCTATAGAAGATACTAATTATCCTGTATGATTACAACTCAAGGACTTATTAGTACTTAATTTCATATGCCCCATCTTCTCGAATCATGACAATACCTCCCCCTTTTAAAGATTCTTTTCCTCAAGAATCTTAGTAGAGAAGTTGTAGCCTTGAAGAAGATGTTGTCCCAAGATGTTACAAGCTTGCTGGTGTTTACTTTGAAGCTTCATTGTTGATGCTGACTTCGAAACTTGAAGTTGCTTATTGATTTGTATGTATACTGCAACAACTTTGCATCTCAATCCTACTCTTGCTGCTGCTCAAGATTCCATTTCCAATCGATTTTAGCACTACTACCGCGGTCTTGCTTTTGTTTCTGCAGCATTGTAAATTGCTTTCATTTTTACTGCATTATTTGAGAAAAAAAGCTTACAAATCTCCTCCCATTTGAGAGGTTTCACTGCAAATTTCATACTACTTGTGATCAAGGCATGGATATGCGTGAGGCTTTGATGATTTCCACAAGCTTGCATAACATTCTCCAACTTCCTTTTCAATTCTTTGCAACCTGTTGTAGCATAAACTACAAAACAGACCACATCTTGTTTCAGACTTTGAGTCCTTCTATCAGCAGCAACCTTCCTTCTTTCGTCACCACACTCAGTCGAGGATTCAATTATCAATTTCTGCATCCATTCTTGGCTTAGTTTTTTAGCTTTAAATGCAAACAATGCACAGACATTCCCTTTAAATTGTCTCCCTGTGCACAAAAGTAACATACAATCTCGAGCAATTGGATTCTCAGCATGCAATATGTGGATTTTATCCAATCAAGACAAGTCCTCAAGTGTCATTACTAGACTCCAATGCGATTCATTCTTGTTTTGAACTCTTAAGGAAGCCTATCAACCTTATGCAAACTGCAGCACACGCATTTCATATCATTCACAAAGTCTTCAGTTCTTGTTTACACCTCCTTTTGCTTCCTGTATTCAACTGATTCTCTGCAGCTACTCTAATTTAAGTGACTTTGTATTACAAGCTCTTTAAGTATCCCATCTCTTCTCAAGTCTTTCTAAATCGTCGCATCTATGACAGAATCGCAGTCCACAGCAGCTTGTGTCCAGCCTTAAGTCCAGCTATTGAATAAACCTTTATACATAAAATGATTCTGGTATCCTTTGCTGAATTGTTGATTAAATGTATCAGCTAGGATTGCTCTTAATCTCATACTTAGCTTCTGATCAAAACCAACCTATTGGTTGCTATCAAGTTCCTGGTCAGATGAGTTGATTGCTTTACCCAAAGTAACCAGGAGCTGTTGGAGTAAGAACCCAAAGAATTCTGGAGTTCAAAATTTAGCTTGGATCTTTGGAAGATGCCCTTTACTTTCAATTTGGCTCACAAAAGCATTAAACACCTGTCCAAGCAGCTTTGCTGAATCAGCATCTGAAAACAACAATTGCAGCTAGGAATGACTTCTCCAGCTAAACTTGAGTTCTTGGTTGCTTTTATATTCCACCCATTGGTCCTTCCTCTCCTTCTTCCTCATATTGGAGTTAATTTTGGACTCAATTCTACCACCTCCTTGGCTCCAAGAATGAGATGAATGAACTAAAGTTTCTTCCAACACTTCTTTCTAGTTGATACTTCTCTTGCTGTCACTAACATAATTCTTATTAAGGAACCTCCTGTTAGTGATTTTAGATTACTTAACTCTAGCTATACTCCCTTGTGCTTACATTTGGATCTGATAGTGCTCCTTATTCAGCTGTTTGGGAATTCTTGTTTGCACTGGAACTTCATATAGCCCCTACTGCAACTTGCTTTCTGCAATTTCCAGCTGCTCAACAACTTGCAACGATTTCACTTCACCTTGAGGTGAAGCTACATTTCCTGTATTATACTCCTCATCCACTATTGAATCCAATCTATGAGGATTGTCACTGCCTTGTTTGATGTCAGTGTTCTGCCTTTCAAAAGTTACTACTGTAAACCTCATATTCAATTCAAGAACTTGTATTTTCTTCACCTTTAACTCCCTTGTTCCCGCACGTTGGACACTCCACCAACATTTTTCAGGATCCGGAGGCCACAATTACTCCAAATTCTCAGCTTTGTAGTCTACCAAGTTGTCCACAATCTAAGATTTATTATTCTTGAGCTGAATTTCCTCATCACCCTTTGTGTTCACAACTATAAGATTTGATTTCCTCACCTTATCCAGCTCAAGCTTAATTCTTGCATTGTCAACCTGTTTCACTGCTATAACTCAATTCCAGATGCGTCCTGTGTCCTATTGTTGTTCCTTACTTTAATTTGAGCCTTTGATTTCATTCCCTCGCTGAACTGCTCCAACACATCAGCCAAATGTGCTCCTAATCTCATGCCCTCAAATTGATCAAATTCCTCAACACTCCACTTACAAACTTCCACTGACTCAACCTTAATGTAATCCTGGACCTCACATAACAAATAATTCTTTTCACAATCAACTCCAAGATTGAGGTGTTGCTTTCAAGGAAAACTTGCTTCCTTAGTTCTCTGTTGTGATTATGGGTTAACTACCAAAACAACACTAAGCTCCTCCTTTCCCGTGTCAAGAGGCCTGAGTTTCACTTGGTTTATTTCTTTTTCAATCACTTGTGTGCTTTTGACTTGTGAGTCCAAACCAACAACACCTGTTTGAACTCTTGGTTGCTGAACAGACTCCTCACCCGCCATTGGCCTAACCATCTGCTGCATATCCACGTCCCTATGCTGTTGGTTGGTCACACCAGCCAGAACTGGTTCTTTCCCCTTCAATTTGCGTCGTTCTACTTCCATCCTTGAAGGTCTAGTTCCTTTCTTGAGCTGCCTCCTTCTTGTTCTCCCTTATGTTTCTTATTAGCTCGATGTTTCATACAACCTGGTTGCATCTTAAGTATAAGATTTTGCTGATTTAATTTCTTCCATCCTAGTGATCTCTTATTCCTTGCCTTAGTCTTAAGCTTAGTTTCCATTGCCACAAAATTTGGTGAGAGTTCACTACTTTGCTTGACCTCTTGTTGCATCACACTCTTCTGGTCATCATTTTGCTACATCTTTTGTATTGTGTCAATCAAATCGTGTACCATCTGCATCAGCTTCTGTGCATTTTGCTTCATCTCGTCACTTATATCTTTTGTACTCTTATTTGATTCTGTAACAGCTTTAGAATGCCTCGCTACCGCACTTGGCATTAGAGATTGCATTGGATCTGATTTTGGGCAGAGAGCTCCATCTAGAATTTGGTCAAATGCTCCTTGATTTGTTTCTCCAAGTCTCTTATAGGGAGAGAAGACTTGAATATCCATCACACAACCATAATCGTAGATGTGTCTTCAGTATAATTGTTTGCGTGCTCTTTCAGCATATAATCTTGAAGTATAGGTCACTAGTGCTTCAACCTCAAAGTTTGAATTAGAAGTAACCTTAATACTTTCAAGGTAACCATAAGGATTAAACATTTGGTTAAGGACATCCTTGGTGATGGAATAGCGAGCATTTAAGACCTTGACCTAGAGTGTAGATCATTCAACATAAGTTGCAGCCATGACTTACTTCAATCTCTAGCGTTGGTTGCCAGTTATATGTAAGGTGACACTTAAAGAATTTAACAATTCAATATAATAGCAAGTAAGGAGCACTAAGTATTGCACTCACCTGAATATAAGATCCTAAGCCAAGGATCAATGTGCAAGAGCTGCAGCGAGCTTAAACTTCAATCAGCTAAGTCTAATTGATTAGCACCACAATCTAAGCCTTGGAAGAGTAATAATCTTGATCAATTTGTACTTAAATCAATCTCTGTAGATATTCCCCCAAGTCATAGTGCGATAAATTCAATTTCAGCAATAATCCTACTTCATAGCAACATAACAGCACAAGAATCATTAAGATTTGCACTGTTATTTGCATGTTCGAACAAAATTACAGTGTACTTAGTTCTGGTCAGATCGCTATTAGCTGAGTCAAGGTTTCAATGAGTTAAACTTGATTAGCTGCAAACCTAATGAACCTTGCTACTCTAAGTTTAGTTCAACCTGAACGATCAGATCAAGGAAACCTGTGCGAATCATTGAATCTAAAATTGATCGAAGCTATCTCAATTAAAGTGATTGAGATTCAATGCAATTGGAAGCTTAAATCAAGCTCTGATACCAATTGTTATGATTCAAGATTACTCTAGGATCATAACATAGGATAGGCGAAGAATTAGAGTGAAAATGAGAAGAGAATTATAGAATTAGATGAGAAATTTAGAGAAAGTTAGGGTTGAGAGAGGAACACTTAGATCGTATCATTCATCAATTAGTGAAAGCAAGAGAATCAACTATGCCTATACAATACTCCAACTAATGGTGGTTAACTAGATACATTGCACATAGACACCTCAAGCTAACCGACTTAGGACCTAGCCGCCAATCTTGACTAGCCTTGACTCCTCTTACTAACAACCACCATATGTATTAACTAGAAAGGCTAACAATAGCTATAGAAGATACTAATTATTCTAGATTATTACAACTCAAGGACTTATTACAACTTAAGGACCTATTAGTACTTAATTTCATATGCCTCATCTTCTCGAATCATGACAGTACTTCTTCTCCTTTCTTCCGTGAAGAGTGAGCCTCTGAACCTGCTTCCCTTTGCCTTTATCATTTTTTTTTTGTCCACAACGTTGTTGGCTTTCTCGGTTGTTTTGATAAAGGTGGCCATAGCCTTACTCTTTTTTGTTGGCTTTTTATTTTCTCCCTTCCTTTTGTCAACGGTTCGGGTTTTATGAGAAGCAATCTTCTGTCGAGCGATTTGTCTCTCTACATTACAAGATTTAGCTACGAGCGCATTGAAAACTTTGGGGCTCTACAGTAAAGACATACATAGCTACCTATGGCTTGAGGTTGTTGGCACACATTTGAATCGTAGAGTATTCACTCAATTTCTCAGAACATTGGAGACTTACGCTTCTCCATCTTGCAATGAAGTCATTTGTGCTTTCATTTGGCTTTTGAACGGCATAAGGTAGATTCGTTATTGACACTTTCTTCTTGGAACTCACAAATGGAGCTAGAAACGCCTTTTGTAAATCATCCCAAGTTTGAACTGACCCGGGCTGTAACTGAGTGTACCATGTGAATGCTAATCCTTTCAGGGACTGGTTGAATTGCCGTATTAGTAAGGCATCGGTTAAGGCTATCTTGCCGCACGCAGAGTGATAGTGGGCTAAGTGCTCATGCAGTGACCCATTCATGCCATCAAACTTCTTAAACTTCGGCTTCTAATACCCGTGAAGGAATGGCACTATATCGTAGTGTGCCGGATATGGCTTTTAATAACCTAAGACGGACGGGTTTATAGAAGCTTGGTATTCCTTTATCCCTTCAGCTACCATGGCTTGAATGTTTTGTTGTGCCAACTTAGACCGCTGACTCTAAACCTCTTCCTATGGCTGTGGCATTCATGTTGATGCACTAGCTTGATTGGCTACATGTGCAGCAAGTGCAGCAATTTTAGCCTCCTTTTTAACAAGCTTTTGTTGCAATTCCTGCAACTATTCTTCTATGCTCGTAGTTCCGGTCACTAAAACTGACATATCTTCTGATTGGTCTTGTATGTTCAACTTCTCCTGAAACTCCCTCAGAACATCCTCTTTAATGAAGAGAGAACTAATGTCTTCATTTATGAGAGAGCTTGCGTCCTCCATCAGGTCGGTTGGCTTTATTTGGCCTGCCGATACCATCTTAGCGTATGTCGTTGACTTAGCCATTGATTGAGTGATTGGACCTATATAAGATCTAATTCCCTTGAAGGATATCACTCCTTCAGAAGTTAGATCACTAGAGCCTTCAGATTTCATCGTAATATTCTCCTCCCCTTCCTCAGAGGCCTTAGGAGGAATGTCCCTCTGATTCTGGAGTGTCTTTGTCTTCACATCGGCTGGTTCCGGGCTTGAAGGCCTGGAGTTTTTAACTTTCTTTGTTTTTGGTTGGACATCCCCCTCAATATTGGAGGTGACCATGACTTGCTCGACCAGCCCCAAGATAATTGGGATAGCGCCGATGTATATATGGTTCACAACGTTAATGACAGGTTCTTCAGAAGACTTCTTCACAGTGAACTTCTTTGAGGTGACCCTTTTTGGAGCTACCTCCACAGGCTTCGAGGAGAACTTAGGTGCCAATTTTTGGTTGACCCTCTTTGCCTGTCTCTTCGTTGTCCTTCATGCATTTTGCTTAGTGCTTTTTGTCTCCTTTCTTGGGACTGTTGGCTTCATTATAGCATGCATAGAGACAGACGTCTCGTCCACCTTGGTCAGTAGTTCCATGGAATTCCTTAGCGGGATTTCAGCAGCAAGTGAATTTGATCCGACCTTTCAAAGCACCACAACGTTCTTTTTCTTCCAGATAAGCCCTCCTTTAACCATGAGAGTGGTCCGGAGCTTATTGAATGTGATTGTGACTTGTGATATCATTGTTCCTACATAGCACCACATTAGTAGTTAGTGAAAATTGGAGTGCAGTCGGAGATGAAAAGGAGAATAGAGTCCCACTAAGCATGCCAAAAATTATGTTGAGCAAAAATACGAAAATTGCAAAACATGAATTTCCTTATATACAACGTGTACATGGGCTTTATTAATTTGGAAAACGACACTATTCAAGGAGATGTACACCCTTAATTACATCTCCCTTAGGCGAATACCCTTTGATTCCAACTTATGATATGTTTATGTTTTAATCAATCGACGAGGTGACTACAGATTAATTGGGTTAAGTCTACAGGAGGCGTTTTAGGTTCATTTGTATTTTGGAAGGTTAAACTTGAAGGTTATTTGGGTTTAGTCTTGGCTTAGGAGTTATTTGTTTTTAGATTTGACTCAAAAAGTATTTTGGATTTAGGTTTGATTTGAAAGTCTTTTGGATTGGAGTTTAGCTTGGGTTAGGTTTGACTTGGAAACTTAGACTTTATTTGGAAATTTGGATTTTTGGTTTGGTCGGCAGGTAATATGGATTTAGGTTTGAATTTGGAAGCAATCTCCATTTATTTAACTTGAAAGTACTCTTAAGTTTCGGTTTGACCAGGAAGTCATTTTTTCACATGGGGGTTTGACTTGGAATTCATTTGGATTAGAATTTGACCTGGAATTTATCTGGATTGGAATTTGACTTGGAATTAATTTGGATTTGAGGGTTTGACTCGGTACTAATTTGGATTTGGGGTTTAACTCATGCTTAAAGTTGACTAAAACATCATTTAAATTTGAGTTTAATTTGGAAGATTTCTTGACTTAGGTTTGGCATTTAGGATTTGAAATTGACATGGGATTTACTTTGGATTTAGATTTGACATAGAAATCAGCTTGGCTTAGGAATTTGGTCTTGAGTTCAAATTTGGTTTGGTATGGAAGCTCTTTTGAATTTGGATTTGACATAAAATTGGGTCTAAGTGTGACATGGAAGTCAATTTAGGTTTAAGTTTGACATGGAAGTCAATTTGGGGTTTGAATGCAACATGGAAGTTAATTTGAGGTTAGAGGTGGCCACCGGTCCGGGCTGGCCCGGAAACCGGCCCGTACCGGCCCGTTTATGGCCCGGGCCGGGCCTGTTTTTTTGGACCTCAGAGCCCGGCCCGGGCCCAACAGAGCCGTTGGGCTCTTTACAAAAGAGCCGTTCAATGGCTCTTTATTTTTTTTTTTTAAATTATATTTTTTTTCCTTATAAATACTTAAACCTCCCCAACCCATTTCCTCACCAAATCTTCAATCCTTTCTTCTCCCTCTATACATTCATCATCTCCCATCTTCTCTGACTTTGCTAATTGCAAAAATTGTGCTCTAAAGTTCGAAGTTCGTAAAGTATTTGGCTGAAGTTCGAATTTCATTGTTCTCTCTTTTCGGTAAATTTAGTATCGCAATTTTATTTGATTCGCATTTTTAGTTATTTAATTTGCATTATTACTTGTATTATATAAATACTAATCACTTATACTAATATGGCACACAACTCTTCATCATCCTCTGGAGCCGGTGATGCTAGTTCTAACTCTTCTCGGCCACCCAGAATCCCTAAAAGGAGTAGAATTGCCTTACTTAATACTGAAGAACGAGCTTTTATACAACCAGATACATCACCCCCATACACTGATGATAGCATAGATTATGATTTTTCACAACAACAAGATTATCATGAGTCAGGTGGTGGTGGGGTTGGAGACTCACAAACTGATGAGGAACCCACCCCCACCACCGAAGCCCAGCCTGAAACTAGTACCGGTGCTAGTAGACGTACAACTAGTGGGGTATGGAAACACTTTACCCTTAATAAGACAACTAATAAAGCAACTTGTAATTATGTGACCCACCTAAGGATTTTAGTCATCAACCTGGCAGTGGGACGAGCACAATAAACAGACATATACTTAGGTGTCACCTAGAGCAATACCCAGAAAAGTGCCAACAACATCTAATACAGCAAGTGACCGGTGCACTTGCTAATTTTAGGTTCTCTCAAGAGAGCAACCGAAATGGGCTGGCTAAATATATAATTTTGAGTGAAAGGCTTTTTAATACCGGCGAAGACCCAAATTTTGTCAACTACCTCCAACGAAATGTGAACCCCGCCATTGTAAGGATTCCTCGGAACACCGTAAAGCGGGAGGCTTTTACGTTGTACCACGGGATGAAAGCTGGGGTCTTCACACATTTTGCGACGAACACGAGCATGTTCTTGTTAACGTCGGACGTATGGATGTCGAAACCCGGTCAACCTTATATGTGCATAACGGCACACTGGACCGATGAATCCTTCATCATCCAAAAGAGGATAATTCATTTTGGACTTTTAGATTGGCCCCACAATGCCGAGGTAATTACGGGTGTGATTATGTCGGCAATCTGCGACTGGGGCATAGAGCGACGTATCTTTAGTATTACGTTCGACAATGCTACCAATAACACTGCAGCCGTTACACATTTAATTAGGCAAATGAGACCCATCTTAGGTGGGAAGTGTTTCCATATTCGTTGCATTTGTAACATTTTGCATTTAATGGTAATGGATGGTTTAGATCTTATAAAAGCATCCCTTACCACCTTAAGATCCATAATAATATCTGTTAAATCATCCAACACTAGAAAAAGCAAATTTAAAAATTTATGTAAATTGCATAACATAGAGTATAAACAATTTAAATTAGACTCCCAAACTAGGTGGTCGTCTACGATAGAAATGTTAGAGCTCATTCCACCATACAAAGACATTCTAATAGAATACGCCTAGGAAAATCATGCAGAATGGAGTGATTACAACCTGGCCGGTATAAATTGGGAGACAATAGATCAAATTTGTAACTTTTTTAGCATGTTTAAAGAGGAAACGACATTTTTTTTCGGGTTGCTACTATCCGACCATGCCTCAAGCAATATCAAGATTGCTTGATATTGTCAATTGGATGGTGAGTAATGAATCCAACCCCATTTTGTTCGCATCGATTCAGGCAATGGAAGAAAAGTTTGCCAAATATTATTCTGAACTACCTTTTACATACTGCTTGGCAACTATTTTAGACCCTCGTTGTAAACGCGGGGGTTTCAACTTGTTTTGCCAACATTTTTTCAAGTATTTGCATCCTACTCTCAATATCGACACTTTCATTGCCGATGTCGATAACGACTTGCATAGTTTATTTTTTTTAATATTCCCGTCAATTAGCGTCCAATAATCCTAGTACTGCTGCAGTAGGATCTTCCATATCTTGTGGAAGTAGTTCACATACGTCATATTCGTGGAAGCTGTTGGAGCAATTTACGCCCACAGTAGCCCCCACGTCATGTGACGAGCTAGATTATTATTTGCGGACACCGATGGTCCATATTTTCGGGCCGCCGGCCAACCCGCATTTTGACCTTTTACAACGGTGGAACACAAACCAAACCCAGTATCCCGTGCTTTCCACCATGGCACGTGATATACTAAGTTGTCTGGTGTCTTCAGTAGCATCGGAGTGTGCTTTCAGTCTTGGTGGCAGGTTGCTTGGAACGAAGAGGGCGAAGCTATCGCCGTCAAGCTTGGGGATGTCCGTGTGCTTGAAGGATTGGCTACTAGCAGAGGCAAGAGATCAACAGAGAATGAAGCTGGATTCATCGAGCGATGAAGAAGACGACCGAACAATTGATACCTCAAATGATGGCCTAGATACCCCCCAAGGCAACTGATATCAACACTTTTGTATGTCAATTATTTACTTTTTAATATTTACATGAAAAGACGACCACACCCCCCATATGTCAAACTTTGTGTTTTTTGATAAACAAATTTGCACTTTTAAATATTAGGCCTCAACTACGTTGTATTTGTACTTGTATTTGTTATGTTATTTATGTACCATTATTTTTTTTGATAAGATACTTACCATTACTTGTTGTATATTTTATTTTATTACATATATTTAACATTATTTTTTTTTTGTATACTTTTGTATCTCATATTATTTATCAATGAATTACAATAATTTTAGTGCAAAATGACTTTGTATTATTTAAATTTTTTTTTTCTTTAAAAAGGCGGGCCCAGGCCCGGCCCGACCCCCGGCCCAGCCCGCCCGTTGTCCACTTTTATTTGAGGTTTAGGTTATTTTGAACTTGAGTTTGAGCTCGATAGCAGTAAATTTATGTTTGGGTACAAAATGAAATTTAATTTGGGTTTAGGTTTGACATGGAAATCTTTTTGAATTTAGGTCTTGACATGGAAGTTGTTTTGAATTTGGGCCGGACATTAGACGTATTTTGTTTTTGATTGAACGTAGAAGTCATTTGGTTTAGGTTGCCTGAGTGAAATCAGTTGAGTCAACAAATTAGAATGTCGACTTAATATTAATCCCACGAGAGAAAAAGAATTTATTTTATTATTCGGGCTGTACCTGAACTTGGTTGCTCACGTACCCTTTTTAAGGATCAAGCCATTCATAGTTCAACTTTATGTTGGATTTAATTTAGAAGTGTTAGATCTCATTTAGCTAATTAAAGCATATTCTATCCAACTTTTACATTTCTTCTTCTTCTCACTTATTTTTTTTAATACTTCATTTGAACCTCGAGCTCAAGGTCTTTTATATCATTTTATACCCTGGTCAAATCAACCTTAATTTTAGGTTATTCTTGGTCAAACTACCTAAGTCTGGCATTTCATATTTGATATATATATTTTTATTGCGACTGCACCTATCATTTAATTTCGGGTTTCCTACGTACCCTTTTTAGGATCAAGTTAACATAGTTCTAAAAATAGAACCACTGAAATTCTAATTTGATTCTTAAACTTTTGTAACTGCACTCAACTTTTTATATTGAGTTTCATACGTACCCTTTCTCGGCTCAGGTTAATGTAGTTATAAAAATAGAACCACTAAAATTTCAATTTGATTTTTTTAACTTTTATAACCGCACTCAAATCTTAAATTGAATTTCCTACGTACCCTTTTTCAGATCAGGTTAACGTAGTTCTAAAAAGTAGAATATCGTAATTTTCAAATCAATTTTTAATATTTGTAATCGCACTCGACTTTTTATTTCAGGTTTCCTATGTACCCTTTTCGGGATCAGGTTGACGTAGTTCTTAAAAAAAATATAAAAATAGAATGTTAAATTTTCCAAAATGGATTTTAATGTTTGCACATCGCACCTCATTCACGGTTTGACTAAAACACTTGAAACATTTGATATACATATGTATGTGTATTTTTCTTTTTCTTTTTCTATTTTACCCCTTTCACTTGAAATTGTTTCATTTTTAGTTTTATTTTTTCTAAGGAAAAAGAGCCCTTTTTTAGGGAAGTCTATGGTACAGCGTACCAGAACTTCTTTTTTTTGGATTTTCCTTTTTCTTCTTCTTCTACTCCTTTTTTTTCAAATCTAAAACAAAAGGGTTTTATGAAATTGTTAAGTGAATTTTAGGAACTCAAAAGAGTGTATTTATATAGTTAAAATCGTTAGATTTCACAGACTCGTTAGAGTCTATATAGTCCATATAATTTGTGAGACCCGCTAGAATCTATAGACCCTCTAGGGTCCATATAGTTTGTTGGATCCGCTAGAATCTATGGACCCGCTAGAGTCTATATAATTTGTTGGATCCACTAGAATCCATGAACCTGTTAAAGTCCATATAGTTTGTTGGATCCGCTAGAATCCATGGACCCGCTAGAGTCCATATAATTTGTTGGATACGTTGAAATCTATGGGCCCGTTAGAGTCTATATAATTTGTTGGGTCTGCTTGAATCCAAAGACCATTACAATCTATATAATTTGCTGGATCCACTAGAATCTATGGACCCACTAGAGTCTAAATTTTGGAGGTCAAAATTATTTGGCGACATGGGCATCGAAAGAATTCATTTAGATAAAATCTGAACTGCTAAGTTTCGAAGACTCAAAGGAGTTTAGGTTTCAGCCCAACTCAGATCTTGTCAGTTCCACCATAGACATATCACTTTTAAATAAAACTTACCCGGTTTGAATCTTTTTGGATTCTTACTTTCTTTGGGTAGGAAAATAGAGAAGGTAATAGGGAGAGAAAACTAGAAAAACAAGTTCATACACTCTTGTATCAACAATGTAAACTTTTTGGAAATTGATACCAAAAGAATTGAAATTGAAACCACAGGTTTTTTTTTTTTTTTTTTTTTTTTTTTTTACGATCTTGCTCTCTGTCTTTCTCTAAGTTTTCTTTCAAAAGTTGCTTTCTAATTTTTGTTTCTATTCTCTTTGCTCTTGCAAACTCCGCTTTCCTTTTCTTTCTTTTTTTTTTCCTTTTTTTTTGTTTGTTTACCCCCTCTCTCCTTCTCTCACAATCAAAATTTCCCTTTGCATATATAGGCAATGTTAACTGCCATGCCCTCCTCAACCATGATGCAAAGAAGGGAGAACATGCATACTGTACATGGAGGTGGGCTAGTTTTAATTTGACCGTCTAGAAATTATTTTCAGTCGACGGTTCATATTTAGGTCTTTTTTTTTTGTTTTATCTTTCAACTCCTAATATATTGGGCATAATTTTAAACTCATCTTATTATAAAATTTTAACTATTATTTAAGCCCCATTTATATTAGAGTGATACCAAACTACTCAATCAACAATCAATCGATGAAATAATTCGGCCTACGGGGCAGTAATTTGAGCTACCCCATTTGTATTTGTATTATTATAGTATAAGTATGAGCTCCTTTAATGGAGATTTACAAGAGAAATAAGGGAGAAGAACATAGAAGAGAGTTTGAGGGAGGAAGAAGGGTACACTCATCAACATAAGGAAACCCTAAAATAACTAACTCCTCTATTTATAGAAAGCAATAGAAAATATCTAAAAAAAATCTTAGTAAAATATCTTGGGCTGACATGGCCAGCTCACGGTTGGGAGAGACGCTGGAAGCAGCTTGGCAGCAGTGGAGCAGAAGATGGTGCGCAGCAGCAGGCACCAAGGATGGAGTCAGCTTATGTTCGTATCAATGCCGCCTGCTTGAGAAGACCCTCTTCCTTAAGGATCAAATGAAGGGAAATGCAGCTGGAAGTCATGAAGGAACTCCCAAGTAGCATTTTTCAGAGATTGGTCTACCCATTGGACTAGGACTTGAGTGGCAGCAATGCGACGGCGCTTGACCAGAATGGTTAAGAATGGCGAGAGGCTCGGCTGGGGCGGCAATCGGGGGCCAAACATCTGGTCAAGGGGTGCTGGAAGCTGGGATCGAAAAACACTTCTTCAGAAGGGAAACATATGCAGTATGATGGATGTAAGTGTGAGCCGAAAAATCAAGCCAGTAAGCAACAGTGCCAATTCTATCGATGATACGGAAGAGACCATAGAACTGCGGCATGAGTTTGGGGAAGCGGCGGGTCTCAACACTCTGTTGGCGGTAAGATTGGAGCTTGAGCCAAACGTACTCGCCAATTTGGTACTCACAATCAACTCGATGATGGTCAGCTTGTTGTTTAATGCAGTTCTGAGCATAGAACAAATGATGCCGAAGAGGGGCTATAGTATCTTCGCGAGCAGAAACAATGCAGTCCACGGCATTAATGGTTGACTCACCAGGTAAGTAAGAAAAATGAGTCGGGGGTGGGTGGCCATAGAGGTGCTGAAATGCCGTGGACTGTGTAGAGGATTGGAATGAAGTATTGAACCACCATTTTGCTAACGGAAGCCACTAAGTCCAGAGTTGGGGTTGTTCACTGATCATGCAGCATAAGTAAGTCTCCAAATAGTGGTTAACGACCTCGGTTTGGCCATCAGACTACGAGTGATATGAAGAAGAAAGTTTGAGGGGAGTGCCCAAGCGAGAAAGAAGTTATTGCCAAAAGAGGCTTGTGAAAATAGGGTCACGGTCATTGATGATGGTTTCAGGAAGACCATGAAGATGGTAGATGTGATCCATGAAGCAATTTGCAACACAGCAGCAGTGTAAGGGTGAGTGAGTGAGAGGAAATGGCCATACTTTGTTAAACGGTCCACCACGCCAAAATAACTGAGCGACGCTCCCAAGGCTGGAGGCCTTCTATGAAATCCAAGGAAATAATGTTCCATATGGAAGTCAAAACTAGGAGAGGCTGGAGGAGGGGAGCAGGGGCGGATGTATCATATTTATTGCGATGGCAGACGGGGCATTGGCGGATGTAAGATTAGATGTCATGGTGGAGACCTTTCCAGTAAAGCAACGGGTGGATGCGACGGTAAGTAGCATCAATGCTGGAATGGCCACCCTGAGTGGAATCATGAAGGAAGAGGAGGATATGTTAGGGCAGGCGCGTGTCATAGCCAACAACTAGGCAACCATTGTAGAGTAATTGAACCTGGCACCTAGAATAACGAGGATGGGAAAGAGGTTCTGTTAGCTTATCGCTGATGATACCCACCAACACATGGTCGAAGGACCAAGATGCCTTCAATTGGGTGAAGAGAGAGCTATGCAGAGGACCTCAAATCCGGAAAGTCGAGATGGAGCATCGGCGGCCCGTTTTTCAAAACCCTTCTTGTATATGATTTCATAATCCAAGCCTATCAAGCAAGAAAGCCATAAATGCTGTAGAGAAGTGGATAAACGTTGTTCCAGTAAGAATTTAAGGCTCTGTTGATCAGTACGAATGATAAAGTATTGTCCCGTAACATACTGTTCCCACTTTTCAACGGCGAAGACAACATCAAGTAATTCGTGTTCATAAACCGAGAGGCCTTCATGGGGGGGTGCAAGAGTCCGACTAATGTTGGCTATTGGTCTATTGCCTTGCATAAGGATAGCGCCAATTCCAGTTCCAGACGCATCCGTCTAGATGATAAAGGGTTGAGAAAATTCTGGGAGGGCAAGAACTAGGGCTGAAGTGAGGGCTTGTTTCAAACAGCCAAAGGCGAGTTCAAGAAGTTATCTTTCTTCAGCAGGACAATCAAGGTTTGGCCATGGCGCCATAACAAGCAATGAAACAGTGGTAGTACCCTAAAAGCCCCAAAAATTCGTGAAGTTGTGTCAAAGACTGAGGACGAAGCCAATTGGTGACTGCTTCTAGTTTTTTGGGATCAACGGAGATGCCATCCTTAGAAACGAAGTGCCCCAAGTACTCAATGCGAGTGGTGCCAAACATGCACTTGGTGCAATTGGCAGTGAGCCAATTGTGGCGGAGGACGCCAAGAACCACACAGATGTGATCCAAGTGAGCTGCCCAAGTGCGGCTGTAAATCGGTATATCGTCAAAACAGACGAGGATGAACTGGCGGAGAAAAGGTCGAAACAAATCATTCATTAGACTCTAAAAAGTTGATGGGGCATTGGATAATCCAAAGGGCATCACAATGAATTCATAATGACCAGAGTGAGTTCAAAAAGTGGTTTTTGGAATGTCCTCGATAGCCATCCGGATTTGCCAATGGCCGGATTTTAGATTGATCATGGAGAAGAAAGCGGCACCACAAAGTTCATCCAAGAGCTCCTCAGTGATGGGTATCAAGAATTTATCTTCGACGATCATTTTGTTGAGTGCCCTGTAATCAACGCATAACGCCACGAGCCATGCTTCTTTTTGACAAGGACTACAGGACAGGCATAAGGAGAATTGCTATTCTAAATGACCCCGGCTAGCAACATTTCTTTGACCAAAGAATCAATGATATCCTTCTGAAAAAGGGGATACCGATATGGGCAAATGTTAACGGGGTTACTGCCTTCCTTGAGGGGAATGCGATGATCAAAAGATTAGCGTGACGGGGGTAGCCGAGGTGATGTGGGAAGGACATCGGTGAATTTAGCGAGCAAGGCACAAAGCTCTGGCTAGGCGTAATCAATAGGTGGCTCATTGTGAACTGAGAAACAGGTTCAGCTGGCAGGGCCACTGAAATAGCATAGAATGAAGCCGATGATAAGAGAAGTGAAGAAAGTGTGCTTTCCGCTGTAGCCTTCAGCGAAGATGGGCGGGTCCCCCGAAGAGTGTATCATTGGCCACGTAAACTAAAAGAGGTGCGGAGTTCTTAAAATTTTCGGAGGACTTCACCCAAGGTACGAAGCCACTGAATACCGAGGACCATATCGCAGCCAGAGCAGGATGAGCAACATATCAGATTGGAAGGCAGCATCTTGGAGGCGCCAACAGAAATTGTGGCAAATACCCGTACAAACTGTGGCAACCCGGCATCTTAGCAAGCCCGGTATCTAAGAAGTTGTGGGTACTGCAACTATCAATAAGAATACTCAAAGTGTGACAATGACAATGACCCTATACTCGCATTGTCTGACAATGCGAGACGCCTTCGAGAGCATGGATCGAAATATGCAGATCAGAAGCCGGATTTGGGTTAGGGTCTGATGGATCGATGTTGGTGGATGGATGGTCCTCTTCATCCGCCTCAGGCCAAAACACACAGGCGCAATTGCGCATGGTGCATTGATGGGCTAAACTAAAGCGTTCCCGGCAATAGAAACACATATTACAGGCTTAGAGATCATCTAACTCGGCAAGTGTTAAACTGAGTTGACCCAGAGGTGGGGGTCGAGGCGTGGCGCCTGGCACAGGTAACAAACAAGCAGGTGGTCTTGGGGGTAGGAGGGTAGGTAATATACGAGACGGACTCGGTAAGGGAAGTAACGAAGTTGATTTTGGTGGGGTTTTCCTGGCAATGCAATCTATATAAGCACAGTTACGCTCTTGTTGCTTGGCAAGCATAACGGTGCCATGCATGGATCGTGGTTTGAACATAAGGACTTCACCCGCAATGTCCTCTGGCAACCCGCCTAACAAGATGTGAATCATTTGGTCCTCATTCAACCCACAATGGTTCACTAATGCCTCGAATTTACTTGAGAAGGCATCAACAGTCCCCTTTTTCCTAAGTCTCATTAACTCGGTTAAGGGGTCATTGGCGGATTCCACAAAGCGAGATCGAATCTGTGGGGCATAGGCATCCCATGGGATGTAAACGCTAGGGGGCTAGGACTTCTCAAAGGAGTTGTGCTACTCTTGGGCGTCATCCTTCATTGAGACACTAGCGGCCATGCCCTTCAATTCCTTCGGGGTTCCATCTAACACAAAATACCTCTCACATCGTGGCAACCACCCATCTACACCATTACCACTAAACCTCGGAAAATCAATTTTTGTAAACCAAGTAGGGGCTTGGTAGTTACCTCTAGCGAAAGAGAGTGCCTGGAAATCCGGAGGTGCCGGACGTGGAGGGAGGTGTTGTGGTGCTGGATGAGCTGGTTCAGGGGTCGGTGCTGGGGGAGGCGGTGGCGAGTGACCATCTAAGCTAAGCTGGTGTATTGGATTGAAAGCGCATCCAATGTCTCATTGATCCTAGCCATGGTACGTTCCAACTCAGTAAAATGTTGCTCATGAGCCTCTTCCCTCTCCCTCGTCAAGACCTGAGATCAGGTCCCATCAACCATGGTAGCCACCATCAAGGGTTTTGGAGGACTGAACGCCAGCAATGGTGGTAATGGTTTTGCTCCGACGGTGGTGAAATTTGGCCAAGGAAAGAGTGCACTTATACCAATTGATAACAAACTACTCAATCAACACTCAACCGATGAAATGATTGGGTCTAAGGGGCAGCAATTTGGGCTGCCCCGTTTGTATTTGTATTACTATAGTATAAGTACGAGCTCCTTTAATAGAGATTTACAAGAGAAATAAAAGAGAAGAACATAGAAGAGAGTTAGAGGGAGGAAGAACGGTACACTCATCAACATAAGGAAACCCTAAAATAACTAACTCCCCTATTTATGGAAAGCAATAGAAAATATCTTAGTAAAATATCTTGAGCTGACGTGGCCAGCTCACAGTTGGGAGAGACGGGGAAGCAGCTTGGCAGCAACGGAGCAGAAGATGGCGCATAGCAGCAAGCGCCAAGGATGGAGTCGGCTTATGTTCGTATCATAGAGATATGTACCTGAATTTGTCTAGATCCACTTATGACAATTTAATTTTCACCTACAAATTTTTTTTAAAAAAGTAAGTATTATAAGAGCTAATATTTAAAACTGCAAAAATTTACTTTTCAACAGTTCCCAACAATTGATATCAGAAGTACCTCTAAATACATTCATGATTTACATTAAAAATATTAGTTTGATAAAATAGGCGTATGTAGAATTGTGAAAATATGAAATTAAAAATTTCGTTAAGGCCCCATTTGAAATTAAGAAAAATTTGAAGGAAAGAAAAATGAACTGAAAAAAATTAAAGGGAAAGAAAATAAAGGAAAATAATTTTTTTTCATTGTTTGGAAGTCAAGAAAAAATGAGGGAAAAAAATATAGTTTCAATAGATCAAATTTTTTTCCTCTTTGTTTGGTTGATAGAAAATGAAATAGAAAAAAAAATTATTATTATCTAATTTAATACGTTATATTCCCTTTATATCGTTTAAGTCATGTGACATTTTTGGTAACCGCTCTTGATATTATTACGTCAAAAATTTATTATTGAGGCACCCTGAGTTTAATTATCACCTATATATCTGGCATTTCAATACATACAATCAAAGATCTTGAGATTTAAAAATTTCAGAAAAAATTTAGTTTAGATACCTGAGTTTAAAACATTATTTAAATATATTAATATTTTTTAATATATTAAAAATTTTTCAGATATATCAACATTTTTTAAATTTTTTTAAAAAATTATATATTTTATTAATATTTGAAATATTCATAGGGATTTAAATATTTTTAAAATTTGAAAATATTATAAATATAAGGGAGTTTATTACTTAAATACCCTAATGTTTGAATATTTATCACTTCAATACCCTGATATTTTAATGAATATGCTAAATACCACGAAAAAAAGCGGCACAAAATGGCAAGAGTGGGGCTTCGAAACCCAGAGCCCCGCATGTAAGACATTCCCCAACAAAACTGAGCCACAACCCACCTTATGAATCACTTGGGTGAATAAAATATATAACTTTTTTTGTGATGACATCACCTCATGCATTTTTGTGTCCCACTATCTCGTGACATATAGAAGTGTCCTATATAAATATATACAATGAGGTACCTGAGCTTCCAAAATTTTTATCACTTGAGAATCCTATGCCGGAATGTTGATGCGTTAATGAATACAATAATGCATACGAGTTATATCATTGTTATCAACGAAAATCTAGCATATTACAAAAATGATTTACTAAACTATGACAGAAGATATGTATATATTGGCGAAATAATGCATCATATTAGCATTTTACAATAAAAATTCAGACCTTGTTGATTAAACATCTGGGATCAAATTTAATACATAGGAGTTAAGATAGTTTGGATTAAGAATCATTTTTTCCCATTTTCCTCTCCATTTCAAGAGGAAAATTGTTTTCCTCAAATTCAATTGTAAAGTTTTAAAATTTTCCGTTCAAATCACTTTCCTTCAATTTTTTTTCCCTTGTCAATGTTTTCTCTATTCCAAACAGACCCTAAAGGAAAAGGACAATCTTGAATATTGTTGTTAAAGAGTTAATTACGAGATTGAAAGTTCATTAAAGTTTTAAATTATTTAAATTTTAAATTCATTAAAGAAAAATTCAATCGATGAGTGCAATTCTAAATCGTATCTAATGAGATTAGATGTTCAAGGAGTTGAAAGATTTAGATAATTAATGTAATATGATTCAATTTTGATTCAAGGCATATAATATTTAATTTCTAAACATTTTATGATAATCCAAAGTAAAAAATATCTAAGACGATTAGATATTTGGCATACAATCTATTGAGAATAAGATCGGATATAATTATTTATTTATTTAATAATAAAAAAAATTCATAATATGGTGAAGGTGACGTGAACCTATGGTCACGGCACCAATTTAATTAATTTTTTTTAATTAAAAATATTTTTTACTTAAATAAATAAATAATCAATTTGGATGAGATCTTAATTAAGATTATGCAATAATCTTTTCAAAAAGCATTTAGAAAAATCTTTAATTGTTCCAACCTTGAGGCCTTAGGAGTTGTTATTCAAATTGTTTATAATAGGCTACTTATTAAATTTTAGTTCACATATTCAGTGTTATTTAAATGAGTTTAATATAATGTATGACATGAATAAAGTTATAAGGCCATATAACTTGGTCAAATATTTGATTTTGTCGAGTTGGAAATTTTTTTCAAATAGATATAATATGATTAGATAATTCAAAAGTTGAATTATTTGAAAGAAAAATTCTCATAATGTATCTAATGAGATTAGATTACATACGTTGGATAATTAAAGGAACCTAATTGGATTAAGGTTTTATTCAATAGTTAAATAAAATTTACAATGCGATCCTAATATTGATTATGAGATAATCAAACTTAAACGAAAGATCCATGGTCTAAATTTTCAAGTGGGAGCAAGGTACAACAGTTTTTTTCCTAACGGTCTCCATTGACAGCCTAATAGTACAGTGGATAGGCACTACTCCTCGAGAAGGGTGTTTGTTTGCAGAATACAGGGTTAGACTTCTTGAGGATAGATAGAGGTACAGGAAAGCAGATGAGGCCACGCTGACATGGAGTGTCTTGTTTTTACTTGTACTAATATCTAGATAATGGTATACACTTAACTATGATAATATGCTAGTCTCTTAAGGAGCATTGCTGATACTGTCTTTGAAACAAAGGTAAAAATAGTGAGTTGATTATGTTTAGGAAATATATCAATTGAGAATAGTTCACCCTTTACTGATAATTCGTTACGCTCATCTCCCATGACGTAGCAGGTAGATTGGTTAGCTCATCGCTGCACACAAATAGAAAATCTTTAGGTGGATTCCATGTTTTGTTCGTTCGCTAAAATTATTAAAAGTTCGCAAGACTCAAAATATCAAGTGGAAGCGAGCTATTAAATGAATGCTCATCGCCTCCTTACCCGTCTAATAGTATAGTAGGCGGGTGCGACTCCCTAAGGAGAGCGTTCATTTGCATAATACAAGGTTAGATCTCTTATAATGGATTGAAGTGCAGGAAAATTGAATGTGGCCATGCCCACATCCAGTACTTTGTGGACTTGTATGGATGTCAAGGTAGCAGTGTATACTTGACTAGGGTCTACATTAACCTTTCTAAGAAGCTCTGTTGTATGACCTTGGAGGATGAGGGTAGAGAGGTGTGTTAAACATGTTTAGTAAAGAGTTAACAAAAAAACATATTTATTGAGAAATGTTTTCATCTTTCAGATATCTCAATTTGGCCTTGCCTCAGGGAGTTTTGTGTAGTTCGGTTGGGTCGCCACGGCATACATGTAAGTGTCGAGTTGTGAACTCCAAACTTTGATTGTTTGCTACAAGTAACAGAAGTAATCCTGTATGTTATAAGACTTGTTTTCAGTGTTTATTTCAAACTGGTTGTTATCTTATGCATTGTAATCAATACTGGTATGTTGTTGCTTGTTTACTCTTTTATGCTCATTAAAATTTAATATGTCTTAGTATATGAGGAGCACTAGTATTTGCTCAAAGTTTTTTAGTTTGCTGCTAGTAGATGTACTAAGCTGAAAAGAACGTTAGACTAGACTAAACAGTTAGTTAGTTGCAAGAATCAAACATTAAATGTCAAACGTTTTCTAGTATTCGATACTTGAAAAATCAATTGTAGTAGAGATGATTAGACATTTAAAAGAAGTGTTTGATATAAAAAGTAGCATGAGAAAAGCTAATGAGAAAGATGATAGACACAAGATTGCGTTAGCAAAGCTCAGTTGAAGAGCGCATCATATGATAATGGCTCATTTCATTGAATTGAAATTCTTGATGCAAATATTGATAGCCAATCTTAATAGGATATGATCTTGACTTGCCTAACAAGGTTTTACAATCAGTTGAGGCTGGACAGATTGCTCATTGTCTTAATTGATGAAAGTACAGTTTGAGAGCAGGGGTGTCATGAGAACCAAGGGAAGAATCCACTTAGTGTAATCTATCTCAAGAATTACGAACATCAAAAGGGTAAAATAAAACATGAGTCAAAATAGTTTTGTCTATTTTATAATAGCGGGCCGGGATCGGGCCGAGCCCAGGGTAACCCGGGCCGGGCCTCTGGCCTGTTTTTTTGGCCCTCAGAGCCCAGTCCGGGCCCAACAGAGCCGTTGGGCTCTTTACAAAAGAGCTGTTCAACGGCTCTTTATTTTTAAAAAAAAAATTGTATTTTTTTCCCCTATAAATACTTAAACCTCCCCAACCCATTTCCTCACCAAATCTTCAATCCTCTTTTCTCTCTCTATACATTCATCATCTCCCATCTTCTCCAACTTAACTAATTGCAAAAATTGTGCTCTAAAGTTCGAAGTTCGTAAAGTATTTGGCTGAAGTTCGAATTTCGTTGTTCTCTCGTTTCGGTAATTTTAGTATCGTAATTTTATTTGATTCGCATTTTTAGTTATTTAATTTGCATTACTACTTGCATTTTATAAATACTAATCACTTATACTAATATGGCACACAACTCTTCATCATCCCCCGGAGCCGGTCGTGCTATATCTAGCTCTTCTCGGCAACCCAGAATCCCTAAAAGGAGTAGAATTGTCTTACTTAATATTGAAGAACGAGCTTTTATACAACCAGACCCATCACCCCCATACACTGATGATAGCATAGATTATAACTTTTCACAACAACAAGATTATCGTGAGTCAGGTGGTGGTGGGGTTGGAGACTCACAAACTGATGAGTAACCCACCCCTACCACAGAAGTCCAGCCTGAAACTAGTACCGGTGCTAGTAGACGTACAACTAGTGGGGTATGGAAGCACTCTACCCTTATTAAGACAACTAATAAAGAAACTTGTAAATTATGTGACCCACCTAAGGATTTTTGTCATCAACCCGGTAGTGGGACGGGCGCATAAATAGACATATGCTAAGGTGTCACCCCGAGCAATACCCAGAAAAGAGCCAACAACGTCTAGTACAGCAAGTGACCGGTGCACTTGCTAATTTTAGGTTCTCTCAAGAGAGCATCCGAAAGGGGCTAACTAAATATATAATTTTGAGTGAAAGGCCTTTTAATACCGAAGAAGACCCAAATTTCGTCAACTACTTCCAACGAAATGTGAACCCCGCCATTGTAAGGATTCCTCGGAACACCGTAAAGCGGGACGCTTTTACGTTGTACCACGGGATGAAAGCTGGGGTCTTCACACATTTTGCGATGAACACGAGCATGTTCTCGTTGACGTCGGACTTATGGACGTCGAAACCAGACCAACCTTATATGTGCATAACGGCACACTGGACCGATGAATCCTTCATCATCCAAAAGAGGATAACTCATTTTGGACTTTTAGATTGCCCCCACAATGCCGAGGTAATTACGGGTGTGATTATGTCGGCAGTTCGTGACTGGGGCATAGATTGACGTATCTTCAGTATTACGTTCGACAATGCTACCAATAGCACTGCAGCCGTTACACATTTAATTAGGCAAATGAGACCCATGTTAGGTGGGAAGTGTTTCCATATTCGTTGCATTTGTCACATTTTGCATTTAATGGTAATGGATGGTTTAGATCTTATAAAAGCATCCCTTACCACCTCAAGATCTGTAATAATATCTGTTAAATCACCCAACACTAGAAAAAGAAAATTTAAAAATTTATGTAGGTTGCATAACATAGAATATAAACAATTTAAATTAGACTCCAAAACTAGATGGTCGTCTATGGTAGAAATGTTAGAGCGCATTCTACTATACAAAGATGGTCTAATGGAATACGCCCAGGAATATCGTGCAGAATGGAGCGATTACAACCTGACCGGTATAAATTGGTAGATAATAGATCAAATTTGTAACTTTTTTAGCATGTTTAAAGAGGAAACAAGATTTTTTCCTTGTTGCTACTATCCGACTATGCCTCGAGCAATATCAAGATTGCTTGATATTGTCAATTGGATGGTGGGTAATGAATTCAACCCCGTTTTGTTCGCATCGATTCAGACAATGAAAGAAAAGTTTTCCAAATATTATTCTGAACTACCTCTTACATACTGCTTGGCAACTATTTTAGACCCTCGTTGTAAACGTGGGGGTTTCAACTTGTTTTGCCAACATTTTTTCAAGTATTTGCATCCTACTCTTAATATCGACACTTTCATTGCCGATGTCGCTAACGACTTGCATAGTTTATTTTTTAAAATATTTTCGTCAATTAGCGTCCAATAATCCTAGTACTGCTGCAGTAAGATCTTCCACATCTAGTGGAAGTAGCTCACACACGTCATATTTGTGGAAGTTGTTGGAGCAATTTACGCCCACAGTAGCCCCACGTCATGTGATGAGCTAGATTATTATTTGCGGACACCGATGGTCCATATTTTCGTGCCGCCGGTCAACCTGCGTTTTGACCTTTTACAATGGGGACACAAACCAAACCCAGTATCCCGTGCTTTCCACCATGGCACGTGATATACTATATTGTCCGATGTCTTCAGTAGCATCGGAGTGTGCTTTCTGTCTTGGTGGCAGGTTGCTTGGAATGAAGAGGGCGAAGCTATTGCCGTCAAGCTTGGAGATGTCCGTGTGCTTGAAGGATTGGCTACTAGCAGAGGCAAGAGATCAACAGAGAATGAAGCTGGATTCATCGAGCGATGAAGAAGACGACCGAACAACTGATACCTCAAATGATGGCCTAGATAGCCCCCAAAGCAACTGATATCAACACTTTTGTATGTCAATTATTTACTTTTAAATATTTACGTCAAAAGACGACCGCACCCCCCATATGTCAAACTTTGTGTTTTTTGATAAACAAATTTGTACTTTTAAATATTAGGCCTCAATTGCGTTGTATTTGTACTTGTATTTGTTACGTTATTTATGTACCATTATTTTTTTTGATAAGATATTTACCATTACTTATTGTATATTTTATTTTATTACGTATATTTAACATTATTTTTTTTTGTATACTTTTGTATCTCATATTATTTATCAATGAATTACAATAATTTTAGTACAAAACGACTTTGTATTATTTAAAATTTTTTTTTCTTTAAAATGGCGGGCCTAGGGCCGGCTCGCCTGCACTGTAGCGGGCCCGGGCCTAGGCCCGAACCAGGCCTGCCCCTTGAGGCCCCCGGGCCGGGCCTCGGCCCTGGCTCGGCCCAGCCTGCCCGGTGGCCACCTTTAGGAATTGCCAAGGTACTTAGAAATTGTTGTTGCCAAGATTGGGAAACCAACAAGACAAGGTATTCGATATCCTATCTCCTCTAGATGTGACTAGTAGGTAGTTCACTCGTATGCGGGTGAGTGGTTTTTAGTAAGGACACCTAGAGATAGTAATTTAAGTTAGAGAATGTTGTTTTGGTTTTGAGTAACCATTTTAATATGCCAGCTACTTTAATGATTTGATTTCTATCAGCCATTTGTTTCAAGATAGTATTTCGGTTATTTTTCTAAAAATTAGATTGATAGTTTAGTAAATAAAGTTTTTATTACATTGGTAGACAGTTGACTTATTTTAATCAGGACTATGTTGATAGCAATTTATTAGTCTAATTCAAGCTAGGCTGTGTAACCATATAAAAGAAGAATTTTCTAAAGCCTATAAAGTTTTTAAATAGCACTTGATCTTAAGACATATTAATTTAATATGATTCAAAACTGGTTTGATTTGTCTTCTGGGATTATTAAGTCCTAAAATAATAACCGGTATAGGAATCATGATCGAATTAATGGTGACTGAAAGAGCTTTTAAGAGTAAAGCCAATAGAGCCACTAGGCTGCTAGAACTTGTTCATAAAATGTTTATGGTCTGCTCATCGAATAGTATTTCATAAAATGTTTATGATTGACTACTCAATAAGTTGATATATGGATATACATATAAAGATTGCAGTCTTGAATCCATTGAAAAATTCAAAGAATTAAAGACTAAAGTTGGGGTTAGTTAGGTAATGATATCAAGTCACTTTGATTAGATTGAAGTGGAGGATTTCAAAAGAACTCTTTATTTTTCCTGGCTTCAAAGTGTTGTAGAAAGAATAATGTGTTATTTAATATGGTGAGATTCATATGATGAGTCACATCTACATATCAAAAGGTTTGTTATACAATAGGTTTTAGAAAATGTTCTAAAAGTACAACAGATAGCTTATGTTGGATAGATTGACAATATGAGATAGTGTGTCTCAACAACATGACACAACTTACAGCGTAGATGATGTATTAGATATTTCTTCAACCAGGCTATTGTCACACTAGGAGGAGGGCCAGGGTCACCTAATCGAACATATCTTCAGTCTTAATGGTAAAGCCTGATGGTGAATTTGATCATTTTCACTACAATGAAACTCTTAAGTATAAGGATGCAAACCAATAGGTCAGGGCAATAAAAGTTAAGTAATTGTATTTTAACTATGTCTAGAAACTTCTATAGGCGTTGAAAGACATTAAGTCCATTAGATAGTATCTGAATGGATCTACAAGTTAGAACAAAGAGTTGAGTGGGTGGGAAGGTTGAGACCTTCTAGGCTAGATTGATGGTAGTTCGTTATATACCCTAAAGGAAGGAATCGTCTTTGATGAAATCTTGTAGCTAGATGCTATGCTTAAGTCCATAAGGATGCTCTTACCCATTGTAACGTATTGTGATGAGATATAGAAATGGAAGTTAAGAATACATTTTCTGAATGGTCATCTTGGAAAGTTATGTATATGATACAACCAGACAAGTTTGTTGCCAAGAGTGAGGAGCATATAGTATGCAAACTGAGAAAGTCTAGTAGACCTAAATAAGCATCTTGTTCATTGAATAGTAGATTCGATGACGGGTAATCAAGTCCTCGGGATTTATGTATATGATAAAACCAGACAAGTTAGTGAACCATCAATGTACGAGTGACATAACAAGAAATTAGAGACATTCTAAGTGTTGTATATTGATAATATTTTGCTCAGTAAGAATGGTATAGAATTGTTATAAGCTATTAAGGTTTAATTATCCAGATAGTTAAAAAGTGAAAGACCCAAGATGAGCACACTATATTCTTAGGCTCAAGCTTATGCAAGATTCAAAAGAAAGAATGTCAATTTGTCATGGGTCGTTGGTTTTAAAATGGAGCTTAGACATTAGAGATCTAAACTCCATGTTTACCTTTTAGTGGGAGTCATTAGAGGATAAAGAGTGAAGCAGTCTAATATTGCTTACCTCACTATTAAAGTTGGGCACTTGACAGCTACGAAGTTTTTAAGTAGAGTATTTGAATCAGAAGGTTTTTTATAGATGAAAGCATGTACGCAAAAGAATGGGACAATGAAAGAGCAGTATTGGTTAAATTTTATGGTCAAAGAGTTGATAGATCCCTGGGGGATAGTTATGCAAAGGAGGGACAATTGGATTTAGAAAAATTGGGAGATTGGAATCGGTGTCAAGGAACACCCAATGAATTAGTTTTAAATATTAAATAAATAAAAATATTTTATTTATTTATTATCTAGTTTAAGTGGTCAATGAGATTGTGTTGGGAAAAAGGTAACTTTTGTTAGAAAAATAAACTCTAATGCTGATCATTGGTTCACAATTCTGAACTATGGTCACAACAAAAGGCACCTAGAGCACTTAGAGTAGGAGAC
Organism: Simmondsia chinensis; assembly: GCA_018398585.1. Taxonomy (NCBI): domain Eukaryota; kingdom Viridiplantae; phylum Streptophyta; class Magnoliopsida; order Caryophyllales; family Simmondsiaceae; genus Simmondsia; species Simmondsia chinensis. The sequence continues at coordinate 14,731,435 of JAGTTD010000007.1, forward strand.
TCTTCTCTTTACCTAAGCCCCTTGTCGGAAAGTCACACTTCGTGACACCTCGCGTACGAGAGCTCCAAGGAATAGGGTTATCTCTATAAATCCCTTTGCTCTAATACCGGTTGTTGGGACGAATTTCAAAAATTCTCCCTAATTTTATAAAGTTTACACAGCGGAAGGGTTTAGAATTCATAATTCTAAACCTAGGGTTGATTTAAAATTTCTAATTTTAAATCTATAGATTTAAGTTTATAATTTAAACCTACAGATCTAAATTCTTAATTTAGATCTATAGGCCTTTTACTCTAATACATTCATAACAATACATAAACTTAAATAGGTATAATAACAGATACTGTAAATAAATAGAAGAGCGAAAACTAAAAGTGAAGGAAAGAAGACATACCAAGAATTGCTCCAATATAAGAAAAACCAAAAAGAAATAATAATCTTCAAAATCGAGACCCCGCAATCTTCTACACAATAACCTCGAACTGCCCAGAGAGTGGGCTCCAAAAAATATTAAACTAGGACAAAAAATTTTTGGTGGAAATTTTTCTTTCCAGTTAGGTCTCTGAAGCAATTTCTGAAACCCAAAATAATTTGTTATAATTGAGTACCAAACTCGAGGAATATGTACCTCTATTTATAGTAAGCAACCGGAGCGAAAACAAACTGAAATTTTGATGTGGGATTTGCAAGTTTAAATCAAAACGTGTCGTTTTAACATTAAAAAATAGCAAAACGCATCGTTTCAATGTTCACCTCACACGTGCCCTAGCTTATCATCGCGTGCCATGTGTCAACACACAATTGGTCCACGCCAGAAGGGGCGGATCGTACCCTAGCAACCCAGCGCGAGGGCCGACAAGCAAAGACACAGAGTCCGGTAGGGATTTTTGCCATTTTTCCTTTTTTTTTTTTTTTTTTGCTTTGTTTCCACATGTAAAAATTCAACTTATAAATTTTAATTTTTCAAAACTATTTTATTTTTATAATTTTTATTTTTTATTCATCTTATGAATAATTTTTGGCGAATTTAAATTTATCCATCTCATGGACAAATAATTAAACTCATGAATTGTTTAATATTTTTCCAATGGCAATATACACAGAGGCTTGCGCAGGGACCTCAAAGACAATTTAAATCTAGCTCCAAATGGGTTAAATTAATCATCTCATGAAATAATTTATTTATCATTTAATGAGACTTAATTGCACTAAATAAGTCTCACTGCACTCCAAATTTAAACCATTTATTTGATATCTCCCTAATAAACTGTATTGATGACAACAATCCCTCCACTAAATATCCATGATAAAGGATAAATATAACTACTACCATTATCCTTCTCACAGCTTCTTCATTAGTTACCAACTCGCCTTTCACTGAATAATTCATTTATACTTGAACATATTCACCGTATAAATTTCAAACGTAAAATACTTGAAATACTTTGGCCAAAGTTTTCGAACTATTCAAATATTTGCCAATCAACTAAGGGGACATCTGTATCTCACAAGAGACTGTAGATTCCCTATTGAATGCCTGATCCTTGTCACACTTCACACCGCTACCCAGTGTACATGGGAATTTAGTCATGCATTTAGACCTTATTTAGAGTACACCAAAGTAACTAACGCTCTATGCACAAGTCCGGAATACCCTCAGGATTTAGAGTCGGCATTCAAATAGTACAACGTGAATCACTCATCTCTGATAGTAGTATAGAAATAAGTAACCCACATGGTGCAACTCAATTTGTCAATCTTATTAAACACACCAACACAACACTTTTGGATCTCCATCCACATAACCAAGACAAGTCATCTAAAGTGTCACGTTATAGTCTTAGCATACAAGTGGTCCAAACTTATCTTCGACTATGAGCCTTGCAAATAACAATCCATGCCATTTGGTCCAAGTCTATCTGTGGCTTAGTCTTATAAACCACTTAGAACAAACATATAAATTGCAGTATGAGGACTACACCCATCTCATGGATGTCTCCCAAAAGAAAATCACCTACAATATAAATACTCGTTTACACAAATTTAATAAGGTAAAGACTGGAACTTTAATTTTATTCTTTAATAAAATAATATTAACTTAATAAATCTAGATTTTAGGATGCTATTCCTAACAATCTCCCATTCGTTCTAAATCCAATTTATGACAAGCTTTATACCCATCTCTTTTGTGTATGAACCAAAAGTCTACTAGGTCAATTATTCTATCTGAACCAACATGCCCTCTATGCAGCTTTTGAAGCTACAATGTATTTAGCCTCTATGGTGAAGTCAGCAATACAATACTACTTGACATTCCACCCACTAATGGCTCCTACTCCAAGGGTAAAGTCATGTCCGGATGTCGAACGTTTGGAATATATATATATGACTGGAAGTCTTAAAACAATATATCCAACTGGAACCAGCTCGTCACTTTGAAAGATCAGCATATAAACTCTAGTCCTTCTTAAGTACTAGAGAAAGCACTTCACTGCCACCTAGTGCATCGGACCCGAGTTAGACTGACACCTGCTTACTATACCACAGCATAGCAAATATCTGGTCTCGTGCACAAGATGGCATACACGAGGCTCCCACTACCAAAGCATATGGAATATTCCTCAACTGTTCCTCCTCTTAAGGTGCCATAAAATACTTCTCTAAAGAGAAAAAAGAATCCATGCCTGAAAGGTAAAAAAACCTTTCTTAGAGTCCTCCATGCAATACCTTGACAACATTTTGTCAATATAAGTGGCTAGAGAAAGACCCAACATCCTATTCTTACGACCTCACAGAAGCTTAATCTTAAGAGTAGAGCTGGCTACTCCTATGTCGTTCATACTGCGCTATCATGACAACCAAATCTTTACAGCAAATGACAACCCCACATCATTCCTAATGAATAGTATATTATTGACATGCAATGCCAAGAAAGTTACTACTTTCTCTTAAAGTCGTTCGTACATGCATGGTTCGTTCAACCAATTACTCAAAACTATAAGACTTAATTGCTTCATTGTGGCTAAAAGAACTTGATTCAATGCCACGGTCAACCACTAAGACTCCCGCTATTTAACCTGTCAGGTGTCCTGACAATCCTCTCACCGCACCTGAGCTCTTATGTACCTGGAACATTCTCATTCCTATCAGTAGGTGCATCTAATGCATCCACTATGTCTTGAGTTGTGTCTGACTGATCAGAATTAGTGTCATTTTCTTTGAATTCTTATAATACTATTTTGTTTTTGCTATTTTAGTTTACTTGCAATATCCTTCTCTAAGTATTTTGTATTGTATTTACAAAAACCTTTTTTTTAATTAAAAGAACTATAGAAAAGACCATCCTTATTCCTTTTATTTGCAACACCATATATTGTGTACCCATAGCAGAAAGCTGAGATCCTTATTTCATTTGCTGTTAGAAAATCCAGAAATTCACGCGAAAAATATTCAGCACTTCGATCTGATCGAAGTGACTTAACTTGTTTACCTAATAGCTTTTAAACTTCAACTTTCTACTCTTTGAATTTTTCAAACCATCCGACTTATGTCTCATTAGGTAAACATGTCCATACCTTAAGTAATCATCACTAAATGTGATTAAGTACTCATACCTATATCTTGCCTGAAAATGCATTGGTCCACATACATCTATGTGAACTAGCTCAAGCAAGTTACCAACCCTGTTGCCTATACTTTTAAAGATAAACTTGGTCATCTTTCTTTCCATACAGGATTTGCAGACAGGTAATAACCTCAAGTCCAAAGCCTCTATCAGTCCATCTTTTAGAAGTCTTTAGATCTTGTTCGAATTAATGTGACCTAAATGCTGGTGCCTTGTGTAGGCATTAGCCCTTTCAAGGTGTTTTCTTTTAGGCCATTGAATAAGTGAACTTGTGTTAGATTCATTTAAATAAATACTGGAGTTTTGATAAGGAAATAACATGAATGAACCATTCATACATGTAGTTCGATAAATAAATAATATATTTCTTGTACTAAAATCTTCATTATCAAAATCAACTGAATAACAACTTTCCATTAAACGAAATGCAGAAATCAAATTCATGTGCAACGCAGGTTTAAATAAACTATCCTTTTGAACAAAACTCTACCACTAAAATCTAAGCTAACTTCTCCTATTCCTAAGACCACTACTCTTGTATTATCCCTGACCATCAGGTACAGCTCCCTATCATGCATCCTCTTGGTTATCCTAAGCGCCCATAACATATAACAGCTATGGTCAGTTGAACCTGAGTCCACCCACTAGAAAACTGGTGGGCTCTCAACTGCACATGACTCAACTAAGTGAGATATCAACATATCTTTACCAGATGGCATAGTAGTCTTTATAAGGAGAGAAGCTAAGTACTTAGTACAGTTTTTCATCCAGTGGCCAGTCTTCCCACAAAAGAAACACTTTCTTTTTGCTAACATATTTATGGACTTAGTTGCAATAATAGCAACCTTGCCGTTTCCTTCCTTTCCAGTAGGTCCCTTGTGAGCAATAACTAAGTCAAACTTGGTTTTTCTAGGCAAAGTAATTTGGTCCAAGGACTTCATTTTGTATTAGTAATAAAGTGAAGTTCTCCACTCATATCCATTTCAAAATACTGTAAACGCAAATATTCCAGTAACTGTCTAACAAGAGACATGTATAATGCAGTTATATATACTCTTTCAATTTAGCATACACAATAAGTCAGATATTCACCGAACTGTACTATCACGCATACAATGATGACCCAAACACACCACTCCTTGCTCCCCGTTAGGGGGGTCGCATGAAGCTAGCCCGGGTGAGAACTTTTCTCAATTAACCTGTTTTCTTATAACTCTTACTAAATATGATTAACTCACCACTTTACCTTAGTCTCTAACATAACACAACAGAGCTCCTCGGGGAGGCTAATGCATCATGCTAGTCAAGTGTAAACCATTACCTAAACCTCCATACAAATACACGTAATACTCCACGGCAGCGTAGTCATATCGTTTCTTTGCACTTCGATTCATCCTCATAGAAGTCTAACCCTGTAATCTGCAAACCGACATCCTCTGCAGGGAGGTCTATCGATCTACTATACTGCTAGACCGGTAATGGAGAACGTGAGGTTATAACAATTGAAACCTCGCTCCCACTTGATTTTTATGACCAGTGGTTTTTAATTAACTTGCATTTACAACCTGAATTATCTTATAATCCCCTTTAGAATCTCATTCTAAAATTAACAAAAATTAATTTATTTATTTATTCAAAAATATTATTGTTTTACCACATCGATTATCTCATAATCTTGCTTTAGAATCTCATTCTAAAATCAATAAATAAAATTAATTAATTAATTTTGATAAAAATAATACCAATATCTAATTTAGATTATCATATAATCTTCCTTTTAGAATCCCAATCTAAAATTAGATCAATTAAAAGAAATTAAATTTTTTATTAAAACATCAATTTAGATTATCTCATAATCTTTTTTTTTTAGAATCCAATTCTAAAATTAAATTAATTAATAAAAATTTATAAAATAATTAATTAACATTTCTTTAAATTAAATTTTGAAAATGCTGACGTCGGCATTGACGTCAGCACAATCTCGCTGACATCAACGTCAACCTGATGCTGACAACCGCATCAAATTTTTTTAAAATTTTTAAATTAAAATATTTAATTTTAAAATAAATTAAATCTAATCTCATTAGATCAATTTTATCCGATTTCATAAAAAATAATTGAATCTAATCTCATTAGATCAACTTTACCCAATTTCGTTAAAAAAATATTTCAATCTAATCTCATTAGATCAATTTTATCCGATTTCATAAAAATTAATTGATTCTAATCTCATTAGATCAATTTTGATCGATTTCGTAAATCATGACTGAGAACATACAATCTCATTATACGAACAACATAATGGCAAATTAATAGGTTGTTCCGAAATAACGATTAATTCATTAACGAATTAAACAATTTAAATCATTACCTATAAATGATCAAATTAACTTTTAATTAATTAACAATTTGAACAATTCAAATTGTTACCTTATGTAATCTTAATTAACAATTAATTCATTAATGACTCAAACAATTTAAATCGTTACATTATGCAATCATCTGAATTAACTATTAATTCATTATAGATTTAAACAATTTAAATCGACCCGTCAAATTAAACTAGCTTTCTTTCTTAATAAAATCTCTATTTTTTTAAATGGCAAATCTATCTATTTGGGTCTTATTATGCCCATTTATGTATATTATGAATGTAATCAGAGGCTGGCTCTGATATCAATTGTTAGGAAAAAGGTACTTCTATTAGAAAAACAAACTCTGATGTGGATCGTTAGGTTCACAGTTCTAAACTATAGTCACAACAAAAGGCACCTATTAGAGCACTTAGAGTAGGAGACTTTTCTCTTTACCTAAGCCTCCGATCGGAGAGTCACACTTCGTGACACCTCATGTGCAAAAGCTCCTCAGAATAGGGTTATCTCTATAAATCCCTTTGCTCTAATACCGATTGTTGGGATGAATTTCAAAAATTCTTCCTAATTTTAAAAAGTTTATGCAGCGGAAGGCTATAGAATTTATAATTCTGAACCTAGGGTTGATTTAAAATTCCTAATTTTGAATCTACAGATTTAAATTCATAATTTAAATCTACAGATCTAAATTCTTAATTTAGATCTACAAGCCTTTTACACTAATACATTCATGACAATACATCAACTTAAACAGTCATAATAACAGATACTGTAAATAAATAGAAGAGCGAAAACTAAAAGGGAAGGAAAGAAGACATACCTGAAATTACTCCAATAAAAAAAACCAAAAAGAAATAATAATCTTTAAAATCGAGACCCCACGATCTTCTACCCAATGACCCCGAACCGCCAGGAAAGTGGATTCCGAAAAATATTAAACTAGGAAAGTAAAATTTTAAAGGAAATTTTTCTCTCCAATTAGGTATCTGAAACAATTTAAGAAACCTATAATAATTTATTTTAATTGAGTGCCAAACCCTTGGAAAAGGTACCTCTATTTATAGTAATTTACCGGAGCGAAAACAAGCTAAAATTTCGATGTGGAATTCACAGGTTTAAACCAAAACGCATCGTTTTAACATAAAAAACCAACAAAACGTATCGTTTCAATGTTCACCTCACGCGTGCTCTAGCTTATCATCGCGTGCCTTGTGTCGGCACGCTATTGGTCCATGCCTGAAGGCGCGGATCGTGCCTTGGCAACCCACGTGTCGCATGCTGGTTGTCGATAAGCATAGGCACGGATTCCGCCTGGGATTTTCGCCATTTTTCATTTTTTTTTTCCTTTGTTTCCCACATGTAAAAGTTCATCCTACTAATTTTAATTTTTCCAAAATTATTTTATTTTATAATTTTTTATTTTTATTCATCTAATGAATAATGGTTGGCAAACTTAAATGTGTCCATCTCATGAATAAATAATTCATCTCATGAATTCTTTAATATTTTTCCAATGGCAATAAACACAGAGGCTTGCGCATGGGCCTCGGGGACAATTTAAATCTAGCTCCAAATGTGTTAAATTAATCATCTCATGAAATAATTTAATTACCATTTAATGAGACTCAATTCCACTAAATAAATCTCACTGCACTCCAGACTTAAACAATATATTCGATATCTCCCTAATAGACCGTATTGATGACAACAACCCAGCCACTAGATGTCCATGACAAAGGATAAATATAACTACTATAATTATCCTTCTCACAGCTTCTCCATTAGTTACCAACTCGTCCTTCACTGAATAATTCATTTATACTTGAACATATTCACGGTATAAATTTCAAATGTAAAACACTTGGAATACTTTGGCCAATGTTTTCGAACTATTCAAATATTTGCGAATCAACTAAGGGGACATCTATATCTCATAAGAGACTTTAGATTTCCTATTGAATACCTGGTTCTTGTCACACTTCGTGCCGCTACCCAATGTACGTGGGAATCAGTCATGCGTTTAAATCTTACTTATGGCACACCAAAGTAACTAATGCTCCATGCAGAAGTCCAAAATATCCTCAAGATTTAGATTTGCCCTTCAAACAGTACAACGTGAATCACTCATCTCCAATAACTGTCTAGAAATAAGTAACCCACATGGTGCAACTCAGTGTGTCAATGTTATTAAACGCACCAACCCAACACTTTTGGATCTCCATCCACATGACCAAGACAAGTCATCTATAGTATCACGTTATAGTCTTAGCATACAAGTGGTCCAAACTTGTCTTCGACTACAATCCATACTATTTGTTCCAAGTCTATCTGCGGTTGAGTCTTATAAACCACTTAGAAAAAACATGTAAATTGCAGTCTGAGGGCTACACCTATCTCATGGATGCCTTCCAAAAGAAAATCACATGCAGTATAAATGCTCGCTTACAGAAATTTAACACGAAAACGACTAGAACTCTAATTTTATTCTTTAATAAAATAATATTAACATAATAAATCTGAATTTTATGACACTATTCCTAACAGATTGAGCCACTAATAAACTTAGACCAAACCAATGATATGAAGTATGTTCATAGTCAGTGATAAATTTGGACAACTTGTTTAATAAGACTATAATATAATACTTTTTGTGACTTGTCTTGGTCATGTAGCTAGGATTCAAGTGGTCCTGCTCAGTATTTCAATCTTATAGACAACACCAACATAATCTTAACTACTATCAAAAAAATTTATTCTATATGTCGATATCCTTAAATCTAGAAAATAGTCTGAACTCGTGCATGGATTATTCGTTGCTTTGATATGCTAAAAAGATTTGTCAAAGTGTGCTGACTTGAATCTTATTTGCGTTGGATAATAGCATGAAGTGTAGCGAGGACAATTGTTTTACATGGAATCTATAGTCTCTAATGATATAACGATGTCCCCTTAGTTGATTCGCAAGCATATGAACAGATTCTAGAATCTTTGGCCAAAGCATTCCATATGTTTGACATTTGGAATTAGTATGGAAATTTGTTTTGTATTATTGAATTGTTCTGGAAGGGCGAGTCGGGAACTACGGCAAGAGATGCGAGAAAAGTTACAATAATAGTTAAAATTACTTTTGCTCACGGATATCTAATAGAGGGGCTAATTGTCGTAATAAAAGTTATTTGGGAAATTCTTGAGTGAATATATTTAATTCTAGAATGCAGTAAAACTTATTTAGTGGAATTAAGTTTTACTAAATGGTAATTAATTATTATCATGAGATGATAACCATATTTGACCCATGTGGAGCTAGAGTTAGATTGTCCCTGAGGTCTCTTCGCAAGCTTAAACTTAAGCATCGTTTTGAAAATATTTAAAAACAAATTCATGAGATAAATTATTTAATTATGAGATAAATGATTTTTTATGCTAAACAATGAGATGAATATATAATATGATAAATATCTTATTTTAAATAAAAAAAAAAAAGGAAAGAAGGAAAATCCAAATTAGTTGGAGTGACGTCAGACATGAAGTTATGGTGACGTCACCACCATAACTTCTTCTATATATACATGCTGCTTATGCGTGAATTCTTGTTAGGTTTTTGCGTATATAAACATGTTATTTATCGTGAAAAGTTTGCTTTTGGGTTTTGGAACCTAATTTCTTCCAAAATCATAAAATTGTTTTTGGGGTTTTTCTAATTTTACTATTTAGCATAATTTTTCGCAAAAATTATTTCAGGGAAAGATTGAAGGACAACTTTTGTTCCTAAATATTTCCTAGAATAAATATTTTTGGGAGCCCACACTTTCGACAAAGACCTTAAGGTGTTGACAATTCTTCTTCTAATTTCAAATCTTCAAGTCGGAGTTGGGATTCACGCTTTAGGTATATCTAAATTAAGTATTTAATATTTACTTTGTTTTCCTTTATTTCATTTGTTCTATATATTATATTTTTACTTGTTTTATTTGATATTTTTGTTTGTCATATTATGAACCTATTAGAGTAAGATCTAGATCTAATTAAATAGTCTAATTAGGTCAGGGATTTAGATTTAAAATTAAGAATTTTAAATTAATTTTCTGCTGCGTTCATTCAAGCTGTAAAACAATAAAATTAACTTAGACTTTAACAAAGAAAGGAATTGCCTTTTGTATTGATAATGAAACCAGTACACATCCTATGCTTTTTATACAAGAGAGCTAAGTGAAGAGCTTGAGCGCTTGAGCTTCCTATCATCAAGTTACACAATCATAAAAACACTAGTAAAAGGCCATAAAGGGACAGTCAGGAAGAGAGGAAGGCAAGAGAAAACACTTAATGATATGCCTAACTTAATGCAAAGTATAAAGAATATTCTAAGCATAATACACATACACTGAAATATACATATCCTATACACAATAAAAGTATTCAACAGTCCCCCTCAAGTTGGAGCATGTAGATCTACAATGCCCAACTTGCGAAGGAGAGCTAAAAAATCTGAACATCCGAGTCCTTTAGTAAAAATGTTGACTAGTTGACCCGACGAAAGAATAAAAGATGTTGCAATTTCCCGGGATAGCAGCTTTTCGCGAACAAAGTGACAGTCAATCTCGTTGTGTTTCGTCTTCTTATGAATGACAGGATTGGAGGCGATATGTAAAGCTGCTTGGTTATCACAAAATAAAATAGAAGCATCATTAAAAGGAACAATAAGGTCAATCAATAAATGCCTCAACCATATCAGCTCACTGGTTGTGGTTTCCATATATAGATACTCTGCCTCAGCCGAGGAATGAGATACAACTGACTGCTTCTTGGGCCGCCAAGAAATAGGCGCCCCTCCTAAAAATATTACATAGCCCGTAGTGGAATGCCTAGTGGTGGGACAACCCGCCCAATTGACATCACAATAACTGCGTAATCAAAAATCATTCTCGGAAGGCAAAAAAATTCCTTGACCTGGGGTCCTATTCAAGTAACGCAAGACAAGCATTACTGCCTCAAGGTGCGGCCCCCTCGAGTCATGCATAAACTGACTTAAAATCTGAACAACATAACTGATATCTAGCCTAGTTATAGTTAAATATAGTAGGCGTCCCACTAGGCGTCAGTAACGCCCTTCATCCTCAATCTTATCCCCAACCTGATCAACTACACCATGGTTCTGTACTATAGGAGTGGGTGCTGGTTACTAATATATTTACATTGGCTCAAAATAGCACCATTGGGAGATCGAGCAACCTCAATTCCCAAAAAATATTTAATGGGGCCAAATCTTTAATTCCAAAAGAAGCATTCAAAATTCCCTTCACTTCAGTGATGTGATTTAAATCATTTCCGGTAGTGATAACATCATCCACATAGATCAATATGGCGGTGTAAATTCCTTCATGATAAAACGTAAAGAGAGAATAATCGGACTTGGATTGACAAATACCGACATTCAACAAGGTAGAGGTGAATTTATGATTCCAGTTACGCGAAGCCTGTTTAAGACCATATAACGATTTCCGTAAACGACACACTTTACCCTTATTTTTCTGTTCAAAACCCTGTTGTAGTTTCATAATGACTTCCTCATCCAAGTCCCCATGAAGGAATGCATTAGTTACATCTAATTGTTGGATGACCCAACTACATGCAATAGCTACAGCCAAAACACAACGAACCATAACCAATTTTGCGGCCGGAGCGAAAGTGTCATGATTGTCTATACCTTCCACTCGAGTGAACCCCTTTGCAACCAACCTAGCCTTGTAGCATTCAAAAGAGTTGTCTGACTTGCACTTCACTTTGTAAACCCATTTCGAGTCGATAGTCCTTTTTCCCACCGGTAGATCCTCCAAAGTCCATGTCTACTTTTGCTCAAAAGCTTGAATTTCCTTCTCCACTGCGTCCCTCCAATGCTTGTACTCAAAGGCCTGCTTAAAATATTTAGCCTCATCACTTGACGTGATGGAATTTAAAAGATTACAATGAGCGTTAGAAAAATGCGCATTAGACACAAAATTAGAGATAGGATATGCTATACCAGAATCGGCTGATGAAGAGGGAGCAGGAGCATGGTCTATAGAGGACGGTACATCACAAATATAGTCTAGATACTTGGCGGGTGCGGTGCATAACCGAGTACTCCTTCTAACGACCCCCGGGTCCCCATCAACAGCCCTGGTCCTGTTGACTGCCGGGCTGCTGTCAGGACCACCGCCAGCTGCTGCGGTAGTCCCCTCAGCTACAGCACCATCGCTAGCCTACCCAGCAACCGCTGGTTCGGCTGGCTGGTAGACATTGGACCTTAACACATCAGTGGCCAACCCTTGTCAGGGTGGCCCGTCGTCGTAAGATAATGTAATGGGGTTTTCAAGGACATTTCTAGGAGTAATATCACCAGTCTGAAGGCATGGAAAAATATCCTCATAAAATCGTACATCTCGAGACACAACAATTTGATTCTTCTCACGATTATAAATTTTATAACCTTTCTGACCATGTAGATAACCGACAAAAATTCCAGAGGCAGCTCTATCATCAAACTTATCATTTTCTCTATTCTTAACACGATAATAGCAAAGACTCCTAAAAACTAGCAAATGATCAAATTTTGGACTTTTCCCAAAAAGCACCTCATAAGAACTTTTATTTTTCAAAAGTGGTGAAGGCGTCAGATTTATAACATATGTGGCATTTAATATACACTCACCCCAAAAATTCTTTGGTAGACCAGCCTGAAACCGAAGTGCTTGTCCTATTTCGAGCAAATGCTTATGCTTCTGCTCTACCACTCCATTTTTGTTGTGGTGTCCCAGTAAGAGAGGTTTGAAATTGGATGTTGTGCTCCACATAAAACTCCAAAAGAGGCACGTACTTGAATTCTTGCCCGTTATTGCTCCTTATTTGTTTAACCTGAAAACCAAACTGAGTTTTCGCCATTTCATAAAAATCTATAAGAATCCTATAGGCTTGGGATTTCTCCCTTATCAAATAAACCCATGTGCATCGACTAAAATCATCAACAATAGTAAGAAAATACCGAGCACCAGTCAAAGACAAAATACGATAGGGTCCCCATATATCACAATGTATCAAATAAAAACAGCCACGAGTTTTAGAAACAGATAATGGGAAAGGCAAACGTGTCTGCTTAGCAAACGTCACAAACTACATCAGTCCTTTTAACGACCAAATGGGGAAACACACACAATTTTTGGAAAGAAACGTGACCCAAACGATGATGCCACAAAACGGCATCCTTATTACTTTGAACCGTATGGACAGAGGACCCGGCCGGACGTGCTTGCAACAGTTATAGCCCATCTCACTACTTACCCACTCTAATCAGCCTCTTCGAGCATAGGTCCTGTATAAAACAAAATTCATTATGGAATATTAATGCATACTTTCCTCCACATGTTAACTTGCTCACTTATAATAAATTAAAATGAAAACCGGGCACGTAGAGAACATTATGGAGGACAAAATTCTCAAAAATTTTGACCTTTCCTATATGCATAACAGTTAAATTGGGCCCATTAGGAAACTTGACAGGGCTAATCAAATCATTCACTTTTATATCAAACATGAGAGATAACGAAGACACCGTATGATCTGTTGCATCCGTATCTATAACCTAATCACAAGACAATGAAACTTGACCTGTGAGGTTCACACTAAGGGAAGCCGAAACAGGGTCGAGGAGGGAGAGAAGTTGTTGGTACTGCGTAGGAGTGAGTCCCATCACGGGACTATCGGGGCTGCTAGCCAAAGGCTAGGAACAGCAGCAGCACGGGATTCCGATCCCTTGTTTTTCTAACCTGGTGGATAACTTATCAATTCGAAGCACCGTTCCCTAGTGTGTCCCTGTTTCTTACAGTGAGAACAAGTAAAATGATTAGTACGATGGGAATTATTCCCAAAAACAGCAGCTGTGCCTCCTGAGCTTGTTGTTGCCTTCGCTACCAGAACCGTGGCTTCGGGTGCCACTACCGACCCCCCAGCCACGCTTTATTTGCTTCTCCTCCTAACACAAAATCGAGTACGCACTTCCCACAGTAGTCAATGGCTTAATATTCATGAGTTGTGAACGGATGGTAGAGAAAGAGGGGTCAAGACCCATCAACAAATCCAACAATTTCTCCATGTCCCGAATTTGACAAAAAGATTTAGCGTGCCAACAAGTGCACTGTGGAATCTCAACAAAGGTGTATAACTCATTTTAAGAGACCTTAACTAAGTGAAATAGGTCGACATGGGTAAATTTTCTTGCTTAAGGTGAGAAATCTCGCGTTTCAATTCGTATATATGAGGAACATTACCCAGCGTGAACCTCTCTTGCAAGTCCAACCAAATATCCCGAGCTGTTTCTAAATAAGTAATGCTCTCATTTATCTCTTTTGAGACCAAATTAGAAACCCAAGTAGAAACCATGGAGTCACAAGTACTCCAATTTTCAAAATCCGGCGAAGTTCCGTCCGGTTTTTCAATACTTCCATCAAGCAAGCCAATCATGCATTTTGCCTTGAAAACCCTAAAAATGGACCTTCTCCATGACTGATAGTTAGGTCTGGTCAAAGTTTTTTGAACAAAAACCAACCCCGGGTGGTCCGAGGGATGGAGATAAAAGGGCGAATTAGCATCTAAAACTTTTCCTGTCGTAGGAACAGGGGCTACAACATTATGGTCGGGAGTTGCTTGAGTAATAACATTAGTGTTCTGATTAGTAATATCCGCCATTATCTCGAATAAGCAAAACACAAGAAATCAAAAAAGCAAGAAAATATGAAATTCTAACAAAGGGTTCGATGTTGTGATCGGTGGTGGTTGTTGCGGCTGTCTAGGCTTGCGGCTAGCACCCAAAAGAAATTCACAAGTTCGAAACTTACTCTGATACCATGTAAAATAATACAATTAACTTAAACTTTAACAAAGAAAGGGATTGCCTTTTGTATTGATAATGAAACAGGTACACATCCTATGCTATTTATACAAGAGAGCTGAGGGAAGAGCTTCAGCACTTGAGCTTCCTATCATCAAGTTACACAATCATAAAAACACTAGTAAAAGGCCATAAAGGGCTGATGAGGAAGAGAGGAAGGAGAAGAGAAAATACTTAATGCTATGCCTAAATTAATGCTAAGTATAAAGAATATTCTAAGCATAATACAAGCGTAATACACATCCAAAGGAATATACGTATCCTATACACAATACTAGTATTCAACACAAGCCAATCTAGGGAAATATTTTTGAAATATGTTCTCAACAACCCTAACCTCACACCCTATACCCCTCATACGTTAGCCCCCTGTTCCATGCCATGTGTCTTCCAAGGTTATGTTGTGCATTACAAAGGATATCAATCCTTTGATCCAAAAATAGGAGACATCTATGTTAGTTGACATGTCAAGTTCGATGAATCTCGTTTTTCCTATCCCAAATTTGTACTCACAGTCTTGAACGTAACAATCTAGTGCACTCCACATACCTATTATCATCACCCCACAGGTTACACACCAACTGTATCAAGCCTCCCACCCACAGCTGCCTCTCCCAAACAACCCTTTCTAGCACACGATGAGTTCTCTGCCTATGTAGAGACCCCACAACCAAGGTCCCCTGCAGAATCGACCCTACCAGGTCAAGCACCCCCCCTCTCCAAAACCCAAACTCATGTGCTAACCAGTGGCGGATTTAGAGTTTTAAATGAGTGTGGGCTTAAAAATAATATATCTGTAACTGCAAAATAGATTAAAAAAGGCCTAAAATTTAATGTATTTATTTCTATATGAGGTCTACTGAAATTTGATTGAATGAAATTGAGATAAGTTTAAAGGGACAGGAAATATAAGCTTCAAAATTTTGAGCAAATTCATCACTTAGATGTTTGAGGGGTTTTTTTTTTTTTTTTCAACAATGCATATGTTAGAGTATAAAACCAATCTTTGTCCTTTACCCATAAGCTTAATCTTTGGGAAAGATAGTTCTTTGACATCGTATTAGAGCCTTATTGACCAAAAGGTCATGGGTTCGAATCCCAACAGCCCCTACTTCCAATGTTAACATAATTCAAGCACAAGATATGAGGTGAGCCTATGTACTATCTATGCTTCAAGCACAACGGTATTTGCGTGAAGGTGCATGTTAGAGTATAGAACCAATATTAGGCCATCGCTCATAAGCTTAAACTTTTGGGAAAGATGATTCCTTAATAAGATATTTGACATATTTAAATTGTCATAATCATATAACATGCAACAATTTTTCCATAATTTTTTGTGAAAATTTCATAGGATTTCTACAGGGCGGACTTAAGCCATAATCATTTAAATTGCATGGCTATAATTAAATGATAAAACTTCAGGGGGGACTTAAGCCACCCTTCATATAACGTAAATCCGCCGTTGGTGGTAACAGCAGTGGTGGTACCGACATAGCAGCGCCACCATTTGAGCATCCACCCAGCCCCTCGCTGTCGGCTCACCGTACAGTCGCACCTTCCCGCTCCCAACGGACAACAACTCAACCTCACTTCCCCTCACTGTCTGTAACCCTAACATACACCCAATGCAAACATAGCTTAAAGCCGGGCATCCGCAAACCTCGCCACCCGCTCTCACTATCTTCTGTTCTAGTAATTCAGAAACCTACATGTTACTCACAGGCCATTAAAAACCCCACATGGCAAGACTCAATGTCAAATGAATTTAATGATTAATTCAAAACCATACTTGGGACTAGGTCTCTTAGGACCCTGGTAAAATTCCTGTAGGAAGTACATGGAAATATCGTGAGAAATACATTCCATAGACCAGTTTAAAGCCCGGCTTGTCATTCAATTCTTTAACCAATGTGAGATTATTGACTTCAAGGAAACATTCACCCCTATAGTCGAACCACCACCATCTGCTTTGTACTATCACTTGCTATAGCTAATAACTAGCCAATTTGGCAACTTGAGGTCAAAAATGCTTTCCTACATGGTTTCTTAAAGGAAGAAATAGCAACTGATAACCTTAAATTAGTATATATTTATCTATACTATTTTAATACATTTTTAACCATTTTACTTATAATTTTTATCAATTTTGCCCGGTTTTACTCATTTTGCAGAATTTTGCAATTTTCTTGTAAAAACACCATTTTTGTATTAAATCTTGCTAGTTTTATCATTAATATCAATAAGTAAAAGCAAGATAAATAAAAAAAATTATAAAATAAAAACAAAAATTGTATAAAATTACCTAAAATACCTTACTTGCACCCTATTTTACAAGTTTTGCATCAATTTTAGCCAAAATTCAAGCTTCTATCCTCATTATTCATCTTTTATGTCTTGTATAATATAATTAAACATTACTTAAAGCTTGTTTAATCATTCTTTTACGTTAAAAAATCATAAAAAAATCCAAAAATATAAACAAATCACAAGTTACAAAGCAGCTGATGCACCTGCTGCAGCAAGCACACTTTACAGCCCCATATTTCTTGATTTTTCTACTAAATACATTAACCCAAAGCTTAAACAAGTTATTCAACATCATCTTAGCTTGTTATTGCAGTATTTGGGCGGTGGTATGAAGACAAAAAGTAAGATAATTGGTTGAGAAAGTGGCTAGGAGCACACAATGCAGCTGCTGCTGAAATTAACAGATAACGATGAAGTTTGAGCTAATTTTGGACGGTGCAGCTAAAACGAAAATATAAAAGAAACTTCAGTGATGCATCAACCTTAATTTCAACCAATTATGGTCAAGATTTAGGCGGTGATCAAGCTCAAAATAAAAAAAAATCAGATTTTGCGCAGCAGACCTGCAACTGCCGCTGGAAGCTCCAATGGAGGTCGATTTTTGAGATTTTCTCTTAGTTTTTTATTCCAAACTCTACTTGTATAAATACGGGAGGATACAGGGAGTAGGAGAATCAAGTTTTGAGACCAAAAAAATCGAGCAAGAATGAGGTGAGAATAGGTCGGGTCGTAGCAGGCAGACCCCGACCTGTTCTACTCTGTTTTTGTTATTTTTTGCGTGTTTTATCATTTTTTTTCTTTAGTTCATGTATGTTGATGTTTTTAATGTTTAATATTAATTTTATCATGAACTAATTTTGTTAATCTAAGGCTACGATATAGCCTAAGTTGTAAAATACGCTAATTTCTAATTCAAGGTATTCAATGTTTATGTTATTGCGTTGTTGAAGTGTTTATCATTGTTCTTAATAAGTTTTAAATGCTTGATCACTATATAAGATCCGTAATGATTCATAATGAAACCGAGAGGAGATTTATGATGAGTGCTGAGGTGATAAGCTCCACAAATCGGGCGAATGCTCGAGAGAGATTAACTCGATTTGTGTGGTTTTTAAAAGAAAATCACAGAGCTTTTATAACTCTTTTCTTATTTAAATTCGTGCACGAAAGTGATGGGTTAATATGTTAAAGAGTACGCTAAATGTTGCTCGAAAGAGAATGTTTAGGAGAGTAGGATTTTCAACCATCAACACACAGTGACAACTTGAATATCGAGAATAGAAAAGGCGTATTGATGCAACTAAGGTGAAATCGGATGCCTTAGACTTTATTAACTAAAAAAAAAAATCTTAAATCGGCTCATACTAGTCTAGTTTTAACTTTTTCTTTTTGTTTTATTTTATCTTATTTTATTTCATATCAAAATCCCAAATTTTTTAATTTTTTAAATAGTATTAAAGCTATTAATTTCAGTACTCACTCAGCAATCCTCGTGGGAACGATACTCTACTCACTCTGTATTACTTGAAGCGACTAGTGCACTTGCTAGTAAAAAAATATGCATCAAGTTTTTGGCACCGTTACCGGGGATTGTCTATAATTGAGTGATATTGATACCACATAGTTTTGATACTAATTTGAAATTGTTAATAATTTGTAAATTTTTTTTAAATTTTGAAAAATTTATCTTCATACATTTATTTATTTTATTTTATTTTATTTTATTGTAGATTGTTATTTTTTTTTTTTTAGTTTTCTAATTAATTTTAACTTTATCTGAACTTTTTTAATCCATCTAGATAAATTAGATCCACCCAAAAAGTCGAGCTAACGACTATAAACTAGGTGCTTCTTGGGAGGCAACCCAAGTGTTTTTATTTTTATTTATCTAAGTTTATTTTCCGGTCATTATTTTGTTCCATATTTAATTTTGTTTAAACAGGTATTTCACAAAAAGTTTGGGGGTGGCACAATGTCCACATACATCATCAAACAGAAATCCTCAAACTAGGGATGTACCTCTCTCCCACTCGTTCTTTATATTCCTTTTAACATAAAAAATAATGTTAATTTTTAAGTTTGAGGGAGGGAAAAACGAATTTTTAACAAAATTGCTTTCAAATTTTTCTGTTACTATCTGCTTTAAGAGTCTGCTTAAGTGCCTCCCAGAGTTTGGAGCCTTTGTATGGGGATGTAAATAGGGTCGGCCAACAAAAATATTTTCTATGCTTTAAGTTTTACTACATTTTGAATAATAATAATATAATAACAGCAATATATTTAAAAAAAAAAAAAAAAGTCTCCTTGTATTTTGAAAACTTATCATCATACTTTTTGGGGTATTTTTCTACTCTTTCTTAGCTTGTTTACTGTAATTTAATTGGAATAACCTAAGAATCGATTGTTTTTGTGCTTTAATAGTGAAACAAAAATCTAAGGCATTATCTTGATAAAATCCATGGTATTTGAGTTCATTAGTTAGCATAGCTGTTTTACCTTTCTTTCTTATTAAAAGATATTCAAATTTGAATAGATTGCATTAAGGATTATTATCTTATAATGAGCGTTGAAGAGTTACGCCTGAATCTAAAAGAAAAAAAAAAATATATATATATATATATATATAAAGAGAGAGTGGATAAAATTGTATCTCTAGCACCATTATCTCGCATAAATAAAGATAAGTGCTACCCAATATTGAGGGCGTCTCAGTAGTGGCTTCTCTTACTTATGGGTCATCGCCCAGGAGTCGGAGCTTGATTCTCACTGTGGATAAACTCAGGGGAGTCATAGAAAAGGAATCTCAGTGGTGGCTTCTCTTACAAATGCTTCATTGCCCAGGAGTCGGAGCATGATTTTCTCCGAAGATAAACTCATGAGCCAAAAGTGACTTGAGCAAATAAGTTCCTCTAAAAAAAAAAAAAAAAAAAAAAGAGAGAGAGAGAAAGGGAAAAGAAAAAAAGAATGTTTTAGTTTTGGGCATACTCGATAAGATTTGTTATGAGTGGTATGAATTTTTTTCCTCTATTCTGTTTGAATGTCTTGAGATTTGAAAGAACGGATAAACTTAATTTGCTATCCTAACTTCTGAATCTCAGCTACTTAGGCGATTGACTGGTTTTTCCTTAGAAAGGATGATTTTGCCTTTAGAGCCTCAAACATTGATTTTCGGTTATTCATTTCTGAATTAGAGTGCATTCACTTTAAACAGTAGAAAAATTCTTGATAAACATGAGATATGGTGCTGAAATGTTCAGCCTTACTCGAGGACGAGCAAGATTTAAGTTTGGGGGTATTTTGATAACCTTAAATTAGTATATATTTATCTATATTATTTTAATACATTTTTAACCATTTTACTTATAATTTTTATCAATTTTGCCCAGTTTTGCTCATTTAGCAGAATTTTGCTATTTTCTTATAAAAACACCATTTTTGTATTCAATCTTGCTATTTTTATCAGTAATATCAATAAGTAAAAGCAAGATAAATAAAAAAAATTATAAAATAAAAACAAATAGTATAAAATTACCTAAAATACCTTACTTGCACCCTATTTTACAAGTTTTGCATCAATTTTAGCCAAAATTCAAGTTCTATCCTCATTATTCATCTTTTATGTCTTGTATAATATAATTAAACATTACTTAAATCTTTTTTAAGCATTCTTTTACATAAAAAAATCAAAAAATAAACAAGTCACAAGTTTCAAAGCAGCAGATGTACCTGCTGCAGCAAGCATACTTTACAGCCCCATATTTCTTGATTTTTCTACTAAATACATTAACCCAAAGCTTAAATAAGTTATTCAACATCATCTTAGCTTGTTATTGCAGTATTTGGGTGGTGGTATGAAAAGAAAAAGCAAGACAATTGGTTGAGAAAGTGGCTAGGAGCACACAATGCAGGTGCTGCTGAACTTATCCAATAAAGATGAAGTTTGAGCTAATTTTGGGAGGCGCAGCTAAAAGGAAAATATAAAATAAACTTTAGTGATGCATCAACCTCAATTTCAACCAATTATGGTCAAGATTTAGGCGGTGATCAAGCTCAAAATCAAAAAAAAATCAAATTTTGCGCAGCAGACCTGCAACTGCCGCTGGAAGCTCCAATGGAGGTCGATTTTTGAGATTTTCTCTTAGTTTTTTATTCCAAACTCTACTTGTATAAATAGGGGAGGATGCAGGGAGTAGGAAAATCAAGTTTTGAGACCAAAAAAATCGAGCAAGAATGAGGTGAGAACAGGTCGGGTCGCAGCAGGCAGACCCTGACCTGTTCTACTCTGTTTTTGTTATTTGTTGTTATTTTTTGGGTGTTTTATCATTTTTCTTCTTTAGTTCATGTATTTTGATGTTTTTAATGTTTAATATTAAGTTTATCATGAACTAATATTGTTAATCTAAGGCTACAATATAGCCTAAGTTGTAAAATACGCTAATTTCTAATTCAAGGTATTCAATGTTTATGTTATTGCGTTGTTGAAGTGTTTGTCATTGTTCTTAATAAGTTTTAAATGCTTGATCACCATTTAAGGTCCATAATGATTCATAATGAGACCGAGAGGAGATTTATGATGAGTGCTGAGGTGATAAGCTCCTCAAATTAGGCGAATGCTCGAGAGAGATTAACGCGATTTGTGTGTTTTATAAAAGAAAATCATAGAGCTTTTATAACTCTTTTCTTATTTAAATTCATGCACGAAAGTGATGGGTTAATATGTTAAAGAGTACACTAAATGTTGATTGAAAGAGAATGTTTAGGAGATTAGGATTTTCAACCATCAACACACAGTAACAACTCGAATATCGAGAATAGAAAAGGCGTATTGATGCAGCCAAGGTGAAATCGGATGCCTTAGACTTTATTAACTAAAAAAAAAAAAAAAATCTAAAATCGGCTCATACTAGTCTAGTTTTAACTTTTCCTTTTTATTTTATTTTATCTTATTTTATTTCATATCAAAATTCCAAATTTTTTGATTTTTTAAATAGTATTAAAGCTATTAATTTCAGTACTCACTCAGCAATCCTCGTGGGAACGATACTCTACTCACTCTGTATTACTTGAAGCGACTAGTGCACTTGCTAGTAAAAAGTACGCATCAAGTTTTTGGCGCTGCCGGGGATTGTCTATAATTGAGTGATATTGACACCACATAGTTTTGGTACTAATTATAAATTGTTAATAATTAGTAAATTTTGTTGAAATTTTGAAAAATTTATCTTCATACATTTATTTATTTTATTTTATTTTATTTTAGATTTTTATTTTTATTTTTTTAGTTTTCTGATTAATTTTAACTTTATCTGAACTTTTTTAATCCATCTAGATAAATTAGATCCACCCAAAAAGTCGAGCTAACGACTATCAACTAAGCGCTTCTTGGGAGGCAACCCAAGTGTTTTTATTTTTATTTATCTAAGTTTATTTTCCTGTCATTATTTTGTCCCATATTTAATTTTGTTTAAACCGGTATTTCACAAAACATTTGGGGGTGGCACAATGTCCACATACATCATCAAACAGAAATCCTCAAACCAGGGAAGTACATCTCTCCCACTCGTTCTTTATATTCCTTTTAACATAAAAAATAATGTTAATTTTTAAGTTTGAGGGTGGGAAAAATGAATTTTTAACAAAATTGTTTTCAAAGTTTTCTATTACTATCTGCGTTAAGAGTCAGCTTAAGTGCCTCCCAGAGTTCGGAGGCTTTGTATGGGGATATAAAAAGGGTCGGCCAACAAAAAGATTTTCTACGCTTTAAGTTTTACTACATTTTGAATAATAATAATATAATAACACCAATATATTTATAAAAAAAAAAAAAAGTCTCCTTGTATTTTGAAAACTTATCATCATGCTTTTTGGGGTATTTTTCTACTCTTTCTTAGCTTGTTTACTGTAATTTAATTGGAATAACCTAAGAATCGATTGTTTTTGTGCTTTAATAGTGAAACAAAAATCTAAGGCATTATCTTGATAAAACCATGCTATTTGAGTTCATTAGTTAGCATAGCTGTTTTACCTTTCTTTCTTATTAAAAGATATTCAAATTTGAATGGATTGCATTAAGGATTATTATCTTAAAATAAGCTTTGAAGAGTTATGCCCGAATCTAAAAGAAAAATATATATATATAAAAAAAAAAGAGAGAGTAGATAAAATTATATCTCTAGCACCACTATCTCACATAAATAAAGATAAGTGCTACCCAATATTGAGGGTGTCTTAGTGGTGGCTTCTCTTATTATGGGTCATCGCCCAGGAGTCGGAGCTCGATTCTCACTGTAGATAAACTCAGGGGAGTCATAGAGAAGGAATCTCAGTGGTGGCTTCTCTTACGCATGGGTCATCGCCCAGGAGTCGGAGCTTGATTCTCACTGAAGATATACTCACTTGATAATATTGGGGACATCTCAGTGGTGGCTTCTCTTACTTATGGGTCATCGCCCAGGAGTCGGAGCTTGATTTTCGCTGAAGATAAACTCATGAGCCGAAAGTGACTTGAGCAAATAAGTTCCTCTCAAAAAAAAAAAAAAAAAAAAATGAGAGAAAAAAAAAGAAAAGAAAAAAAGAATGTTTTAGTTTTGGGCATACTCGATAAGATTTGTTATGAGTGGTATGAATTTTTTTCCTCTATTCTGTTTGAATGTCTTGGGATTTGAAAGAACGGATAAACTTAATTTGCTATCTTAACTTCTGAATCTCAACTACTTAGGTGATTGGCTGGTTTTTCCTTAGAAAGGATGATTTTTCCTTTAGAGCCTCAAACATTTATTTTCAGTTATTTATTTCTGAATTAGAGTGCATTCGCTTTAAACAGTAGAAAAATTCTTAAAAAACATAAGATATCGTGCTGAAATATTCAGCCTTGCTCGAGGACGAGCAAGATTTAAGTTTGGGGGTATTTTGATAACCTTAAATTAGTATATATTTATCTATATTATTTTAATAATTTTTAACCATTTTACTTGTAATTTTTATCAATTTTGCCCGATTTTGCTCATTTTGCCGAATTTTGCTATTTTCTTGTAAAACCACCTTTTTTGCATTAAATCTTGCTAGTTTTATCATTAATGTCAATAAGTAAAAGTAAGATAAATAAAAAAAAATCGCAAAATAAAAACTTGTATAAAATTACGTAAAATACCTTACTTGCACCCTGTTTTACAAGTTTTGCATTAATTTTAGCCAAAATTCAAGCTTCTATCCTCATTATTCATCTTTTATGTCTTGTATAATATAATTAAACCTTACTTAAAGCCTTTTTAAGCATTCCTTTGCATAAAAAAAATCAGAAAAAAATCAAAAAATATAAACAAGTCACAAGTTACAAAGCAGCTGATGCACCTGCTCCAGCAAGCATACTTTACAGCCCCATATTTCTTGATTTTTCTACTAAAAACATTAACCCAAAGCTTAAATAAGTTATTCAACATCATCTTAGCTTGTGATTCCAGTATTTGGGCGGTGGTATGAAGAGAAAAAGCAAGATAATTGGTTGAGAAAGTGGCTAGGAGCACACAATGCAGCTGCTGCTGAAATTATCCAATAAAGATGAAGTTTGCGCTAATTTTGGGTGGTGCAGCTAAAAGGAAAATATAAAATAAACTTCAGTGATGCATCAACCTCAATTTCAACCAATTATGGTCAAGATTTAGGCAGTGATCAAGCTCAAAATAAAAATAAAAATCAGATTTTGCACAGCAGACCTGCAACTGCCACTGGAAGCTCCAATGGAGGTCGATTTTTGAGATTTTCTCTTAGTTTTTTATTCCAAACTCTACTTGTATAAATATGAAAGGATGCAAGGAGTAGGAGAATCAAGTTTGGAGACCAAAAAAACACAAAAAAATCGAGTAAGAATGAGGTTAGAACAGGTCGGGTCGCAGCAGGCAGACCCTGACCTGTTCTACTCCGTTTTTGTTATTTTTTGCATGTTTTATCATTTTTCTTCTTTATTTCATGTATTTTAATGTTTTTAATGTTTAATATTAAGTTTATCATGAACTAATTTTTTTAATCTAAGGCTACGATATAGCCTAAGTTGTAAAACACGCTAATTTCTAATTCAAGGTATTCAATGTTTATGTTATTGCATTGTTGAACTTTTTATCATTGTTCTTAATAAATTTTATATGCTTGATCACCATTTTAGGCCCGTAATGATTCATAATAAGACCGAGAGGAGATTTATTATGAGTGCTGAGGTGATAAGCACCACAAATTGGGCGAATGCTCGAGAGAGATTAACGCGATTTGTGTGGTTTTTAAAAGAAAATCATAGAGCTTTTATAACTCTTTTCTTATTTAAATTCATTCACGAAAGTGATGGGTTAATATGTTAAAGAGTATGCTAAATGTTGCTCGATAGAGAATGTTTAGTAGATTAGGATTTTCAACCATCAACACACAGTAACAACTTGAATATCGAGAATAGAAAAGGCGTATTGATGCAGCTAAGGTGAAATCGGATGCCTTAGACTTTATTAACTAAAAAAAAAAAAAAAATCTTAAATCAGCTCATACTAGTCTAGTTTTAACTTTTTCTTTTTATTTTGTTTTACCTTATTTTATTTCATATCAAAATCCCAAATTTTTCGATTTTTCAAATAGTATTAAAGCTATTAATTTTAGTACTCACTCAGCAATCCTCGTGGGAACGATACTCAACTCACTCTGTATTACCTGAAGCGACTAGTGCACTTGCTAGTAAAAAATACGCATCAAGTTTTTGGCGCCGTTGCCGGGGATTGTCTATAATTGAGTGATATTGATACCACATAGTTTTGATACTAATTTGAAATTGTTAATAATTTGTAAATTTTGTTGAAATTTTGAAAAATTTATCTTCATACATTTATTTATTTTATTTTATTTTATTGTAGATTGTTATTTTTTTAATTTTTTTTTAGTTTTCTGATTAATTTTAACTTTAACTGAACTTTTTTAATCCATCTAGATAAATTAGATCCACCCAAAAAGTCGAGCTAACGACTATAAGCTAAGCGCTTCTTGGGAGGCAACCCAAGTGTTTTTATTTTTATTTATCTAATTTTATTTTCCTGTCATTATTTTGTCCCATATTTAATTTTGTTTAAACATGTATTTTACCAAAAGTTTGGGGGTGGCACAATGTCCACATACATCATCAAACAGAAATCCTCAAACCAGGGAAGTACCTCTCTCCCACTCGTTCTTTATACTCCTTTTAACATAAAAAATAATGTTAATTTTTAAGTTTGATCGTGGGAAAAATGAATTTTTAACAAAATTGCTTTCAAAGTTTTCTATTACTATCTGCTTTAAGATTCGGCTTAAGTGCCTCCCAGAGTTCGGAGCCTTTGTATGGGGATGTAAATAGGGTCGGCCAACAAAAAGATTTTCTACGCTTTAAGTTTTACTACATTTTGAATAATAATAATATAATAACAGCAATATATTTATAATAAAAAAAAAGTCTCCTTGTATTTTGAAAACTTATCATCATGCTTTTTGGGGTATTTTTCTACTCTTTCTTAGCTTGTTTGCTGTAATTTAATTGGAATAACCTAAGAATCAATTATTTTTGCACTTTAATAGTGAAACAAAAATCTAAGGCATTATCTTGATAAAACCATGGTATTTGAGTTCATCAGTTAGCATAGCTGTTTTACCTTTCTTTCTTATTAAAAGATATTCAAATTTGAATGGATTGCATTAAGGATTATTATCTTAAAATGAGCTTTGAAGAGTTATGCCTGAATCTAAAAGAAAAATATATATATATAAAAAAAGAGAGAGTAGATAAAATTGTATCTCTAGCACCACTATCTCGCATAAATAAAGATAAGTGCTACCCAATATTGAGGGCGTCTCAGTGGTGGCTTCTCTTACTTATGGGTCATCGCCCAAGACTCGGAGCTTAATTCTCACTGTAGATAAACTCAGGGAAGTCATAGAGAAGGAATCTTAGTGGTGGCTTCTCTTACTTATGGGTCATCGCCCAGTAGTCGGAGCTTGATTCTCACTGAAGATATACTCACTTGCTAATATTGGGGACATCTCAGTAGTGGCTTCTCTTACTTATGGGTCATCGCCCAGGAGTCGGAGCTTAATTTTCGCTGAAGATAAACTCATGAGCCGAAAGTGACTTGGGCAAATAAGTTCCTCTCAAAAAAAAAAAAAAAAAAATAGAGAAAAGAAAAAAAAATGTTTCAGTTTTGGGCATACTCGATAAGATTTGTTATGAGTGGTATGAATTTTTTTCCAATATTCTGTTTGAATGTCTTGATATTTGAAAGAACGGATAAACTTAATTTGCTATCCTAACTTCTAAATCTCAGCTACTTAGGCAATTGACTGGTTTTTCCTTAGAAAGGATGATTTTGCCTTTAGAGCCTCAAACATTGATTTTTGGTTATTCATTTCTGAATTAGAGTGCATTCACTTTAATCAGTAGAAAAATTCTTGATAAACATGAGATATGGTGCTGAAATGTTCAGCCTTGCTCGAGGACGAGCAAGATTTAAGTTTGGGGGTATTTTGATAACCTTAAATTAGTATATATTTACGGCCCCATATTTCTTGATTTTTCTACAAAATACATTAACCCAAAGCTTAAATAAGTTATTCAACATCATCTTAGCTTGTTATTGCAGTATTTGGGTGGTGGTATGAAGAGAAAAAGCAAGATAATTGGTTGAGAAAGTGGCGAGGAGCACACAATGCAGCTGCTGCTGAAATTATCCAATAAAGATGAAGTTTGAGCTAATTTTGGGTTGTGCAGCTAAAAGGAAAATATAAAATGAACTTTAGTGATGCATCAACCTTAATTTCAACCAATTATGGTCAAGAATTAGGCGGTGATCAAGTTCAAAATAAAAAAAAAAAATCAGATTTTGCGCAGCAGACCTGCAACTGCCGCTGGAAGCTCCAATGGAGGTCGATTTTTGTGAATTTCTCTTAGTTTTTTATTCCAAACTCTACTTGTATAAATAGGGGAGGATGCAAGGAGTTGGAGAATCAAGTTTTGAGACCAAAAAAATCGAGCAAGAATGAGGTGAGAAAAGGTCGGGTCGCAGCAGGCAGACCCTGACCTGTTCTACTCTGTTTTTGTTATTTTTTGTTATTTTTTGCGTTTTTTATCATTTTTCTTCTTTAGTTCATGTATTTTGATGTTTTCAATGTTTAATATTAAGTTTATCATGAACTAATTTTGTTAATCTAAGGCTACGATATAGCCTAAGTTGTAAAATATGCTAATTTCTAATTCAAGGGATTCAATGTTTATGTTATTGCGTTGTTGAAGTGTTTATCATTGTTCTTAATAAGTTTTAAATGCTTGATCACCATTTAAGGCCCGTAATGATTCATAATGAGACCGACAGGAGATTTATGATGAGTGCTGAGGTGATAAGCACCACAAATTGAGCGAATGCTCGAGAGAGATTAATGCGATTTGTGTGGTTTTTAAAAGAAAATCATAGAGATTTTATAACTCTTTTCTTATTCAAATTCATGCACGAAAGTGATGGTTTAATATGTTAAAGAGTACGCTAAATGTTGCTCGAAAAAGAATGTTTAGTAGATTAGGATTTTCAACCATCAACACATAGTGACAACTTGAATATCGGGAATAGAAAAGGCGTATTGATGCAACTAAGGTGAAATCGGATGCCTTAGACTTTATTAACTAAAAAAAAAAAAAATCTTAAATCGGCTCATACTAGTCTAGTTTTAACTTTTTCTTTTTATTTTATTTCATCTTATTTTATTTCATATCAAAATCCCAAATTTTTCAATTTTTCAAATAGTATTAAAGCTATTAATTTCAGTACTCACTCAGCAATCCTCGTGGGAACGATACTCTACTCACTCTGTATTACTTGAAGCAACTAGTGCACTTGCTAGTAAAAAATATGCATCAGCAAACTCAAAGTTTCATTCACCCCAAATACCCCAAGCACGTTTGTTAGTTGCAAAAGTCCCGATATGGGCTCAAACAAGCTCCCCAAGCATGGTTCCAAAGATTTAGTAACTTTCTTTAAAGTGTTGGTTTCACTTTTAAGGGGCCGATCGTTCCCTTTTTCTACGATGCACAAATAACAATCATCCTATGCCTACTACTATATGTTGATAATATAATTTTGAGTTGAACTCAAACCCATGACCTAGACAACCTTATTAGGACCCTATCATCTCAATTTGCGATGAAATATTTGGGACCTCTGCACTACTTCCTTGACATTGAAGTCAAACGTGACCAAAAAGGCCTTTTCCTAACAGAACAAAAATACAAACAAAACTCAAAAAGTATGATGCAAAATCGATCAAAACCCCTCTAACAACCCATAACTAGCTCTCATTGAACTAAGGTGACCTCCTCTCGGATCCGACCGAGTATAGGAGTGCAGTGAGTTCCCTTCAATAACTTCAATACTTAATATATGTTATGTTGTTAACCTTGTCTATTAGGTTATGTATGTCCCTATGACTAGTCATTGGTAGGTTGTAAAGGACATCCTTTGGTACCTAAAAGGCATGCCAGATTACGGCTTCTCTCCTCCTTGGATCAAGCACTACCATTGCGCCTTTACTGATGTTGATTGGGTGGCTGCAACACATGCATAAGGTATTCCTTCATGGGAAATTTAAAAGCATGAATTCAACATCTCGAGCTACCACAATTTTACTAAGCCCAGGGCTCGAGTCTTTTAAAAGCATGAATCTATGTGTAGCACTATTCATGATATAACCATCAAAGATAGCATCTACATTTTTAGGATCTATTTTACTGGTTTTAAACTCAGAAATCCCTACTTTAGCTAAACACCCCACAGTTTAAGATATTTTGGGTTAGACACATAACCCTTCCATAGTTCATATGGTGTAGTATCTAGCTTTTTATGTGGAGCCCTATTAAGTACATGACTAGAAGATAAAAGGGCTTACCCTCACATGCTCGAGGCTAGGCCCAAGCTAATTAACATAGTGTTCATCATATCTTTAAGGGACCTTGTTTTCCCTTCAGCTATCCCATTCTGTTGGGGATTATAAAGGGCAGAGAGTTCATGAATGATTCCAAGTTTCTCACAATGTTTCATAAGGAAGGTAGTATCATGCTTACCTCTTCTATCAGACCTAATCCTTTTGATCCTATGGTCTAATTGATTTTTAACTTCAGCTTTATAATTAAGAAACATTTCCTCAGCCTCATATTTTGCACTTGGAAGATACACCTTAGTGAGTCTCGAGTGGCCATCTACAAATGTGATGTAATATATTTTACCACCTTTACTCATAATGCTCTTGACGTCTCCTAGGTCCCTAAATACTAGATTAAGAAGGCTAGATGTCCTTCCTATTGATTTATTAAATAGCTTTTTAGGATGTTTGGCCTTGATGCATATTTCACACTTGTCAAGTTTGGTTTGATCATAATCTGGAATTAAACTCATTTGTTTAAGTCTCTTAATCATGTTGTCATTTACATGTCCAAGTCTAGCATGCCATACATCTATAGATTCAACGATATAAGCAGAACATGAGCCAATTTTATTCACATCATTCAGAATATCAAGAACAAAGTGACCACCATTACGAAAGCCTTTCCTCACAAAATTTGAGTTCTTAGTGAGCATCAGTTTGTCAAGCGCAAACGTGAACTTAAAGCCAACTTTCTTTAATAAAGAACCTGAGACTAATTCCTATGTAAATTAGGAACATGCAGCACGTTTTTCAAACTCATATATTTTCCAGAGTTGAGTTTTAGATGGACCTTTCCTTTGTCGCGGATAGAAACTGAACTGGATTTGCCTTTGAACACATTCTCCCCATTAATGGCATTCTTATATTCTTCGAACAAGTCCTTACTAGTGCAGATGTGCCTCATGGCAACAATATCTACATACCACTCAACTGTGCTTCCAACCCTATTCACCATGGAGATCATGGCTACAAAGAGGTCTCCGTCCTTGGTGAGATTAGCCTGGGGCCTGTGTTCTATGTGCTTCCTAAGTCCGAATCCCTTCCTGTAGTTCCTCGAAGTGTGTCCATTCTTTCCATAATTCCAGCATATTTCTTTCATTCTCTTCTAACCTTCATCGGCATAGTTCATTGGCCTCTTTCCATGAGATTGGCTTTGCTTACAATTGGATCCCTCATCCCAGGCATTAGATCTACCCTTATTTAAAGGTTTCTTGAACTTGTCTTTCTTTCCTTCACTTCTCGATTCTACAATGTTAGCCTCCAAGGAGGAGTGTTCAGAGGACTTCCCCTTAGCTTGTTTAGGGTTTTAATATTCCAGATTAATATGGCATATCAGGTTTTATAGTGTCATATATTTTTTTCTTTTGCTTTAAAGATGCCTTCTAATTCTCTCATGAGAGTGGGCAATTTCTCAATGAGAAAATTGGCTTGAAAAGTCGCACAGAACTTTATATCCTCATTTAGTATATAAGTGCTTCTAAAATAGCGAAGACCATTACGAAAAAGAAAAAGAGAAATAGGAGGAATCGGGGAGATAGCGCTGCTGATGTTGAAAAGATCATGGAAGTGGAAAGAATAATACAAATGGGAAAAAGATTGGGCCTTGATTTTGAAGGATTCGATTGGCCTATGGTGAAAACCATGCTCGATAGAAGATGAAGATGGGATGATTTTGCTCTTTTGCCGTATTCCCGTTCCTTTTGTTTTTGAGAGTTGCTTAGCCTGTTTCTTTGTTTCTGGTTGGGCTTATTTTCGTTGTCTGGTTTTGTCATGTGTTGAGTCTTGTGTAGTGCCTATTGGTTTGGGCTTGTTGTTGTATTGTCTTGTTTCTTTGTTTTTTGTGCTGGATGTTTTGGTCCCTGTGTTTTTACGGTTGGACTCAGGCCTTACTTGGCTAATAGTCTGCTTGTTTCGCAACTTTATTGCTAATTATCAAAAAAAAAAGTGCAAAGGGTCTGGTATTCATGGATCTGGTCTAGAATGGATTTTCATTGACCATTATGAAAGCTAACCACCTACTACAAACATACTTCTTAGCTGCACTATCATCCGAGCCATACTTGTTTAACAGCACTTCCCATATTTCTTTATCGGTTTTCATGTTACTATAAATTTGGTATAGGGGCGCTGTCATGTAGTTGAGAAGCATTCCCCTACATGTTCAGTTATCCTTCTCCAAGTCCTTATTAGACCTCAATGGGGCTCTATCACTAAAGAGAGTGCAATGAACCTTGATCTGGCCTAGGAAATCTTATCAGCCCACATCCTGTAGTTCTTCCCATCCAAAAGTTCAATTTTAGACATATTAGGTATAATAAAGCCCGCTTGAACCATATTGTACTCATTATGTTAACCAACTTAGATTGTTGAAGAAAAGGGTAATGAGCAATCAAAATACAGCTTCAATAAAATAGAAGTATGCTTGAGGGTTACAAAAGATAAATAGAAACAACTCAAAATATAAACGATAGAAAGAAAATAATGAACCAAAAAATTTCCACGCTATGGAAAACTCCACTACCCTAAGTCGCTAATTGCCTTATGCCCGTACAATGGGGTCAATGGAACTCCAACCCCCAGGGTCAGCACTGCACCCACCTCAGCAGTGTACTCCAAGAAAAAAAAAATTGGCATACGCTTCAACTTGCTTAGTAATGTAGGAAAGAAAGGAAAAACTTTTAGAGAGAGAAAGAGAATGGAAAATTCTATGGTTTCTATAATTTTGTATATTAAACAGCACATCAAAGTGCGATATTTATAAGAGAGAAACCTACGTGTTCAAGGAAAATATCATGGCCTAAGAATCTGGCTTCAATAAGGAAACTTATGGATATAGGGTGCTAAGAATTCGGCTTCAGCTAAAGCAATAACGATTATGGAAAGAGGAGTTGACATAATCAAAGGTGTGTACTCGAGCTCAAGTCTTGAGCCCAGAGACCCGGAGTAGGGGCAGCCCTCGAGTTCGCACCCCCGAGGTCAACTAAAAAGACTACCCAAGCTCAAGGCAAAGGCCTTAAGCACTACCCAAAGACAAGAACTCACCTCAACTTCATTTACAGCAACTTATATAAATACAATGGTCGTAAAAATAAAAGTTCGAGCTAAAAAAATCCACCGTGCCGCGACAGAACGAGGGGCGCATGTTCACGCGACCCACCATGTACACTCTAGGCCCACAAGACTTTACCAAGTATAATGACAAGGTAGTATTTAAACAAGACTTCCCACCTCTAGTCTTCCTACGTGGAATTGAGATATTTTCATAAGTAGAATAAAATTGAAGCACTACCCCAGATTCCACCTCTGATACCAATTTGAAGTATAATACATGACAAACCACTGGCGCCTTGGATTCCTTCCATGGCCATCAAGTGCCCTTTACAATGTTGAGGTCCTAGAGTCTTAATGTTCTTAATTTTCCCTAATTCTCACTAAGGGTCACTAGTAAATATATAGGTAAATATATACGAGTAAATATGCTAACTAGTGCTAGGAAACTAATATACCAAATACAAAATTCAAGATACAAAATATACAAAATATAAAAGGATAAATTACATATTAGTACCCCGAGGTTTGATAGATTAATTTTTTAGTCCATAATCTTTCTAAATAATATTTAAGTCCAAAAATTTGCATGTATTTAAAAAAATAGTCCAATAGTTTGTAGGGGTTTAAAATAGGTCTTTTATCCAACTCTTCTTCATTAGAAGTGTCACAACATTACGATTTATCTATGGGATGAAGAGAATTGGAGAGGTTTCTAATAAATGACAGCATGTTTTACATCCTTTCACGTGTTATTGGACTATTTTATCAAATACATGCAAATTTTTAGAATAAAAAATTATTTAACTAAGTTTATGGACTAAAATATTAATACACCAAACCTCAAGGTACTAATATGTGATTTAGCCTAATGTACAAAATGTATGAAGTCACAATACTCCCCATCAAATTAGAAAATTTATAATGCCCAACTTAGAGAGAATAAGAAAAAAAGGAAGGAACTCTGAGCGTCTTAGGAAATGATCATCAAGTTTCTTAGTAGATTGAAAAACGGCCATGGAAATCTCTTTAGCCTATTACGATATGCTGAAGAAAGTATCTCTTTAGCCTATGAAGTCTTACCCATCCTCTAGAGATCAGGGTTTCAAGCATCACTCAACGCCGTGCTTGCCGAAGCCGGCTGTGCACTCTCATTGACAACCATGAATGCGCGCTTGTTGCAGCAATGACCCCTTAGGGGTGATGAACTCAAAGGTCCT
Source organism: Simmondsia chinensis (assembly GCA_018398585.1). Lineage (NCBI taxonomy): Eukaryota > Viridiplantae > Streptophyta > Magnoliopsida > Caryophyllales > Simmondsiaceae > Simmondsia > Simmondsia chinensis. The sequence goes on from JAGTTD010000007.1 coordinate 14,765,899, forward strand.
TCTGCCCATGATCAAGATACAAAAAGTCAAACAATAACAACAACAATCCCAGTGCCTCAAGGGCTCCTGCAAAAGCGAGGTCTGGGGGGGTTGATGTATGCAGCCTTCCCCCTTTAGGGTGTTAACCTGAAGAGAGGCTGTTTCCAAGGACCACCAACCTGAGAGACATGTTGTCATCGCATCATGGCAACCGGTGAGCAATAGGGCGTCAATGCATAAGAGTAAGCCATAGCATAAAGTGAATAATACAAAGTATAACGCCCTAGAGGAGACTGCAAGGTAGAACCATGCCCCTCAAAGCATCAAAATAACCAAGTAAACAGATAGTAAATAGTACGTAAATAGTAAATAGATAGGCAGATAGGTAGATAGGTGTACCCTAATAGGCCTATACGCCTAGGAACACAAGTATAGCAGAATAAGCAGTGGTGTGAGGCTGCTACAACTGCTACCCCTATGCTAGTCCTCCATCAAGCTCGATCTCTATCGAGCTCAATCTAAGGCCATCTCCTTCCGTGGGTTTAGGTTGGTGAGGTCCTGCCGTATCGACTGCAGTCATCCCTTCTTTGGCCTACTTCTTCCTCTCCTACCTAGCATTGTACGGAGCTGATCGCATCTCCTAACTGGAGAAGTGGTTGGTCTCCTCCTAATGTGCCTGAACCACTTCAAACATTGCTTCTTCATTTTATCATTTAGCAAGGCCATGCTCCACTATGCCTTTTACCACATCCCAGATGACGGCCCCTGGGAACACTAGTCACCAAGTTGTGGAACAGGCATACCGTAAAGTCATGGCACTAGATCGAGCTTACGAGTGGTCAGATGCTCCTACCCCGCCACATCGGATACACCTATCCTTGTCCTCCACAGAGCTTTGTCTAGAGCCATCTCTTCATTTAGGTAGAGATAGGTGAGATCCCGTCGAATTGTCTCCATCCAGCTCTTCTTTGGCCGTTCTCTCCCTCTCTTCCCATCTATTATGTGGAGTTGTTTACATCTCCTGACAGGGACAGTGGTGGGTCTCCTTCTAACATGCCCAAACCACCGCAATCGTTACTCCCTCAACTTATCTTCTATTGGGGCGACACCTAATTTACTTCTTATGACATCATTTCGGATCCTATGCGTCCTTGTGTGTCCGCACATCCACCTCAGCATCCTCATCTCCGCCACCCTCTTCTTTTGTGTTTGGTGACACTTTACAGGCCAGCACTCTACCCTGTAAGACATAGCTGGCCTCACTACAGTCTTATAGTATTTACCCTTTAATTTTAGCGGGAACTTCCTATCACACAATATCGCCGCGGCCATTCTCCATTTATGCCAACCCACTTTAATCCTGTTGTTGACATCTGCATCCACTTCGCCATCTTTCTGCACCATGGAACCCAAGTACATAAAGCATGCTCCCTGAGGTATGTGCTCTTATCCAATCCGTACGACTGCTGCGCTTGGCGTGGTAGAGGTGCTAAACTTAAGTTCCATATATTATGTCTTAGATCTACTGAGCTTTAGACCTTTCGATTCTAGGGCCAACCTCTAAATTTCTAGTTTTTCATTCACCTCCACTCTAGACTCTCCCACTAGAACTATATCGTCTGCAAAAAACATGCACCAAGGTACATCCCCTTAGATGTGCCTATTGAGCTCGTCCATCACCAAAATGAATAGAAAGGGACTCAAGGCTGATCCTCTACTATAATGGGAAAAGCGTCTGCCTCCCCTTCCGTAGTGTGCATACTAGTTTGAGCGTCTTCATACATGTCCTTGATGACTCGGAGGTGGGACTCATGGATGCCTTTCCTCTTCAGGACCCTTCATAGAACCTCTCTCGATACTCTATCATATGCCTTCTCCAAACCAATGAAAAACATATGAAGGTCCTTTTGTCTATCTCTGTAGTACTTTATGGACCTCCTCAGAAGATGGATGGCTTCTATCGTTGATCTACCTGGCATAAATCCAAATTGGTTCTCTGAGACTCCTGCTTGATGGCGAAGCCTTCCTTATATGACCCACTCCCAAAGCTTCAAAGTGTGGTTCATTAATTTGATTCCTCTATAGTTGGCACAACTCTGAATGTCGCCTTTATTCTTATAGACGGGGACTAGTGTGCTCTTCCGCCAATCATCAGGCATCTTTTTCCCCTAGAGAATTTGGTTGAATAATTTAATCAACCATCTGATACCCGCTTCTCCAGTACATTTTCATGCCTCAATGGGTATACCATCAGGGCCGACTGCTTTACCCCTGCCCATCTTCTTCAATGCTTCCCTAACTTCCTCAGGTCTAATTCTGGTGCAGTGGTCGAGGGACGTGCTTGTAGAACTTCTGGGGTTGTAACTATATCTCCCTTCTCATTGAATAGATCGTGGAAGTAGGATTTTCACCTAGCTTTGATTTGTTGCTCGTCTAGGAGCACTTGTCCGGCTGCCCCCTTTATGCACCTTACTTGGTCCAGGTCTCTAGTCCTCCTTTCTCTTGCCTTTGCAATTCTATAGAGGTCTGTAGCCCCCTCATCTGTATCTAGCCTTTTATAGAACTCCTCAAAGGCTTTGGATTGTGCGTTTCTTACTGCTATCCTTGCTTCCTTGTTAGCCTATTTATATTGTTGTCTCTTGTCTTCATCTCCACTTCGATCCCACTCCTTGAAGCAATCTCGTTTTTCCTTAATCTTCTCTTGGACCTCCCTACACCACCACCAGGTCTCTTTGTTGTTGGTGCCCCACCTTTTGATACGCCTAGGACTTCTCGTGCCACATCTCCGATCTTTTGGGCTACTTGGTTCCGCAGGTGGTTTAAATCTCCCTCACAGTCCTCTCCAAGCTCAGCCTTAACTCTTTCCTTAAAGACTTGAGAGTTTTCCCCCTTCAGCTCCCTCCATCTCGTGCGTGGCTGTGATGGTTTGATGGCTTTCTTGTTCCTTCTTTTGACCCTAACCTCAGCGCACACTGCCCTGTGTTGTTTTGAGAGGTCCTCCCCAGGGATAACCTTGCAATCCTTACAATCTTTTTGAATCCTCTTTCTTAGTAATATGTAGTCAATCTAGGTCGTTGCTCCACCACTCCGATAGGTGATGATGTGGTCCTCACACTTTTTGAAGAAGGTGTTGTCCACTGTTAACTCATAGGTGACGGCAAAGTCTAACAGAGCCTTGCCCTCATCATTTCTCCTTCCATAACCAAATCCTCCATGGTGGGATGCATAACCTTCTGTGTTCGTTTCCACGTGCCCATTAAAGTCACCTCCAATCACAACTTGTTCACTCTGGGGTATCCCTTGCATTGCTAGGTTTAAGTCCTCCCAAAAACTGGCCTTCTCCTGCTGTGTATGTCCTATCTGTGGAGCATATGCACTTATGATGTTCAACATTTCCACACCTAAAACTAACTTGATGCTAATAATCCAATCGCTAGTCCGAGTGACCCCTACTACTTCGTCCCTATGGGAGCTATCCACCATAATACCCACCCCATTTCTCCCCCTTACTTGGCCCGAATACCATAATTTGTAACCTAACACATCCCTTACTTTTGTGCCCACCCGCCTAGTCTCTTGGATGCACAGGATGTTGATCTTTCTCCTAATCATAATTTGGGCCACTTCAAAGCTTTTCCTGGTTAGCGTGCTAACATTTAATGTCCCAATTCGCAGTCTCCCCTCACCTCGTGAACTTTTCCATCCTGTTCCTACCCCATTTAGAGAAGGCCTCACGTTTTGAGCTCCATTGTTGGTAAAGTTCATAAACTACCTGTCCCTAGTCACGATTATTCAGGCATACAATTACCCGAGACAACGATATACCAGACCCAGCACAAGTAATTGGAACAATAATGAGGAGCACCGAATAAAGAAAAGGTTAGGGATTCGAACCTGGGGCCGACCGATTTTACTTATAGGGGCCATTCAGCTAGCTGCAGTTTGGTCTTGGGGAGGTGGCGAGCAGGGCTGCCTTGAGGTGGGGGAAGAGAGGAGATGGTAGCGATGGTAAGGAGTGTTTATTTTGCTGTGGGTGTTGCGGGTGTTCGGTTGTGGTGTGGGACGGGGTGTACGGAGAAGGGGTGGGGTGGAGTGTTTCGGTGGTGGGGTGGGGCGAGGTGTACGGAGGAGGGGGGGGGGTGGGGTGGGGTGGGGGGGGGGGGGGGGTGAGGTGGACTGTGCTACGGGTTTGGTGGGTGTTTGGTCGGTGGTGGGGGTGGGGTGGTGGGTCAGAGGAGGGGTTTTCGGTGGTGGGGTTGCCGGTGAAGGTGTCCGGTTGAGGGTGGGGTGAAGGTGGTGGAATCGTGGTGGTGGCCAATGGTGGCAAGGTAAAGGCTGGGGACGGGAGGAGAGAGGGGGGATGGGGGGTGTAGAGGGCAAGGGGGCTGGAGCGTGAGGTGGCGCGAGCTGGCCAGTGCTGTGGTCGCACCGTCTTGGTGCCGCAGGTTGTGGTGGTGGTCGGACGGTTGGTGAGGTGAACGACGGCAGGTGTGGAGCCCGGCTAGCTAGTCTTCGAGGCAATGGGAGGTGGCGTGCATCAATTAAAAAGGAGAAATTCAGTAGAGAGAGGAGAGTCAATAGAGAGAGGGGATGGGGGTGGCGTGATTTTCATAGAATAACATCTTGTATACGAAAACTCAATGAATATCAAGAGTGTACACCTTACTGTTGGGAAAAATATATGAATTTTGTTGAAAAGTAAACTCTAATGCCGACTATTGGGTTCACAGTTCTCAACTATGGTCACAACAATAGGCACCTATTAGAGCACTTAGAGTAGGAGGCTCTTCTCTCTACCTAAGCCCCCGGTCGAAGAGTCACGCTTCATGACACCTCACATGCGAGAGTTCCCGGGAATAGGTTTATCTCTATAAACCCTTTGCCCTAATACCGATTGTTGGGCTGAATTTCAAAAATTCTCCCTAAAGATTACGCAGCAGAACGAGTTTAGAATTCATAACTCTAAACCTAGGGTTGATTTAAAATTCCTAATTTTAAATCTACTTACTTAAATTCATAATTTAAATCAACATATCTAAATTCTTAATTTAGATCTATAGGCCTCTTACTCTAATACATTCATAACAATACATAAACTTAAATAGGTAAAATAATGACTATTGTAAATAAATAGAAAAGCGAAAACTAAAAGAAAAAGGAAAGAAAAACATGCCTAAATTTGCTCCAATAACAAAAAAACAAGAAAGATAATAATATTCTTCAAAATCGAGACCCCGAGACCTTCTACGCAATGACCTCGAACTGCTCAGAGGGTGGGCTCTGAAAATATTAAATTGGGTCTCCGAAACAATTTCAGACACCTTAAATAAAAAATTTCAACTCAATTGCCAAACCTCGTAATAAGCCCCTCTATTTATAGGAATATACCGGAGCGAAAAAAAACTAATTTTTCGATGTGGGAACAGCTTTGTTTAAATCAAAACGCAGCGTATAGCTTAAAAACACAGCGCGCTGGTTGACTGCTGCGCGTGCACACGAATTTACACGGTTATTTTATCGATTTTTCCTCTTTTTTTTTTTGGCTTTGTTTCCCACATGTAAAAATCCATCCTATGAATTTTAACCCTTTTTTTTTAATTATTTTATTTTATAATTTTTAAATTTTATTCATCTCATGAATAATGTTTGGCAAAATTAATTTTACCCATCTTATGGATAAATAATTCATCTCATGAATTCTTTAATATTTTTCCAATGGCAATAAATATAGAGGCTTGTGCAGGGACCTCAGGGACAATTTAAATCTATCTCCAAATGGGTTAAATTAAATCATCTCATGGTATTAATTTAATTACCATTTAATGACACTTAATTCCACTAAATAAATCTCACTGCACTCCAGACTTAAATTATTTATTCGATATCTCCCTAATATACTGTATTGATGACAACAACTCCTCCACTAGATGTCCATGACAAAGGATAAATATAACCACTACCATTATCCTTCTCACAGCTTCTCCATTAGTTACCGACTCGCCCTTCACTGAATAATTCATTTATACTTGAATATATTCACAGTATAAATTTCAAGTGTCAAACACTTAGAATACTTTGGCCAAAGTTTCCGAACTATTCAAATATTTGCGAATCAACTAAGGGGACATTTGTATCTCATAAGAGACTGTAGATTCCCTATTGAATACCTGATCCTTGTCACACTTCACGCCGCTACCCAATGTACGTGGGATTTCAGTCATTCGTTTTAGACCTTACTTATAGTACACCAAAGTAACTAACGCTTTATGCACAAGTCCAGAATACCCTCGGGATTTAGAGTCATCGTTCAAACAGTACAATGTGAATCACTCATCTCCAATAGTAGTCTAGAAATAAGTAACCCACATGGTCAAACTCAGTGTGTCAAACACACTAACCTAACACTTTTGGATCTCCATCCATATGACCAAGACAAGCCATCTAAAGTGTCACATTATAATCTTAACATACAAGTGGTCTAGACTTGTCTTCGACTATGAGTCTTTCAAACAACAATCCATATCATTTGTTCCAAGTCTATCTGTGGTTTAGTCTCATAAACCACTTTGAACAAATATGTAAATTGTAGTCTGAGGACTACACCCATCTCATGGATGTCTCCTAAAAAAAATTCACATGCAGTATAAATGCTCAAATATACAAATTTAACTAGGAAACGACTGGGACTTTAATTTTATTTATTAATTAAAATAATATATCCATAATAAATCTGAATTTTAGGACACTATTCCTAACAATCTCTCCCTTGTCCTAAATCTAATTTATGACAAAGTCCATACTCACCCCTTTAAGTTTGAACCAAAAATCTACTGAGCCTAACCCTTAGTGAGCATAATTATTCTATTGTGAAGTCAGCAATACAATACTGCTTGACATTCCCCTCACGAATGGCTCCCACTCCAAGGGTAAGGACATACTTAGACGTCGAACGTCTATCATATTAATCTAACTGGAAGTCTTAAATCATTATAACCAACTGGAACCGGCTCATCACCTTGAAAGATCAGCATAGGATCTCTAGTTCTTCTGAAGAACTAGAGAAAATATTTCACTATCACCTAGTCCATTGGTCCCAAATTTTCACTATCGCCTAGTCCATTGGACCCAAATTAGACTAACGCCTGCATACTATCCCATAGCCTGGCAGACATCAAGTCTCGTGCACAACATGGCATACCTGAGGCTCGCACTGCCAAAGCATATGGAATATTCCTCAATTGCTCCTCCTATTGAAGTGTCCTAAAACACTACTCAAAAGAGATAGGGCCTCCATGCTATACCTTGACAACGTATTGTCAATATAAGTGGCTAAGGAAAGACCCAACATCTTACTCTTATAACCTCGTAGAAGCTTAATCCTAAGAGTAGAGCTGGCTTCTCCTATGGCTTTCATATTGAGCTGTCATGACAACCAAGTCTTTACAACTAATGACACCCCTACATCATTCTCAATGAATAGTATATCATTGACATACAATACTAAAAAAGTCACTACTTTCTCTTAATGTCATTTGTACACGCATGGTTCGTTTAACCAATTGCTCAAAAACTATAAGACTTAACTGCTTTATGGTGGCTAAAAGGATCAGATTCAATGCCACGATCAACCACTAAGGCTCCCGCTATGAACCTGTCAGGTGTCCTGACAATCCTCCCACCACACCTAAGCTCTCGTGTGCCTGGAACATTCTCGTTCCTATTAGTAGGTGCATCTAATGCATCCACTATGTCTTAAGTTGTGTCTAGCTGTTTAGAATTAGTGTCATTTTCCTTTAATACTATTTTGTTTTCGTTTTTGTAGCTTACTTGCAAAACCCTTCTCTAAGTATTTTGCATTGTATTTACAAAAGACCTTTTAAATCAAAACTGTAGAAAAAACCGTCCTTGTTCCTTTTATTTGTAACACCATTCCGCTACAGTGTAACCGGAGCAGAAAGCTGAGATCTCGTCTCATTTTGCAGTTTGGAAATCCAAAAACTCACCCAAAAAATATTCACCACCTCAATCTAATCAAAGTGATTTAACTTGTTTACCTAATAGCTTTTAAAATTTAGCTTTGTACTATTTGAACTTTTCAAAAGAGTCTGACTAATATCTAATTAGGTAAACATATACATATCTTGAGTAATAATCACTAAACGTGATTAAATACTCATACCCACCTCTTGCCTGAACACGTATTGGTCCACATACATCTATGTGAACCAGCTCAAGCAAGCCACCAACCTTTTTGCCTTTACTCTTAAAGACAGAATTGGTCACCTTTCATTCTATGCAGAATTCGTAAACTAGTAATGACCTCAGGTCCAAAAACTCTATCAGTCCATCTTTCACCAGTCTTTGGATCCTGTTCGAATTAATGTGACCTAAACGTTGGTGCCATGTGTAGGCAATATCACATTCAGGATGTTTTCTTTTAGAACATTGAACAAGTTAACTTTTGTTAAATTCATTTAAACAATTACCATAGTTTTGATAAGGAAATAACATGAATAAACAACAATTTATTTCTCATCTTAAAATTTTCATTGTCAAAATCAACTGAATAACAATTATTCATAAAACGAGATACAGAAATCAAATTCCTGTGCAGAGTAGCTATAGATAAACAATTTTTTAAAACAAAACTCTATTACTAAAGTCTAAGCCAACATCTCCTACACTTAAGACCACTATTATTGTATTGTCCCTGACCATCAGGTACAACATCCATCGTGTAGCCTTTAGCCCAGCCTAAGCTCCTATAATATATTACAGATATGGTCAATTGAACCTAAGTCCACACACCAGGAACCTGGTGGACTCTCAACTGCGCATAACTCAACTAAGTGAGATATCAACATACCTTCACTAGATGGTTTAGCAGTCTTTGTGGGAAGAGTAGCTAGGTACTTAGTGTAGTTTCTTTTCCAGTGGCCTAGTTTTCTTGCAAAAGAAATACTTTTCTTTTGTTGACTTCCTTATGGACTTGGTTGCTATAATAACAACCTTGCCCTTTCCTTTCTTTCTAGTAGTTCCTTTGTGAGTAATAACCAAGTCTAACTTATTTTTCATTAGTTTAGTGAGCACTTTATGTATTTAAAAACAAGCAAAGTTCGCCAACCCTATCCATATAAAATATTGTAAATGCAAACATATGTGTAATTGTCTAACAAGAGTCATGTATAATGTAGTGATGTATATTCTTTCAATTTAGCATCCACAATAAGTCAGATATCCACCAAACTGCACTATCATGCATACAATGATGACCCAAACACACCACTCCTTACTCCCCGGCAACGGGGTCGCACGAAGCTAGTTCAGGTGAGAACTATTCTCAATTAACCTGTTTTCTTGTAACTCTTACTAAACATGATTAACTCACCACTTTACCTTTGTCTCTAACATGACACAACAAAGCTCCTCAGGGAGGCTAATGCATCACGCTAGTCAAGTGTAAACCATTACCTAAACCTCCATACAAATACACGAAATACTCCACGGCAGCGTGGTTGCAACACTTATTTGCACTTTGGTTTATCCTAAAGAAGTTTAACTCTGTAATCTGCAAACCGACATCCTCCACAGGGAGGTCTATCAATCTGCTATACTGCTAGACCGGTAATGGAGACCGTGAGGTTGCAACAATTGAAAACTCGCTCCCACTTGATTTTTATAACTAGTGGTTTTTAATTAACTTGCATTTAGAACCTGGATTATCTCATAATCCCCTTTAGAATCTCATTCCAAGATTAACCAAAATTAATTAATTTATTTATTTAAAATACTATCGTTTTATAGTATAGATTATCTCATAATCTTACATTAGAATCTCATTCTAAAATCCAATTAAGAAAATAAATAAATTATTTTTAATTAAAAAAATACCAATATTTAATTTTAATTATCACGTAATCTACTTTTCAAAATCTAATTCCAAAATTAAAATAAAAATAATTTTATTTAAAACGATAGCGATTTTGTGCTTAGACTATTCCATAGTCTATTTTTCATAATCTTATTCTAAAATTAAACAAGCTTAGACTATCCAATAGTCTAGTTTAGAATCTTATTCTAAAATTTAATTAACAAAATTTAACTTTTATTTTAAAATAAAGTTAACTGTTATGATCCGAGCTTGATGAAGTCTAGGGGGCCGTTGTAGCTGTTGCATTGGGCTGTTAGTGCTGTCATGTTGCTGTTAGCTGCGGTGCTGCTGCTGATATATTGGTACTGCTGCTATGTTGAAGGTTGCTTAGTTGATTGAGTTGTATTAGTTAGTTGATATTGTAACTAGAATAAGTCTTGATGTAATTAGTAGCTCAAGCTCAGTTAAGTCATGTAATAAGTGAAGTAGTTGCTAGTAGTTGGGTGGTCAAGCCGTTAGATTAGTTAAGTCAAGGTTGGCGGCTAGTTAGTTAGTTGATGGTTGAGTCGGTTAGTCCATGTGTCTAGGATCATTGTATCTCTAGATATTTTGGAGTTAGCCATCCTAAAGGATTAGTAGTGTAAATATGTAGAGCCTCTCTTGAAGAGCTCATAACTTTGATGAATGAAATTGATATCTTTGATATCTCTCTCTACTTCTCATCTCCCTATCACTTCTTATCTCTTCTTAACTCTAAATTCTCTCCTCATCTCATACTCTCACTATCCCAACCAAGGTTAAGTTCCAAGAGTAATCTTTGAAGCTTAACAATTGGTATCAGAGCCTTGATTTGGCTTCCAAATCAAGCTCTAAATCCGGAAAAAAAAAAAAAAAGAAAATCTGATTGATTGTGTTGCAATTAATCAACAAAAACAGTTTTGAAACTGATTTAGTTCAGTTTTACGTGATCAAGAATTCAATTCTAAATTCTGAACTTGGAGACTTTTGTGGACTGTCATATGCATTGTGAACTGCAAGGCCTGGGAGTTGCTTTTGGTTGGGATAAATCTGATTGAGTTACATTAAAGAAAGTTTAATTGATCAATATTTTTTGATTACATTCAACCTCAAAGCCGATTTGGATTGAATTCAGAAGAATTGATCAAGGATTAGCTGAAGTTGAGTGCTGAAGCATAGCATGACTTGCTGAAGTTGAGTGCTGAGCAAAATTGTTCTTGATCAAACATTCATTGATCGGTTGGAAAAGAAGTTGAAGTGAGCTATTGGATCAACATTACGCTTGATCATAATCAAAATATCAGAAACAAGCTGAATTAAGGTTAATTCAGACTCTACAACTCAGTAAGGAGGTTGAGATAACTGTTTTCTTTGAACTTCAAGTTACAATTCGATCAGAATCTATGGTTGTTGCTGATTTGTGATATAATTCGTGTTAATAAGCATGGAATTGGTGAGAATTCAGTTGATTCTTAAGAATTATATGTCTTGAAGTTGAGATTTGCTTAGACAAGGATCTGACATTGAGCTGAGGACCGAAAGTGTGAAATCTGATTTCGTTCTTGAAGATTGCTATGAGAATTGTGTTGAGGACTTGATTGCGGTCTAGAGTCGAGCCTAATTCAGAATTGTAAGTCTGTTACTCAAGAAGCATCTCAGTTAGGGTTTGGTTCGATTTCTCTCAATTCGAACTGCAGAAAGTTAGGGTTTGTACTCTGCGGCGTTCGTGGAGCAAAAAAGCAAACTGTGTGGTTAGTGTGCTTGAAATTGAGCTGAAGGACAATTCGAATTCTGGAATTTCAGTTCAAGCTAGGGTTGTGAAGTGTTGATTCTTTGCTGTGAATGTGCGATTCTCATCGTCAAAAGTAGGGTGACTCTGTTAAGGAGATTCTCAGATGTTTGTTGATGAAATGGCTGCTAGATTCGCTCAAGGATTTACACTCTCGGTAAAGGTCGCGAATACTCGTCATATCATCACCAAGGATGTCCTTAAAGAAATGTTTGATGCCTATGGTGACCTTAAAAGAGTTAATATTGTTTCAAAATCGAACTTCGAGGTTGAAGCAAAAGTGACTTATACTTCAAGCTTGCAAGCTGAAAGAGCACGTAGGGTATTACTAGAAGACAAGGTCTATGACCATTGCCGTGTGTTGGATATCCAACATTTCAATCCTTGTAAGGATGTTAGGCAAGAAATGAAGATGCCGGCTCTCATGGGAACAATTAGGAGTACGAAAGGCTCAAATAAAAGCGATGAGAGTGTGATGCACAACTGGAATAAGATTGATCGTACTTGGGCTAACGATTCCAACATCACTTGGAAACAAGTGAAACATGAAGAAAAGGAGATGATGCAAGATCAATCTTCAACAAAGGTTGTGGCACTAGGAAATGAGCTGATATTGAATGAAGAAGCAGTAGTGATGAGTGATGCTGGCTCAGATTTGGAAGAGATACAACAGCAACTTGATCTGGAAGTTCAAAGTGTGTTTGAAGAAGTAGTGGTGGATGATGCAGCTGTAAATCAAGAAGTGAACATCACATCATGCTTTGAGATTCAAAATAATCTTGATATGGGTGGAATTCAGAAGTTGTGGCAGCCCAATTCTTCAAGGGAAGCACCATTTCAGGGTAAAAGTGAATCATTGCAATTGTTAGAGACATTGAATGTTGCAGCAAGAAAATCGCAAGTGTGAGTAGAGATCTTAAGCGTTCGAAAGTTGAGATTTAAGAAGTGTTTCTCAAGTAAAAGAGTGAGATCAATGGAAAGACTCGGAGCTTCTTCGTGGATCAAGAGAATGCTTGAGAAAACAAGGAGCAAAGTGATTCCTAGTAGTAGTGATTCACAAGAAGTGCAAATTGAGGTTTCAGCCAACAAACATGAGTATGGTACTGCAGAACTGAAATGTATTGCTGAAAAATTAGATGATATTACTGTAATATCAGTGAATACATCATCAAATTTGTTAAGTATTACTCCATGGCAAGCTGGTATGCAGAATCGAAACATCTTCATTGCTGAACAATCAGATTCTGTTGGGAAATCAATTGGTGCTACTGTGGTATTATCTGATGCAGAACAAGGTGTGCTTTTGTGTGGAGAGAAGGTTTATCTAAGTGCAAGTACTTGTGACAAGCTTCCTTTTAATCCGGGAAAGGATGAATTACAAGTGATTGGAGAAGCCAAGCATCTGGTGCTGCTGTTGGATGATGAAAAACTCAGTGCCAGTGCAAGCATTGGTGGAAAAAGGGATAATACATGTTGCAAGCTGCATAATTCTTGTGACATTGAAGTTTCAATTGTTCCAGAATTGGTGTTGCCTCGGTTCTTACAAAAACATTTCCTTGAAGGGATGGTAATTGTTGTTAGTTGGTTGATGAATTGTGGATGGTTTGAAGGGGTGTTGGGCCTCTGGTATGACCTCACAGCTGGTGTACAAAGCCAAGTAAAGACAAAGGTGATAGCACTTGAAAATTGGAACAAACAGCCACTGAAGGTTGCTTATCAGATACTGAATCTGAATGTGTTTGGGGTGATCTGTTGTAGTCGTTCCGAATGTAAAAATTATATGCACAAGCTTCAATATCTTCTCAATGTTTGGATGGAAAAATCAATGCAACATCAAGGATAACTCCAGCTGAAATTAGAGTCAATATCAACAAGGAAGTTTGGAACAAATCAACTCTGAGTTTGAAGAAGTTTACAGCTGTTCGGGAGTTCTTTTGGTGTCTCCACTTGTTATATTTGTTACTCATGTTTGAGATGGTTGACAAGAAAGCAAAGCTTGATCATTTGAGGCAAGTTTGGTGGATGGATAAGCTTGGGATCCAAGAAAGTCTTGAGAATGGGCTGGAAGTTGTGAGTTGCAGAATGAATTCTGTCATTGGGATTGCTTTGGGAACTCAAGTGAAGACCTTGTGTCCTTGGAATTCAATTGTGACTCATGAGTTCTTAACGTGGTGGAGCATAGGACCAGATTTTCAAGCCATAGTCACAAGTGCTGAATTGATCAAGATGGGACAGCAAGAATTCGAGGAAGCTACTGAAAAGGCTTGGATAATTACAACTCCTTCACTATCATCAGAAAATGTGTTGCTCAAATGGAGTGTGATTGGTGCTATTATGATTTTGGGAAGATGTCATAACTTGTTAACATCAAGAAGCTTCCATAGGGACAGAAATCGAGCTGAAATCTATTATATCCACAACTATGTGGTGTGTTGGTGTAACACTGCTGCAATTTTGAGCTCTGCAGCACAACATGTGGATTTGGAAGGCAATTAAGAGTTTGTTGAGCTTGGTCTGAGCCAAGATGAAAGGGTTGCAGCTGCATTCTTATGGGAATTCAATGTGTTTTGTTACCATGACCCAGAAATGGGGCTGTTTGAGCTGCAATTGGGAATGTCTACAAGCTGATTTTGATCCTTGGTTCTCTTGGTTTGAGTTTAGAAGGCCTCCTGAGGTGTTCAAGGACTTTATATGCAGTCTTATGGGTTTTAAAACATTCAAAATCTGTTGTGCAGCATTCTACAAGCAGGAATTCAGAAGCATTGATGCGTTTTATGATTCTCTGCAGCAAGATAGAATTTTGAGCTATATTAGCTGCAACAAGTTGTGCCATGGGCTGGTTGTTGGGGTTTGGCTGGTTTGGTTTGATCAGTGTAGACCACCAGAACGGGTACCACACATCCACACAAAGACCTTGTGCAGAACAAGCATCGTACTAAGGTGTTCTGCTGCATTTCATATGGAGTTGTTCAGATTCGGTGTTGATTCAGTGCAAGAAGTTCATCAATTCAGCTATCTTTTCATGAGCAATAAGTGATCTTCATTGTTACAACTCTGTTCCATTCTTGAGGACAAGAATGTTTTCAAGGGGAAGGGAATGTTATGATTCAAGCTTGATGAAGTCTAGGGGGCTGTTGTAGCTGCTACATTGGGCTGTTAGTGCTGTCATGTTGATGTTAGCTGCGGTGCTGCTGCTGATATATTGGTACTGCTGCTATGTTGAAGGTTGCTTAGTTGATTGAGTTGTATTAGTTAGTTGATATTGTAACTAAAATAAGTCTTGATGTAATTAGTAGCTTAAGCTCGGTTAAGTCATGTAATAAGTGAAGTAGTTGCTAGTAGTTGGGTGGTCAAGCCGTTAGATTAGTTAAGTCAAGGTTGGCGGCTAGTTAGTTAGTTGATGGTTGAGTCGGTTAGTCCATATGTCTAGGATCATTGTATCTCTAGATATTTTGGAGTTAGCCATCCTAAAGGATTAGTAGTATAAATATGTAGAGCCTCTCTTGAAAAGCTCATAACTTTGATGAATGAAATTGATATCTTTGATATCTCTCTCTACTTCTCATCTTCCTATCACTTCTTATCTCTTCTTAACTCCAAATTCTCTCCTCATGTCATACTCTCACTATCTCAACCAAGGTTAAGTTCCAAGAGTAATCTTTGAAGCTTAACATTAACTTAGACTATCTTATAGTCTACTTCAAAATCTTATTCTAAAATAATTTCAAATAACTTTTACTTAAAATAATACTGATTTACAACTTAAATTATCTCATAATTTAATTTAGAATCTCATTCTAAAAAGAAAATTGATTAATAAAATAATTAATTTATAATTATTACGTAAATCAGTACTGACGCCAACATGTGTCAAAATTAAACAAAAAACTTTTTATTTTTAATATTTGACGACAGCGTCTGCTGACTCAAAAAAAAATTTTAATTAAAATATTTAATTTTAAAAAAAATTTGATTTAATCTCATTAAATCAATTTTATCCAATTTGGTATAAGATAATTAAGTCTAATGTCATTAGATCAACTTTGTCCATTATTAAAAAAAATATATTTGAATCTAATCCTATAAGATCAATTTTGTCCGATTTCGTAAATCATGACTGAGAATATACAATCTCATTATACGAACAACATAATCGCAAATTTATAGGTTGTTTTGAATTAACGATTAATTCATTAATGATTTAAACAATTTAAATTGTCACCATAAACAATCTTGTTAACTATTAACTCTTTTAACCGATTTAAACAATTTAAATCGATACTTTAAAATAATCTAATTAACAATTAATTACTTTAATGATTCAAACAATTTAAATCACAAATACAAACAATAATATGAATTAATCACTAATTCATTATCAATTTAAACAATTTAAATCGATACGTCAAATTAAACTAATTTTTCTTCTTAATAAAATATCTATTTTATTAAATCACAAATCTATTTATTCGATCTTATTATACCTAGTCATGTATATTATGAATGTAATCAGAGGCTAGCTCTGATACCAATTGTTGGGAAAAACATATGAATTTTGTTAAAAAATAAACTCTGATGCCGACTATCAGGTTCACAATTCTCAACTATGGTCACAACAATAGGCACCTATTAGAGCACTTAGAGTAGGAGACTCTTCTCTCTACCTAAGCCCCTGGTCGAAGAGTCACGCTTCATGACACCTCACGTGCGAGAGTTCCTGGGAATAGGTTTATCTCTACAAACCCTTTCCCCTAATGCCGATTGGTGGGATGAATTTCAAAAATTCTCCCTAAAGATTACGCAGCGGAACTGGTTTAGAATTCATAGCTCTAAACCTAGGGTTGATTTAAAATTCCTAATTTTAAATCTGCTTACCTAAATTCATAATTTAAATCAACAGATCCAAATTCTTAATTTAGATCTATAGGCCTTTTTACTCTAATACATTCATAACAATACATAAACTTAAACATGTATAATAACGACTACTCTAAATAAATAGAAAAGCGAAAACTAAAAGAAAAAGAAAAGAAAAACATACCTGGATTTGCTCCAATAAAAGAAAAACCAGAAAGATAATAATATTCTTCAAAATCGAGACCCCGAGACCTTCTACGCAATGACCTCGAACTGCCCGGAGGGTGGGCTCCGAAAAATATTAAATTGGGTCTCCGAAACAATTTCAGAAACCCTAAATAAAAAATTTCAACACAATTGCCAAACCTCGTGATAAGCCCCTCTATTTATAGGAATATACCGGAGCGGAAAAAAACTGATTTTTCAACGTGGGAACAGCTTTGTTTAAATCAAAACGCAGTGTTTCATAAACTGTGCATGCGTTTTTAACCCTGTCACCGCGTGCCACGTGGCACGCGGTGATTGGTCAATGCCTGATGGCACGGAGCGCCATCCGTTGGCCTAGCGTGTGACACGTGTCGCGCGTTGGTTGGCTGCAGCGCGCGCACACGGATTTACACGGTTATTTTAGCGATTTTTCCTCTTTTTTTTTGCTTTGTTTCCCACGTGAAAAAATTCATCCTATGAATTTTAACCTTTTTTTTATATTATTTTATTTTATACTTTTCAAATTTTATTCATCTCATGAATAATGTTTGGTAAAAATTAATTTTACCCATCTTATGGATAAATAATTCATCTCATGAATTCTTTAATATTTTTTCAATGGCAATAAATACAGAGACTTGCGCAGGGACCTCAGGGACAATTTAAATCTTGCTCCAAATGGGTTAAAGTAAATCATCTCATAATATTAATTTAATTACCATTTAATGACACTTAATTCCACTAAATATATCTCACTACACTCCAGACTAAATTATTTATTCAATATCTCCCTAATATATTTTATTGATGACAACAACCCCTCCACTAGATGTCCATCACAAAGAATAAATATAACCACTACCATTATCCTTCTCACAGCTTCTCCATTAGTTACCGACTCGCCCTTCACTGAATAATTCATTTATACTTGAACATATTCACAGTATAAATTCCTAGTGTCAAACACTTAGAACACTTTGGCCAAAGTTTCCGAACTATTTTAATATTTGCGAATCAACTAAGGGGACATCTGTATCTCATAAGAGACTGTAGATTCCCTATTGAATACCTGATCCTTGTCGCAATTCACGCCGCTACCTAGTGTACGTAGGATTTCAGTCATTCGTTTTGGACCTTACTTATAGTACACCAAAGTAACTAACGCTCCATGCACAAGTCCAGAATACCCTCAAGATTTAGAGTCGTCGTTCAAACAGTACAACGTGAATCACTCATCTCCGATAGTAGTCCAGAAATAAGTAACCCATATGGTCCAACTCAGTGTGTCAAACACACTAACCTAACACTTTTGGATCTCCATCCACATGACCAAGACAAGCCATCTAAAGTGTCACGTTATAGTCTTAACATACAAGTGGTCCAGACCTGTCTTCGACTACGAGTCTTTCAAACAACAATCCATATCATTTGTTCCAAGTCTATCTGTGGTTTAGTCTCATAAACCACTTAGAACAAACATGTAAATATTAGTCTGAGGACTACACCCATCTCATGGATGTCTCCCAAAAGAAAATCACATGCAGTATAAATGCTCAAATACACAAATTTAACTAGGAAACGACTTGGACTTCAATTTTATTTATTTATTAAAATAATATATCTAGAATAAATCTGAATTTTATGACACTATTCCTAACACTTACACCCTTTCTTTCCATATTTATAACCAATAAAAATATATCAACTACCTCAAGTTCCAAGTTTTGTTTTGAATGCTCCTTTACATGAGCATAATCAAAAACTCATAGATAATCATAAATAGGTAATTTACCAAAAAGTACCTAGTAATAGCCCTCATTGGATAAGACGGAGCTTGGTGTCAGGTTAATTAGATAAGCGGCTATCAGAGCACAATCACCACAAAACCTGACAGGGAGACCAGCTTTGAACCTCAAGGCGCGTCTGAACTCAAGTAAATGCTGGTACCTCCTCTCCCGTACACTATGTTTGTCATGGTGTGTCATTACATGTAGCCTAAAACTAAATTCATTGCTTTGTGTGACATTCCAACCTTGGTTCTCACTTAAACTTCTATTTCTTATCACTCCGAACATATTTAATCTGCATCTCAAAGCATGTGTTCATTTTATTACAAAAACCCACAAGCAACTAGTGGGCCTATGATTTCTCCCTCATCAAAAAATGTCAAATATCCAATATATTACAAATAAATAATGTGCAACCGTCACAGAATTAGTTCGATAAAGTCTCCAAATACCACAAAATATTAACAGAAAACATGTTTCAGGCATGTTAACATAATTCAAAAATGGCAGACTGGTGCGTTTAGCCTGATGACAAGAGTCAAAACATTTTCCAAATGGCTTGGAAAAATACAAAGGCCAAGAAGATGCAACATGTCCCCATTGTCTCTGCCACAAGACTGCTTCTTTGGTGGAATCACTCGTGAGTGCAACATGGGCCCTCGATTGGGGTTCAAATTAGTACAGTCTGTCCCATTGCCAACCGCAATAATTTACTTCCTCAAGTTGTAGGTCATGTATCACACACAAGTTAGGGAAATTCATTAGTGCATAGTTTCTATCTCAAGTTAATTTGCTCAGTCTAACACGTCGCCACCGGATCCCATTAGAACTCCGAAGTTAAGAGTGCTTGAGCGAGAGTAGTACCAGGATGGGTGACCTCTTGGGAAGTCCTCACCCTCAGGTTGGGGGTACTGGGAAACAGCCTCTCTTCAGGTTAACACCCTGAAGGGGGAAGGCTGCGTACATCCGCCCCCCACCCCCCCCCCCGACCCTGCGTAAGCGGGAGCCCTTGAGGCACTGGGTATGTTCCTCCTACTCGTGAGTGCAACATGGGCCCTCGATTGGGGTTCAAATTAGTACATCTGTCCCATTGCCAACCGCAACAATTTACTTCCTCAAGTTGTAGGTCATGTATCACACACAAGTTAGGGAAATTCATTAGTGCATAGTTTCTATCTCAAGTTAATTTGCTCACTGACATCAAATTGCCGCAAAAGCCCAGCACTCTTAGCACACTAACACGAGATAAATTGGTAGAAAGAAAAACACTCTCAACATATTAAACTGAGTGACTCGTCCCTTTTGACAATCTAATAGGTTTAACGGCAACATCAGAGGAAACACTTTTATAGGGTGTCTAGAGCCCGTATTATGATCTCAAGCTTCATTACCAATGAACCAGGTATTGTGAGAAATGGAAACTTGATCTATCAATTCCCAGTGAGAGAACTAGAATCAGGCTTGGGCAGCAAAAACCAGTTGGCATTGCATGAATGATAAACTAGCAATTGGACTATCCAGGGCTGTCCTTCGGTCCTGACATCAACGATAGCAACAATCCCCCCCTGTTTCCGTTTAGATATTGGTCCTCATTGTTTCGAATTCGAAGGAACCCACCAACTCATAACATTTATTCAAGATATGACCTTTCCGCTTACAATGAGAATAAGAAAGCTCATAGATCTATTTTCCTGAATGATCGGCTGAACCAGTTCAACACCAAGGTTCACTACTCGTGTAATTCTTTGTAATCCTTAAAACACTTTTTAGGATAAATCTTTATTTAGCCAAAAAAAACATTTATTAAGATCAGGATATCTAGTATCTGATATTAATATCCAATTATAAAGCTTTGATTTCATCCCCTTGAAATTTGATATGATCTAAAATGGAAAATACACTTAAATTAAGTGAAAATTGTAAAATACTAAAATTAAAAGGATAGTGGGTGTTTACACCCCCAACTCAAGGGATAAAAGGACACGTTCCTCAATATGTAGGGCCATTAAAGACCTAGAAGTTTTGAGAAGTGGAAACAACGTGGTACAAATTATAGCCGCTTGAGGTGGCTAATTGGACTTACATGCTTGAGCTTGAAGGGATTATCAGAAGCACTGTGGGAATGGTAACTATCAAAGCTAGATACGGTTATTTGAAGCTTGTATCATAAATGTAGACTTTTAGAACATTCAAGTGCATATGGACAAACGAGGGAAATATTATTTCAACCTCAAGCAAATGCGTCAAAGCACTTTCAGCACCAATCCAGTGTTATGGAGGCATGTAGGCTAAACAAGGGATAGACTGCCATTCAAGGATGCAATAGTTAAAAACTTAGTCTATAAATAAAGGACTCTTATTATTGTGCAAAGGGTCCAACACAAATTACACAAATTTCTACAGTTTCTCCTCTTCACTAGCAGTAGATGTAATTGTACCTATTGTCTTGCTTTTAATAAAACACGGCGTCCAGTTATAGTGTACGAAAGGTATCCCTTGCTGCCATAGTCTATGTCCCCAACCCCTTCGCCAAGTTAAGTTTAGGGCCATTAATCTAAGGCTTTAACGGCGAAGCCTAGAGCTTGATTTACATTAGTCTTTGGTTGGTAACACAATTTAATGCGCCAGGTGAATTTAGGTTTGAATCATCATTTCTGGGCTTTAACGACAATGGCTTTACACTTGACTATGTCAGTCCTAATCCATGACCCGAATACGATTTGCTCCATCTAAAACTTATCAAGTTTAAACTGATTCAAGTTATTTTGAGCCAAGGGTGCCAGCCTTAAAAAATTAATTAACTTGGCTAGAGATAGGCTAATTAGCTCTTAAAGTTGTCTCCATCCTAGTTCCTTACTCTTAAGTGTACAAGGTAAGGTGTCTATGGGCCTTACTCCAACACCCCAACCACCACTTCAGTTGGATCCATATCCAATTTACTTTCTTGTATCAGACTAAATTAATACCAAAATAATATAGTTAAAATTAATTGAAGCAAAATTGGAATCAACATTTATATTTCAGATCGAAGTCAAATTCAATTAAAGCATTAACCCTTGTCTCGAGATGATTGATTGAGGTGAAACACGCATAGTTCGGAATTTAGACTTACTCCCAAGTCGAAGTAAGTCCCTTTGTGCATGTTTGTTTGATTATTTTGTTAGAACGACCACACACTAAACTCCAAAAGAGGAAACGTAGTTCAGTGACCATAATGGGAGGCTCTAACAACCCCGATCCATATATACAGTGGATGGTATGAATATAACTTTTGATCATTCTCAAATGGTCAGAACTAGAAGAGCTACTGCTCTTGGTGTCGAGGCGCCCGAGGACATGGACATAACCGGGCCACAACTCGAGCATCCTTTAAAACAAAGTGTTATCACGAGAGAGGGTGAGACTAGTCACATCCGCGGTTTTGAGAGAGGAGTTGACGAAAACATTCCCAAAGATGAATGCATCAATCTTGATGGCTATTATCAAAAGAGTTTTATTGCCATGCTCAAGAGAAGGATGTGAATTGCCAAAGAAGGACCAAAGCTGTCTTTATGAGACCTCTCTAAGAGGTAGCGTGCCAAAACTAATCATACTCTAGCTAGCTAGCATAAAACACGATCACTTTAAGAGACATCATTAACGACGTTGGGACCTTTATGAATGAGAGCGGGCACGGAGAAACTGACACCCTCAAGACCCAACGAGGTTATGGGATCAGTGGGCAAGGTCAGGTTTCCTTTGTTGTAAACCTGCACCATGTTCCAAGGACCGAACTACCGTATGAGACTGCGGGGCAGGTGAATGTTACCCGTCCTTAGAACTTTACAATGGACAGACCACTTTAGGGCTTTTCAATGCCCGTCAAGCTTGGGAATGCCTCAAGGCATCCCTCAAGTTCAAACCTCTATAGGATCCTACATGGTGCCAACCTATGATAGGAGGAACTTAAGTGTAAACCATATCCCTATAGGAGCACAAGCCTACCAAGCAAACCATTTAGATCAAGGAGGGCATAATCCTACTTATGCGGGTCAAGCCCCATTTCCTAACCCACTGGTCATGGGACCCAAAAGGTGTCCTGCATGCCCTATAAGGAATGCTTTACCCTTTGGAGGATAATGGACAATACCCAACCAAGCAAAGAACATTCCCTTCCAAGATTAGCTCACCACCCTCATTAAACAAATGTATGGGTTAGGTCTATAAAGGGTTAACAAACCTATCTATAGCAAACCATATCCTAATTACGTGGATCAGGACTATGCTTTTCCGCATGGGTAAAAGATATCCGAGTTCCCTATTTTCTCTAGAGAATGGAGCATGTCAACACTGTAGCACTTGGAGAAATTCAATTGCCAATGTATAGAGGCAGCTGATAACCTTTATTTAAATTAAGGATTTTTCCCAATTCATTGACCAGAACCGCTGTTCAGTAGTATATCAACCTCCCACGTAATTAATTTTATTCTTGGGATGACATGGATAGACAGTTTCAGTCTTCGTTCCCAAGAATGGAATTCAGTACTTCCATGTCTGACTTGCCTCATTTTAGAAAAAAGCTAGGAGAGTTAGTAAAAGACTATATTAATTGGTTCAAAAGAGCTTAGTTAAGATGCACATTAGCACTACCTAAAGTCGAGTATGCCAAGATATCAAATTTAGGAAGAAGTTTGAGGGTTCGAACTTCACTAGGCTGCTGTAGTGAGCAGAATGTACTACCAGGCATGAGGCGGTCTTAAAAGAGGAAAGCCTCAAGAAGAATAGCATATATGGGACCACGTACATGAAGCCGTAGAAGAGGACGAAGTACCTCCCCATGAGATAGACATCACTGAGATGTTGAAGGCCCTCTTGTGGTCTATAAATTTTTAGTAAAAAGGATGTCAAGGCCAAAAAGTCAAACTAATCAGAAGAGTTCAGGAAATACTCGTTTGATTTGCCAAGAGCCGACATAATATTCGATTGGCTTCAAGTAAACAATAAACTCAAAATAAAAGGGAAATATAAAAAACATGACCTCGGCACCTTAAAGGGAAAAGTTTATTGTAAATGGCATGACCCATCTACTCATTTAACCAAGAATTGCTTTATCTTCAGAAATGCGGTTTAGGATGCCATCGAGACTGGGAAACTATTTTTTTCCTAATGGAGACCAGATGGGTATTGATAAAAACGCATTCTCAAGTCCTTTACAAATTAATAGGGTTGAGGTTGTTAAGCTGCAAATTGTAATCATGTCCTTACTAATGATGGCTCTTTTTTGCAAGATGAGTTGAGACAAGGCATAGCTGAATATAGCTAACAATATGTTTGAAAGGCTGATGCAGGAGGGAACACTGCGGTTCCCTAATATCACAGTGGAATTTGGGAATAAGCTACGGAATTAGCATTGTCCTCAATCTCATCTGATTTTCTGGCTCAATTACAACAAGATTGGCTGAGTGAACCCCATGTCCAAAAACTGGTCCAAGAAATTTAGAACGACCCCACTTCATACTTCATTACTTGTGGCAAAATCAACAATAAAGGAGCAAGGGCATATTGATGATCAATCATAATGGTCAACTGAAGAACGAGATTTTAAAATAGATGCATACTTCTCCAATGGGTGGACACTCAGGTCTTACCACCAGCAGAAGATAATTGCACAACTCTTCCATTGGAAGGGTCTCAAATGTGACACTGAAAATTTTATCAGGAATTGTGTCATATGCAAATTTTTTAAGGCTAAGACTATAGCATATCATGGACTTTTACAACCTCTTCAAATACTTGACAACATATGGAGTATCATCTCCATGAACTTTATTCATGGTTGCCAAAATAGGTTCATACTCACTGTGCAATTCTATTTCTTTACGCTATCCATCAAAATTTTGTACCCAACGATGTCATATGTGTTTCGGGTCACATCGAGTTAGGGCTATCAATATTTTTTATCAATATATATATTGTATTATCAATATAGGCATTCAATTATCTCTTATGAAGTTTTGTTGTAGTCATGACAAGTATTAAACTCAGGTTTCAGGTCAAGTTGGGTTCAAATTCAGGCTATCTTGGGTAAAGTTAGTTCAACGGGACAGGTCGAGTTGGGAAATGCCGGATCATTTTCAGATCAAGCAAAAACATATTGCATTGGCTCCACGTTTGATAATTTCAACTCCTAATTCAATTATTTAAGTCAGACTTTCGTTACAGGTTAAGACTGCATTTGTTTAGGGGGAAATGTAAATTAAAGAAATTACAGATTATAAAAATGTTAGTCATGTTCTGACAAAAATTACATATATATTAGCAAAATAATACATCATGCTAAGAAATCACCGCATTGTAATACATATATTAATACATACATACATACATACACACATACATACAATACATATACATACCTACGTACATACATGCATGTATCCATGCATATCCTTGCATTCATGCATGCATACATCCATTCATACATTCATGCGTGCATCCATCCATATGTACATACATATAGGCACCCATGCATACATACATACATGCATACATCCCATGCATACATACATGCATGCATGCATACATACATCCATCCATACATAGATCCATGCATACATATACATACATACATCCATGCATACATATATAGACATCCATGCATGCACATATATAATTCCACGCATGCATGCATATATCCATACATCCATGCATGCATGCACACATTTATTTATAACATTCTTAAATTATTTATATTTTAGTACCTGACCTTTTTGATAATTATAAAAAGGATCTTGACCTTTTGAATTATTAAATAGAACCCTAATTTTTATCATATTAATAAAAAGGACCAGCTCCAACAACCTGAATCCTCGAAAAATAGAAAGACGAAATTACTCTTAAGCAAAACGATGTTGTTTTGGGTCTGATTCTTCACACTTACTAAAATACAGCATTTATTATTGGTGCATTTAAATAAAAAAATAAAAATCTTGATTTATAATTAAAGAAACTCAATGTGTCTTAGCACTCCTTGAACTAGATTTCCCTTGCATAGTTCCTCAATGTTTGTCCTCTATAACCAATAGTATATAAAAAAAGTTAAATAAGAAAATTAAAGATAATACTCTAAAATTAAACAAATAGTAGTCAATCATAACACTACAAAATTAAAAATAAATTTAAAATGTCACACTGTTAAATTGCACTTTAAAAAATAAACTGAAGAATATTATTATATAAAGTAAAATTAAACAAAAAAGAGTGAAAAAATGACATTCAAAAAAAATATTTTAAACCTATCACAGTAAACTAAGCTCAGAAATGACACTAAAAAATAGTTTGAAAAAGCTCAAGATAGCCTTTAAATTTAAATATGCATTTGAATTAAAAAAAAAAAAAAAAGGTAAACCAGTTGAGCTTTCAAAGAAAAAAAAAAAGGTCAATATTAATAGTAGAATGAAGAAGATAAATTTGAATTTAAAAAAAAATAATACCCGGAGGGTTGCTCGCGGGCTTTACCGATGGGGGCGGGGTAGGGTGGGGGGCGGGGTGCGGGGTTTGAGGATATGTATAACTTTTTTTTTTTTTTTTTTTTTTTTTTGTTAACATGGCTATTATACTGTAACACATTTTAAAATAGTCTTGCCACGTCAGCGTCAATGAAGGAAAATGATGGTCATCGGAGAGGATACTTTTTATTAATATAATAAAACTTAGGGTTCTTTTTATAATTGAAAAGGTCAAGATCCTTTTTATAATTACCAAAAAAGTAAGGTACTAAAATGTAAAAAAACCTTTAGAGTACTAAGGTAATAAAATTTAAAACAATTAATCTAAAAGTAACCCAATTATATTTCAATATATCAAAAAATAACCCGACTCTTTTTTTAACAAAGAAATAACCCAACCCTAACTTTTCTACAACAAAATAACCCAACTCTAACTTTCCTATCAAAAAATAATCAAACTCTAAAATTAATCTAAAAATAATTCAATTCTAAAAATTTGATTTAAAAATATTGAATTATGATGCTCCGACAGTATAGTTTTCTTCTAAAAATTTTTGATTTGGCTTGTTCTCTTTAGGCGGTCTCATTTAGTAAATGAGCTGAGCATGCACAGATATGCGGCCTGGTTAGATAAATGATACAAATATCGGGCTGGTCTCATTTAGTTAACAAGCCAAGCCGAACTGAGCTGATCAAGCTATGCTTCGACTCGGATCATTTGCAGCCCTAGTTCTCTGGTTGTATTCCTTGGTTGTTTTGCTTTGTCTTTGCCCTGGGATGTTGCTTTTTTGTAAAGTTGTACTCAATTATCGAAAAAATATATTTTTAGTTTAATTAGGTGAGAAAATAAATCAAGCCAAACTAAAAATACATAGAAAAAAATATATCATCGGAGCGTCATATCACACACCATGCTCAGCCATCAATTCAGTAATTTTTTAAATTAATTTTAAAGTTTGTTATTTTTTAGTACAAAAGTTAGAGTTAGGTTATTTTTTGATAGAAAAATTAGAATTGGAATATTTTTTTGTTAGAAAATAGAGTTGGATTATTTTTTGGTTAAAAAATAGAGTTAAATTATTTTTGGGTATATTGACATATAATTAGATTATTTTTAAACTAATTATTATAGAATTTACATCATTATATAATATTAAAACATCAGAATACTTATGTAATAAATATTTAAATTCCAAGATACTTAATTGCTAACTTCCTTATACGATAACAATTCAAAATGATGAAAATTCTTATATTGAAACAATGACAGTAACATCTAGCTCTGTTTGATTATTCAATCCAATACCTACCCGACGACATGATGTTAAAGGTTTAAATTCCATTCCGGTTCATTTCTGTTTGATCTATATCCGCACTAAGTATCATGAGAGTTTTTGTACCACTTGAAATCATGACTCCCTATTCTACAAAGGGAAGCCATTATTTCCCTCAAATTGGGGAAAAAACCTTTTGCAATAGAAAATTGTTTACGTCAAACAATGCAAGCCAAAGGACGGAAAAGGTGTGAACCAATTGCTAGAGCCCAAGTGAGTTTGCAGGTCTTTTAAGTCAGTTTTTTCCAGACAGGTTGGCTTTGCCCACTTATACCCTTCAACCACAAAACCTTTTGCAGAAACGTGTTGGAACTTTTCCCTAAAGCAACTTTTAACAATACCAGAATTGGCAAAAATAACAGCACGCAGTGGCAGGTCAACTTCTGAGGGGTCTTGAGTTGGCAGTAGTAGTACTCCCAGCTAGCAATGACCCCCAGGTTTTTTTTTTTTTTTTTTTGAACAATAACCCCCAGTTCGATCATAGAAATTATGACATTTTTTATACATGCTGGCACTAGTGAAATGGTCAATGTATCTTTTTAAAGCAAAGCGTCTCTACAGCAGGCCAATTGGCAAAATTCATTGAATAAACCTAATCCATAAAAGCGAGATACAATGGTACAAAATTCTTACATTTAAGGGATCGCATTGGCAAGTACATTTTTCCTTTTTTTTTTTTTTTAAAAAAAAAAAAACATGGGTAGACTTTCTCTTGCATTGCATGAAAAATATGCAATGCAAATCACAGAGCTAACTAAATGTTACATAGATGACAAAAATCAATTTCATGATACACCTGCGCTTCCGCAAGAACCATACTTTTCACCACAGGAAAACATGCAGCGTACCCAAATTGGCAAATTGTGCGATTAGCATGTATCTCAAACCTTTTTTTTTAGTACAGTTAACTCCTTGAATGGCGGGCAGCCAACTCTTCTTCATAGTTGAGTTTTGTTGCAGCAGTTAACAGCATGGCCATCCCTCCAGATGTATCCACAGCCTCGTCAAACTCCTGCTTCTGTCGGTTATTATCACGGATCTTCTTTCCCTCCCTTTTCTTCTGTTTCTTTTCGAGAATATGATACGCCCTTTTAGCGCTCTGTATTGCTTGAATCCCTGTATCACATTTTTTGCAAAACCACTTCCCTTTTGGCGCCAAGTCTAGTGGAGGACTCAGGCAGTAGATATGGTATCCATGATCACAACTATCACACAAAATAATGTGATCATCATCTTTGTCTGCGAGACAAACTCGACAGAGACAGGATGGGCATAACCAACGTTGACAATATGACTTTAACTGCTTATTTGTTAGGCACCTAGTATGGTAATATTTATATTGACAGAACCGATGTTCACATACAAGGAATTCTTCACCGTGTTGTAGCATACACCGACACACCTTACAAAGCAATTTTTTGCTTCCGTTGAACACTTGAAGCCCATTTTCAATAATGCCATCCGAACTTTCCTCCATTTCATCAAGCGTTCCATCATATGATGGGACAGCATCGCCTCCTCCACTGGTTCCAGCAGACGCATTCAACCTCTCACAGACCACACAACCTTCATGAGGAGATTCAATACCATTAGCAGCGCAATTAGCACAGTACCAACTTCTATGGGGTATTTCCTTCACAGCAGGCTCGATACAAGAAACATGGAACATTTCCTCACAGGAATCACACACTAAACAATCTCTTCCGTCCGATTTCTGTCCACACTGTCGGCAAGTGCATGCTTCATACACAGAAGTGTCCGGTTCTTCTGACTGACTACGCTTAACAGGATTCCAGACTGATAACTGTTTTTCAACAAGAACCAAAGGAAATTTGTCACAAACTAGTTGAAGCAAAACTCGGTAAAAGAGAAATAAATAGTTAAAAGACATTTTTTCTGCTTCCAATACGCGGGGGGGGGGGGGGGGGGGGGGGGGGGGAGAGCTAAAGTAAACAGCCAAAAAAATCACATGATATGGCGGTCTCCTTGCTGAAGGGTGGACTCTAAACCGACCACAATGCCCTTAGCAAGGATTGAGGGAAAACATTTGAAGTAAAGAGAATCTACTTATTTCAACCAAGAATAAGCCAGAAAGAGCGAGCAGGAACAAAGAAAGCTGGAATAAAAGGTTCAGAACGCCCTAAATAGATAGAGATTCAATCTGCCTTATGTAAGATCATATAAAAAAGAGCCAATAGCTGTACTGAGATTCCTCAAGATATTATTATCAGCACTGTTTTTTTGTCCAATAAGTGAAATATTTTCCATGCTGGCTATGAAGTAAATAGCCATCCACCAGCACTGTGGTCAGTAGCTCCAACTGAACCGACAACACACATAAGATGTCATAGAATGAATACTGTAAACAACTGGGTATCTAAGTGCAGAATAATTTCTGTCGAACTGTCATTTCCGCATAAAGATGGCATTCAAGTGCGTAAGAATGAAGACCTTAAGGAATAAGTACAATACAAGAGTAAAAATAAAAATGTGGGGACCTTGAAAAAACCACTTTGAGATTAATATTTATCATGGGAAAAGCTCCAGCTCTGCAGGCCTCCAACATAAGATAAATATTTTTGAAGATCATCAGCATCTCAAAAAGAAAGCACTCAACATGAAGAATCCTGATATTATGGAGAAAAACAAGCCAAAAGGAGCCAACACACTTTTAAAACCAAGCCAAGGCACACTTGAAAAAGGCTGACACCTCTCAACCCCACAGCAGAGCACACATTCCATGAACCATGTAGCTCATGCAGTGTGCACTTTTTTATAGTAGTTACCACAGCATTGGTTACTTCTCATTCAAACATCCATCAGAGTTTTTTGTCCCTTGTTCTTTATCGCAAGATCTTCAGGCTAAAGGTCAAACATGCTTAGTTAATTAATTTGAGTTTACAGCATCATAAAGTCAAGTTTGCAACAGGAAATTTTGTAAATTACTGAATTGCTATTTAGAGGCATGTCAGTACCAAGCATAAATTCATTAAAAACCAAAATCTACAGCACAATCATTTCCAACATAATTTCATAAAATCCCTCTCAGATGCTCACCAAGACGAAGCACCTTGCTAGGTGATGCAGCACAAAAGAAACTAAACTCATTTCTAAATCTACTAATTAACTCCTAGATTCGATTCATTCAAACGTTATCTCCATAGGGTACACAACCCCAATTTAAGTGCGGGAACCCTGAATTCAAAAAGATAAAAAGTCTAAATCTAATCTAAAGAAAATCAGAAACTTGAATGACTTGAACAGAAAGAGAATAAAATTCAACAAAAAAAGGATTCCCAATTATTCATGAACTCGTCTTGTGTAGTACTTTTTGTACGGTTTAGCTCGTACTACATCATTCCCCTGCAGTTCAAAAGAACTCGATTCCGACAAGTTTGTTCACAGATATTCCTTGAGTAGATTGGCATCAATAGACCAAAGTTCTTATGTCATTATCCAAGTAGCTTCACTAGCACAACAATCTTTGATCTTTGAGCTAGAAAAAGGTGAATGTCACCATCCGAAGTGTAAATGATCTCATCGGTCAAATCGCCAATCACATCTTGTGGCTTAAAAGTTTGGGCACTGGGCTCTTTGTTATCTGCAGTGCCACAAAAAGACTCGATGGTGCCTCGATAAAAGGTTAAGTCTTCCACATTAAAACCGGACTATTATTCATGTGATCAAGCAACTCTAATAAAAAAGCATTAGGTTTAAATTTTTGATTAATCGCAAAAGGCCTAAAACAGTGCACATGAAGCTTCTTAAAAGAATTATTAGGCAAACAATCAGGGTGAATGTAAACAACAGTCATCTATACTAAGAGTCATAGTAAGCATCAGCTGTAAATTTATATTGTACATTACATGTAACAATTTTTTATCTCACCTCAACATGTAATTAATGTATGTGTTGAGCAAAAAGCTCAACAAGAAGGGGCACGCACAATAAAGGGGGTAAGGGAGCTAGAGCTATGGGAGTACAAGGTTTTTAAACATGTACAAGTTCAAAGGGATTCTCACCACTGATGCGGACAAAATTATTATATGCAAATTCAATCAAAGGGAAATTCAAATTCCAATTTCCTGGCCATTACCAACCGTACATTTAAGCAAATCCTCTAGATCTTGATTACGACCTTGGGTAGCAGCTAGACGACTTCAAGTTTATACAACACATCCTCCTAAGCCTCCTCCAATAAATTTGGAGACCCCAAGCAACTTGACCACTTCCCTAAAGACAAGTATGGCAACATCAAAAGCATTATCACTAGTCTTGCTACATGCTAAAAAATGAGTCATCTTAGAGAACCTATCTAACACTATAGGACCTAATCATAACAAATGTCTTAGGTACCCTTGGAACAAAGTCCGTAGTAGTTTTCTTCCAAAGCCAGTATTGTGCTTCCCCATCTTAACGAACACGTGCGACGTTGACACACTTTTGGCACAATCTCACTTAAGCAAAGGCCAGTAAAATCAAACAAAAACCGGTGGATGGTTTTGTCTTCTACAATATGACCACCTGATCCTTCAGCATGCATCTCCCAAACAATTATCAAGGAATAAAGTTTATGCAAATATGTAACCACCATAAATGACAAAATCAACATGGTCCCAAAATTTACCATTCATGATCTCAATAGATATGATGCTAAAATCAAAAAAGAAGGATATTCATCTTTCACCCTATCAAAGAGGACTTTCACCTTCAAAACACGAAGTAACGCAACTACTTGGCTAACTGCATCAACTCGCTTGTTTCCTTCCCTAGATTTATCCTTACGGACAAAGAAGTACTCATTAATAAATTCAATCTCTTGTGCATGCTTAGGTTCAACTTAGGTAGGGGAAAAACAAACCTAATGGTCATATGATTGATAAATAAACCAAAGACTTTATGCAACATATAGTACCACCAGTAATGACACTGAAACAACACACAAAATTCTTTCTGGTGAGTGTCATATTGCCTTTGCCAAGAATCATTCCGTTTATCCTAAAACAACGAAATAAGGAGCGCTTCTTGACTCAACACGGCCCCTATTCCAACCCGCGATCCTAAAAAACATTATCGAAATCAGGGTGTTTAAGGAGTGGAAAACTAGACATTTGTTGCTTATTTTCCTCAACGGCCTTAGTTGCGACACAAGTCCACCTATGTTCACCCTTAGTAAGGCAATGTGTGTGATAAGAGCCATAACGACGACAACAGCCGACCTAGTGCCTAGAAGGCTCCCGCCAAGGAGGGTCTAGGGGGTTGAAATGTATGCAGCCTTACACCTTATAGGGTGCTACCTTGAAGGAAGGTTATTTCCAAGGACCCCCCAACCCGAAAAAGAAATAAAGAAACAATATTTATGAAATCAAGTCAAATTAAAAATCAAGTCAAATAAAAGCAGTAAAAACATGCAAGCAACAAAAAAGTAGTAATAATAGCAACTATGAAAATCTAGAGGCGCTGTGAGCCAACATCCTTGTGCTACCCTCTCCTAATAGCTATGTCAATCACACTTATTTTGGAGCCGCCACTTAGCTCTATCTAAGGACATCTCCTTGTTAAGGTCTAGGTGAGTAAGGTCATGTCTAGTCGTTTCCATCCAGCTTTACTTTAGCCTACGTCTACGTCTCCTCTAGTGCATAATATGCAGTTGTTCACACTTCCTAACAGGAGCGGTAGTCCGTCTCCTCCTAACATGTCCAAACTATTGCAGACATTGCTCTCTCAACTTGTGCTCAATTGGAGCCACACCTAATTTGCTTCTTATAACGTCATTTCTGATTTCATCCTTCCTAGAATGTCTACTACACATCAACCACAACTTCCTAATCTCCGCCACCTTCAACTTCTATGTGTGGTACCGATTACCTGGCCAACATTCAGCACCGTATGATATAGCCGATATGATTATCATCTTATAGTATTTTTCCTTCCACTTTAAAGGAAACTTTTTATCGCATAGTCGCCAGAGCCATCTTCCACTTATGCCAACCTACATTAATCCGATTACTGACATTCTCGTCAACTTCGCCGTCTTGCTGCACCATGGAGTCCAAATATTTGAAACAATCTTTTTTCTGTATGCGTTCTGACCCAATCTTCACGTTCTCTATGCTTGGTCTGGTTGTGGTACAAAATTCAAATTCCATATACACGATTTTTAATCTACTGAGTCATAAGCCTTTGGATTCCAAGGAACTTCTGAAGTTCCAACTTCTCATTTACACCTTCTCTTGACTCACTCTCTATAAATATATCATCCGCAAAAAGCATACACTAAGGCACCTCCCCTTGAATGTGCCTGGTACGCTCGTCCATAACCAGAATAAACAGGAAATGGCTTAAGGCTAACCCTTGATGCAACCCAATTGCAATAGGGAAAGCATCAATGTCCCCTTCCATTGTACACACATCAGTTGATGCGTCCTCATACATGTCTTTAGTGACACAAATATAAGACATGGGGAAGCCTTTTTTCTCTAAGACCCTCCATAGGACCTCTCATAGCACTCTATCACACACCTTCTTCAAATCAATGAAAACCATGTGTAGATCTTTTTGTTTATCTCTATGGTATTCTATAGTACACCTAAGGAGATGTATCGCTTCCATCGCAGGTCTATCCGGCATAAATCCAAATTGATTCTCCAAGACACCTGTTTGTTGCCATAACCTTCTTCCTATAACCTGCTCACAGCTTCATAGCTTGGCTCATGAGTTTGATACCCCTATAGTTTGCACAACTCCGAATATCCCCTTCGTTCTTATAGATCAATATCAGAGTGCACTTTCTCCACTGGTCAAGCATCTTCTACCTTGAAAAATTAGGCTGACTAGTTTAGTCAACCAACTCATCCTCTTCCCTCTAATGCATTTCCATGCCTCAATGGGTATTCCATCAGGTCCAACTTTTTTTACCCCTACACATCTTCTTTAAAGCATCCCTTACCTCCTCCCGTCTGATGCGCTTGTAGTAACAATAGTTCTAGTACTCCTCAGCTGACCCGAGTTCACCTAGGGAAATATTTATGTCCCCCTTTTCATTGGTAAGAGCCATAATAGAACTAATATTCAAGATGGACTCTTATAAAAAGAAGCTAAATCATGGAAACTCTTAATCTTCGAAAGATTCTTAGGTTCAAACCGCTGCTTAATACCTTAAACTTTTCAGGAACAAGAAGAAATAATGAATCTAAGAAAGTACTCCCTCTTGCAAGAAACTGAACCCCTAAGAGATACTTCCTCTTGTAAGAAATTGCACTTCTTCAGGTTAGCATAAAGCTTTAGCTTCTCTAGGGGCGGTAAACAAAAGGTGAAGGTGATGAAGGTGGAACTTGTGAAACTTACTAAAAACCAAAACTTCATCAAAAAAACACAAGAAGAAATTTTCCAATGAAAGATTGCAAAACATGTGCATGAGTCTCATGAAACTACAAGGGAATTTGTCAACACAAATTCATAAGCATCCTAAGTTCTAAAAGTAGTTTCCATTCATCTCCTAGCCTAATACGAACCTTATGGTATCAGCTCCTCAAATCAATTACCAAAAACCAACAAGAGTCGACTAAAAAGTAAAGCATATCCTAAAGTATAGGCATAGGAAAGCGATATTAGATAGTGATCTCGTTGATGGTCAGGCTACCAATACACATCTTCATTGACCATCTTTCTTAAGGTAAGGAGTGTTGGAACTACATAAGTACTAATGATATGCCTCACAAACATATTAATCAAGTTCTCCACTTGTCTACTCAACTCAAGACGCTCTACTAGATTCATCTTCTACTAGGAAAGACTTAGGCAATAGAGATCAACGAATAAAATCAATGGCTTTTTCAAATGTCTATAAAGGTGTAACTCATCAAGTAAATCTTCAAGAATAACACCAATAAACACCTCTAACAAGACATTCGATTCGAGAGGGATCTAAAGAGTCTCTTGGCCATGATAACAAGGTAAAACCCAATAAATTTTCGTTAGGTAAGTAGGTAAAACCCATTCGACTCATGAGTTTCCTTTGAAAGTAAATTGATTTATTAGAATAGGGTTCTTAACAAGAATCAAGGGAGAGGGTGTAGAGTTCATCTTATCAAGAATATCAAAAGAGTTAGATGGTTTGAAAGTGACAACCTGACCCTTTCACCTAAAGGGATAGGTGTTTTCCCTACCGTGGTTAACAAAATCAAGATGAAATAGCTAGGGACGTCCTAAGGGTATATGGACCACATTCATTGGAAGAACATCATAATAAACACTATCCCCATAGCCTCCAAGTCGAATGGTACTTAACACTTATGAGTAATAGGAAGCTCGACTTATTAACCCAAGAAACCTTTAAAGGACATGGGTAGGGCTCAAGCTTAAGGTTTAACTTAAATCAGCTTTGGAAATGATGTTCATGTAAACGCCACCACCGAAACAACTTAAATCATACTTGGAAAAGATGTTAATGTAGATCCCACCATCAATGACGAGTTAAGCTGTTCTTAGTTTGCTCCTGACAACAATGTGGAAGATCAAAGTGTGTATTCAAAAGTCATATTTGAATGTGTTCGTCAAGACACATCTACTCAGTCTCTCCACATAATCATCTAAAACCGCAGCTAGCTCGTTCTCATTTCAGCCCCAGGATACCGCATGGCCTTATTGGCCTCAACAATTACAAAGTCAGAGCTAGAAGAGCGAAAAGTAAAAGTTGACCCACTATAACAAAATGTAAGGCCAATAAGATGTGGAAGGGAAAGATTGGAAGATCTTGTGGTTGTGGAACACACTAAAGAAAGATGACTCTTTCCCTTAAAAGTTGCAAAGGAAGGAGGTTGAAATGGGCGAGAATAGCTCCCTTGATTAGCCATACGATGACAAGTCCGAGTTTTAAATACTACTCAAACCCAAGGGCCTTCTAGTAAGCTTCCTCTAGGGTAACAAGGGCACAAACACCAACTTCCCTCTTTATGTCTAGTTTAAAACCATTCACAAACTTAGCCTAGGTCATGATTGGGTCTTCTTCTACACCAAATCTAGAGGAAGTTTTCAAAATGATCTATGTACTCAATGACAGTAGAGAATGACGACTATGGTTCAATATTTGGTCCATGAGTTAGGTCCTATCTAGGTAAGTACTTAATCTTTCAATTCACCTTCACGAACTCCAATTGAGTGATAGGTGGCTCATGATGTCTCTCGATGGTTCGCCTGACAGTTTGTCAATATTTCTTAGCAGAACCTACTAGTTGAATCCGACCGTAACAAACCCGTTCTAAGTCAGACATGTCATACCAATGAAAGGAGTCCTCCATAAAGTCAACCCAATTGGAAAAGTTCGTAGAGTCAAGCCCACCCTTGGATGTGGGAAAATCCGCCAAGACTCTCCTAGTGATGTCAGCAAGTTCCTCATAGCCATGTCCAGGTAGAGAAGAATACTTATCATACTAGTCATCCCTAGGTTTATATTGGCCATCCACGGGGTGGCCATAGACATCGTGCTTAGGGTTGATTGCGTACTGCAATCTAAATGTAAAATTGTTCATAGAGTCCAGAACATAAGGGTGTTCACCCTCAAATGATGGTCTAAAGTGAGGTCGATGCAAGCTAACATCGTATTGGGGGTTGGGGGGTATATCCGAGGATAATCAGAACATAAGAAGTTCCCTAGAATAAAACTAGACGAGACAAATTGACCATGTATAGACTCCATAGACCAAAGGGATGCAAAATTCCCATTTTAGGGTTGTTCGACTTGTTGAATTACTAGTTGTTTATTCTTACATAAGTAAGGATTACATTGAATTGTGCTCCATCGCAAACATTTTCAACTTCATGATGTTCAACAGTATACTACAATGTACACAAGTCATGTTTATCATGAGATCCACTGGGTAGCATGGGTTCTTCTTGCAACGCAATTTTAACATGTTTATCGTGATTCCTAGCCATGGATATGTGCTAGTAGCATTGGGAATACTAAATGTCCACAAATAATATTAGAAATTAAACACAATTAAGCTCACAAAAGTTACGAATTTTGATGAGAGCTATTATGACACAAATGATAAAAAAGGGAAAAAAATCTTAATATAAAGGACCTTAGAGGAGGCTTACCAAAAGGTCCTTTAGTTAAAAAAAGTATTCTAAAACCCCAGCTACTCGTCTTTCAACCAATCCTGAGAGTAATTCGCAACTGTTTCAGCCCTCATCCTATGCCATTTTAAGGGAAAAGAGTCCTTCAATACTGGGTCCCATACTGTAGGATCCTTCGCCCCTACACCTATGCGTCCTAGTGGCTCTGTGTCTCGCTCTAGTCGGACAACTAGTACTTTCCTTTGTTCTAGCTCTTCCTCTGTTAAATGTCACCCATTGTTATGAGTTAAGACACGTTGTCTCACAATGTCCTTATCGAAATTGTCACATATTAAGAAAGCAACCAACCAGACCTAGAAGCAAAACAAATTGTTGAGGTTGAGCCGTATTTCGAGGATGAGAATGAGAATGACCTAGCTTTGGCTCCAAATGATCCCATTTAGAGAATGAACGTGGTTAAATTTTCTTGACGAATACAACCAAAATGACTCTTGAAAGCGCACTTCAATCTTTCACAATGCCATTAGGAGCGGCCCGCAATTCACTATGGTGGTAGTTGCAGGAACATCATTTCCAAAGACGCTTGTTTAAACCTTAAGCCTCAGCCACACCTACGACCCTTCATGTTTTCTTGGGTTAACAAGACAAGTCTCCCTATTACACAGAAGTGTCAAGTTCTCATTCGCCTAGGAGGCTACAAGATAGCGTTTATTGTGATGTTCGACCAATGGATGTGCCCCACACACTTCTGGGCATCCTTGGCCGTTTGATCTCGACGTGAACCATGGTAGAGTCAATACTTATTGCTTTACGCACAAGGGTAGGTCATCACATTGGAATTATTGCTTGAGGCACAAGGGTAGGTCATCAAATGGGAACCTTCCAACCCTTCAAATTTATCACCTAAGATGAACTCACCTTCAGCCCTGACTCCTATTAAGAGTTGTCAACATCTAGTTAACCAAACTGCTTTTCAGGAAACTTGTGAAGAAAATGGTTTTTACTAGGCTGTTGTGGCTAAAGAGACCCCTTTAGTTCTTTCCCATCCCTTAGCGCCACCAGAGTTGAGTGCTTTACTAGGAGAATTTCAAGAAGTCATTCATGAGGAGTTACCTTCCCTTAGGAATATTCAGCATGCCATAGGTTTTATTCTCGAATCTCAATTGCCTAACCTTCCCCAGTATACAATGAAAACTGGGTAGAGCATGTTGAGCTCAATCGAAAAGTTAAGAGTTTGATTACTAAAGGTTTTGTGCGACATAGCCTAAGTCCTTGTGCAATTCCAATGTTACGCCTACGAAAGATGGTTCAATGAGGATGTGTGTTGATAGTCAAGCCATCAACAAAATCACCGTCAAATATTAGTTTCCCATCCCTAGACTTGAGGACATGCTTGACCTTTTAGCTTGGTCTTGTTGGTTTTCAAAACTCAATTTAAGGAGTACCACCAGGTTGGAATTAGGCTAGGAGATGAATGGAAACTTCTTTTAAGACTCAAGATGGTCTATTTGAATGGTTGGTCATTCCTTCTGGATTGTCAAATGCCCCTGTCACATTCATGAGACTCATGACACATATTTGCAATCCTTCATTGGAAAGTTTCTTATAGTGTATTTAAATGGCATTCTAGTTTTTAGAAAATCCCACAAGGACCACCTTTGCCTTCTATTTACTACACTTAGGGAAGCAAAGCTTTACACTAACTTAAAGTAGTGTATTTTCTTGCAACAAAAAGTCCTCTTCTTTGGGTCTATTGTTTCATCTCATGGTATATTTTGTTGATCATGAAACGATTAGCACTATTAGAGAGTGGAACCTAAGACAATGTTCGAGATTAGAAGTTTTCATGGTTTAGCTTCTTCTTTATTGGAAGTTTATCCAAAATTTCAACTCTATTATGGCTCCCATCACAGATTGCCTTAAGAAAGGTGACCACAAAAGGACGCGTGCTGCTGCCAAGGCCTTTGAGGTAGCTAACCAAAAGATGTCTAGCGCCCCACTCCTTCAACACCTAATTTTAAAAGTTTTTGGGTTCCATGTGATGCTTCGAGGGTTGGAATAGGGGGCGTGTTGAGTCAAGGACGTTCCATCTGAGAAATTGAACGATTCTTGATGTGTCTCATATTTTATAAGCTTTATAAGACATGCCTACTATATTTTTAGCTATTACATGTATGGTATGGTGCAATTTATGTGTATTTAGGCTTTGTACAAGTTGGAGCAAGGACTTGAAAAGCGGTGAAAAAGGGGATCAAATGGACATATTCGAGGACTATGTTGAGAAACCCAACCACGTGTGAAGAAGAGGACCCAATCGGTCAAGATTCGGCGACTTGAGTCAATTTAGGCCTCAGGAAGAGACCAATTGATCTGCCAACAGCACGGATCGATTGGCGAAAGATAGTATGCTCTCTTACGTTCGCCGATTGATCGGCAAACCTGAACTCTAGGCAAAGACGATATAACACCTACGAGAAAGAGTTCCATGCAGAAGCCGTTGGAATTCATGCCTAGTCTAAACTTCCCCTCTTTTCTCTCTCTAACTCTCTCTAACCGCATACTCACTCAGCCCCCCCCCCCCCCCTCTTCTTCCTCACGTCAGCCACCTCGCCAACGCCGGGACTACAACGCCGGCGCACCACCATGAAGACAGCGACAACCCATCGCCGGCAGAGGCTTAGTCGCTACCGTGCACACCAACACCACTAACAAACCATCACCCTAACCTTAATGCTAACCTCGACACCACCACACTCCGACACCTTGCATAGGCCACCACCCATTTTCGA
The DNA here is from genome assembly GCA_018398585.1 of Simmondsia chinensis. Lineage (NCBI taxonomy): Eukaryota > Viridiplantae > Streptophyta > Magnoliopsida > Caryophyllales > Simmondsiaceae > Simmondsia > Simmondsia chinensis. Next base: position 14,806,097 of record JAGTTD010000007.1, read on the forward strand.
AATCCTAAGCCCGAACCTCCACACAACCACCCAAACCTAACCCTGATCGATAGCCAAACCCCAAACCCAAACCTGAACCCGAACCCGATAGCCAAACCCCACACCGAAACCCGACACCCTCCAACCCAAACCCCTCAAAACCCTAACCCTAACCCAACAACCACCCAAACCCTAATCAACCAACCCTAAACCTCACAACCACCAGCCTAGATCCACTTTTGACCATAACTATAGCCACCACCAGCCCCTGCTGCCCCATCGCAGGTACCCAAACCCTAACCCATAACCCACCACCGCAGACCACAGGCACATGCCGCGATTCGCGGCCAGCCGGCCACAGGTAAGCAATAGCTGGGTCAAACTCTCGACTATGCACCACCTCCAAGTCAGATCTCTCCTTTATTTTCGTCCTCCTTCAAGTCAGATCTCTCCTCTCTATGAGTCTGGGTTGGGTCCTGTTGTTGGGATTTATTTGATTGTTCCTTTCTCCTTTTAAACTCCTTCTAGACTCTATTGATTTTGATTGTTATTGATTGTGATTGATTGTTGTGCTTTTGCGGTGGTAACTACGCGCTTAGGTTTTGTGATTATTTTTTGTAATTGTGTGCTTGCTTACCTGTGATTGTGACAGTTTGTTGATGAACGCTACTAGTTATGAAGCTCAAAACGTGAGGCCATCTTCAAAGGGGTTTGGGAGAGGGAGGGCAAACCAACACGTGGAGGGAAACCTACGAATTGAGACATTAAATGTTAGGAAGTTAACAAAGAAGAGTTTCGAGGTGGCCTAAATGATGATAAAGAGAAAGATTAACATCCTATGCTTGCAAGAGACTAAATAGGTTGGCATAAAAGCTAGAGATGTGTTGGATATAAGTTGTGGTATGCAGACAAGATCAGAGGTAAGAATGAAGTTGGCATCATTGTGGATAGCAACCTTCTGGATAAAATAGTCAGAGTGTCCAAGTTTGGCGATAGGATCATCGGCATCAAGCTGGCTCTAGATAGAGAGATATTGAATGTCATCAGTGCTTATGCAACTCAGACTGGACTAACAAAGCACAAGAAGGCTAGATTCTGGGAGGACTTAAACATAACAATACAAGGCATACCCCCGAGCGAACAGGCGGTGATTGGTGGGGATTTCAATGGGCATGTTGGCACAACCACGGACGGCTACACATCATACCATGGAGTGTTTGGTTTTAGAAGCAAAAATGAAAAGGGCAAGGCCCTCCTAGACTTTGCGGTGACTTACAAGTTGACAGCTGCAAACACCTTCTTCAGAAAACTTGATGAGCACATCATCACATATCAAAGTAGTGAAGCAAGGGCATAGATGGACTACATACTACTGAGGAAAAGAGCACAAAAGGACTGTAAGAATTGTAAGGTTATCCTAGAGAAAGACCTCTCTACACAACACAGGGTGTTGTGTGCTGATGTAACAGCTCAGAGAAGGGGAAAAAGAACTACGAAACCAGCACAAACACGTACTCATTGGAGGGACTTGAAGGGGGACAAGTTTAAAATCTATAAGGAAAGAGCAGAGGCTGAACTCGGTTGGGATTTGGAGGGAGATAGAAACGGTATGTGGGACCAATTGACCCAGAAGATCAAAGGCTTGGCATGCGAAGTTCTAGGCATGTTAAAAGCCAGGGCACCAAATAACAGAGAGTCCTGGTGGTGGTGCAAGGAGGTCCAAGAGAAGATTAAGGACTAATGAGACTGTTTCAAGGAGTGGGATCAAAGTGGAAATGAGGACAAGAAACATCAGTATATGCAAGCCAAGAAAGACGCAAAGATAGCAGTCAGGGAAGCACAAGACCAAAGCCTACGAGGATTTCTATAAAAGGCTAGATACCAAGGAGGGAGCTAGGAACCTATATAAAATGGCTAAAGCGAGAGAAAGGAAGACTAGGGACTTGGATCGAGTAAAGTGCATAAATGGGGAGGATGGACAGGTGCTCATGGATGAGCAACAAATTAAAGCTAGGTGGAAAGCCTATTTCCACAATATGTTTAACGAACAAGGGGATACAGAGATATCCCTAGATGAACTCCAGGCATCAGAGGAGCACCTAAACTATTGTTACTGTAGGCGATATAGACCAGAGGAAGTCAAGGAAGCCTTAAACAGATGGGTAGGGGTAAAATAATTGGCCCAGATGGAATACCCATAGAGGCATGGAAATGTTTTGGAAAGAAGGGCATCAGTTGGTTGAATAAATTATTTAATCAAATCCTTCTCGGGAAGAAGATGCCTGACGAGTGGAGGAAGAGCACAATAATCCCAATCTATAAGAACAAACGCGACATCCAGAGTTGTATCAACTATCAAGGTATCAAACTAATGTGCCACACTCTGAAGCTGTGGGAGAGGTTCTGAGAACCAATTTGGATTTATGCCTGGCAGATCGAGAATGGAAGCCATCCATCTCTTAAGGCGGACGATAGAGCACTATAGGGATAGACAAATGGATCTCCACATGGTTTTCATTGATTTGGAGAAGGCATATGATAGGGTGCCTAGAGAAGTCCTATGGAGGGTTCTGGAAAAGAAAGGCATCCCCGTGCACTATATTCGAGCCATTAGAGATATGAGGGCGCACAAACTAATGTGCACACAGCAGAAGGAGAGACAGATGCTTTCCCCATTACAGTTGGGGTTCACCAAGGATCTGCGTTGAGTCTCTTTCTGTTCATTCTAGTTAGGACGAGCTCACTAGACATATCCAAGGGTGTGTGCCTTGGTGCATGCTTTTAGTAGATGACATAATTTTGGTGGGAGAGTCTCGAGAAAAGGTAAATGAAAAGCTGGAATTTCGGAGAAGGGCTTTAGAATCGAGAGGCTTACGACTTAGTAGATCCAAGACCGAGTATATGGAACTCAAGTTCTGTACCTCCACCAGGCCTAGCATAGAAGATGTCCAGATTGGATCATAGTCCATACCCAAAAAGGAGTTTTTTAGATACTTGGGTTCCATGATTCAACAGGACAGCGAAGTTGACAAGGATGTCAACAATTGTATTAAAGTAGGCTAGCATAATGGAGGATAGCCTCTGCGGTACTTTGTGATAGAAAGTTCCCGTTAAAGTTAAAGGGAAAATACTATAAGATGATAGTGAGACCGGCTATGTCTTATGGTGCAGAGTGTTAGCCAATGAAGTGGCATCATACACAGAAACTGAAGGTCGCGGAGATGAGGATGTTGTAGTGGATGCGTGGACACACAAGGAAGGATAGGATAAAAAATGACGTCATAAGAAGCAAACTGGCAGTTGCCTTAATCGAGGATAAATTGAGGAAGCAACGTTTGCGATGGTTCAAGCATGTTAGGAGGAGACCGACCATCGCCCCTGTCAGGAGATGTGAACACTCCATATCATGCTCAGGGGAGGGGGAGAGGGAGAGGTAGGCCAAAGAAGAGATCGATTGAGACGATCCGACACGACCTCATCCACCTAAACCTACATGAGGAGATGGCCTTAGATAGAGCTCAGTGAAGGGCTAGCATAGGGGTAGTCGATGTAGCAGTTTAGAATAGAGGAGCATAATTTAGCTAACACTAGTGCCCTTAGGCTTATATGTTTGCCTGTTTCACTTACTTGATATGGCTATGAGCTACTTTATTGCCTATTGATGCTTTATGCTTTCTATTTGCTTGCTCTGTGCTCTGTTGTGAGCTACTTTATTGCCTATTGATGCTTTATGCTTTCTATTTGCTTGCTTTGTGCTCTGTGCCATTGTTTATATGCTCTCATGCTATTACACTTTGATGCTTTTATTGCCTTTTGCTTTCTACTTCTACACTTTACAGGTTAGGGGTCCTCGGACACAGCCTCCCTTTATCCCCTGTTTGGCAACAAAGTAATGGAGGGTAAAGACTGGTGAGGGTGGGGGGGTTAAACTCTTACCCCCGTTTGGCGAAGTTTTAATAAGGGTAATGGGGGGGTAAGAAATTTTTTATTAAAATTTGGACAATTTTACCCTTATTTTGACTATAACTCTATTTACCCTTATCCCTTTACCCAATTGCCAAACAAGGGTAACTCATTTACCCCTCTTTACCTTTAACCCTCTTAATTTGAAGTATCCAAATAAGGGTAGGATATTACCGTACATCCCAATCGCCCCCCCCCCCCCCCCCCCCCCCCCCAAAAAAAAGGACCATGCATATGCGGGAGCCCTCGCAGCACCTAGCTTCATGTTGTTGAGAAAGAGCTCTATGCGATAGTTCAATGTCTTCATCATTGGAGGTATTATTAGTTATCTAAGGACTTTGTTTTGTTTATTGATCATATGTCGCTCAAGTTTCTTATGTGCCAACCTAAGTAAAACCCTATGCATGCGCATTGGATTGAGCTTATCAATGAATACTCTTTCGTCCTTAGGCATAAATTTGGAGAAGAAAACAAAACAGCTAACACACTTCATCTGATGAGAATAGAAGTCTTAGACTTTGATAAAATGAAATATGAATACCCCTCTTGCCCTGAATTAGGAGCCATGTTTATTGAAATGATGAACAGTAATCATCAAGACCATGTCGCTTTGTCGTTTATGATGGTTACTTGTTTACGGGGTCTAGACTTTGTATTCCGCACACTTCATTCTAGGATTTTCTTACTTGGGAGATGCATGTTGGAGGGCTAGGTGGTCACTTAGGAAAAGACAAAAGCATCGCCCGCGTCTCTGACAGATCTTACTGGCCTTCACTTAAGCGAGATTGTTCTAAGGTTGTCTTAATGTCGTACATGTCAGTTGGTTAAGGTGAGAAAACATAATACTGGCCTTGATACCCCACTTCCTATCCCTCATGAGCCTTGGAAGGACATTAGAATGGATTTTGTTCTAGGGTTACCTAAGATATTATGCGGTCATGATTCAATTCTAGTAGTGATCAATAGATTCTCTTAAATGGCTCACTTCATACCATTTAACAAGACTAGTGATGCCTCCCATGTGCCAAATTTGTCTGTGAAGTCGTTAAATTGCATAGGCTCGCCACATCTATAGTGTATGATTGTGATGTTAAGTTCGCCATTTTTGGAGGACATTTTGGAGAACTTGTCATACAAACTTGAAATTTTCTGTAGCTTTTCACCAACAAACTAATGAACAAGCCAAGGTCGTTAACAGTAGTCCAAAGGATTTACTTGGATGCATCATCAATGATAAACCGAAAAATTGGGACTTGAATATAATACTTCAGTAAATCGCACTACTGGTAAGAGTCATTTTAAAATTATGCATGGTTACAAGCCTCGTACTCCAGTTGACCTGGCTCCCCTTCCCCCTTCCTGGTATGTATCTCTTCCTACAAAGCTTTTTACTCAATATATTCATGGGGCAAAAAATTGCTACACATAATATAGAATATAAATTTGCAGTTGATGTTCATCGTAAACCAACGGATTTTAATATAGGTGATTATGTAGTAGCTTGCATTCAATCGGATCACTTGCATAAAAACTCTTTCAAGTAACTCCATGCATGTGGTTTTGGGCCTTTTTTGTTGGGCCTAGTGCTTATTTACTAGAATTACTTAAACACATGAATATTAGTCCAGTTTTTAATGTGGAAGACTTAACCATTTATTGAGGCACTATGGGGTTGCCTAGTTGTTCTTCTCATGTCATTGCAAATAACCCCAAAGCCAAGCATCCTAACTTTGAAACCTTGAGATGCAATTGTGTTGTTGATGAGGTCGTATGCACATTCGATGGTGGCATTCATTGATTCCTTGTCCAATGAAAAGGTTATCCGGCAAGTGAAGCTACTTGGATAACTAAGGAAGAGCTCCATTCATTGGACACCGATCTAGTTGATGATTATTTGCAAACAAACTCAATGGAGTCGAGTTCTTCTCAATTGCGGGGGAATGATGCAGTATGACCTAAGTGTTTCGGCAAGTACTACACGAGAAGAATTTATGATTAATTAGGAGTCTTTTATATTTAATTTTAATTCTCTTTTAATTCAAGTCAAATTCAAATTGGTTAGAATTTATTTAGTTTCGAGTTTCTAATTAGACTAGGATGATAATTCTAGAGATTTTAATTCTTTATCTTATTTAGATTAAGATTAAACTTCTTTATTTTTTCGGATTCAACATACCTACTCTATAAATAGGACCCTTGATCTTTATGGAGACATCTATGAATGAAATTGAATCCAAAGTTTGAGAGTTGAGATAGAAATTATAAGGTTTTCTTTTGTGCTACATCAATAGGTCTATATTGCCAAGCCAGAGATCAATAAATTGTAAAAATCAGCATACCTCATATTCTCTGTCACCAGAAGTACTAAGCTCTGTGGTCCTTGCCTGACAACATTGATTTTCTCAAATAACATCAGATATGTGAAGAGAAACGTACAGATGGGATTGAAAAATAGTTCACCTAGTCTCACCAGCTCATAACAGAAGGCCCTTGACAGCTCCGAAAGATTATTTGCAAGAGAAACCATCTCTGTACCAACTGAATGAAGCTGTCTCCAGAACTGCCAAAAGTGAACAAAACTTTGGCATGCACATCAAGTTGAAGCGAAATCAACCACTATGCGACCAGTTAACACAAAATTATAAATTTAAACATTTTAAACTTTAGCCCAGAGTTTCATGTAGCCACAATGTAAACAGATACAAAGTTATAAACAATATTGACCTCAGACAATCCATCTTCAAGTTTACCAACAAAATCGACATGCAATCTAACATGCGTATCAACCAAGTAGGAAGTAGATCAAATCCAAAGATCTCCAGTTCTTCAAGTAAAAGCCAAAACACAGAACATCTTCAGGAATGGAATGTACGAGTCTGCAAACAGGTCATAAGCCTTACAAAACATTCATTTCTAGCTTCTTTCTCAAGCGGTGGTAATTTCCAGATTTCCATAAATCTCTAATTTGAAAGAGTATAGCTTACAGGCACAAGCACCTTAAAACATCCTAGCACATTCTATCCCCTTGCTCAAACATTCACAATTCACCTGTATTACATGACTTGTTATTTTCAGACTCATACGGGGACCAGATAGTCATCAACCCTACAAATATTGATAACATGGTACCGCTGCCTGAACCTTTCTAAAACCTTTACAACCAACCTTCCAGTTCACAAGAAACAACTAGAAAAATGGAAAGCAAGCTGCAATAAAGAGGAAATGAAAATTCCAAATCAAGCTCAACAACAATAACAACAAACCCAATGCCTCAAGCTCTTTTCTGACAAACCCTTCAAAAATCAAAGCACTCCCAAATTGACCAAAAGGCAACCAACACAAGCAACATCTATACCCCAGAGAGGAGGGACTAAAAATTGTTATAGCACGTAAGAGTCAATACCAACGATTCCCATAAATAATTGGAGATGGAATCATTTGAAACTTTCAAGTGAATACCAACTTTTCCAGAGAAGCATACCTAACTACAAAACAAGCCCCAGCCGAGCATATTATTTCTTGCAAAAGCTAGATCTCAAAAGCCAAACCAAACCAGATAGCCAGCAATCAAGAGCCTCCATCATCCACTCCAAACACCAAATGCACATAATAATACAGATTCTTCAACATAGAAGAACATTGTATTGGACAAAAAAAATGTCGGTACATGCAACAGCCACACCACAGAAGTAGGGATGGCAATGCGGAGGGTAAAACCCACTACCCGCAGTATAAGTGGGGCCAGTCGCGGTTAAGTGTTTGATGTACCCGCCCCGTACCCGCCACAGGTATAGCGCAGATACAGGTATAGTGTTGTACCAGCCTCGGCCCGCCCCACCTCATACCCACCATACCCGCTCTATTTTGTACATACTTAACTTCAAATCAAAAAATACGTGCCTAAATTCAATAATCTAAATTTTTTATCAATGTTATAAAAAAAAATATAAGTAGATCTTTAAAAATAGTATTAAATAATTAATATGGGCAGGTATACATAATCGTTTTCTACACACACAAAGGCAGGTACAGGGCGGGTAATGCATACCCATTGGATACCCGCGGGCAATGGGGCGGGTACGAGTATTGATTTGTACCCACCGGGGCAGGTATGGGTATTCACTTCATCCCCGTGGCGGGTAACGGGATGGATATCAGTATGAATTTTAATGGCAGGTATGGGTACAGAGGACGCACCCCCCCAGCCCCGCCCCGCCCCGCCCCCGCCCACCCCATTGCCATCCCTACACAGAAGTCTCATGCTACACATAAATCAACAAAAGTTCAACTATTTTTATATAGAGGTGTGTGGTTAAGGGATCAATGACATCAGCAAAGTTGTAGGTTGACATAAGCTTGTGGCATGATTGCATGATTATCAAGGCTAACAGAACTTTAACTGTCCTATTCATGAAACCAACAAGGATGACATTGTTGGTATATAGCACAAATCGCAGAGAGCAATTTAAGAATCTATGTGCAAACTATTACAAAAGCCCTAAGACTGTGTTTGGAGCATGGAATTGGAGGCTGAAATTGGGACTGATGCTGGAATTGAAGCTCAGAATTCTAATTCTGTTGTTTGGTTCACCTTCTGAAATTGAAATTACAATTCCATTGCCCAATTCCATGGAATTGGATTTTAACTGAAATCATACTTTCCAATTTCTTGGGGTGGGGGTAAGGCATTGCAATTTCATAATAACTGCATTGACCTAAAACCCAAAATGATCCAATTTGATAAACTCAAATCCAAGATTACTCAAAATCCAAAGACTTAAACACAACTAATATTTGACTCGAACCTCGAAACCACCCAACTCAAATGACTTGAACTTGAAATGACACCTTAGCTCAAAGTCCAAAGTGACCCAACCTGATTGACTCGAAACTCAAGAGGACTTAAATCAAGAAAACGAAACTACGCGACTTGAATGTGATGTAAAACAAGCTAAGCCGGAGTGAAAATGACCCGACCAAATTGACCCAAAACTCAATACGACCCATACCCAAAATGACCAGACCCATCTCAAACTCAGCCTAAGATGACTCGAAATTTGAAATGATACAACTCATTTGTCCCAAAACTAAGATGACTTGAGTTTGAAATGACCTAAATGAACCCAAACCCGATCATAACTAGCCTGAATCCCAAAACACCTAACTCGATTAACCGAAAATCCGAGGTAACTTGAACACCACATGATCCAACGCGATACTCGACCCGATTTGACTCAAATATCGAATAATTCCAACTCAAATTGAATCGCTCCAACCATAATAACTTGAGCGTAATGTGAACTACTCCGACCAAAATCTTACCATAGTTGATTTAAAACTCGAAATACTCCAACTCAATTGACTGAAAAGCCTTGATGATTCGAATCATTATGTAGTTATAATTCCGACCTATGGAATTTCAATTCCATCAAAATTCCAATCCCATCAGAATTAGAAATGGAATTGCAATTCCACAGTCCAATTCCAATTCCATGTGCCAAATAGAGCCTAAGATTCTCAAATGTTAGGATGACGGAATCAAACAGCGCCAACTTATAACACAAGGTTGTTGGTTAATGGGTTCTCACTTACCATAATGCTAACAGCCATTAATCATGATGGCATTTTGTAATGGCCTCTATAAGTATTTCATTTAATTTACGAATACATATTCCTAAATGTGTTCACATGTTAAAACCATCAAAAGGATGAAAGTCGATGATCCTATAGCTTTTCATACAAACTTTTGTGAACATAAGACTTGAAAGCGACTTATGTTTGCTAAGAAAATAATGAGATGGCAACAACCCATTACATCATACAACACTCAGCATTTGCAACACTAGCTCAGGCCAAGATGCAACTGTAACAAATTTAATAGCGTAGTTGGATTCAACCACTATCAATCTCAAAACAATATTCACATCCAACAGCATACCTGGTCTTTGAATGGGAAAACATTAAAGTGGCGTTTTCAACACCACTCCCACCCCCCCCCCCCCCCCCAAAAAAAAAAAAAGAAACCCCAAAAAATTATGGGTAATATCAACAAGATACCAATTCCAAGAACCAAATGACGAGCCAAATTCAGCATTAGCCAAGCTCCTCCAGACTTTTGAGCCACAATCAAGAAACATTGAAACCCCGTAGAATCCCAAATCTGCATACTCTCTTGAGCTAAAACTGTACAGCTAAAAACACTTTGGTACCTCAATGTTTGGTAAATTAATTTTTAATCCACAGACTGTGTGTCCGAATCTTTTAGTCCACGGGTCAAGGTGAAATAATTCTTTTAGTCCAACCACTGGTTTATCCTTCACCAGAATTTACACAGGACCAAAAACAACCTTAATTAAAACGTTGCTTTTCGTATACAAAAAATGAAGTATAAAGAAAAATTGACCCATACAAAAATGACAAGCCACCCCTCCCCGTCCCCTCGCTTCCCCCCCAACCAAAAAAATGGCATCACCTCGCAGCCTCCTGAAAGTCATGTAGTCTCTCCCCCATCCCTCCCCTAGCTTCCACAGCTAGAGGTCTCACCTCCCATCTCCCATCCCCTCCCCCCGCCAGACGCCTCACCTGCCAGCCCCTCAAAAGCCACACCACCCCTCCCCCATCCCATTTTCTCAAGCCATTTCCTGCAAAAACCTTCTTTGACATCAAGAAGGTCCAACATTCCAACCTCGACCTTTGGGCCGAGTTTCTTAAGGACAGAGGCAGGAGGAGAGAGAGAGAAAAGGATGTCAGGAGGGAAGGGGCCGGCAGTTGGGAAGCAGATAAAGAGGGTCAAGAAAGAAGGTGGAGGTAGAAGTTGTGGACTCAAAAAGGTCATGAAGATCGAACAAGAAAGCGACTCCAAGAGGAAGTGGCGGCAGCAAGTGGTGGTGGAGAGGCTGGGTGGCAGGTGAGGGAGGAAGGAGTCAGTGAAGGATAAGAGGGAGTAGAGAGGGGAGGGAATACTTTAGATTTATTACAAAAGTTGTTACTTACACGGTAGCTTGTCATGGGAAAGGTGTTGTCATATGCAATGTTCGGACTAAAAATTATTTCATTGTAACCGATGGACTAAAAAGTTCAAATGCAAAGTTAGAGGACTAGAAAATCATTATACCAGTTATCACAGTATTGAAGTATAAATCCAAATATTAATAGCTTTTCTTGTTAATAAGTCATCCCCCTCCCCCCCTTTTTGCTTCATCCCACACTGGTGTTTTCACTGATACCCGTATGAAGTGGCAGTCAAGCATATTAATTCTTATAGAACACTGCAAAGCAACATTAACACTGCTTTTAATTTCCATTATCACCAACCTCATTGTCTCATCAGACATCCAAGTAGATGAAATTCAAGTAGGTGCCACATAATGACTGCGAGTGAACTAACACATTGTCAAAGACAAAAAAAACGCTCTCAGAGTGTCTCCAGACATTGACTACACTAATCTAACGAAGAATTCATAAATACAAATCCACCCATCCAGTAAGACAACCAAATCCCAGAAATTAAAAAAAAAAAGGTCATAGACGGCAACACACATAGCAATTTGCAAATAACACAACCACAAAATTCGCAATCCAAATGTAGGTTATTCAGTTCAGTTATACCAGATTAACAGCAAACTGAGAAAAATAAAAGCAAACCCTTTTTCATGTTACATGATCTATCGTCCTCAACTATTTGAAAGTATCCAAACAAATACATTAAAAGTGAAAAACACACAGTATAACCATGAACACATAATCAGATTGCAAGAGCCAACATGTCAATTGACAGGTAGCACTAGGTTGTACCAAAGTAGTGCTTGGCTAGTTGTTAATTAGGGATATGGCAATATGGCAGGGGACTTGAGAGTCGCAGATTAGTTAGGGAATAGAAGATTAGCATTAATGACTCGTCATTAATTAGTTTTAAGACCTAAGAGGGTACCAATACGCAAGCACCGGATCCCATTAGAACTCCGAAATTAAGCGTGCTTGGACGAGAGTAGTACCAAGATGGGTGACCTCCTGGGAAGTCCTCATATTGCACCCCTCAAGTTGGGGGTTCTCAGAAACAACCTCTCTTTAGGGAAGCACCCTGAAGGGGGAAGCCTGCGTACATCCCCCCTTCCCCAAAAAAAAAGACCCTGCTTAGGCGGGAGCTCTTGTGACACTAGGAATGTTGCTTTTTTGCTTTTATTAATTAGTTTTAAGACTTTTTTGTGATTCAAAAGAATGGATTAGAAATGTGAAGTTTGATTGAATAGCCTGGAAAAGCTCACTTGTACCTTAGAATTACAAAGAAAAATGTTCATAAAGTATGCTTCTGTGAACAACTTAATATCAATGCATGCCAAATGTAAAAGAAACACTATGTACATGTATATATATTATTTTGGTAAATCAATTTACCAACATGGACAAAATCATACACCGTTACTATCCCAACAACCACAAATTGATTCGTTATGGTTAACCTAACCAAAAATTAGGTATGGTTAACCACATTTTTGGATCTGTAATGCAAATTCAGTTCAGTACATCCGTAACGAATTTTTAGACACCCCTATTTTTCGAGCTATTCAGAGACTCCAAAATGAACTGTAGCACATACAAGAAAATGATCACGTGCAAAAATAAATAAACGAACAGAAAGGGAAATTGCAAAATTATACCAGCTGTGAAAGGAAACAAAATCCCCCTCAACATCTAGGTATGGTTGCAACTTTGATAACCATTGAAAATATAAGCAAGTCAAAAAAGAAAAAGATTACCTGTTGAATATCAGAGGAGAAAAGCATAGGTGTGCGTTCATATGCTCCTTCCTTCATCCTAGAGTGTATCAGACTGAAATCCAAAAGCTTGTCGGCCTTCATCCCATGGAAATTTTTTGAAAGCAAGGTACACAGGGAGGCAAACTTTTCTGACATGATAAGCCTGAAGAAAGCACGCTGGCACAGCATAGTGGCACCATGATGCACTATTTCACTTGAAGATCCATTACATAATGAAGCTGAACTCCCTCTCGCAGGATCTGATGGCCCATTAAGCATCGAATTTCTCTGCATATGGCATTGACCCCCATGATTATCAATGGAACCCTGTACAACAACCAGCAAAATGCTATTAATTTTGCGAAAACACAAAGGCAAACACTACATTACGCCAATTATTTCAATCAAACAAAAAAATTCATGTCACCCCCATTTACCTTAGCTGTGTTTGTGATGCGTGGATTGTTATGAAGTGCATCTTCGATGCAACTCTGTATACCCCCAATTTCACCTTTCTTTGGACTGAGCGATTGAAACAAGTTTTCCAGTACATTTCTCCAGTGCTGATAAGAACAATCATCTGAACCATTCAGAAGAGAATGACAATTTATCTTTGGATCACAGACTTGCTCACAAGTACTTTTTTGTAAACCTATGTCCACTAATTCTTTTACCATCTGCGTGAAACAAAATAAAACAGAGATATGACAGTAAGAGACATGACAGACCAAGTTGCATCATTACCATGTGAAGCGAAAGAAGTTTTGATTTAACTGAAATGCAACTTGCTTCTCATGGAGGGAAAACCCATGTACCTCAGTAAAATTTACTGAATAGATAGTTGAAAATAATTCTGCTTAGTCCACAAATATGAAGAAATGCAAAAGAAAATGACAAGGAACATATAATAATTAATACCACTGCTATTTCCAAGCCACAATTATGACAGACCCCCCCCCCCCCCCCCCCCCCAAAAAAAAAAAAAAAACCCTCATCTCATAAGGTATGCATCAACAAGAGAACAATATGATTCTAAAGTCTTCCACCAACAATAGATCTTTTCAACACAGGCAAGGGGATCAATACTTGTATCATATTCAAAAGTTCTGTTCAGAAGATTTTGCAAAAGATACCAAAAGCCAACAAGACCTAGCCTATAAACAACCAACAAAGAAACTGAGGCTCTATACATATGTCATGATTTCCATGTTGAAATCCTATCCCCGCCAGCCTCATCAATACGTAAATTCAAATGTAATGGATCATTGAATCATCAAAGAAAATAATCAAAGACTTAAATATTTTCTCTCATCTTAAGTTTCTCTCTCTCGTCTCCAAATTCTCTTAATTCTCTCTCTCATCTTCAAACTATTTCTCTTCTCATCTTAATTTTTGAATTTCCTCTTAATTTCTTGCTCAAGTTGAAGTCATGAATCTTAAGATCGCGACAACAAACCACAGAAACAAAACAATTACTTCTCAATCATTAAATTTCAAACACCCCAATACCAGAAAACCCACAAACAACATGAAATAAATGCCAAGGAGTGCAAAAAGATAACCAAGCATATAACCACCTTATCCTCTAATACAGTATGAGGTGCAGTAAAATGCTTCTCCAGTTCAGGCAAATTGCTAGTGGAACTTCCTACCCCGTGTCTACGCCGCTTGTACGTACGAAACGGCTTGCCGCTGGCACCTTTGGAGCTTCCGTTACCCGCATCACCAATTCCATTCGCACCGTTTAGCCCCGAACTCTCAGTTAAAGGCCCCGTATTGTCACCATGTGTAACAGAATGTTCGCCCACCATTTCTCCCCTACTAAAAAGGCCCTAATTTGGACCCCTCTTCCCCAGCATAACCAGGGCTTCGAAGCGCATTAGTTCAATTTTAACACAACACCCTTCCAAATTGCAGTGAACTTTCTCTATAAACTCAGTGTTGAACCCCAATTATGGCCCATCTCTTAGCAGAAATCTAGGGTTTGCGCAGTTCTAAGCAAAAATACAATCTTTAAACTAGCAAAATCGAATCTTTCTTACTTGCTACGACCTGTATGAACTCAATGTTCAGTGCTAATGCGAGAAAACCCACGATTTTGAGTGCCAAAAATTCGTTACTCCGACAAAACTCAGTAAACAAAAAAGCAACAAAATAGAGAAAAGAGGAAATTGAAAGATGAACAAGTAAAGAATGTGTGGTTAGAGGAAGAGGACAAAGAGAGAAAGAGAGAGTTATTTAGGAGAGAGAATGAGATCGGAAAAGGGAGAAGTGGGAACCCTAGCAGGACAGTCGAATTGGGGGAACCTATCTTCTCTGCATTTGAATTTTGAATATCAGGGAGGCCCTCTCCGGCCCTCCCCGTCCAGTGTGGTCGCACAGTTCTACTCTTTCCCTCCTCCTCATCTTCTTCCTTTTTTCTTTTTTTTTTTGGATTTTTTATTTTTTGATAGATTTGCAAAACCCCCTTATCTTTTAAAATATAAAAAGACTCCCTGAATTTTATAACTAATATAACACACTTGCTATATTTTTAATTTTATAAATTAATTTCTTAAACTTCATAATTAAATATAATGTACCCCTTACACTTTTAATTTCATAAATAGCCTCATAAACTTTGTTATTACACACAACACACTCCCTGAACTTTACAATTAAACATAATACTACCTCTTAGACATTAATTGTTTAAAAAAAATTGAAAAATCAAAGTTAAAAAATATCATTATATTTTTTCAAACCATTTCCAAAATATTAATTAAAAAATAACCCAACTACATATCAACATACCCAACTCTATTTTCTAATCAAAAATAACCCGACTCCAACTTTTCTACCAAAAAATAACCCAACTCTAACTTTTCTATCAAAAAATAATCCAACTCTAGCTTTTCTACCAAAAAATAACTCAACTCTAGCTTTTCTATGAAAATATAACCCAACTCTATTTTCTAACTAAAAAATAACCCAACTCTAACTTTTCTACCAAAAAATAACCCAAATCTAAAATTAATTTTAAAAAATACTGAATTAGTAGCTAAACATGGTGTGTGGTATGACATTCTGATAATATATTTTTCTTCTATATTTTGGTTTGGCTTGATTTCTTTTCCTACCTAACCAAACTATAAATATAACTTTTTTTATAATTGAGTATAATCCCACAAAAAAGTAATATACCGGGGCATAGAACAAGCAAAACAATAGGGAAATACAACCAGAGAACTAAGGCTGCAAATGAGCCGAACCAAGCCAAGCTGAGCCGAGCCATAGCTTGCTCGGCTCGACTCTTTAACTAAATTAGACCACCTCGGTATCGGTATCATTTATCTAACCAAGCCGCATATTTATGGTCGGCTCATCTTGCTTACTAAATGAGATCGGTATGGCATTGGTATCATTTAGGCTTGATTATTTGGCGAGCGGGCTCGTTTAGTTTTGCCGACTCATTGCGCTCATTTATCAAGCTCGTTAAGCTCATTTAGGCTTGTTATATTCATTTCTAATTATTGTTACTTTGATTTATAGAAAATGGTGATAAAATAAATTGTATATGAAAATTGGAAATAAAAAATACATACATGTATTTCAATTCCGCAATATAGACATGCCAGCCATAATCGAGCCGACTCATGAGCCCATAAACAAGCCACCTCGTGAGCCTTAGGAGCCGGCTTATGAGTCTTTCGTGCTGAGTCGGCCTCGATTTGATATGGTTCATTTATTTAAACGAGCTGCCCTTAAACGAGTCGAGTAGGCTCTCGAGTCGACTTAGACGAACCCAAGTCGAGTCCTTAACGAGCCGAGTCAAACCGGCTCAAGAGCTAGCTTGGCTCATTTGCAGCCCTACAGAGAACAAGCCAAACCAAAAATGTGTAGAAGAAAAATATATTGTCAGAGCATCATACCATGCACCACAATTCAATATTTTTGAAATCAAATTTTTAGAGTTGGATTATTTTTAGATTTATTTTAAATTTTGGTTTTTTTTTGGTAGAAAAGTTAGAGTTGAGTTATTTTTTGGTAAAAAAGTTAGAGTTTGGCTATTTTTTGGTTAGAAAATAGAGTTGAATTATTTTTTAAAATATTGACATATAGTTGGGTTATTTTTAGACTGATTGTTGTATACAATAACAAAGTTCAATGGCAATTTTTTTAAATTAAAAGTGTAGGAGGTCTATTATATTTAATTACGAAGTTCAGGGGCTATTTTATGAATTAAAAGAGCAGGGCGTGTATCGTGTTTAATTGTAAAGTTAGGGGGACTATTTTATGAAATTGAAAGTTTAGGGAGTGCGTTGTGTTTAATTGTAAAGTTTAGAGCGTGTTTTTATGTTTTGCCCTATCTTTTACTTCAATAACAAAAAACTTTCTCACAAACAAAATCATTCATTTTATACCATATCAATTCTTTATAACCATTTTGCCCCTCAAATGTGAGGGGTTTAAGTGTGAGATTTTATTTTTAGAAAAAGGTTTTACGTTTTTAGGCTCCGTTTGGAACGTAGAAAAAATTGCAAAAGGAAAAAAATTTTGAAGGAAAGTGGTTTTCTTGTATTTGGAATACAAGGAAAATATAAAAGAAAAAATTGAATGGAAAATATCAAAATTTTACAACAGAGTTTGAGTAAAATCATTTTACTCTTGAAATTGAGAGGAAAATGGGGAAAAAAAATTTGTATTAACTCAAATAATGTCAACCCATATTCATTAGACTATGTTCAAAAAATATTTATTAGACTTGATCTGAGTTTCATATTTTATCAACAGGATCTACTTTTTTGTCATATAAGTTCATTGAATGCGTATGTTATGTTTGGTAATTAAGTATAAACCGAATATAATATTTTTCATTTAAATACATAATTGGTAGAATATTAAAATTTCTGGAGGTGCCTTACTGAGTGTCATAAGATTTGACCCAACTACTCAAAGATATTGAAATATTTTTAAGGTATCCTGAAAATTGGTGACTTCAGTTACCCGAGTGTGATTCTATTAGGGTTTCGTTAGTTTATACTGACATTTACTTAATAAAAAAAGGCAATTATGAAAATTTTTTTAATTTTACATTTAGAATAATTTAAATAATTTTAAAAATACTTGAATCTTAAAAATATTTTAGCACTTTACAAAATATTTTAAATATCTAAATTTTTTTGTAAATTTTTAAAAATTAATTTATTTATTTTTACACTAGTAATATTTTTTAGATATTTAATATAAATTAAATTTTGAAAATAATTTTAAAATATTTACGGATTTTTGGATATTTTTAATATTCAAATATTTCAAAATTTAGAATTATTTTTAGTTTTAGTTAGATTATTTTTAGGTTCTTTTATGTGCTAGATTAGTATAATTTGAACTCTAACAAAGTTATGGGTGTTTTGGATAACAGTAATATGGGTTCTTTTATGGAGGGCGATAATACAGGCCCTTTATCTTTATTTAAATTTTTATTAATTATGAATATTTTTATTACAAGAATTTTTGATGAGATACAGAAAATAAAAGAAAAACGAGAGGGTCCCACTACTCTAGGAGCCCTTCGGTCGAGTCCCGGGGGAGGACCGAAAGGACGTCCAAGAGTGGAGTGGGTAGGTAAGTAGGGAAGTGGGTGTTGAAGTATGGATGGGTGGTGTTGGATTGGATTTAGTTGAGGTTTGGATGTGGATGGGTTGAAATGAGTAGGTTAGCCCTCTTTTTATAGGAGAACTGGGCTCCGGAAAGCCAGTCTTTGGAAGACGGTTTTTCGAAAACGGATCCGATGTGTCTCCGAGGCATGTCCGTCTGAGGTCGTTTCCGAAGATGTGTCCGCAGTTGTTTCCGGAGCCTCTAGGCATATCCGTTGAGGCGTTCGGAAAAAACCGTGCCCGAAGATGTGTCCGGAGCTATATCCGGAGACTCTAGGCGTATCCGTCGAGGTGTCCGGAGGAAACCGTGTCCGAAGATGTGTCCGGAGCTATATCCGGGACCTCTAGGCGTATCCTTTGAGGTGTCCGGAGGAAACCCTGTCCGAACATGTGTCCGGAGCTGTATCCTGGGCCTCTAGGCATATTCGTGGAGGTGTCCGGAGGAAACCATGTTAGAAGATGTGTCCAAAGTTTTATCCGGAGTCTCTAGGCGTGTTCATTGAGGTGTCAGGAGGAAACCGTGTTCGAAGAGGTGTCCGGAGCTGTATCCGGAGCCTCTAGGCTTATTCGTTGAGGTGTCCGGAGGAAACTGTATCCGAAGATATGTCCGGAGCTGTATCCACAGCCTTTAGGCATGTCCATTGAGGTGTCCGAAAGAAACCGTGTCCGAAGAGGTGTCCGGAGCTGTATCCAGAGCCTCTAGGCATATCCGTTGAGGTGTCCGGAAGAAATCGTATCCGAAGAGGTGTCCGGAGGAAACCGTGCCCGAAGATGTGTCTAGAGCTGTATCCGGAGCCTTTGGCGTGTCCGGAGAGGTGTTCGGTGGAAATCGTATCCGAAAAGGTGTCCAGAGCTGTGTCCGGAGCCTTTGTCGTGTCTGAAGAGGTGTTCCTTGGAGAAGGTGCTTCCTCGGCAACAGTTATGTCCGAATCCTTCGGAAAAGGCACTGTTCGGCAAGAACCGTGTCCGGAGCCCTCGGAAAAGATACTCTTCGACACATGAGCCAAGTCTGAAGCCCTCG
The DNA here is from genome assembly GCA_018398585.1 of Simmondsia chinensis. Lineage (NCBI taxonomy): Eukaryota > Viridiplantae > Streptophyta > Magnoliopsida > Caryophyllales > Simmondsiaceae > Simmondsia > Simmondsia chinensis. Next base: position 14,825,455 of record JAGTTD010000007.1, read on the forward strand.
AAAAGGTACTATTCGACATGGGATATGCCCGGAGCCCTTGGAAAAGGTACTATTCAACATGGGATATGCCCGGACCCCACGGAAAAGGTGTTGTTCAACATGGGATATGTCCGGACCCCTTGGAAAAGGTACTATTTGACATGGGATATGTCTGGAACACTCGGAAAAGGTATTTTTCAACATGGGATATGTCCGGAACCCTCGGAAAAGGGGCTGTTCAACATGGGATATGTCCGGAACCCTTGAAAAAGGTACTGTTCGACATGGGATATGTCCGGAACCCTTGGAAAAAGGCACTGTTTGACATGGGATATGTCCGGAACCCTTGAAAAAGGCACTATTCAGCACGGGATATGTCCGGAACCCTCAGAAAAGGCACTATTCGACATGGGATATGTCTGGAACCCTCAGAAAAGGCACTGTTCGACATGTGATATGTCCAGAACCCTCGGAAAAGGCATTATTCAGTAAGGGTTATGCCCGGGACCCTCGGAAAAGGTACTATTCAGCAAGGGTTATGCCTGAGACCCTAAAAAAGGTACTATTCATCAAGGGCTATGCCCAGGATCCTCAGAAAAGGTATTATTCAGCAAGGGTTATGCCCGAGAACCTCAGAAAAGGTACTTTCAGCAAGGGTTATGCCCTGGACACTTGGAAAAGGTGTTGTTCGCATGGGATATGCTCAGGACCCTTGGAAAGGTGCAATTCAGCAGGGTTTTATCGAGGCCCAGTCGTGCCATTCCCTATCTCAATACATTGATGGCGTGGTGATTCAGTCTCGGTGTTATATAGTCCCGGATGACATCTCTATTTTTTCGAGTATACCGGGGATGGGGAAGGTGATTCCTCCTTTTTCAGTGGAGGTCCTTTCCGATTATCGGCGGATACTTGGGTGCAACGGGGGATTGGTCCTGTGTCGGGAGTTTGACCCGAGTAGTTTCTCTCGTCTCTCTATCTTTAACCTGACTACCCGCTTTTGGCTTTCATTGGGTTCCCTGACTGAGGGAGTTCTGGCTCCGTTGTCCCAATGTCCCATGACGGCCATCATAGGATGTCGGGGCCTGGGTGAATCGTTCAATTTCCGGGTGCACTTACTGGTTTATGACTCTGCTCTAAAGAACGACCAGGGAAGGTAGTCGAATTCCCATAAGGTTTTCGCATGGGAAAATGACTGGGTCTTCAAAGGTGAGCTTGATGCTGGGGGCCGGAACCTGTTGTTCCACGTTCCTGCCTGTATTGACGATTTGATCTTTCTGATGTCGGACTGGGATTCTTACCTCTCAGCTCACTCCCCTTTCTATTATTCGTGCGTAGTCCGTTGGGATACGACCACGAGCACAACAGCGTTCTTTTTCTTCCTGCCACAAGTTCATTAAAGCATCACGGAGTGTGAGGACGCTGGTCTATTTTGTTGGGATGGCCCTCTGACTGTCGGGACGTCATTATGCCTGGTCTTGGTCTGTGGCTTCTCTTTTAAGATATGGCTGCTTCGTGATCGGAGCGACATTTCCTCATTGCTTTTGTATCGGAACATCAGGTACTAGTTCCCCAGGTCTGGCAGGCGCGGCGATCTTCGAGTGGCCGGGTTCTGCGCCTCGGGCTCGTATTGGATCATGGCTTGTAGTGGCGGGCTCTACCGTTGTCGTATGGATGAACCGGATCATGGCATGTTGGAGCTTCTAGGAGCCTACCCTTATCGTGGTTTGCTTTCCTTGTTCCCATATGTACGAACACTTTTCCCCGAGATGCAGGGCGCGGCGTAGTAGTAATGTTGTTTTGCTGTTTTGTTGGTTTTTACTGTTGCTGTTGTAGTTGTTGTTTATGTTCCCGTTGGGGGTGTGTGCTGTGACGGAACTTTCTTTAATGAATTTCGGTTTGTTATTTTGGCGTTTTTTCTTTGTTCATTTTCGTTTATAGTTGATTTTATTTTATTTTATTATTTTTTTAATTTGTATAAAGATTTTTTTTTTATTATTATTTTTTATGCAGGTTTCTTCTTGAACCCAAGAAGGTTCTCGATTTTTATTGTCCTATTGGATTTTTGTAGTGTTCGTAGGAGAGGGATGGCCGAAGAAACGCTTGGTGGAGATTGTTTTTTTTATTCGAAGATTGTCTCTTTCGTTTATCCGTTGATGGGACTAGATGTGTCCCATCAACCATGATGGTAGTCCAGCCCTGCAAGTCATCTCTTTCACTCACTCTTGTCTCTCTCTCTTATCTCTCTCTCTCTCTCTCTCTCTCTCTCTCTCTCTCTCTCGTTGACCGCCCCCCTTCCCCGTTTTTAATTCGTTTTGACCTGCCTTACAATCATTTGAGCTCGGGTTTCAGGTGTGCTTGGTTTTAAGGTACGTTTTTCTTTATTTTGTCATTTTTAGAGTTGAAATGAGCTCGTTCTTCGGGAAAGATTGCACCTTGTCCTGGGCATTTTTACTTGGGGAACTGCTTCTGAGTTTTGGGTCTTTTTCAATGGGAGTTTGACTCTGAGGACATGCATGAGGTTTGCATGTAAAAAATTCTTCTTCTTCTTATTATTATTTTTTTTGAACCAGGCTAGGGGGATGAGTAGGAAAGGGAGAGTGTTACTTGAGTTTTTTGACCCAAATAGGGTCGTTTTTCAAGTGTGTACATGCCACATACTAATATGCTTGCATGAGTATTTGCTTATATGCTTATATGACTAATTGTCTATAACCCTACATGCCAGACATGGCATCTAGGCCCTACATGCCTCTTTGATTCCTTGCTTGCTCCTTTATGCTTCCTTCATGCTCCATACTTCCCCATTTTCATGCTCTTTATACAAGTCCTGTAAAACCTCTCATCTATCAGGCTGGGGGTCCTTGGAAACAGTCTCTCGTCAAGGTCTCAATCTGATGGGGTAAGGCTGCGTACATCCTACCCCCCTAGACCCCGCGCAAGCGGGAGCCCTTGTGGCACTGGGCATGTTGTTGTTGTTGTTGTAGGGTCGTTTTTCAAGTTTTTTGAGTGGGGACTCGGTTTCGGGGACATGCATGGCGTTTGCATGTGGGAAAATTATTTATTTATTATTATTTTTTTCGAATCGGGTCGAGCAGGGCCCCGTCCTGAGCTCCGTTTGATTTTTTAACTTGAGTTTTTCATTCTTAAATTTTTGGTTATATATATATTATTTTTTTGGCGCAGGTCCCGGGGCTTCATAATGCCTCGTTTCCGTTTTCGTGATGTTTTCCCTTTTGGACTTGAGTATATGAATAGCGTATTTTTGGCGTTTTAGGTGGCCCTTTCCAGCACCGTTTTCTTTTTTTGCCTCTGGTGAGTTTTTGGGCCACTGTTTTTAGTGTCTTGCGGGAGCAGGTCAAGGACAAAGGCGAGTATTTTTTGTTTGTCTGGTATCCAGGCGAGTTTGGTCGTAGTGGACGCGTCACCGTCATCCCCTTTCTCTTGATTATTAGTCATAAGAAGGATGAGAGGGAAAATGTCGAACGAAGTCCTTCTCTGGATTGGGGATGTTGCGGTGACGAGGAGAGATAGGGAGTCCTCGGAGGTCGAGAACCCCTCCTCGGCGGCCGCATCTACTCTTACCGTCTATCCCAATTTCTTGTATATGAGTAAGTCTAAAAATTTTTATGCGTATATCATTTATTTTATTTGCCCATTACAACCTTCTCTTTTTGATGGAAATCAAGTGGGATTTTTTGGAGGCCTCGGCTTTAGAGTTTCAAAGCGAGGGCAGCTCGTCTACCTAGGCTAAGTGTATAGTCGTGGTGCCTCTAAGTCGGCGTTCTCCAGACGTAAGTGTACCCTTACGGCTCACGTTTTCGAAGATTGCCCTAATCCGTCCGTTAGGGACATTTGTCTCGAGTATTTTAGGTGAGGGCGGTGTCCCTAGGATTCACTCTAAGTACTACTTCCCGAAGAATTATGAGGTGTGGGGCCCTCGACCAGATAATTGTCCGTTGTTCCCCAGGAAATATGTTGTTTTAGTATTTCTTTAGACTCTTTAGAAGCGGGGGTCCATTTTCCCCAGCCTCCCCTAGTGGAAGAATTGCTTATTCGTTGTAATGTATGCCCGGGGTAAATTACCCCTGATGGGTTTAGAAATGTGTACGGCTTTTTGCTTGCGTGTTATGTAAAGGGCTTTATTCCTTCCTGGCTGGTTTTTGACATTCTTTTTAAGATTAGGTGTTCTAGGTGTATGATTGGTTTTGAGAGTCGGAGGCTGTTCGCCTTTGTGGGGAACACCCTTACTAATGCGAGGAATTGGGAGAGCAAATTCGTTCAGATTAAGCCTCCTGTAGCCCTGTTGTTCTTGATGACGTGGGGCGTGCTACAACGTCCACGCCCCGTGAAGGGGGCGTCCTAGCCTCCCATAAAAAACAGATTGTCTGTTATTTTGATAAGGGCTATGTAGGCAAGCGGCTTGTAGCTTCGAAAGAGCTATTCGAGAGGCAAATAATGCTCATTAAGGCTGGACTCTCGTAAAAGCCTTTCATAGGTATGCAGTTGTCTGCCATGGCGTCTTATTTTGATTCTGTTGGTTGCTTAAGCTTTTGCGTATCTTGTATATTTTTTTATTATGTCATTTTGACTTTTAATATTGTGATGGCTTAGTCATTACGTTTGGAGTTTTATTACTAACCTTTCCCCTATGTCTTTTTCAGTGGATAATTTGATGAGCATTGACATGGATAGCATGTTTTCTCCACTACCTCTCTCTGAGGAACCGAGTCCCCTGCCGGTTTTGGGGGTGCTGGCTTTGCCGGCAGTGTCATTGTTGGATTTTCCTCGGGGCTTGGGAAGGTCGGCGGGCCCATCAAGTGGTTCGTTCTCTTGTCGAGTGGCTAAGCGACCTCGTGTGCATCGCGCAAAGTTGGTTCCGGAATCAGTAAATGGGGAGCCGTTGTTGGAGTCTGCCTTCCCGGTACGCATGACGGTGGCCGCGATGGGACCTCTTGGTTCCGGCAAGACCGCGGTGATGAAAGCAACTGTCGAGGGCATAGGGTCTTCTAGCTCTAGGGTGATGGAGCTCGTGCTTCCTTCCCTTGGAGGACTGGAAGTGCATTTCCTCAAGGCGAGGCGCCCCGTGGGCGTCTTCCACTAGTTAGAGGAGTCGTTGTCTCCTTTGATTCCTGGTGGGATGACGGTGGTGATTTCGGACCTATTGTTTGGTGCGGGAGTCTTCGAGCCGTACGCGCTAGGTACTGGGAGAGCTGCCTCTCCGACGGTCCCTCCCAGCGCCGCTCATTTGGGTGATGTCGAAACGGGCTGGGAGACGTGCTCGCGGTTTCTTTCGCCCACTGTCATAGCGCTTTTGTCGGAGGTGACCTTTGGGGAGGCACCGACCTTTCTATCTCAGGTTACTTGCTGCACTTTTATCATCCTTTTGCGCTTCTCTTTGAGTCGCCTTTTTTGGTGCCTTTTCGCTTAACTTACTTTTGTCTTTGTTAGCTTGTAGCACTGCCGGCGTTGGGTACCTCGAGCTGGAGGTGGAGCCAGCAGGAAAACAAGTAGCTTCACTCATCCAACTTGGCACTGCAGGCCCAAGCTGCGGCACAGGGTTCCCGGATCCGAAAGCTGAAGCTTCGGGTGTCAGAGCAAGATGCGGTCATTTCTCGCTTCTTTGACGAGGTCATCCAAGTGGTGGCCGAGTACAGGAAGGGCCCAGGGCTTTGAGACCATTCGGAGATCGGTTATGTCGCTCCTCCTTAGTAAGATCCTGTCCCATTGTTTGTTTTTGCCGGGTGTGACAGATTAGGCTATTTCTTCGAACACTTGGTTGTAATTTTGCTTTGTTTGTCCCGCTCTTGTCTCTATCGGTCTTTTGTATATGAACGATTGTGTTCGAGCCATTTTGATTAATGTAATGACCATCCGCCTTTTTGTTCTTTTTTCAGCTTTTCGTTTGTTTTTAGACTTTATAGAAGTACTTGTCGTGCTTCGTAGAGGCCTTCAACTTGTGTTGATTCTTTTCTCGTCCCGAGGGGCGTGTGGGAGGGCCTATGGCTTGCATGTCTTTTCCACTTCGGGCCGGCTCCCGACTTTGAGCACGGGTTTTTTCCTTGTCAAAAAACGAGTTAGCTTGCCGTGGGCGGACCCGCGGGCTTCGTGACTGTCATATACTATAAGGATTTGAGGTCTATCACAGCGGACGGATCCACGGATTTTAGCCTGCCGTAGAAGGATCTACGGACTTAGGGTCTATTTGCCGTGGACGAATCCACGGACTTTAGCCTGCCATAGACGGATCTACGGACTTAGTGTTTGTTTGCCGCGGACGAATCCACAGACTTTAGTCTACCATAGGTGGATTTACGGATTAGGTTGCGGTGCATCCCTCGGACTTTACGAGGTTAAGCGCATTACCCGACCTGGAGGGGACTTACTGGGTCATAGTTTGCCGCAAACGGATTTGCGGACTTTAACCAGCCGCGGACGGATCCATGGGATTACGTTGTGGTGCATCCCTCGGCCTTAGGAGGACTTACGAGGTTAAGCACATTACCCGACCTGAAGAGGGCTTATGAGGTCATCGTCTGCCGCAGACGGATCTGCAGACTTTAACCTGCTGTGGACGGATCCACGGGCTTACGTTGTGGCGTGTCCCTCGATCTTGAGAGGACTTACGAGGTTAAGCCCATCACCCGACCTAAAGAGGCCTTATGGGATCATCGTCTGCTGTAGACGGACCTACGGACTTTAACCTGCCATGGACGGATCCACGGGCTTACGTTGTGACGCGTCCTTCGACCCGAAGAGGACATACAAGGTTAAGCTCATCACCCGGCCTGAAGAGGGCTTATTGGGTATTATCTTGGCCGTAGATGGATCTACGGACTTTAACCTACTGTGGACGGGTCCACGGGCTTACGTTATGGCACGTCCCTTGGCTTGAAGAGGACTTGCTAGGTTAAGCGCATCACCCGGCCTGAAAAGGGCTTATGGGATCATCGTATGCCGCAGACGGATCTACGGACATTAACCTGCCATGGACGGATCCACGGGCTTACGTTCTTAATGCGCCTAGGACAGGTCCTAGGGTTTAGCCTGCCGTAGACGGATCTACGGGCTTATGGTCTGTGCCGTGGACAGGTCCACGGGCTTAGCCTACCACAAACGCATTTACGGGCTTAAAGTCTGTGTGCCGCCAACTGATCTACGGACTTTTTCCAGTCGGTGTACAGAGCCATCCAGACTTATGGGCTTATTGCGAGTGTACAGAGCCATCCGGACTTATCCTGCCGCTGATGGACCAATGGGCTTAATGTTTAGTTTGACCCGCTTCGGAAGGGCGCGTGTAGGAACGGAGCTATTGAGAATCCGACCAAGTTCTTGTATGCCCGTGTCAGAAGAGCACATATTTTGCCGCAGACGGGCCAACGGGCTTAGAGTGCCGCGGACGGACCAACGGGCTCAGAATGCCGCGGATGAAGCAACGGGCTTAGAGTGCCTTGGACTAATAGGCATGAATTGCAGTAAATGATCCAGTAGGTCAGTTTGCCACGGGCATCCCCATGGGCTTTCTAGGATCCATGGGTGAGTCTAGCGGGTTTTGTTCGCCCGAAGCGGACCTGCCCTTATGGCTTAAGCGTATAGGAGCCTGCCGCGTTTTGGTAGGACTTATAACGTATATGCTTACAGTTTTAGTGGGCCATGGGCGGAATCAGCGAGGTGAGCTCACCGCGGCCAACCCTTATGGCTTAAGCGTTCATGCCGAGGGTTTTGGAAGGTCCGGCAGCATAAACGTTTACATTTGTTTTTGGCTTTTGATGCATTTGCCGACCATGATCGTCAGTTTGATTGCTTATGTATATATACTTCATACTTATATTTTTTTACTGTTCCATCTGATTCTTTGGAGATTCAATTTTTTGGTCGTGCATTTGACATATGTTTTTATCACGTTTCGGAGAAGAAACATTTCGTCAAAAGAGTGTGGCGTTTTCCTTGATTACCTCGATCAGTTATACAAAACATTTTTTCAAGTCCAAAATATTCCAGGTTCGAGGGAGCGAGGTCCCATCCAATTATCGCAGGTGATAGGCTCCTCAGGTGGTCCCAGAGACTTGGTAAGGCCCTTCCCAGTTAGCGGATAGCTTTGCTGGGTGGTTTTCGATTGACTCGACTTGTCGTAGTACCAGTTCTCCATCTTGAAAGGTTCTTCCTCTGACCATGGAGTTAAAGTACTTTGCCACTTTCTACTTTTGTGAGACCATCCTGTTTAGCGCGTTCTCGCCGGTCTCTTCTATTCTGTCTAATGATTGCCATAGTGCTTCTTCGTTGCGTGCTTGGTCATAGCTTCGAACTCGGAGGCTAGATTCTCCTATCTCCACCGGCAGTACCGCCTCCATGCCGTATACCAGGTTGTAGGGGGTTTCTGCAGTGGCGCTCCGGGTTGTTGTTCGGTAGGCCCACAATACGCTTGGAAATTCTTCCGTCCAACTCCCCTTGGCTTCATCCAAGTGCCGCTTGAGGCCTGTCAATATGTGCTTATTTGCGGATTCCGCTTGTCCATTGCTCTGAGGGTGCGCTACAGAAGTGTAGTGTATCTTGATTCCCAAGCTTTCACAATGGTCGCGGAACCTTCGTAAGCTGAATTGAGTGCCGTTATCCGTGACTAGGACTTGAGGGATTCTGTATCGGGTGATGATCCCTTTCAATAGGAAGCGCTGGACGGCTTGATCCGTGATCTGCGCGGTGGGTTCTGCCTCTATCCATTTGCTGAAGTAATCCACGGCTACTATGATATACCTTCGTTGTCCGACAGCTTTGGGGTATGGTCCCGAGATGTCCATCCCTCATTGAGCAAAGGAAATAGGACTAAGTATAGGTTGCAGTAGGGCCGCGGGCATGTAGATTATAGAAGCATGTTTCTGGCACCTTTTGCACTTTTGGACGAGGTCTCGTGCATCTTTCTTCATGGTGGGCCAATAGTAGCCCGATCGTAGGCCCTTGTTGGTTAAGGCTCGATAGCCGAGGTGCTGATCACAAATTCCTTCATGAATTTCCTGTAAGACGTACTTCCCCTCTTCCCCCCAATGCATTTGAGTAGGGGGTGTACAAACGATCTTTTGTAGAGGTCTTCATCGATTATTAGGAACCACAGCTAATGTCTTTGGATATATTTTGCTTCCAGCTGGTCCTCGGGTAGAGTCCTGTTTTTTACGAACTCGACGATGGGTCGCCGCCAATCATCCAGAGATTGGACTTGGGCGATCCCAACGGACTGAAGTAAGTCTCAGCATGGTGTATGGATCTCCTCTATCCAAACGGTGGGTTCCAGTCCTATCTCCTCGGTTGTCGAACTGGAGATCCGGTTGAGTTCTTCGGCTTTAACATTTTCGGCTCTTGGAATGAGGTGGCCCCTGAAGAAGGACAAGGTTTTCTCTTGTTCTTTTACCACCTCCAAGTATTCCTTCATGGTGGCTCTTTTCGCTCCGTAAATCCCTTGTACCTGTTTGACGATTAATTGAGAATCACTGAACACCTCCACCTGACGTGCTCCTGCCTTGCAGGCCATCCTTAATCTGTGAAAGAGTGCTTCGTACTCGGCCTCATTGTTATTGGTTCTAAACTTGAACCTTAAGGCGTAGAGGAAGTGTTGCTTCTTGGGCGAGATGAGCAGGATACCGACCCCACTTCCTTGGTCTTTGGAAGACCTGTCGACATACAGCTTCCATGATCCTTCCGGAGTATCTCACGGTTCGGAGCTTGGTGACGTCATAGTAGCGAACAAGCATTCCGCCAGAATGTCTGCTAAAGCTTGTGCCTTAATTGTTGTCGACAACTTGAACAGGATGTCGTATTTAGAAAGTTCGACTACTCAAGGTAGCATCCTTCCCGAACACTCCAGGCGTCGGAGGGATTTCTGTAAGGCTGGTTGGTTCGTATTCGAATACGGTGCGCCTGTAAGTAAGGTCAGAGCTTTCGTTCGGCTATGACGATGGCATAGGCGAGTTTCTCGATGTGGGGGTACCGTGTCTCGGCATCCTTCAATATATGACTCGTGAAGTAAATCGGCAGCTGGAGGCCTTCTCTTTCGGACGTTAGCACGACACTCATGGTGTCGTCCGACGCCAAGGCATAGAGAATTAAGTGCTCGCCCGAGATGGGTTTGGACATGGTTGAGAGCTTGGCCAAGTGTTCCCTGAGTTCTCGGAGCGCTTGCTCGCAAGATTTGTCCCAATTGAAGGCTTCTCTTCTTTGCAATACTTTTACGAAGGGGAGTGACTGATCTGCCAACGGCTGATGAACATATTGAGCGCGGCGAGACATCCGGTTAGCTTTTGAATAGCCCTTGGGGTTTTCGGAGTTTCCATCCTGAGCACGGTGTCCACCTCAGCGGGATTGGCTTCTATTCCCCTTGCGCTGACAATGAAACCTAAGAACTTCCCTCCCGGGAGTGCGACCATGCTCTTGTCCAGGTTGAGATGCATCCCGTGAGCCCTGAGTGTTTCCAGGGTTTCCCTTTGGTCGTTCACATGATCGGCGGCCTCCTTACTTTTTATGATCATATCGTCGATGTATGCTTTCAAGTTCCTCCCTAACTGCAGCTGGAAGACACGGTTCACCTGGCATTGGTTGGTGGCTCCGGTGTTCTTCAACCCGAACGGCATGACTCGGAAGTAGTAAGTCCCTTCGTGATGAAAGACGTCTTCTCCTCGTCTTCCGGGTCCATTGCGATCTAGTGGTACACGGAGAAGGTATCTAGAAAGCTGAACAATGCGTTTCCTACAGTGGAGTTGACTAACTGATCGATCTTGGGGAGAGAAAATGAATCTTTCAGGCAAGCTTTATTGAAGTCAGTGAAATCTACGCATATCCGCCAATTCCTGTTCGGCTTCTTTACCCGGACCACATTTGCCAACCAATTCGGGTATAACACCTCTCATATGTAGCCGGCTTTTCAAAGCTTTCGTATTTCTTCGCTTATGAACTAGTTTCGTTCAGCGCAAAAGTTGTGCTTCCTTTGCTTTATCGGTTTCGTCCTGGGCAAAACATTGAGACGATGACGGATGATTTGACAATCTATTCCCGGCATCTCGTCCGCAGAGTACGCAAAGACCTCTTGATATTACCGAAGCACTTGCTGGATCTGATCCCATTTGGCCGTGCCCAGCTTCGTCCCTACCCGGACTATCCTTCTCGGTCCTATCTCGACTTTGGTGGTTTCTCTTGGCCCCTGGCTTGCCTTTTCGCTGTTCTCCGCCTCCCTTACTTCGGGAACGTCTTGGACGTAGGAGCATTTGCGAGCTGTTTGTTGACAGCCTCTAATGGTTACGACATCCCCTTTGTCGGTTTCGAACTTCATGGCGAGGTGGTATGTTGACACCACAACGCCTAACAAGTTTGACAACGGGCGGCCCAGAATGGAGTTAAACAATGAGCGGGCCACCACGACATAGAACTCAGTGCTGAGTGTGTGCTTCTGCTCTCCGTCTCCCAAGAGGATGTCGAGTTTTACGGTGCCTAGCGGATCGACTATCTCACCGGAAAAGCCCGCAAGGGTCCCAGTCGTGGGGCGTAGTTCGGCGGGCGGTATGCCCATCCATTCGAAGCAGTGGCGGAACAGTATGTTAGCCGAGCTTCCTTGATCTACCAAGACCCTTTGGGGGGTGCAGTCCTGAACGTCCATGGTGATGACCATGGGATCCTCATGTGGAGTGCGGACGTTCTCTAAGTCTTCTTGGGAGAAGGTTAAGGGTCGGCGTCTTTTAAACCCGCCTTCTCTCCTCATGATGGCGAGACTCGTGTTCTCCCGCTTCTGTTTTATGGCCGAAATTACATATCTCGTTGTATGAGCCGCGTCTCCACGCTCTTCGCAGGCGGGGTTGGAAGTTCCACTTTTGAGCTTCTTTACGTCCACGAACATTCGGAGGTTCCCTTTTTTCGCTACCTCATCTAGTCGACTTCGAAGTATCCGTCAATCCTTGGTATCGTGCCTGATGGTTCCGTGGTACTCGCACCATGGGGTTGGACCACGTATGTCCATCGGCCTTGTGGGGACTTGATTTTGCCCCACTTCTGGCTTTTTAACTTCTAAGAGGAGCCTTGGGGGGGGTCTCCTCGGTCCGCCATTGCGAGTCCCTCACATGTTCCTCATGGCTCTCTCGTTCTTCGGGTTAAACCTCAGGGCGCGAGTCTCGGGCTTTGGGTGGTTGAGCTGGGGAGGCCCTGTTTTATCCATCATATCCTCGGTAATGATGTATTTATCGGCTTTAGCCCAGAGCGTGTCCACGGCTGTGGGGAGAGCCTTGGCGAGAAAGAACTAAATGTTGGTATTTCGGAGGCCGTTGATGAAGGTGGTGATGGCGGTTTGATCAGCCAAGTTCGGGAAGCTGATCATCGCCTTTGAAAACCGCCGCACGAATGCTCTTAAGGACTCATCTTCGGCCTGCTGTAACTGGATCAATTGGGTGGCAGTTTTTCTCCTCCTCTTGTTGCTGAGGAAGTGGCGGGTGAACTTTCCTGATAGTCCTTGGAAGCTACGGATGGATCCATTGGGGAGTGATACGAACCAAGCCTGGGCCACGCCCTTGAGAGTGGCTTGGAAACATTTGCACCACACGTCCTCGGAGGCGTCCTGTATGTACATGCGTGTCGCGAACCCCGAGATGTGGTCATCGGGGTCTTGCGTTCCGTTAAACAGCTCCAAGTCGGCATCTTTACTTTCCCCATGGGGGCGACGAGAATATGAGGGGTGAAGGACGAATGGGTGATAGGAATTTTTCCCACGAGCCCATTCACCGCGTCGTGTGAGTCAGTGTCGGAGCTTGCCTCGGTCGTGTGAGTCAGCCCCCGAGTCGGTCAGAGTGGCGAGAGGCCATCTCCCTTTCTCCCCCCGGCTGGCTGCGGTGGTTTCCGCATTCCGTGGAGGTAAGGGACACGACGACCACTTCCGGGTTCTGTGGTGCGGGACACGGCGAAGCCTTGGAGGAGTCGTCCTAATCGGCGAGTTGCATAACGAGGGTGCGAAGCTTGTGGAGCTGGCTATGAGAGAAGTAGCGATCTCCGAACCGCCTCGGGGAGGGGGGAGATCCTGTGGTGTTGTTTTGAGGGAAATTTTCCATTTCCCACAGACGGCGCCAACTGTTTCGAAAAACAGTAATAGGGGTTCTTTTATGGAGGGCGATAATACAGGCCCTTTATCTTTATTTAAACTTTTATTAATTATGGATGTTTTTATTACAAGGATTTTTGATGAGATACAGAAAATAGAAGAAAAACGAGGGGTCCCACTACTTCGGGAGCCCTTCGGTTGAGTCCCGAGGAAGGATCAAGAGGACGTCCAAGAGTGGAGTGGGTAGGAAAGTAGGGGAGTGGGTGTTTAAGTATGGATGGATGGTGTTGGATTGGATTTAGTTGAGGTTTGGATGTGGATGGGTTGAAATGAAGAGGCTAGCCCTCTATTTATAGAAAAATAGGGCTCCGTAAAGCGGGTCTTTGAAAACAGATTCGACGTGCCTCCGGGGCATGTCCATGGGAGGTCGTGTCTGAAGATGTGTCCACAGCTATTTCCGGAGCATCTAGGCATATCCGTTGAGGTGTTCAGAAAAAAAAGTGTCTGAAGATGTGTCCGGAGCTGTATCCGAAGCCTCTAGGCGTATCCGTCGAGGTGCTCAGAGGAAACCGTGTTCGAAGATGTGTCCGGAGTTCTATCCGGGGCCTCTAGGCGTATCATTCGAAGTGTTCGGAGGGAACCGTGTCCGAACATGTGTCCGGAGCTGTATCCGGGCCTCTAGGCTTATCCTTCGAGGTGTCCGGAGGAAACCGTGTCCGAACATGTGTCTGGAGCTGTATCTGGGGCCTTTAGGCGTATTCGTGGAGGTGTCCGGAGGGAACAATGTTCGAAGATGTGTCTGGAGCTGTATTCGGAGCCTCTAGGCATGTTCGTTGAGGAGTCAGAAGGAAATCGTGTTCGAAGAGGTGTCCGGAGCTGTATCCGGAGCCTCTTGGCGTATTCGTTGAGGTGTTCGGAGGAAACCGTGTTCGAAGATATGTCCGGAGCTGTATCTGCAGCCTCTAGCCGTGTCCGTTGAGGTGTCCGAAAGAAACCATGTCCGAAGAGGTGTCCGGAGCTGTATCCGGACCCTCTAGGCTTATCCGTTGAGGTGTCCAGAGGAAATCGTATCCGAAGAGATGTCCGGAGCTGTATCTGGAGCCTCTAGGCATATCTATTGAGGTGTCCGGATGAAATCGTGCCCGAAGATGTGTCTACATCTGTATCCGGAGCCTTTGGCGTGTCCATAGATGTGTTCGGTGGAAATCGTACCCAAAGAGGTGTCCAGAGTTGTGTCCGGAGAGGTGTTCCTCGGAGAAGTTGCTTCCTCGGCAACAGCTATGTCGGAATTCTTCGGAAAAGGCACTGTTCGGCAAGAGCCATGTCTGGAGCCCTCGGAAAAGATACTCTTCATCATGAGCCATGTTCGGAGCACTCGGAAAAGGTACTATTTGACAGGGAATATGCCCAAGGCCTCGGAAAAGGTACTATTCGGCATGGGATATGCCCGGAACCCTCGGAAAAGGTGCTGTTCAACATGGGATACGTCTGGAACCCTCAGAAAAGGTACTATTGGACAGGGGATATGTTGGGAACCCTCGAAAAAGGTGCTATTCAACATGGGATATGTCCAGAACCCTCGGAAAAGGTACTCTTCGACATGGGATATGTTCGAAACCCTCAGAAAAGGCACTGTCCGACACGAGATATGTCCGGAACCCTCTGAAAAGGCACTATTCGACATGGGATATGTCCGGAACCCTTAGAAAAGGCACTGTTCGAGATGGGATATGTCCTAAACCCTCGGAAAAGGCACTATTTAGTAAGGGTTATGCCTAGGACCCTCGGAAAAGGTACTATTCAGCAAGGGTTATGCCTGGGACCCTCGGAAAAGGTACTATTCAGCAAGGGCTATGCCCGGGACCCTTGAAAAAGGTACCATTCAGCAAGGGCTATGCCTGGGACCCTCGAAAAAGGTACTATTCAGCAAGGGTTATGCCCGGGACCCTCGAAAAAGGTACTATTCAGTAAGGGTTATGCCCGGGACCCTTGGAAAAGGTGCTGTTCGACATAGGATATGTCTGGGACCCTAGAAAAGGTACAGTTCAGAAGGGTTATGCCTGGGACCCTTAGAACAGGTACTATTAGGTAAGACTCTTCAAGTTCTGATTATCGAGTCATCGTCTACCCGAATTGTGGTGCCATGTAGTCGTTTATTTCTTGGCCGACTTCTGGTGGGAGCTCCTAAGGGCGAGACGCGTGCAGCACCTAGGTGCCACGCATCAGTCCATCATCGTGGTGGCCAAAAGCCACATGTCATTCCTTCATTGTAGTTCCCAGGGGCCATGTGTCGATTTTTTCCGTGTGCGATTTTTTAGTCTCAATAGTTAGTCCCCCGCCAGTTCGCAAATGATTCTCGTTTACGACTTAATTGGCTGAGATCTTTTCCTTTATAAGTATGGGGGCTAAGTCTTGGTTTTCTGCCATCGAACGCTCTTCTCTCGTCTTCTAACTTCCTACCACGTTTCCTTCCTTTGCTCCTAACTTTGATAGCACGATGGTTGACTAGGAAGATGTTACTTACGGCATCTTTTCATGTCTTCCTGCCGAGTCCCTCCTTCGATTTCGAGCGCTGTCTCGGTTTAATGCTAAACTCATTATCTCTCGTCCTTTTATTGAGGCCCAGGCGTGCCATTCGCTATCTCAGAACGTTGATGGCGTGTTGATTCAATCTCGGTGTTATATAGTCCCGGATGACATCTCTATTTTTTCGGGTATACCTGGGACGGGGAAGGTGATTCCTCCTTTTTCGGTGGAGCTCTTTTCCGATTATCGGCGGATACTTGGGTGCAACGGGGGATTGGTCTTGTGTCGGGAGTTTGACCCGAGCAGTTTCTCTCGTCTCTTTATCTTTAACCTGACTACCCGCTTTTGGCTTTCATTAGTTTCCCTGACTGAGGGAGTTCTGGCTCTGTTGTCCCAATGTCCCATGACGGCCATCATCGGATGTCGGGGCCTGGGTGAGTCGTTCAGCTTCTGGGTGCACTTACTGGTTTACAGCTCTGCTCTGGAGACCGAACGAGGAAGGTGGTTGAATTCCCATAAGGTTTTCACATGGGAAGATGACTGTGTCTTCAAAGGTGAGCTTGACGCTGGGGGCAGGAACCTGTTGTTCCACGTTCCTGCCTGTATCGATGATTTGATCTTTCGGATTTCGGACTGGGGTTCTTACCTCTCCGCTCACTCCCCTTTCTATTATTCGTACATAGTCCATTAGGATACGACCACGAGCACAACAACGTTCTTTTTCTTCCCGCCGTAAGTTCATTAAAGCATCACGGAGTGTGAGGACGTGGGTCTGTTTCGTTGGGATGGCCCTCTGACTATCGGGAAGTCATTATGCCTGGTCTTGGTCTGCGACTCCTCTTTTAAGATATGGCTGCTTCATGATCGGAGCAACTTTTCCTCATGGTTTCTGTATCGAAACATCGAGTACTGGTTCCCGAGGTCTGGTGGGTGCGGCGATCTTCGAGTGGCCTGGTTTTGCGTCTGGGGCTCGTTTTTTATCATGGCCTGTAGTGGCGGGCTTTTCCGTTGTCATATGGATGGACCAGATCATGGCATGTTGGAGCTTCTAGGAGCCTACCCTTATCGTGGTTTGCTTTCCTTGTTCCCATATGTGGCAACACTTTTCCCCGAGCTGCCGGTGCGGCGTAGTAGTAATGTTGTTTTGCTATTTTGTTGTTCATTTTTGTTTATAGTTGATTTTATTTTATTTATTTATTTTAATATGTATAAAGATCTTTTTATTTTTTATTTTTATTTTATTATTATTTTTTTATGCGGGTTTCTTCTTGAACCTGAGAAGGTTTCTCGGCTTTTATTATCCTATTGGATTTTTGTAGTGTTCGTAGGAGAGGATTGGCCGAGGAAAAGCTTGGCCGAGATTGCTTTTCTGATTTGAAGATTGTTTCTTTCGTTTATCCATCGATGGGACTAGATGTGTCCCATCAACCATGATAGTAGTCCAACCCTACAAGTCATCTCTTTCCCTCTCTTGTCTCTCTCTTATCTCTCTCTCTCTCTCTCTCTCTCTCTCTCTCTCTCATTTACTGCCCCCTTCCCCCTTTTTGGCTCGTTTTGACCTGCTTTACAATCGTTTGAGCTCGGGTTTCAGGTGTGCTTGGTTTTAAGGTACATTTTTCTTTATTTCATCATTTTTAGAGTTGAATGAGCTCATTTTTCGGGAAAGATTGCATCTTGTCCTGGGCATTTTTACTTGGGGAAGTTTTTTTGAGTTTTGGACCTGTTTTGGGTCGTTTTTCAATGGGAGTTTGACTCTGAGGATATGCATGATGTTTGCATGTAAAAAATTCTTATTATTATTATTTTTTTGAATCGGGCTAGAGGGATGAGTAAGAAAGGGAGAGTGTTCTTGAGTTTTTTTGACCCGAATACGGTCGTTTTTTGAGTTTTTTGAGTGGGGACTCGGTTTCGAGGTCATGCTTGGCATTTGCAAGTAGGAAAATTATTTATTTATTATTTTTTTTGAACCGGGCTGAGCAGGGCCCCGCCCTGGGCTTCGTTTGATTTTTTAACCTGAGTTTTCATTCTTAAATTTTTGGTTAAAGACAATATATATAACAATTTTTAGTTAAAGACAATATATATATATATATTTGAACCGGGGCCGAGATGAAGCCCCGATCCTGGACTTTTTTCGATTTTTACTTTAATTAAGTCTTTTGTTAAGAATTTTATTATTGTGTATATATATATATATTTTTTTTTTTTTTAATTTTTTGGCTCAGGTCCCGGGGCGTGATAATGCCCCGTTTCCGTTTTCGTGATATTTTCACTTTTGGACTTGAGTATCTGATTGGCATATTTTTGGCATTTTAGGTGGCCTTTTCTAGCACGATTTTCTTTTTTTGTCTCAGGTGAGTTTTTGGGCCGTGTTTTTAGTGTCTTGCAAGAGCGGGTCGAGGATAAAGGCGGGTATTTCTTGTTTGCCCGGTATCCAGCCAAGTTCAGTCGTAGTTGACGCGTCACTAGGAATACTTGATTAGGCTATCAGTACTTATTCCTCCAAAGCAGGGCAAGCCTTTGAAGATCTATGTCGCTGCTTCTGAGGAATCTATTGGTTGTTTGCTTGTACAAGACAATGAGCAAGGTTTTCAACAAGCTATGTTCTACCTTAGCTGATGCCTAAATGATTGTGAAGTAAAGTGTTCCTCAATTGAAAAATTGTGTCTGACGTTGTTCTATAAATCAATAAATCACAGATATTATTTCTTGGCATTTCCTATATTTGTAGTTGCCTAGATAGATGTCCTCAACTACATGCTAGATAGACCATTTCTAAGAGGAGACTAAATAAGTGGAGATTAGCTCTACTTCAATTTGAGTTGGTTTATGTCTCACAAAAGTCAATAAAGGGACAAGCTTTAGCAAACTTTTTAGCTGACCACCCGAACTTCCATACTGGCTTAAACGATGAGCCAGATCAACTTCTAGTGGTAGAAGTGGCTCCTTGGAAACTATTCTTTGATGGTTCGAGGACCAATCAAGTGCTGGAGTTGGAATTGAGATAGAATCCCCCAGATCATCACTAAATTGACTGTCACCTTGGTGTGTAAATATTCCAACAATATGGTAGAGTATGAGGCATCGATAATTGGTCTACAAACTCTCGTAAAAATGCAAGTCCTCAATGTTATCATCGAAGAGGAGTCGTAATTCGTAATTTGCGAAGTAGAAGGGGAATATCAATATTTAAGTGACGTCTTGAATTGATGCTTACTGATAGTGTAAGAGCTATTGAGCAAATTTGATGGCATACAGTTTGAGCATATCCTTGGGCAACAGAACAAGGCAGTCAATGACTTTGCTTAGTTAGCATCTGGGTGCAAATTGCCCAGAACTTGGTGTGAAGAAACCATGGTCATCAAGACTAAGGATCTGGATCATGAGATTTAAGTACACTAAGTCTTTTGCCCTGGTAAGTGAAGCCACGCCAAGTAGACACTTGGAATACTATGAGGCAAATTAGACTATCCTAAGTCAATAAAAGGATTGGAGGAAGCCTTTGAGATTACTTCAAGAACCCTCAAGATTACACTAAGGACAGAAAGGTAAAAATGAGAGCTCACAAATTCCACCTGGATGGCGAGTCTGGCGAGTTATATAAAAGGGACGCTAGAGGAGTGCTCTAGAGTGCCTTGACTTGGAGAAAGAAATGCTAGTGATAATAGGAGCCCATGAGGGTATCTGTGTATCCCATCTAGCTGGCAATAAAACACATTGGCGCGTCAGGCGTTATGGCTACTACTGGCCATCAATGATGGATGATTGCATAAAGTATACCAAGGAATGCGGAGCATGCCAATGACATGGTAATGTGGCAAGGGTCCTTCCATGCTATTGTCAAACCATGGCCATTTAGAGGTTGGGAAATTGATATCATAGGAGATATTAACCCTCCTTCTTGTAAACAACACTCTTACATCCTTGTGGCCACTTACTATTTCACAAAATGGGTGGAGGCTAAGTCGAAGAGGAACATCAATCAACAGGATATAATTGACTTTATTAAAGAGTACTTCTTATGTGGGTTTGGTATCGCAGAGACCATTACAATGGACCAAGTTAGAGTTTTTAATGGAGCTGAGGTTAAGAAATTTACTAAGAGTTTCAATATAGAGATCTTGAACTTAACATCTTATTATGCTCAGGCTAATGGCCAGGAAGAATCAACCAACAAGATTCTGAAAGCTAACATTGAAAAGATGAACGAGGACAATCCCAAGAAATGGCATGAATTGGTGCCAGACGCCCTTTGGGCTTACAGGACATCTAAACGAGATGCAATTGGGACAACTCCCTTCCATTTGATGTATGGCCATGATGTTGTGCACCTAATAGAAGTAATGGTTTCGTCTATTAGACTAGCTCATCGAGGAAGGCTTTCTAAACTTGAGTGAGTAGTCCATGATGGACGAGCTTACTAACGTAGACCAAGTAAGGCTTGATGCCCTTTATAAGTTGGAGACACAAAAGAAGAGGGCAGCCAAAGCCTAGAACAAAAAGGTCAAGTCTAGGTCTTTTGACTTAGGAGATTTAGTTTGGAAAGTGGTTTTACCCATTGGCCAGAAGGACCGTGTCTTTAGGAAATGGTCCCCAAATTGGGAGGGCGTATGTAGTCATAGAGGTATTTAGAGGTAATGCCTATTTACTACAAGATCTAGATGGAAGAACTAACTCGAGGGCTATTAATGGTAGGTTCCTAAAGAAGTATGTGCCATCAGTCTGGGATTCTAACAAGGAAGTCTTTAAGTACAGATTCCTAGAGCTGTGAGCTCCATTTCAGTATTAATGTCTTGAGGATTAACCTCATGGTTCTTAAATTGAGATAATTAGAAAAGAAAAGAACAACCAATCTGAGAGACGTATTGAACAAAATACGTATTTCATTAGCTATTGAAAGAGGACATGGCTTACATACAAAAGAAAAATTATAAGTGAGTAACTTGTACAGCCAAAATCTCTTTACAAGGACTAAAACTATCAAAAGAGTTGAGCCCTAATCCTCATTAGGGATTCCTCTATTGAAAACAGTTGGTTGGTTGTGTCATTCAGTTCCTGATCAAGCATAAGAGCTTCTTCTTGAAGGGCTTGATTGTTCCTCTGAGCCGCCATGGTGGCCTTTTCGAGTTCTCCTATCATTGAACCTTGGGAGGTATGCTGTTGTCTTAACGAGAGCAGCTCTTCTTTTAGGTGATTTAACCTCTCCTCTAAATGATGGATCTTTTCTTCCAGGCTTCTGATCCCTTGAGCTTGATGGTCCTGGATCCTTCTTGTTGCTTGGAGTTCTTCAAATAACAGCTGCAAGCCACCTAGGCTAGCTGAAAGCCCAAGGTTACTAATGGCATCTTGGTAATGATGCTTCCTCTAAAGAAGGGATGCGACATCTTGGTTCACCTTCAAGAATACCTCCTCAAGGACTTCAAGTTCCTTGGCAATAGAGGGAACCATCTTTGGATCTTTTTTCGGGGATCTTGTTAGGGAAATGGCCTCATAAAAAGTGGCCCCCTCAGCCAGGGTTAAAATAGGGAGATGTGTGATTTCTCTCAACTGTTGGAGTTTAAGGGATTCTTGGTTCGGCTGTTGGAAAGCCAATCTAACACTTGCTCCAAAATTCTCTAAAGGAGACGACATTCCCCCTAACCTTAGGGAAGGAATGGCTCCGGGAGGAGTGACCTGGTAAAGGTTACAAGAATAGGCAAAGCCTTTACTTTGGAAAACAACTAAGGTTAAAAGAAATGCCTTTGCCTCTGTGGCATCAGTTTGAAGTGAAAAAGGGGCCTATTTACACCGCAATTTTAAAGGGCTGGGATGATGCCGTTTTTGGCAAAGTGTCACGTGCTTAACACGTGAGGCTTCTCTTGAGGAAAATTAAGCGTTAAGGTGCTGAGATAACGGTGTCTCGAGCCCAGCATCCTTAGAGAATTATTACCCTTGACAAGGGGTATCAACCACTCGAGGCTCAAGATGGTTGAGAGGTGAAGTGAGTTCGAGCTCAGGGGAATATCAGGAAGGCAGCAAGACAGATGGTTTCTAGGCTTGAGGTAGTTACTTGGATCATAATTTCAGTTACTTGGATGTTAAGCTTAAATCAAGAATACGTGGGGTTTCTAGAAGGGACTTCCGTTAAGATTACAAATGTTGGCACCAAGGATTTCTCTCCAATACTGAATTCAAGACCTGTTCATCAAAGATTAGTGTGCAAAAAAGAAGCTTAGTAGCCAGACGTGGGTGAAATTGCCGCAGAAATAGGAGCAGTCATTATTTTTAGTTTTCTATAAATAGAGGACTCTATGCCAGTCCAAAGTAGTACACACGCTCATTACAAAACTTCTTCAAGTTTTCTTTTATAACACACTTGTGCTTTTTCCTCAAGAGTAGCGTAACTTAGCTAGGCATAGCGTGACGTAGATCTCTGCTGTACTTACCTTCATAGTAATATAGTTCTCGAGCTTCAAGTATGAATCTTCGGTTTTAATATGTTCCCGTAAATCAACAAGTTGAGATTTGAGGCTTTCGTTTAGGGCTTTAACGACTAAGGTTTTTCCCTGGATTGCATTGGTCTTAACACTACTGTCACTGCTTAATAAGTCAGGTGGACATAGGTTCGTGCCATTGATTAGTGCTTTAACGGCCAAGGCTTGTCCCTTGATTGCGTTGGTCCTAATCCAGTAACTTGAATATGGTTTGCTCCATCTTAATCTTGTCAGATCTAAACTCATTCGAGTTATTATAAGTCAAGGGTGCCAAAGGTTAAAAACGTGATTGACTCGGGCTTGTGAGTGGACTGCTAAGCTCTTGGGTTTGTCTCCACCCTTGTTCTCGACTTTAAGTGTACGAGGAAAG
Source organism: Simmondsia chinensis (assembly GCA_018398585.1). Taxonomy (NCBI): domain Eukaryota; kingdom Viridiplantae; phylum Streptophyta; class Magnoliopsida; order Caryophyllales; family Simmondsiaceae; genus Simmondsia; species Simmondsia chinensis. Next base: position 14,847,860 of record JAGTTD010000007.1, read on the forward strand.
TTGTTTGTGGGCCCTGCTCAGACACTTTAACTGCTACTTGAGTTAGGTCCATATCCTTTACTTTTCTGTCATAAAAATACATAAAAATCCACAATAAAACATTTAACACAGTCTTCTTAATTGAAGCGCAAGCAGAACTTACGGTATAACCAAGATGAGATACACCAACATATCCCAATCTTTCTTAGAAAATGGTGAGTGGTGGAGGTCAAAGATGTGCAGTTCGTAATTAGGCTCACTCCCTAGTCGCGGTAAGTCCCTTTTGCATGTTTGTTTTGTTTTCACATTTACAGCGACCACACATATAGAACTTGAAACAAAATAGGGCAAGCTTGCCTTTTGGCAACCACAGTGGGAGGCTTGAAATGAGACTTCATTGCCTTTAGGCCATCGTGGATTTCCAAAACTTAATTGCCGGCCATTCGTCGATGGTCAAGACCAGGAGGTCTAGTGCCCTCGAGCATGAGGAACCAAAAGGCTTAGGCTTGGTCGGATCCCCACTTGAGCATCCTCTTGAGCAAATTCCCATATCTCAAAGGGATGAACCAAGTCACAGCCATGGCAGTGAAAGTGGTGGTGATGATGACATCCCAAAAGATGAATGTAGTGGGCTTGATGGCCATTCTCGTTTGAGTTTCATGGCTATGCTCAAACGTCGTTTAGAGATTGTGGATCGAAAAGTCCAACAAATAATGAGAGAAGCATTCAAGAGACAAAGTGCAAAGCGCAATCTAGCTGCTCAGCGTGAAAACTCTGGCGACATGAGAACCGTAATTAACAATTTTGGAACCTCTATGAATGAAAGGCTTCATGGAGAAACTGATAGTGTTTTAGTAGAAATGGACTCAACCTTTTCTTCTACCGCTACCCTTATTGCCAAGACCGTAGCTGGGCAAACGGTGGTTGAAGTCGAACCTATCTTGGTTAGACCAGCTGAGGCTCATAATGGCTTGATCCAGAATTGCGAAAATTTGTTCACATATGTAAAGTCACCCATTCACATCTTCACCAAAGAACAATGGAAATTCAACTTTACTCAACCTAGCTTAATTAATGTTAGTACTTGCTGCATTCCACTGACGTTGATCCCCTACTACAGTATTTTGATTCGAAATTCCACTTGTTCCTAATTCTCTATCAACTTCCCTGCTTTGTTGTAATGCCAATCCAATAATCATCTCTCGTAGCTCCTATAAGGATGATTTCAATTCGCTTACTGTTTGTTGGTTTTAATTGTGTAGTTATTGCATCTTCGACTCTTCTGAATTCAGAAAGAGATCTAGTGTTTTTTCTCCATTAAAGCTCAATTTTGTGCCCGCAAGTTACAAAGTCAAAGCTCTGATACCAATGATACCAATTATTGGTATTCTATGTAAATTTTTAGGGTTTGAGTATGAATTGTCTTGATTGGATGAAAGGAAAGGGAAGCAAGAGAGAGAAAGAATTTGCGGGAGAAAAGAATGATTATATTATTACTTTTTGCATAATATCCACAAACTAATCATACAAGCCTTTATATCACTACAATTATATCCTTTCACTGGCCAACTAGCAATAGCCACAACATTACAGAAAAGGGCTTGAAAGTAACTGAAATCTGAATTTAGTTTGGCATGTGCAATGTGTGTGATCGACTTAAAATGTGCACCTGCACCTCCCGTGATAAGAATTCCTCTATCAAAATGTTTGACATTGCTATATTTGATATTGCTTTCCGAGCATGTGATTACTTATATGTTTGGACTAGGGTTTCACTCAAGTTTATGTTCAACTTAGAATTCATCTAAATTTATGTCTGAATTTGAAGCAATTTCAGTTTTAGTTTGAATTGAGAGTCATCTTGAATTTTGGTTTTATTTAAGAAGTAATTGGTTTAGGTTTAACTCGAGATCTGTCTCAAATTTATATTGGAATGGGAAATTGTTTTAGATTTGGATTTAAGTTTAGGTTTGACTCAAGCTTAGGATTCAATAGCAGCTTACTTGGATATAAGTTCGACTTGAAAGTAATTTTAATTTAGGTTTGAATTGGCATTTTTGGTTCTATGTTTGACTTGAAGCTTGATCAATCGCGACTTAGAAACAAGAGTTAATTAGAATTTAGATACCACGTGGAAGTTGACTTCGGCTTGGATTTGGCTAGGATATGGGAGTTGATTAGGATTTAGATATATTATGGAATCCAATTTACGTTTTGAATTTGGGGTTTGTTACAAAAGTCATCTAGGACTTTGGTTTGACATGGAATTGGTTTTAATTTGGATTCGGCATGGAAGATAGTTTTGATGTAGGTATGACATGAAAATAAATTTAGGTTTATCCAAGTTTGACACAAAACTCGTTTAGGACTTAAGTTGACTTGGGCATTGTTTTGAATTTGAGTATGACATAGAAGTCAATTTGGCTTTTGAATTTGAGTTTGAGCTTAAGTTTAACACATGAATCATTTAGTACTTCAGTCTAACATGCAAGCTGTCTTGAATTTGGGTTTGGCGTGATTTGGGTTTAAGTATGATATGGAAGTCAATTTGATTTTAGGTTTTGTACGGACTTTAGTTTGACAGGAGAATCATTTTGAATTTGGATAGTGAAGTTGGCTTTAGGTATAACATAGAGGTAAAATTTGGGTTTGAGTTAGATATGGAAATCAACTTAGATTTGGGTGCTAATTGAGAATCAATTAAAGTTTGAAAGTCATTTATTTTGGAATTTGATTTGATATGGAACTCTTTTATTTAGGGTCGACACGGAAGTCTTTGAATTTAAGTTTAACATGAATTTAGGTTTCACATGGCTTTGGCATTTCATATTAGATTTTCATAATTGTGACTGCACCCACAATCTATGTCCAGTTTCTTATGTTCCCATTTTGGAATCAAATTAATGTAGTTCTAGATATAATGTTGGCGTATTCTATAGATCCAAATTTTTTTTTTTCTTTTTTTTTTGTGTCCAATTTTTGATATATAGCTTCAGAATCTAGCTCTCGACAACATGATTTATTTGGATCTACATGGCATCGTGAAATTATGAGCATTTCGTTCATATCTAAGCAAGTTTAAAGGTAGCAACCCTTTCTGCATATAGGCATTGTCCAATTGCCCATTTCTCCTCTGGCCATGTTGTATAACTAGAAGGAACCTTGTTGGCCAAATTTAACACCCACTCTTATTTGTCTCTTTACCATTTTGTAAGAGTGGGTTGGTTCATTCCTTGTCCACCTTTTTATAATTTTGCATCTTTTCATTTCAAATTCTTACTTTCTGAGCATCCTTATTAGGGACAAGGCCATCATATAGTGTCATGACATCATTACATGCTTTATATTACTAAAAAACTTAGATGCATGACTAAATCAAAGTATACTACCACTTTGTTAAGCTCTATTGAAAGATGCTCATCCTTTTATGTGACTTCACTACTGACTTTTTAGGTCTCTTATGCTAAAAAAATGAATGTCTAACAAAACAGCACTTGAAATGAATGCACTTTATTACACTTGAGTTATGTTATCTTATTTCCTATCATTCAAGTTGTATTGGGCAACGTGCAATTCTACGGACTATTTGCTGCAATATTTTAGTTAATTAATTTTGCTTAATGATTTGATGCTTGAATAACAAGAACTTTCTAACACGAGAGTATGAATTATTTTTTTTATATGTTGGAAGACATTGGAACTCAAATTCATGTTTTTCCTCTTTTTGTTTATGAACTTCTATTGTATTTGTTTGTTAGAGAACAAATTGAGCTATGTACACTTTAATGTCTTTTGGATATGAATTGTGGAATGTTAGTCCTTGGATATTTTACTTTAATGACATTCTTTGGTGGAAATTTATGTAAATAAAGGTTATACTACATGATTGCATAGATGTTATAAGCGACGCGGAAGTTGTCTTTGTAGTACATGTATGTGCAGGTGTTATATATGAATGTACATATATTTATGAATGTAGGTTATACTACATGAATGTCCAGGTGTTACGATCCATGCTAGACGTGGTTAGGGGGTTCGGTTGCTGCGATGGTACTGATTGAATGGTAATTAGTTAGCTTAAAGATTGATATAATAAGCTTAGTCTGCTGTGTGTTGTTGCTGCATTTTAGTACTTTAGGTCTTCCCTGCATTCTTAAGCTTCGGTTGTAATAAACAGCTGTAGCTTGCTGCAGTGTTGTTGGCATTGGTGCCAAATAAGCTTAGTGGTTGTTAGTTAGATATTTTAGTGTGTTTTAGATATTTTCAGTAGTGAGTCGGTTAGTAGTTATGTCTAGCTTCATGGTCAAGTTTGCCTATAAGTAGTATGATCAATTGTAATACTCATGATTCAATCATAATATCAAACATTCTCAATTTGAGATGAACATTCTTTCTCTCACCTAACCCTCTCTACTTTCTCATCTATATTTCTCTACTTCTCATCTTAATTCACTTCTCTTCTCATCTTAACTCTCATCTATCTCAATTTACTTAGCCTATGTTTTGTGATTCAATCGCAAGCATAACAATTGGTATCAGAGCCTTGTTTGGCTTCCAATTGAGCTCTTATTCAAGAAAACTTCAAAAACAGATTGTTGTTGCTGCGTAAGAGACTTTAGATGCTTTGCATTTGATTTAGTTGAATCAATTTCAACAAAATTGATTTTGTATTGTGTCAAGCCTTGGTACTAGTTGCAATTGATAAAAAAAAAAAAAAAAAAACGGTTATGGTGTTGAAATTGGTTTGGTTTTAACCGATTGAAGTTTCAAAGGTTGCTACCGGATCATTGTGATCAAGTACAATTCAGCGTTGTTAGGATCAGGTATTGTTTGATTACTAACTGCTGAATTAGCAAGAATCTGAAGTGAAGTTGGCGATTGCTGCAACTATTGTGCTGAGTGCCTGAAGTCGAACAAGAAACAACTTCGCATTGAGCTAGGATTAAGAGATCTAAGGTTGAACCGTGAGGTGTTTGATTAATTGTTGAAGAATGCCTAAGTTCATCTCGAGTAAGCTTTGAGGTTTGATTGAGTTAAGCAAGTTAACTGGTGCTTCGTGAGATCTGGTGCTTTAAGTCAAGAATCCAGATCATAAAGTGTTGTTGTTCCTGAAATTAATTTCATCTAAGATTGTTAGTGTTCGGCTGGCCAATTAATTGAGCAATTCTGGCCAGAAGAAGGAAGAAAACTGTTGAAATGGATGAAGGTGTAACCACACGAGCCTAGGCTGCCTGTTATGTAGAAGTAGCTGCAAGAAATACTCCATCTGAAGCTGCAGCAGCTGGTGCAAGTACAACAAGTGAGGTACACTTTGTTACGAATGATCAACTGCCATTTCAAATGGAACTAATGTTCAATCGAATTCAGCAGCAGAGGCCAGAGGATAAGGATGTAATGCTTCAACAAATGAGGCAGGTTCTTAGAGAAAATGATCAAAGTAAGGAAGGCCTAGTGTCTCAGTAGCTGCAAAGGGTTTGAGGAAAAGATAAATGAACATGTGAATCAACAAGTACATGAGGTTGAGAAAAGGATTTCAGACCGAATGAATCAATAGTCACAAAACATGGAGGAAAAGTTCAGTGAATTGCGTAACCAATTTAATAGGCAAAACGTATCAATTGCCCCTGAACCTCTCATTCCTGTTAGCCAGATTCTAATTAATCAGCAGAGGAGGCTTCCTGAGGAGGTGAATTCGCAAATGCCAAATGCTGCTGCATCACAAGATGGACTTCCCTGGAACACCAGCTCGTCCAGCCACCAAATGCACCTCAAAAGGTCAAGCTTTGCTTCCTCGTCAACCAACTCAAGCAGGAGCAATAAGTATAACAAGTGAAGGTACCAACCCAGCTCTTGATCAGCTGACAACTCCTTCAAAATCTGAGATGTTCTGCTCCCCTTTGGGCTGCTGATATACACTCCAATTTCAGCTAGATTTATCCTTGGTGTCACATTGATCTTTTCCAACCAAACATTGAGAAGGTATTGAAGCTTATGCATATGATTTTTCCATTCCGAAACACCACTGCTGACCACCCTCAACACACACAGGATCTGCACCAGATCAGGTCCATTTAGTCCCAGTTTATCCAGATCATGTAGCTTGTAACATGTATAATTCCTCTCATCACAACCAGCTTGGACTTTAACTTCGCAATGACTCACGACCTCTAACATTTTTCCAATGTTTGTAATGTCGTTGAATTCATCAACATCACACAGCAGCAACGAATGCTTAGCCCCTCCAAACTCTTGTAAATCAGTCCTTCCCGGATCAAGGAAGCTTCCAACAACCAACACATCAGTTAAAACATCTGCTGGACAGCTTCTGGACTGATCTGAAATCAGTTTCAGCATGTTACAGCAGTTATACACTTCTAACAACTCAATTACTTGTTCAACCACATTGCTTCTCCTTCGTTGGACTTTGAAAAGCACTCTCGCAGCTTGATTAGTTCTTTTCAACAGAAAATCAAACCTTTTTGGCTTCATATAAACTTGAAAATCTTCTCCCGGATCAGGAGGTAACTCATCATATGAATGGGTATTTGAACACACCGATACTCCCCTCAACAGCACACCTTGTTCGGTATCCGATAGTACCAGAACAATAGCAGCTGATTTACCAATAGAATGTAATCGTTCAGCAGCGAAGTTGCTACAATTTTGATCCAAAATCGGCTCGACAGCAGGCCTCAAGTTCTGATTCTGCATACCAACTCGCCATAGAGTAACACTTAACTGATTTGACTATGTATCTAGTGAAATAACAGCAATAGCATCAAGCTTATCAAATGTAATTAAAGATTCTGCAGTCACCACTCCTTGTATACTAGCATATACATCGGTAAGATCAGTGTCTTGAGTTCGTTCTTGTTGATCATCAAGCATCATAGGCTGAGACACAACCAAATGCTTCAATTTTGGCTTGGACAACTTCTTTTTACCCACAACATCTCCCAATGCTTCACTTAGACGATTTCTCTTCGATTTACTCTTTGCTTTCTTAATCATTCCTCGGACATGTGAATCATATTCCCAATCCAGATGCACGTCATATTGTTCCTCAACATCGTCAATAGACTGTAACTCTCGCATAGAGTCTTCATAAGAGACATCTTGTTCAGACTCAGATTCGTCTAGCTTGTGTTCATCAAATTCGGCATTGTCGTGGTCAGCTTCAACTTCGACAACAACTGATTGTACTTTCTCCTTTTGCTCAACATTGAACTTCCATTGTCTAACGCTATCTGCTAACTCCGGAAACTCCTTGGCATCAAAGACACCAGCACACCCATGACTGATGTTAGGATTAGCTGAACATTGCCGATTCATAATTCGCTGCATCAGTTCGTCCCATTCCTGTCTCCATTCCTCACGTTCTTGTCTCCATTCTTCACGTTCTTGCATCCTTACTTCACGTTTTTGCACCCTTACTTCACGTTCTTGCATCCATTCTTGTCTTTGTTTTATCACTTTCTCCAACAGCTCTTTCAACTCAGCCATATTGAGAATGAAAAACAACTTCGATCTGGAATCAGCAAGGTTCACAGAGTACTAGTTCGAGAATCGCAGAAGAATGGAACTGGTTTCGCAACTCCTCAACAATCGATTACTTTATGAAATTGTACTCCTTTGTTTGCACCAACAAGCACTTGCTATCGGTTCCTCGATCGTCAATGAGTATAAACCCTAACTGATAAGTTTTGAACAAAACAACGAAAAAACCCTAACCCGACGATTTCTGACAGCCACGTTTAGTTGAGTTATTCGACTTCCACTTCTGATTTAAGGTCGATCCTGGCTCAAAATCAAGTACTCAACACAACACTCAAGTGATCTTAACGAACGAGGTTGGATTTCAACACCTTCGCTCCTCCTATTCACTGTCAGACTTTTGCCTCTGCTGACAAATTTTCGCCTAAGCAAAATCTCAACTCAATAATACATAATTCTCAAAGATCACCGTAGATTCTGATGAATTCTCACTACTTCTAAGCTCAGCAACACAAATTCGACATCATCCAACAGCAAACACGAATTCTCAATGAATTGCAACTTGAAGATCACAAAGCAATACCTCAATTTTTCACTTCTGAATTGCAGAACCTGATTAAACCTCAATACAGCTGGTTTCTGATCTTTTGATGATGTTCAAGTGTAATGTGAATCAATTTGCATCACTTAAACTTCTTCTGAGCCGATTCAGGCGACGATCGACTTAGCTCAGCACAAAACTTCAGCAACTGTTATTTTGCTTCAGCACCAAAACTCAGCATCTAATGTCAGATCGATCCAACTGCATTAAATCTGAATCAGCTTGGATGTTGAATGTACTCAACAAGTACTGATCAATTAACCTTTGTTCAATGTAATTCACTCAATTATAATCCCAACCGAAAGCACAATCCCAGGCCTGTAGGTCACCAAATGCAGTAACAACCAATTCACACTTTCAAAATTCAGAATTTAAGTCTGATCACAAAATCTGAACTAAATTTGTATCACAATTGTTTTTATTGATTAATTGCAATGCAATCAATCAGATTTTGTATTTTTTTTGGATATGAGCTTGATTCGGAAGCCAAATCAAGGCTCTGATACCAATTGTTAAGGTTTCGAATATTAGGTCTTGAACCTTAACCTTGGTTGGGATAGAGAGAGTATGAGATGAGAAAGAATATAGAGTTTAGATGAGGAAGAAGGGAAAAGAGATGAGAAAATAGAGAGAGAAATCAAATGAGATCAATTCATTCATCAAAAGTTATGGATTACATGCTAATGTCCCTTATTTATACTACTTACAAGACATGAACCTAATACATTGCATCAATACAAATGGCTAACCAACTTAAGCTAGAACTATCTAGAATACTCTAGAATACAACTAACTAATATTCAAATTATTATTAGTGGCGCCAAACACAACAACTAACAGCAGCAGTAGTAAGTGCAGCAGCAGCTCACACAGCAGACCAGCAGCAGCCGCAAAACATCAGTAGCAACAGACCAAATAACATATTTTAACAGAGTTAAACTATCATCCAACATTCCCGCCATTCCCCACGATTTAAACCATGCCTCGTATTTTCGGTTTGTAACAGAATTCCTCAACAAAACAGAGTGATTGAAAGAAAAAATAAAACTCTTGAACAAGTGGGAAAAACCATGCTTTGTGAAAATAATTTGCTAAATTCTCTTTGGGCGAAGCCATTAACATCGCTTGCTACATTCTAAATAAGGCCTTATTTTGAAGAAAACAACCTTTGAACTTCACAAAGGAAGAAAAACAAATATTGCATACTTCACTTTTGGTTGTAAATGCTTCATCCACAACAATGGAAAAACAAATCCTAGTAAATTTAATCCAAGAGTGGATGAAGGCATATTTATTGAATATTTTCTTACTTGCAAAGCATATCAAGTCTATAATAAAAAGACAAGGGTAGTAGAAAAGTCTATACATGCTGTATTTGTTGGAACTAACAACTTGTCCTTTAGAATTCCTTGTGATGATGATATAGTGATCAAAACAAAAAACATCAACCCTTATTCGAGGAGCAAGAAAAGGCTCAACTAGAAGCTCAAATGGATGAACCAAAAGGAAATGTTGAAAATGTGGAATCGAAAGAGGAAGACGTACTACACGTGATTGGAAATTCTTGAAGGATTACCTGACGAGTCAAATCTTCAGTGATCTCCCCCAATATGGTAAGAAACAAGGCAAAGTTAGTAGCTAAAGCTATAACCAAGAGGAAAGTATAAACTATAAAGAGACCTTTACACCCGTTGTTATATTAGAAGCTATTAGACTCTTATTTGTCTTTGCTTCAATTAAAAATCTTAAAATGCTTTATTGAAGAAGAAATTCATGTTGAACCACCCTGATTTTGAAGATGACAAATTTTCTAATCATGTTCTTAAACTAAAAAAACTCTCTTTAAGGATTGAAATAAGCTACTAGAGCCTAGTATGAGAGATTTAGTTCATTTTTTTAATGCAAAACAGATTATTAAGAGGGAAGGTTAACACCACACTTTTTATCAAACACTCTAGAAGTGATATTATCCTTGTTCTAATATATGTTGATGATATAGTGTTTGGTGTTACTAACCCATTTCTTTGTGAAGAAGTTGCAAATCTTATGAGTAGGAAATTGAAATGAGCATGATGGGAGAGCTTAACTACTTTCTTGGATTGCAAATCAAACAAAGCAAGGAAGAAGTTTTCATCAACCAGGCCAAGTACATCAAGAGATACATAAGAAGTTTGGCATGAAAAATTCCAAAGTAATTGCAACTCCAATGAGCTCAACACTCAAGCTAGACATGGATGAAAAAGGTAAAGAAGTGGATCAAAAGCTATATAGAGGTATAATTGGATCCCTTCTTTTCCTTAGAGCGAGTAGACTCGATATCTTGTTCAATTTCTGCGTATTTGTTTGATTTCATGCAGGTCCAAAAGAATCACATTGTGTGCATGAAAAGAATATTTTGTTACGTAGTTGGTAATTAGGCTTGCTCTATCCCAGGTATGATTTCTTTAATCTAGTTGGATATAGTGATGTGGATTATGCCGGTTTAAAAGTGGACTAGAAATCGACTAGTGGAACCTATTAATTTTTTGGTCATGCTTAAGTGTCATGATTTACAAAAAAAAAAAAATATTGCCTCATCCACCATTGAGGTCAAATACTTAGCTTGTGGAAGTCAAATTACTCAAATATTGTGGTTAATGCATGAATTAGATGATTATGACATTCATAACAATGATGCACCCATTATGTGTGATAATACTGGTACAATATGCTTAACCAAAACTCGAGCTCAACATTTTAGAACCAATCATACAGAGGGAGACATCATACCATTTGTGATCACGTGCTTAAAGGAAATGTCATAAAATTTGTGCCCACAAACTATCAACAACTAGTTAATTTTATTAAGCATCTACGTAGAACTATTTACTGACTTCAGAAGTAGGATTGACATGGGGAAATATGATTACTTAATCATAATTATTTGTGTGCATTAATGCTTAGTGAGATTGAAAATGAGTCTCAAAACTCAATATAATGGTGCTTAATTGTTTGAATATCATTATCCAATTTAATATGGTATTGAGCTTAGAATGTTTTTTTTGGGAATCTTCAAAACTACACTCATCTTCAATCTTTTTGTTTTTAAAATAAAATCTCTCCATTGTCCATTTAACATGAATATTCTCTCACAATCTTGATCATAGATTCTTCCTATTGATCAAAGTTTAAATGTCTTATAAGAAATACAAAACTTCACGAAAGTTTAAAGCTCCAACTTTATGAAAAGTTATTCATGTTCACCTCATTGAGGCATGCAAAGATGTTAAAAATATAATAGGTGAAACTATCCTTTAACATATTGAGCTACATCTACAAATCCTAGTTTTACATTTTGACATTTAATTTATAAATTGCTCCATTTTCAACATTGTCTATCGATAGGGGGAGAAAACACCATGTTATTCCACTCATTTATTCCTTTTTGTTGATGACAAAGAGGGAGAGAGCTTGGTGTAGTTCATGCATAAGATATATATTGTGTTGTCTTTATCACTGCTCAGATCATTCCTTGTCAAAATATTGCTATATATCATGAAGGGGAGAAAAGTATCAAACACAGTGCATTAATTGATTTATTCTCTTTTTGCTAATGACAAATGGGGAGAGAAGTTGGTGTTTGCTTGTGTTGTGGTAAAAATAATCTTGATATTGAGTTGCGGTAAAAATAATCTTGATATTGAGCTATTAAATTTTTAGTTCCTTCAATGCACCAACATAGGGGAGGCGATTGAGATTGACCATTGACATGCTATGAATTGCTTCATGACTTATGAAGTATAGATATTCGTAAGTGTTGATAGCCTAATGCTTTTATGGTAAATTCAATACTTCAACTTTCATATTTTTAGAATAAATGTTTGTCATCGTTACAAAGGGAGAGATTGTTGGCTCTAAAGGCTATTTACATTGTAATTTCAATGAAAACAATCATTTAGTGAGTCATTGTTTTTAATTGATCTAATCATGTTTGAAAATGACTCATAACAAAGCTTCGAAAAATCCAGATTCATCAATTGATACCAAGCTTTCCAAGATGATGAATCTAGAGGAAAATGATCAAGGTTGAAGTAAAGATTGATCCAAAATCAAGAGAATGAGATCCTAGTCCTGGTGCTTCAACAAGTTTCTTTTTATTTTTAAGACTTAGGATCGGGATATATGGATTGAGTTAAAATCTCAATATCAGTTAGTGATGCACTAGCAAAAATATTTTTGAAAGATTTTGAAATTTGTTTTCCAAATTTTATTTGAAAAAACATTTAGTTTAACACAAAGCCAATTTAATTTTTCAATGAAAATGTTTTCTAAATTGGCATTATCAGGGGTGTGCCCAAAATGAAAAGATTATGAGAAATTTCTTAAGGTGATATTTTGGCTTGATTAAGAAAATTTACTATTAAAAATTGTTAGAAAAGTATTGTATTTGTATACGCTCCTTTCTCAGGATTCAACAACCCGTCGGACCTCTATCAGTGCAGCGATCAATGATCCCCGAACTACAATTACCAAGCTCATAATTTTTCACAAGAATAGAAGGGATTGAAGAAATAAAATATTTTTGTTATTATATGTCATATTTCATCGTGCACATGCTTATGCTTATATAATTGGAAGCCATGTACTTAAATTTTTCCTTGCAAATCACGGTCAAAGTTATTTAAGGCTTTTAATTGTCAATTCCTCCTCAATACCAACGGCATAAAACGGCTATTTGCTTAAATGATGATTTCACCGCCTTATTAAAAATTGAGCATAAGTATATTATTTTATTTTTTAAAGAGTAAATAATATAAAGAAATAATTTTTAAAACAATAAAACACATAAATTTCCAACAATCCCCCACATGATTTAAAAATTATAAAACTTTGTGAGCATTATACTCCGTTAATACATGTAGGTACCTTTCGGGTTTGAACCAACACTTAGTGTACATGACCTTTAACCTGAATAAACCATAGTAGCATAGACGCTTTGAACTAGATCTCTTAGAACCAGGTTTAGACCCACCACACACACAGAATACTGGTAATTATAAAGTTCTATCAGTGGGGCGCGTTACGGTCTTGCGCACAAATCCTGTCTCATGAGTGTCATTAGGGAACAACCCATTTCACACAGTGGCGACCCCACCACCACAACAACGTAGGTGAACCCTCCAAGGGAGATCTGTGATCATCACCCTGCACATATAGTGCCATCAGGTCCATTAAGAGTTTACCTCTTCCTTGAACATCATAGTAAAGAGCACCTCACCTTAGGAATGGAACCCGGGAATACCCCGCTATAAATAGTATAATTTGTGCTCTTTCAATCGCCCATCAGTTTCGTTTGTACCCATTGAACCTCATTCATGGGATCGCCATACCTCCGAGGACGGGTTTCCACTGTGGTGATTAGTTTATGGGCTTTAGTCCCATTCCCCTCGATGATTGAACAACTTGTTGGCGCGTCAGTCCTTTCGTGAGTGGATCCGCTACATTATCTTCTGACCTGATAAAATTAACAGCAAGTACACCATGAGAAATTAGATGTCTTATCGATCTATGCCTTACCCTTAGATGCCTCCTTTTCTCATTAAAATTTTTACTTTTAGTCTTAGGTATTGCAGCTTGACTATCGTAATGTAATAAAATCGGAGGTACGGGTTTAGGCAATAATGGTATGTCGACCATAAAACTTTTAATCCATTTAGCTTCAGTATTAGCAACATCTAGTGCCACTATTTCAGCCTCCATAGTGGAATGAGAGATAATTGTCTGCTTTGCAGACTTCCAAGATACTGCACCACCACCAAATGTAAACACATAACCACTTGTTGATTTAGTGTCTTCAGGGTCTGCTATCCAGTTAGCATCGCTGAATCCTTCAATCACAGCATGAAAACCACAATAGTGAATAGCATGATTTAGAGTTCCTTTTAGGTATTTAAATACCCTCTCTAAAGCACTCCAATGTAAAATACTTGGGTTATGTGTATAACTTCCTAATCTAGATACATAATAAGATATATCGAGTCTAGTATGATTGGCCAAATGCAGCAAAGATCCAATAATTTGGGAATATTTATATTGTGGAACACCTTCACCCATATTCTTCGTTAACTTTATTGTTGGAACAAAAGGGCTTGAAATAGGCGAGGCATTAGCATAACCAAACTTAAACAACAATTTCTCGATGTAGTGTGCTTGAGACAATATAATGCCATTTTCATTTTTAATTAATTTCATTCCTAGTACAACATCAACCGGACCAAGATCTTTCATATCAAAACTATTAGACAAGAAAGATTTAGCATCCATAACATCACAAAGCTTACTTCCAAATATTAGTATGTAATCAACATATAAACAAAGTATAACACATGTGTCACCAACTGGTTTAATATATACACATTTATCTGCACTATTTATTTGAAAACCATTTGAAAGCATCACTTGGTCAAACTTATCATGCCATTGTTTAGGAGCTTGTTTTAACCCATAAAGAGATTTTACAAACCTATACACTTTATTTTCTTGCCCGGGAATTACAAACCCTTTCGGTTGGTCCATGTAAATTTCTTCTTCTAAATCACCATTCAAAAATGCCATCTTAACATCCATTTGGTGAATTTCTAACTTATAGATAGAGGCATGAGCCAATAAAATTCTTGTTGTAGTAATTTTAGAAACCAGTGAATATGTGTCAAAATAATCAACCCCTTCCTCTTGTTTAAATCCCTTAGCTACAAGTCTTGCTTTAAATTTATCGATTGACCCATCTGTTCTTAATTTTTTGCGGAAAACCCATTTACAACCAATTGTTTTGCACCCATAGGGTAAATCAGTCAAGACCCAAGTTTTGTTGGAAATAAGGGAATCTATTTCGTCTCTTACAGCTTCTTTCCAAAAAGGAGCATCAACCGATTGCATTGCTTCTCTATAAGTTTTAGGATCATCTTCTAGCAAAAATGTGTAAAAGTCATCACCAAATGTTTTAGAGTTTCTAGCTCTTTTACTTCTCCTAGGCTCATCATGGGAATAATCATCATTCTCTAAACGTATAGGTCTAGGTGAACTAGAAGAACTATCATCAAAATTTTGTATAGAAATCTTATTTTTCATAGGCAAAATACTTTCAAAGAAAGCAGCATCACGAGATTCAATAATGGTATTATTAGAAACTGCAGGAACTTCTGAATTTAATACCAAAAATCTATAAGTGGTACTATTCAACGAATACCCAACAAATGCACAATCTACAGTTTTAGGGCCAATTTTTCTTTTCTTTACAACAGAAATATTCACCTTAGCCAAACAGCCCCACACTTTTAAGTGTTTTAAAGAAGGTTTTCTATTTTTTCACACTTCATATGGCATTTTATCAATATTTTTATATGGTACTCTATTCAAAATATAGCATGCAGAAAAAAGAGCTTCACCCCATAAGCTATTAGGTAAACCGGAACTTATGAGCATCACATTGACCATATCTAACAATGTTCTATTTTTTCTTTTTGCTACACCATTAGATTGAGGGAAATAAGGTAGTGATACTTGATGTATGATACCATGAACTTCACAAAATTCATTCATATCGGTTAAAGCATATTCACCACCCCTATCAGAACGTAATATTTTTATTTTTTGTTCTAATTGATTTTCTGCTTCCGCTTTATAAATCATAAATTTATCAAATAACGCACTTTTCAAGTTAATCAAATAAACATAGCAATATTTTGAGAAATCATCTATAAAAGTAATAAAATATCTTTTCCCACCTCAAGTTAAGACAAGGTTATTATCGCAAACATCACTATGAACTAATTCTAACAACTTGGTTTCTCTATGTGCCGATTTGAACGGTTTTCTAGGTTGTTTGGCTTGTACACATATTTCACATTTTTCTTTCATATTAACATGAGACTTAGGAATAAGGTCTATATGCATCATTCTTTTCATTGTATTTAAGTTAAAGTGACCAAGTCTACCATGCCAAGCATCACAACTTTCAACATTTGAAATAGATAAAGAAGATGCGGATATTGAATTATTAGAAGAATGCAATATACTCAACCGAAAAAGACCATCTAACAAGTATCCTTTACCAACAAAGGAACCAAATCTACTAATCATTACTTTATTTGACTCAAAAACAACTTAAAAACCTTGTTCAACTAAAAGAGACGCACTAATCAAATTCTTCCTAATGTCGGTCACGTGAAGAACATCATCCAAAGTTAAGAATTTTCTGGATGACAACTCTAAACGGACTTTTCCTTGTCCTAGGACACGAGCCACACTCCCATTCCCCATGCTCACAGTTCTTGTGCCTGATACCTGATAAGACAAAAATGAGTTTTTATCAGCGCACACATGAACATTTGCCCCAGAGTCAATCCACCACTCGTTTGTATTCAAAGATTTTGAATTCAACTTTGGGCTACTAACAAAATACCTGTTAGCATGGGAATCGGAGTTAGCCCCCACAGTCACCACATTAGCTTGTGGTTTAGGAGCATTTTGAGGTTTAGAGGGTTGTCCATGAAGGTGGTAGCAATCCTTAGCTCTGTGATTGGTCTTCCCACATACGCAACACTGGTTCTGATTATTATTGTCTTTAGGCCTATTATTATTATTGTTGTTTTTGTTGTTATTCCTACCGTGATGTTGTTTAGAACCATTTTTCTTGAAAGGTTTTTTCCTTGGCTTATAAGAATTTTCAATAATATGAGCCTTAGCTTGAAACTTGGTTTTTTGCATTTGGTTCTTAGAAGAGAGATGGTTATCCTCAATTTTCGAAGCAACATACAATTCTTCGAAAGTAAAATTTTCAGGTTTATGTTTTAAACTTCTTGCAAAATCGGACCAAGATGGTGGTAACTTTTTAATGAGCGAAGTAATAAGCATTATGTCATTGATTTCAATCCCCTTTATTTTCATGTTAAAAACCATTTTTTGAAACTCATGAATTTGGTCTGTAACACTTTTACCATCAACCATTTGAAAATCAAGCCAAATTTCAAATGAACATCTTTTTAAACCTCTTTTTTCTGTCCCATATCTATAATCAAGTGCATTCCATTGTTCTAAAGCAGATTTAGTATGACAAAAATGCTATAGATATTATCAGACAAAGCACTTACAATTCTACCATGGCATAAAATGTCTTTATCATTAGAAGTGGACTTATCAGTTGAAGTAGAATCACTACTAATAGAGGTACCACTAGATTCTGAGGTTTTTTCAATACCTTTTTCCTTATCATTGAGAAGAACCGAAAATAATCCTAATTCGGTAAGTCAAAACTTCATCTGTTGTTGCCAACAGAGAAAATTTTGTCCCGTAAATTTTTCTGATTTACTACTCAGAGCATTTAGAAGGTCTATGTTTAAAATTAACAACAAATCAGAAAGACGCATAGGAAAAACAATAGTCAAATCTTATAAGTTTAAAATGGTTTGTAAGTTTAAAATTAGCAACAAATCATATCCAACGGTCAAAACTGATCAAAAATACCCAAGCATGTTGGGTGTCGACACACAGGAAAAATGTGTCGACACACTAACGAACAATAGCCAAACTTGGCAGCTGTGTGTTGACACACAGGGGTTGTGTGTTGACACACGGGTTTGTGTATCCATACACAAGCCTTGTGTGTTAACACACAGCTATATGCCAAGTCCAAACGGCTACTTTCTCCTATTTTTTTTCTCAAGCTTCCCAATGACTCTTATATCTTCTTTGGCCTATAAATAGGGCTTAAATTCTTTGATAAAATCATTCAAAATCTTCAAGTTTTGATTGATCAAAAAGTTATTGCTTCTACATATGCTATAAAGTTTAATCTCTTGTTTCCTTGAAGTTTTTTTTGAGCATTGCTAGTTCTCTTTGCTATTGACTGTTGAGTATATTAAACTTTATTGGCATATGCTTAGCTTTTTATAAGCTTGATCAATTGTCAAATCACTCTTTCAAAGAGTTTCAGTGCTTAAATTTATTTTCTTGAAAAGTTGGATCCTAATCCTACGTTACAAAAGGATTGATTGTAAAAGGTTGGGTCTTGAGCCTACATTACAAAAAGATCAATTGTAAAAAGTTGGGTCTTCAGTCTACTTACAAAAAGGCCGGTCATAAAAGGTTGGATCCTGAGCCTAAGTTTTAAAGGATCATCAAACTTAGTGAAAGGCTCAAGTAACAAAGAGTGGTCACTTGAGGAATGGACTAGCTTCTAGGTTGGAAGTAAATCACTATAAACATCATTGTGTATTCTTTTCTTCTTCCCTTTACTTTTTATATTTTGTATTTATTGTTTATCTTCAATCTAAATTTTGGTTCTTAAACTTTTAAGTTTTCACTTTATCGCAAAAGAATCTTTATTGACATGTATGTGTCCAAGGTAGGAAGAAAAGGAAAAAGTCCTGTTTGTAGTGCAAAACAAAAGGACATGTAAGAAGAGGGTGGAAACAGCCTGGTAGAAGGTCTCAAAAGTTACAAGTTCAAATTTGTTTCTTCTTAATTAATTGATTTGTGTTGTCTTGACCTAGAGTATAATTCTTTAAAAATGTATCATAGATAAGAAGATTTAAATCTAAATCGGGCTCCATTGTGCATCCACTTGTCGGTATATCATAAAGTTACCTTTAACAATCTATTTGCAATGTGCTTGTGGTTTTATGTTTTGTGCAACACGATAGTATACAAATGAGTCAGATAAGTTAGATAAGCTAGTTCCAGTACAACTCGACTTTCATGGTAAGTGAAAAAAAAAACAATACTTCTAACATATATTTGGTTCTAACTTGTGTATATGATCAGTTTTAGAGGCATGGCAACATTTTCAAGCTTGGATAGTCTCCGACTTGACCAAGCAAGCTTGTAACAGATTGAGATACTGCTTCTTACAGCTTGTCATTTTTTTGATCTTGCTTTTGGATTTTGTTTTTCCTTCTTTTTGATTTATTTTGCTGTAAGTTGTAAATTTTATAGCGTACCTTAACAATCTCTCTTTTTATGGAGACAATGAAATATAAATCTTAGATACATAGCTCTTATAATATAACCCTTTATGTATATACAAAATTAATGTTTGTCATATCTCTCAATATATGTTATTCAGTACCTAAACATCTATCTATTTTAATAAGCAAAAAAAAAAAAAAAAAAAAAAAATCATTTCTTTCAAGTTTTAAGATAAATGGACGCAGTGGCAGATTTCAAAATTCTTTTAGTCAGCGGCAGTGGGTAAAAGCATGCAATATACTACATTAAGATCACTAACAACAATAACAACAACAACAACAACAGGTCCAGTGCCACAAGGGCTCTCGCGCGAGCAGGGACTGGGAGGGGTAGGATGTACGTAGCCTTACCCCATCAGGGGGATATCCTAATGAAAGGTGGTTTCCGAGGGCCCCTAGCCCGAAAAGCGAGAAGGGCATGAAAAGCATGGGGAGCACGGAGAGCAAGACAAGCATGGAAGCATCTAAATGGTGTAAGCAACAAGAAGCAAGACAGAAAAGACGGACAGGCATGCAAGAAGTCTGGTTGCACTAGTACTAGCCTAGGAGTGCTTATCGTTCCTATCCCTCTATATTTGTTACCCCCATACTAATCCTCCACTGGGCTCTATCTAGGGCCATTTCTTCACTGAGGTTGAGATAGGTGAGGTCCTGTCGAATTGCTTCCAACCAACTCTTCTTTGGTCGGCCTCTTCGTCTCTTCTCGTCTGTAATATGGAGTTGTTCGCATCTCCTGATAGGTGTAGTGCTCAGTCTCCTCCTAACGTACTCGAACCACCTCAAACGTTGTTCCCGCAGCTTATCCTCGATTGGGGCCATGCCTAATTTACTTCTTATGACTTCATTCCTGATCCTATCTTTGCTTGTGTGTCCACCACATCCACTCAACATCTTCATTTTTGCTATCTTGAACTTCTGCGTATGATGATGCTTAATTGGCCAACACTCTGTCCCATAAGACATAGCCGGTCTCACTACCGTCTTATAGTATTTCCCTTTTAACTTGAGCGGGAACTTCCTATCACACAGTACCGCCGAGGCCATCCTCCATTTATGCCAACCCACTTTAATCTTGTTGTTAACATCTATGTCCACTTGTCGTCTTGTTCCACTATGTAACCCAAGTGTTTACAATAAGACCACTAAAATTTCATATATGAAAAAATAATAAAAAACAAGTCTTGAATTATGATTTTATTATTGGGTATTTTTTTCCCCTCAAAATTAATATGTGTAATGTGCAAAATATAGAAAAAAATAAAAGGAAAGGAGAAAAGAAAAGGAAAGGAAAAATCAGGAAGAAAATAGAGAAAGATAGAAAATAAAGTTATACAGAAATGGAAACAAGAAAACAAAAAGAAGAAATCACTTTGACCTCTTGCCATACGTAATTTTTTTATTTAGGTGATTTTGGTTATAATTTGAGAGTTTTTTTTTTGTGAGCTAGGAAATGTAGAGATTGAGAAAAATGTATAAAAGAACTGAGTTTTGAAAAGAGGCGTTCGGGAGCACTCTGCTAGGGGAAATAGTGAGAAAAATGATTGCAAGAGTGTTTTAATTGTATGGTTTTGATGTTGATTAGGGTTCACCCAACCATGAAGGGAGTCATGCTCGGTCACTTTGATTGAGTATTGTGAGAGTTCTTGTAGCTTCCTCTTTTTATATCTGTGTTGTGAGAGAGTTGGTAGCTTACTATTCAAAGTTATGTTGTGCGATAGCAAGAAGCTTGTCATGCAAAGTTACTTTGTGCGAAGGCCGGTAGCTTGTTGGTCAAAGCTACGTAGTGCGATGGTTGGTGACTTACAGTGCAATTGTCACATTTGATATTGATCATTGCAAAATGGGGTTCGGGGGTAATTCCTTAAATTTCACAGTGGATGAGTCACCTGCTTGAGGTCCATAGTTTTTTTTCCCCTCTAGTTGAGGGAGGGTTTCCACGTAAATCTTGGTGTATTGATTTTTCACTCTACTTGTGTTTAATGTGTGATTTTCCCAACGGTTATAAGAAATATACTACAAAATTATATACATATAAAAATTATTTGCAATACAATTTATATAAACATCATTAAGTATTTTCTCATTTTAGAGAAAACTTATAAAAATCATTTGATGCAATCTTTTTTTTTTTTTTTAATTAAGACAAGTGACAAAATAATGATTAAAAAACACTAAGACCAGGCCTATACGAATTTTTTAGCACTGTACTTGCAATGTTTAAGGTATTGTACTAGTGTTATTCAATTTTTTGGCACCAAACTGAAAATGTGCTAATTTTTTAGCACTAGTGGTGGGTTCTGAAACTCACTGCCCACTTTTGCAAATGGGGAAGAAATGAATATATTGTAATATATAAAAATAATTAATAAAATACTAAGCTATCCTTATGTAAGTTCTTTAACACTATGTTTGTAAAAGTAAAACAAGATATTATACTAGCCAAAATAAATTTTTTAGCATTACACTAGGCACAAACTAATTTTTTTAACCATACATGATGTCTAACACTTTCCTATTGTTGGAAATGTCACAAGCGAAATGCCTCTTTTATGTTGATATCCTTTTCCTCATAAAAAAAAAAAAAAAAAAAAATTAAGTGTGTTTCACCTTAAATAGAGAGACATGAGTTTTCCTATTGGCTTAAGCTAAGGGTGAAAGATGGATGGGAACCACATGCTTGTCTCTTGTCGGGCTTGGCTCAGGCTCGAGTGTGGGTGTGGATGTCCTTTTCCAACATATTTTTTTTATTTTGCGAAAAAATAAGATCAGAAGTTGTTTAAATGGCATCCCTTTTCAAGAGTGGCTCTGACATAAGCTAATTTTTCCTGCTTCATTTATTTGTTACTTACCCACCAAGCTTTAACGCTTGTACCTATTGGAAGGGTAAGCATCCCTTCCAAATGGGTGCCTGTACTCCTATATAAACCTATCTTTAGCTAATATCTTATATAATCCAAGTATCTAAGTACTACTTTCCTCGCTTACTCTTTCTTCTCAAATTCTCAAATTCCTTTTGGGCAAAGTTCGAGTGACACTCCTACCCGGCAATTAATGAATCCACGTTAAGATTTGGATTGCATTAATCTTAGAGGACGGTCACCGGTTATATTGTGTGCATCTGAGCAGCGGTGAAACCGTCTTTTAGGGCAGTGGTTTTTACCACGGCACGGTATCATCATTTTGTAAGATCTTTCTAATTGCTGTCTTCTTCAATGCTATGCTTGAATATTAGCCAATTTTTCTAACACCTACATGATCATTGATATCCCTCTCCAAATGTTTGATTAACATCCCACAAAAAAAGATTTTTAGGTGTGTTCTTATGAATTGTTGGATATTGTTTTTCATGTTAATATTTGAGTTGTTGATTTAGCTCAATGAGTCTGATATTTTATATATTAAGTTTAGAGACTTTAAAATATGGGTACTGTAAGGTTTAATGAGAGTACCTTGATGTTTCTTTTTTTTCTTTTTTTTTTCAATCTAAGTTAATATCCATATTAGTGTTTTTTGAGAGAAAATACTTTGGATTACAATTGAGGTACATGTAATTGATTTATTTGTCATAGAATCAAGTTGCGCAGTGAAATACGAGAGAAAAGCATCAAATATCACATTACCATAACAATTGATAACTAGAATACTCAAAGAAAGTGCACATCCATTGCATGAAAGTCACAGTCATCTAAGATATTTAAGCATGCGGGCAAGTGATGGACACCGTATTGTTCAAAAATATAAGTTTATGTCTAATATAACACTGCAAAATTTATTTGGGCTAGTATAATATCTTTTGTTACTTTTGCAAGTACAATAATAAAAAAAAATTAAATGAGGATAGTTTGATATTTTATTAATATTTTTTATATATTAAAATATGTTCTTAATTTCTTCCCCACTTGCAAAGATAGCAAATGGGCTTCAAATCCTACCATGAGTGCTAAAAAAATTAACTTATTTCTAGTTCGATGACAAAAAAGTACTTTAACCCCAGTATCATACATTTGTTTTTAACTTCGCAAGTACAATGCTAAAAATATACATATTAGGCCTAATTTAGTGTGTTTTTCATCATTCTTCCACATCTATATTAATTTCTAAAAGCTATTCAAATCAACTAGGGCATTTGCCTCCAATGAAAGCAGCGTGGCTCTCCACTGAATAATTTTACGTATTAATGATGCAGCTCACATTTACGCATCTTTTGATTATTATTTTAATTATTTTATACCTGACTAATTATAATTTTATACTCACTTTGATTATTTTAAAGTTTATAGGTTCGAAGATTAAAATCCTGAAAATTGTCAAATTTGGTGCAAATACGACAAATTCGACGCTTAAACAATTAAATTAAGTCAATCGGGATTCAGGACAAGAATGTATAAGCTCGGTGGCTGACCTGTTCACACGCAGACTCAAGCCCACAACGCTGGCCCACAACAGTCCAGTCCTCGTCATCACCCGGCTTTCCAGGCCCATCACAACTCCAGTACAGCACACTAGCTTAGGCCAACACGCAGGTCCAGCACCTCCTGTCACCTTCAACCTCAGCCCAGGCCACTACCCTAACCTACACCATCGACACCAGCTCCTGTACAGTGTAGCCCCACGTCGATCCCAGGCCCAGCTCACCCGCGCTCAGGCCCAGCTCTAGTAGGGCTCGGAGAAGACGAAGAAGGGTCGGTTTTGTGGGGGATTTAAGCTTGTTTTGATTCTGGTTCGAAAAATTGACGGCCTCTCAGCATCTCTCTCTCTCCTCTCAATTTCTTTTTCTTTTTCTTTCATTAATTTGAAACGAGAGCAAAATTAGGGCGAAGACGGAAATAGGTTCATACATCTCCTCCTTCACTGGGTCATCCTTGATGGAGAGCTAACTTGCTTTCCAGGGTTAGATGAAGTTTTAGCCTTTTTATTTTTGTATTACTTTTAATTTCGGGGTAATTTATTTGTTACATGAATTGCTTGATTGTGAGAAATACTATGAAGTATTGTGCTTTAATTATTTATTCAATTAATATGATTATGTTATGATCCGAGCTTGTGAAGTATCTAGGGGATTAGGTTGCTGTTCTGCTTGGATGCTGCTGCTGGTTGTTTGCTGACCGAAGGCTGCTGCTGCTAGTTGTTGCTGTTACGTCTGTTTTTGGCGCCAATAATGAGTTCAAATGTTGGTTAGATATTTTTAGATATTTTCTCTTTTGAGTCGGTTAGTGGTTTAGGCTAGGTTCAATGTATTAGTTTGTATTAGTTTGCCTATAAATAGTGATCTCATGTAATAATCTGATCATTCAATCAAATATGAACAAAATATCTCATTTGAGATCAACCTTCTCTCTCTTATCTAACTCTCTCTACTCCTCATCCCTAATTCTCTAATTTCTCGTCTAAATTCCTTTCTTTCTCATCTCATACTCTTAACCTATCCCTATTTTACTTAGCTTATGTTTGGGAATCGATCCTGATCATAACAATTGATATCAGAGCCTCGTTTGGCTTCCAATCGAGTGCGTAATCAAAAAAAAAAAAAAGGAAAAAAAATCAGAAAGATCAAATTCAGTGCTGAATTTGCTGATTAAATTCAGATTGCAGTAAAATCAAATCAGTTCAACATTGTTCAGAACAAGTTCAGCTTAGATTTGTATTAAATCAGGAACTTGTGCAATTGTAGTTGAAAGTGTGAATGGAGTCTAGTGCATTGGTGTTGTCTAGAGGTGTGATCACCCGAGCTGCAGCTGCTCCAGCAGCAACAAGTCCTTTCTATGCTGATGTTGTTAGTGGAAATGCAGTTAAAGAACCGCAAGTTGGCAATGGAGATGGAGTGAGTGTTCAACTAGCAGCATTAGTGGCGCAAATAGCTCAGGTTAATCAAACCGTGCTTGAAAATGAGCAAAGATCAGAGGTTAGAATGCGAAATTTGCTGTTGGAACAGGAACAAAGGTTGGATGAGAAGTTCAACTTGCATTTCTATCGCGTTGATGTCAACATTGCAGAACAATTAAATCAACATAAGCAGCAAGTGGAGAAATCAGTGGCTGAGCAAATTGATCAACAAACGCAGTTGTTTAATGAGAAGGTAGCTGAGATTCATCATCAGTTCAATAGCCAAACCTGATCTTCAAGTTGCAATTCGATGAGAGTTCGTGTTTGTTGTTGGATTATGTTGAAATTGTGTTGCTAAGCATAGAAGTGGTGAGGATTCATCAGAATCTGCGGTGATTTTTGAGAATTATATGTTATTGAGTCGAGATTTGCTTAGGCGAAAAATCTGAAAGCGAAGGCGAAAATCTGACAGTGGAAGGAGAAGCGGAAGTGTTGAAATCCGATTTCGTTTGTTAAGATCGCTTTGAGTTTTGTGTTGAGGACTTGATTTTGAGTTAGAGTCGAGCTTAATTCAGAAGTCTAAGTCAAATTACACAACTAAACGTGCTATCAGAAATCGTTCGAGGTTAGGGTTTGTTCGAAGTTCTGTTTGAAGTTTATCAGTTAGGGTTTATAATCATTGACGATTGTCGAACCGATAGCAGTTGATTGGTTGTGCGAACAAAAGAGTAGAACTTCATTAGGCAATTGGTTGTTGAAGAGTTGTGAAACAAGTTTCACACTTCTGCGATTTTCGAACTTGTATTCTGCGAACGGAGCTGATTCCATATCGAAGTTTTGTTGTCTATTACAAAATGGCTGATGGAGTGAAATCTCGATTGGAAGCTAGTGCAAATGCTACAACCGGACCTCACTATATCAGTATTGATCGTCTTCAGGACTTAAATAACAAAATGGATCGAATCTTGACACTATTGTTGGGAAAGGATTCGAATAAAGAAGATCATTGGCAGCAAAATGAAGCAAAGCTTGTGAATTTGCAGGATCTGATTAACAAGCAAGGAGAATCATTGATTGAGCACCAGGAGGAAGTTGTAATAGAAACGGTTGTTGTTGAAGATGAATTCAACCATGACAATGCCGAAATTGATGAACACAAGTTAGAAGTACCTGAGTTTGAGCAAGATGATCCTTATGAAGACTCTTTGCTTGAGTCAGAGTATCTTGCGGATGTTGAGGCACAATATGACATGCATCCGGAATGGGAATACGATTTTCATGTCAAAGGGCTGGTAAAAAGTGCAAAGAGTAAAGTGAAGAGGAATCATCTTAACGATGCATTGAAAGACTTTTGGGAAACAAAGAAGATTACCAAGAAGAAATTGAAGCATAAAGTTGTGTTGCAGACTATGAGGTTTGATGATCAACAAGAACTAACTCAAGATCATGCTCTTACTGATGTATATGCTGGAATGCAAGATCCGGATATGTATGTTGGTACACATGGATTGGTTGCAACAGAATCTGTGATTCCAACTAAAAAACTTGATGCCACTGCTGAGGTATCAATTAAAACATCTCCAAACCTGTTAAGTATTACTTCAGAGCAATCTTATGTGCAGACTCAAAGCACCTTCACAGCTGAGCAATGTCATTTTGCTGAGAAATCCATTGTTGTTACTGCAGTGCCTTCAAATGCAGATCAAAGTATGCTTAAGTTCACCTTTGGGCATACTGTCGTGCTAACACAGATCCAGAACAACATTATATTGGATGCCTTGCAAGGTCTCCTGTGTTGGGAGAATGTTTATGAACTCATAGCAGCTGAATTACACTGTCGGCATGCCGATCGGCAAGTTCGAAATGATTTATTCCTTTATGTGAGTGGAGTTGTGACTTATCCAAGCGCGAGTCCTTGTGATAAGTTGCCGTCGGATCCGGGAGAGGATTCTCAAGACTATATGAAGCTTAGAGGAGTCCAATTTATGCTGGAACCGATTTCAGATCAGACCAAAATCAGTACATCGGGTGCTTTAACTGATGTGTTTGGTGTTGAAAGTTCCTTTGATCTGGGAAAGAATGGATCACAAGTATTTGTAGAAGTTAGGCATTCGATGCTGCTGTTGGATGGTGAAGAGCTCGGTGTCAGTGCAAGCATTGGTGTAAAAATGGTAGTGGCTGTGGGTCATTGCGAAGATAACATCAAAGCAAGTGTTGAAGGCAGGAAGTATACATTTTACAAGCTACATAATTCATGTGACAACGAAGTTTCCATTGTCCCAGAATTGGTGTGGTTTCTGTTCATACAAAAGCACTTACTTGGAAGGTTGGTAGTTGTTGCTAGTGGTTTGAAGAGCTGTGGATGGTTTGAGGAGGTGTTGGGCCTTTGGTATGACCTCAAAACTGATGCTCAAGGCCAAGTAAAGCCAACGGTGATAGCATTTGAAAATCGGGACAAAATGCAACTGGAAGCTGCTGTTCTGGTGCAGAATCCGGGTGAGTTTTGGGTGATCTGCAGTGGGGTTTCGGAGTGGAAAAATCATATGCATAAGCTTCAATATCTTCTCAATGTGTGGATCGAAAAGATCAATGCAACCCTAAGTATAATTCTAGCTGAAATTGGAGTACATATCAACAGCAAAGTTGGGAGCAGAACATCTCAGAAGTTGAAGACGTTTACAGCTGTTCCTGAGTTCTTTTGGTGTCTCCAATTGCTATACTTGTTACTCATGCTTGAATTGGTAGACAAGGAAGCAAAGCTTGATTATTTGATGCATATTTGGTGGCTGGATGAGCTTGGGGTCCAAAGAAGTCGGGTGTGCAGATTGGAATGGGTGAGTTGCAGCCTTAACAGAGTTGATGGGCATGTTGTGGGTGTTCAAGTTATGACAGTGTGCACTTGGCATTCAAGAATGGTTTATGAACTCCTAATTTGTGTGTTCTATGCAAGAGTTTGGGAAGAAGTGGCTAAAAATTTCAGATCTTGCAAGTTTACAAACAAGAAACAAGCTAAAATCTGTTAATGTGATTTGCATCGGGATTGCATTGCTGAGTTTCTGAGTTCTGCAGCAACTTTGGTGCAATTGGAAAGCAATCAAGAATTTGTTAAGCATGTCATGAGTTGGTTTAGTATGTGGTTGTGTGAGCAATACAAATTTTGGATAAGATCCTAGATGAAAGAGTTTAGTATGTGTGTTGCTTCCATGATCAAGATAAGTAGTTGTGTGTGCTGTATAGGGAAATGCCCACAAGCAGAATTTGATGTTGGGTTCTTTTGGTTTGAGTTGGGAAGGCCTCCCGAGATGCTCAAGGACTTTGCATGCAGTTTTGTTGGATTAAAGGTATACAAAATCAGTTTTGCAGCTCTCTATAATTCGAAATACAGAAACATTGATGCATTATGTGATTCTCAACAGCAAGTCAGGCTTTTGAGATGTGTTTACTGCGACAAGAAAGTTGTGCGTATGTTGTTGATGTTTGGTTTGATTGTTGCCGACCTCCTGAAAAGTATTATGCACTCAAATGCAAGCATTGCATCGAGATAAACAACATACAATGTGCTCTACTGAAAATTTAGATTGAATTGCTTCAGTGGTCCTCCCAGCGGTAGATTTTAGCAAGATTTCATCACTTCATCTATCTTTCCATATGCATTAAGTGTTCTTCATTGTTGCAACTCTCTTCTATTCTTGAGGACAAGAATGTTCTCAAGGGGAAGGGAATGTTATGATCCGAGAATCCAAGGCATGATCTCGTGGTGGCTGTGATGCTGTCCAGCTGCTAGGCTGCTGGTGTTAGCTGGTGGTTGCTGTGGAGGAGGCTGTCTTGCAGCCAAATTGTGATCATGTAGTTGTATTAGAGTGTTGGTATTGTACTTAGTAGTATAAGCTTTGGTTGAGTCATGTAATAAGTGAAGTCTTGAGTTGTTAGGTTGTGGTGGTCAAGGCCGTTAGTTAGTTAGTCCAAAGTGGCGGCTGACTTAAGAGTTGGTTAGTCCTTGTGTGGCTAGATTCAATATATTAGCTTATAACATGTAAGTAGTATAAATAGGAGGATCTAGCTTGTAATCTTATAACTTTGATGAATGAATTGATATCTTTTGATATTTCTCTCTACTTCTCATCTCCTTTCCCTTCTTTCTCATCTAAACTCTATATTCTTTTCTCATCTCATACTCTCTCTATCCCAACTAAGGTTAAGGTTCAAGAGAAATCTTTGAAACCTTAACAGGAACCTTGCCCAAAGTTATGCGCTTCTGTGACAAACATTTTAACAAAGGACTCATAACCACCGAGTAAATCGGTGACAGAGAAAGAAGAGGCAAAGGCTTCAACATCTGGCAAAATAAAAGAGTCAAGAGGCAATTCATTTCCTCTCGGTGAAAGACCTATCAAGGTCGCGATGTCCTCCTAGGTAATACCAGGAAAACTTTCAGAAAGGACAAAAGCATTATAACAGGTGCTCCAATAGCGGTTAGTGCCGTCATGATGGGATGATCATACTTGACAGTAGTAGTGGAAAGCCTGATGGCTTCATAGATGCGGATGTTCTTCCATTTTTTTCGAAGGGTCAATATCAATTTGTCAACCCATTTGGCGTCTCACTTTGTCAAAAGCATCCATCCTTTGAAAGGCGTTGCTTCTTTGCAGATGCATCTTCCTCCCCAAGATTGATATGCAGAGGCTATACGAAGTAAGGAGACTCATTAGTATCTAGAAATATACCCCGAAGGCTAGGGACATTGTGAGATGAGTCAAAGATGGGTCCTAGGGCATATGTGTTAAGAACAGTGTCATGAAATCCAATTTTTGTAAATATTTTATGTTAGAGAATAAAATTTAGTTATTTTCATTTTTATTATAATTGTATATGTGAGTTCATTATGCATGTGATTTTCTTTTAAGTAACATCCATGAGATGGGTGTAGTCCTTGAATAATGTTTCAGTGTTTGCTTTAAGTGGGTAATGGGATTATACCACGGATAGATTTAAAACAAATGGAGTAACATGTTATTTAACGATTCATAGTAGGTGACAAGTTTGGACTACTTGTCTGCTAATGCTATAATGAGACACATTAGATGACCTGTCTAGGTAATGTGGATGGTAATCCAAAACTCTTGTATGAGTGTTTGCAATGAGATTGATACACGGAATTCGACCAAGTGAATTAATAATATCTTGCCTACTATCAAAAATAAGGGATTCATAATATACGATTTGAACAATGACTCTAAATATTATGGGTATTTTGGACCTGTGCATGGAGGATTAGTTATTTTGGTGTCCTAAAAGTTAGGTCTCTAGATGTGACTAAAGTCTTGCGCACATTGGGCAACAACATGAAGTGTGGCAGGGATCATGTGTTCAATATGGAATCTATAGTCTCTTATGAGATACAGACATCCCCTTAGTTGATTTGCAAGTGTTTGAATTAATTTGGAAACTTTGTATTTACACCTTAATTTCGAGGGGGTTGGAACGATGCCGTTTTGAATAAAGTGCCACGTGGTTAGCATTTGAGGGCCTTCTCGAGGGAAGTCAGGCCTTTAAGTACTAAGATAACGGCGTCTTGAGCCTAGCATCCTGAGAAGGTAATTACGCTTGACAAGGGTATTAACCACTCAAGGCTTGAGATGGTTGAGGGGTGAAGTCACTTCGAGCTCGAGGGGCAAGTAAGAAGGCTGCAAGATAGGTGGTTCCGAAGTTTGTGGCAGTTACTTGGAGCGCATTTTCAGTTACTAGGGCATTAAGCTTAATCCAAGAGCATGTGGGGCTTCTTGAGGGGACTTCCATTAAGAATTCGGACGTAGGAACCAAGGATTTCTCTCCAATACTGAATTCAGGGCACGTTCATTGAAGATTTGTGCTCGCAAAAGAAAGGTTAGTGGCCAGACGTGGGTGGAGTTTCCAAGAAAGGAGCAACCATTATTTCTTGTTTTCTATAAATAAAGGACTATGCTTTAGTCCCAAGTAGATTTTCAAGTTTTCTTTTACAACATACTTTTGCTTTTTCCTTAGGACAAGCATAACATAGCTAGGCATAGCATAAAGTTGATCTGCGCTGTACTTATCTTCATAGTAATATAGTTCTCGGGCTTCATGTATGACTTTCCAGTTTTAATCTATTCCGACAAATCAACAAGTTGAGATTTGAGGCTTTAGTTTAAGGATTTAATGGCCAAGGCTTGTCCCCTAATTGCGTTAGTCTTAATACTATTGTTACTACTTGATAAGTCAGTTGAATTTAGGTTCGTGCCATTCATTAGGGCTTTGACTGCCATGGCTTGTCCCCTGATTGCATTAGTCCTAACCCAATGAATTGAATATGGTTTGCTCCATCTTAATCTTGTCAGGCTAAAACTTATTCGAGTTATTATAAGTCAAGTGTACCTAGATTATAAATCTGATTGACTCTGGCTTATAAGTGGACTGCTATGCTCTTGGGTTTTCTCTACCCCGGTTCCTGACTTTTAAGTGTACGAGAAAGGTGTCTGTAGGCCCTGCTCCGTCACTGTAACTGCCACTTGAGTTAGGTCCATATCTTTTAAATTTTCTATCATAAAAACACGTTAAAAATTCACAAAAATATTTAACAAAGCCTTCTTAATTGAGGCGTAAGAAGAACTCACGATATAACCAAAGTCAGATATACCAACATATCACAACCTTTTCTCCGAAAACGGTGAGTGGTTGAGGTCAAAGACGTGCGGTTCATAATTAGGCTCACTCTCTAGTCACGATGAGTCCTTTTTGCACATTTGTTTTGTTTTCACATTTATGGCGACCACACACACAAAACTTGAAACAAAATAGAACAAACATGTCTTTTAGCAGCCATAGTGGGAGGCTTGAAAGAAGACTTGATTGTCTTTAGCACATCGTGGATTACCAGAGCATAGTAGTCGGCTATTCACCGATAGTCAAGACCAGGATGTCTAGTGCCCTCGAGCATCAGGAACCAAAAGGCTACGCCTTGGTTGGATCCTTGCTTAAGCATTCTCTTGAGCAAAGTTCCATATCCCAAAGGGATGAACCAAGTCACAGCCACGGCAGTGGAAGTGGTGGTGATGATGACATCCCAGAAGGTGAACTTATTGGGCTCGATGGCCATTCTCGCAAGAGTTTCATGGCTATGCTCAAACATCGTTTAGAGATTGTGGATCAAAGAGTTCAAAAAACAATGAGAGAAGCCTTTGAGAGACAAGGTGCTGAAACAGAGCACAATCTGACAGCTCAACGTGAAAACTCTGCCGCCATGTGAGCTGTAATTGACAACGTTGGAACCTCTATGAATGAAAGGCTTCATAGAGAAACTAATAGCGTCTTAGAACAAATGAACTTGACCTTGTCTTCTACTGCTACCCTTATCGCTACGGAGGTGGCTAGGCAGACGGTGGTTGAAGTCGAACCTATCTTGGTTAGATAAGCTGAGACTCATAAAGGCTTGGTCCAAGCCGTTTGGGAGGATATCCGGCAACCTCTTCCATCAGTACCAGTTAGTTACCCTTGCGAGATACCCTTGAGTTCACGGTTGCTAGTTGCTCAGGTTGATTACATGGTCCTTGAGAGAATGGAAAACCCAATCGTATGCACTTGGAATCAAGCCGTAGAAGTGACAACATTCTCCTTGATGCTATTGGGCCTTCAAATCAAAGTTACTCTCTAACCACGAGGGACCTCAACGCCAATACGCTAGTGTTACCTATCCTCGAGATAGGAGGCATAACCATTCATACCCTCCTTAAGTAGTAAAGGTTGCCCCTAGGCCCACTCAAGGCCTTGACATAGGAGTGCAAGGTCAGGTCCGCTTTTGGGAGCCAGAATTCTCATAGTAGACCTCTTCATGCTTATAATACTGTGAGGCAAAATAACAACCCCCTTCTTCAAGATCATGACTTTGGGATTGAGCAGGCAAGGATGAACCAATAGCCTGCCGACACTGGTGTGCTTCCACGCATGCCATGTAACCTAGGTCCTGCTGGGACATACTTCATAGCTAATTAAGTGCACGGCGAGTATGATCGAGCGATTTACCTAGGGTTTAGGGGGCAGCAACCGTTGCCACACCCGATTGTGACCGGCGCTTAGGGGTATCCTACAGATCCCCCTTGAGATCCTCACCCACTTGGGGGGCAATGGTGGGCTCATAATCATGTGCCTAACTTACCCCTCCTGAAACAATTGGCCGCCCTCATTGAGCAAATGTATGGGCAGGGTCTCGCAAGGATCAACAGACCCTTGTATAGTAAAGCTTACTCAGATTACATAGACAGGGATTACCCTTTTCCTCGAAGATATAAGATCCCCGAGTTTACCCTTTTTTCAGGAGAAGGGACTATTTTTGCCCTCAACCATTTGGTAAGAATTAATTTCCAACATAGGGAAGCAGCAAATGATCAATGTCTCAAATTAAGGATGTTTCCGAGCTCATTAACTAGGACCGGTTTCCAAAGGTATATCTATTGGTGCAATAGGTGAATGAGTGACAAAAATATAACTCTTTTGTTACAATGAAGTTGATTTTGAGATTATAAGAACGATGAAAGAAATAACTTTAAGAAGATTAATAGAAGGAAATTAATCGAAGAAATTGTTGCGCCATGAAAAATCCACTGACCTAAGTCATTTATGGCCCCACAGAGGTACAATGGGATGGACGAAAGTCCGACCCTAGGGTTAACACGGCACCCACCTTAGCAGTGTGCTCTGGGAAGATAGGTTGGAGTACGCCCCAACTTGTTCAGTAACGGATGAGAGAATATTATAGAGAAAAAGAAAGCCATGAAGGAGATGGAGAATTTCAGTGAAGATTATGTTTCGATGTTAATTGCATTTTTTGGTGATCTGAATAAAACCCTAAGCCCTGTTATTTATAGAATAAGTTCCTTGTAGGTTAAGAAAAATATCATGGCAAAGAATCTGCCTTAAACAAGAAAAGTGGACGATATTGGAGAACCTAAAAATTCGATCAGTTGTGAAAAAAAACAGTTAAGAAAGAGCGGGAAAAGGCATGGTCAAAACGCGTACTCGAGCTCGAGCTTGTAGCCTCGAGCCTCAAGATCTAGAGTGTGGAAAACTCCTTGAGGTCAACCGGGATGCACCTTAAGCTCGAGGCCCCAACAACAAGGATTTATCATGAGTTTGTTTACGACTACTTAAACAAATGCAAAGGTGGTAATATAAAAGTCTGGGTTATAAAAAGTCAACACCATACCACACCTCGAAGCGCAAGACCAGCTCAGTGAAGCGGGGCTAGTGCGTGCGTGAATGTTGTTCACAAAACCCACTCTAGACCTCACAATACATTACCAAGCACAATAATAAGAGGGTATATAAACTAGACTCTTCTTCTCTAAATTTTCTATGTGGGATTGGTGAACAAACACAAGACTCTAAAATTGAAGCACACTACCCCCAAATTCCAACAATCTCCCACATGGTTTGATTTTGAGAAAGGAAGGAAAGAAAGAATGTTAATGAGCCGTGAGACCTACACTTGAGCATGCTAGTGTCTTTTGAACTTGAAATAGCACCTAATGACTGAGTATGTCCCACAACCACCCTTTGGTGAACAAGGTTGTAAATCATGAGCAGTCATTGTGAGCAGCATACCCAACCCTTTCATGTGGTTCTCGAGGCTGAAACGCACCCTCTGATTGGGACGTATGAAGTCCCTCAAAATAATCCGAAACCTGGTATTAGAACTGCTCCAGAAAGTAAGTCCATACTCTCAACATGAGGATTTTCTGCCCCCACAGTCCCGTAGGTGAGACCACCGGGTGCGCTGCCCTGCACCACCATAAAAGTCTATGGAAATCATTAAGAGCTAAAGGCTTAGCCTTACATCATGGCAGTAGTGATGCGTCTATTAGGTATCCTGCCCCACACCATCATAAAGGGCTATGGACGACATTAAAAGCATTAAGCTTGAACTCATGGCAAATTCAATAGATCCTACTACCACTCATACAATAAACATGGGAAGGGTTCGAGTGGTTATCACAGATTTCTTGGTCTCTGACTTCGTTTGACTCATTAAACATCGAGAGCAACTCCCGAGATGGGTATCCTCCAAGATTAGAATACACATAGGGGCTTTAGACCCAATCCCTCTGCTGTTTCATTTATTAATTTCCTTGCAAGGCCTTTTGTTAGAAGATCTGCCAGATTTTTCTCACTCCTCACAAAATCGAGTGAGATCACATTATTCATGATCAAATTTCTCATGACACCATGTCTTAGGCAAATATGCCTCTGCTTGCAATTATAAACCTCACTTTGAGCAACTCCAATGGCTGCCCGTGAATCACATTGCCACGACACTAAAGGCACAAATTCCCCCACAATGGAATGTCTCACAAGACACTCCACAGCCATTGAGCTTTCAAACTTGCCATCCTAAGAGCAATAAATTCTGACTCCATGGTCGATTTAGGAATATGGGTTTGTTTATATGATTTCCATGAAATAGCACAATTGGCAAGCACAAATACATAATCTCTAGTAGAATGAATTTCATCACAATCATACACCCAATTAGCATCACAGTATCCCTCTAGCATAGCAGGGAACCTTTTATACTGTAAACCCCAATTCATGGTACCTTTAAGATACCTTAATAGCCTTCTCAAGGCACTTTAATATTCATCACTAAGGTTATAGGTGTAATGGCTAAGTCTATTAATGGCATAGGAAATATTAGGAGGAGTGTAGTTCATTAAGAACATTTCGGTACCAATTATCTCAGCGTATTCAGCCTGTATGCACTATCTCCTATGTTTATTATCAATTGAACACTAGGGTCATATGAAGTTTTAGCAGGTGTGCCATTGAAGTGACTAAACTTACTTCCAGATTTTCTCCATGTAATGTGATTGACTCAAGGTCAAACCGTCAAGTGTTCTAGTATTTTAACCTCAAGTATCATAGCTGCTTCACCTAGGTCTTTCATATCAAAACATGTACTAAAGAAAGACTTGGTATCATTCATAATATTCACACTCTTTCCAGAAATAAGCATGTTATCAACATACAAACATATAATCACACAGTCATTATGAACATGCTTAGAATACACACAAGCATCACTACTGTTTACAACAAAACCATGTGTAACTAAGGTATAATCAAATTTTTGGTGCCATTGTGTAGGAGCTTGCTTAAGTTTATGCTCCATTCCAGGACCTCGAACCCCTTGGGTTGTTCCATATAAATTTCTTCCTTAAGGTCACCATTCAAGAATACATTCTTATGTCCATTTGGTGTACTACAAGGTTATGTATGGATGCTACAGCTAACATAGCTCTCACTGTGGCAATCTTAGTTACGGGTGAGTAAGTATCAAAGAAGTCAATTCATTGTTTCTAGGTGTAACCTTTGGCCACCAGCCTGGTCTTGAATTTCTCTATGGACCCATCATTCCTTAGTTTCTCTCTAAACACCCACTCACACCATATAGGTTTGCAATCTCTAGGAAGGTCCACTAACACCCAAGTTTTGTTCCTCATTATAGAGTCTAGTTCATTACTTATGGCCTCTCTGTAAAAAGGAGCATCTATGGTTCTCATGGCCTCATCATAAGTTTCACAATCTTCCTCTAACATGAATGCATTCACAACATGTTTATCAAAATCATGATGCTCAGACAAGAAAGTAATAGTGAAGTCTGATCCCAAGCTAGTCCCAGTTCGAGCTCTCTTACTTCTTCTAAGTTCTTGAGCCTTGAGCTCAGGGGGCATATGACTAGATGATGATGCAGATGCAACAGGCACAGAAGCAGGTAATGAAGCATGCATAGATTCTTTCATGGGAAATTTATTCTCGAAGAATTCAACATATAGAGATTCCATTATCTTACCGAACCCAGGGCTCGAGTTATTCAAAAGCATGAATTTATATACAGCACTATTCATGGTATAACTAACAAATTTAGCATCTGCAGTTTATAGACCAATTTTACTTCTTTTAAATTCAAGAACTCCTACTTTAGCTAGACACCACCACACTTTCAAGTACTTCAGGTTAGGCACGTGGCCCTTCCGCATTCATAAGAGGTTCTATCTAACTTCTTATGTGGAACCCTATTTAGTACGTGACAAGCAGACAATATGGCTTCCCCCCACAAGCTCGAGGGTAAGCCTGAGCTAATAAGCATGTCATTCATCATCTCTTTTAGAGTTCTATTTTTCCTCTCAGCTATACCATTCTGTTAAGGTGTATAAGGGCTAAAACCTCATGAACTATGCCAAGTTTCTCACAATGTTTCTTGAGGAAGGTAGTATCACACTCATCTCTTCTATCAGACCTAATCCTCTTGATCTTACGGTCTAGTTGGTTCTCAACCTCAGCTTTATATTTCAGAAGCATTTCCTCAGCCCCGTCTCTAGTACTTAGGAGATAAACCTCAGTGAATCTCGAGTGGTCATCTACAAATGTGATGTAATACCTTTTTCCACCTCTACTCGTGGTGCTCTTAAAGTCACCTAGGTCAGAATGCAATCGAGTAGGCTCGAAGTCCTTTCAACTAATTTCTTTGGATGTTTGGCCTTGACAAATATTTCACATTTAACAAGTTCTGTTCGATTACAATTAGGGATTAAACTCATTTGTTTAAGTTACTTAACCGAATTAGAGTTTACATGTCCAAGCCTAGCATGCCACAAGACTCAACAATATAAGCAGAAGTAGAAGTATTCTCATTTATCACATCAAGTACTAACAGGCCACCATTATAAAACCCTTTCCTAACGAAGTTGGTTTTTTTTTTTAGTGAGAATTAACTTATCAGGCTCAGTGGTTAACTTAAAACCTGCTTTGTTCAACAACATACCCGGGACTAAATTCCTATGCACATCATGAACATGCAGCATGTTCAGCAAACACATAATTGTTCAAGAGTTGCGTTTAAGGAGGACCTGTACTTGTTGATTGGAATTTCTCATGTACACCTTCTCCCCATTAGTGGCTTTCTCATATTCATGGAACAGGTCCTTATTGGTGCAAATATGCCTTTTGGCACTAGTGTCTGCAACCCACTCGACTGTGTTCCCCACCATATTCACCTCGGAGATCATGACAACGAACACGTCTTCTTCCTCGGAGAGATTAGCCTGAGGCCTATGTTGTATGTGCTTTCAAGGTCCGTATCCCTTCCTGCAATTCCTCGAGGTGTGAAAAGTCTTGCCATAGGTCCAACACGTTCTGTTGTTCCTCTTTTGGCCATCATCAAGATTTTCCAGTGGCCTCTTTCCACGAGACTGGCTTTGCTTGCTGCTAGAGCCTTCTTCTCGAGCATTAGGTCTACCCTTATTCCAAGGCTTCTTGAACTTGCCTTTCTGTCTTGCATTTCTTGATTCAACAAGGTTAGCCACCAAGGAGGAGTGCTAAAAGGACTTCCCCTTGGCTTGTTCGTTGTTCTAATCTTCCAAATTGATATGAGAGATCAGTTCTTGTAAAGTCATATCCTTCTTCTTGTGTTTTAAGTTTTTTTTTGGTAAGTCAGCGAAATAGATAGATGAAATGAAAAAGTATACAGCTACAAGGGGCATACCCCAAGACATGGCTAAAGCCTCCAATGATGAAACAATGTTAAACAAAGTCCAAAAAAAGACAACCATAGTAGAAGCTAAAAGGAACAAAGAAAAAGCTAAACCTTAAGGCCCCATTGCCTAAGCCAGGAAGCATGACGATGAGCTCCCTGAACGAAGAAGCAACAAGCAAGCGGCTCTTGAGCAAACCCGTAATCTCCTCTCTCATGGCCTCAACCGGTCTGGACTAAGAACGCTGAACCATGAGGTTGCGCTTATACTAGAGAACATATATGATCGCTGAGAGGCATAGTTGAGCAATAAGGCTGCCAACCTCCTGGCCCTTGAGGTGCTGAGTAGCCTAAGGAACGAGATCACCCCAAGGAAGGGCAGGCCAAGAAACAGATGTAAGCGGAGTCATGCAGCTCTAGGCAGAGGCTGGAAAAGGAACAATCGAAGAAAAGTTGCCCATGAGTCTCATCAGCAGAGCCATAGACAACACAAACACTCAGAATCCCCTGTGCCCATGGGCTGAAATCCATCATATCCCAAAGGCGTCGGAGCTCCAGATATCCCTGCGGAAATCGTCACTAATCACCCTCATTGATAGTTGAGACTTGAGAATCCCATAGAAGACCAGAAGAGGTGAGCAGCCGAGTAGAAAGGAGCTCCGAGAGACGACCGCAAAGCCAATTATTAGTCCATAATGCTATGTCCACCCCATCTTCTATGACATAACGGAACGCACCATTGTAGAGACGACAAACTAATAACATCTAATGCCATCACCAAGAGGCTAAACTCGTCACACAAATTATTTAAAAACACCTCCCTCGAAGGCAGTTCAAATGAACCCAGAGAGGCCAAAGCAAGGAAGGATCAGAAAGGAGGAACCAGATGTGCTTCATAATCAAAGCTTGGTTTCACTCAGTAAGACGACGGAGGCCTAGACCACCCTCACGCCTAGAATAGCAGAGACACCTCCATGCCACCTTCCCTTCCACCCCCCCCCCCCCCCCCCCCCCCCCCCGGGTCAACGAAGTGCCATGCCAAAGGAAGGCTGCTAGTGTCGACTCGATCTTCCCGATCATCGTCTTCGGTAGCATGAAGATCGATGACAAGTAGACCTGAATAGCGAAGAGCATTGACCTGATGAGCTGTAATCGGCTAGCATACGATAGAGAACAAGAGGTCCATATACTGCAGCTGAGAAGTAATGAGAGGCACTCCCAGGCATTGAACCTAGCACTGCCTAAGACTGAACCCCAGAACCCCAAGAATATCCATCTGAGTCGTAGAATCAACTCCAGTCAGAAAAATAGAACTCTTTGCTGCATTCAAGGAAAGCCCCAAAAGAACTGCAAAGCGATCCAGAAACTCACAACTCACTATAACACTGCCCAAATCACCCCGACAAAAGATCATCAAGTCATCGGCGAAGCATATGTGAGTGAGACCAGTGTGACGACAACACGGGTGATAGCAGAAGCGTGGGTCATTAATAGCCCGCCAAAGCAAACCTCGGAGACCCTCCATAGTGATAGCAAATAGATAAAGAGAAAGCGGGTCTCCCTAATGAACATCCCGACTGGAGCAAAAAAAATCCCTCAAGCTCGCCATTAATGATGACAAATTCATAGGCGGTAGAGAGGCATTCTTGGACCCAACCAACCATGATCTCGGGAATCCCCATACTCGTCATACCGGCTAAGATGAAGTCCCAACAAAACGTGTCAAAGGCTTTGCGAATATCAACCTTCACCACACAGCACGGCGAAACTTGAAAGTGATAGTCATGCATAAGCTCCTGGGTCAGCAATATGCTATCAAATATTTGCCTACTCAGGACAAAAGCAGTCTAAGCATCATTGATCATCCTTGGAAGGACACCCTTCAACCTGTTTGCAAGGATCTTAGTGATGCACTTATAGATCACATTGCAACAACTAAAACTGGAGGGATACTCTACTTTAAGCAAAAGACATACCCTAGTGGTATTCAGGGTGCCCAACATGCACCCTAAAATGAAAAATGACCGCACAGCTCTAATAAACTCACTACCCCCACCTCCCAAGCCCTCTAAAAAAAGAGGGAATTGTAACCATCAAGCCTAGTGGCCCTATCATCACCAATAGAAAAGAGGACATCACGAACCTTAGTAGTAGAGATCGGGGATATCAATGGGTAAGCCTGGTCCTCAGAGATGCGAGCCTTAAAAGAGATCTGAAACATCCACAGTCAATGGGCCACTAGGCTCAATCAACAACTTCTGAAAGACGGCAACCCTAGTGAGAGAGATCAACTACAGATCATAAGTCCTCACACCATGTGGACCAACAATGGAAGAAATCCAGTTCCTGGCCTGCCAATGGGGAATAGACTGATGGAAGAACCCAGTGCTCTGATAACCAAGAGAAAGCCACTGAATACGTGACTTCTTGGGGAAAAGGCCTCCTCATCACGACATAGGCGCGAATACTCATGGTATATGCAACACTACTTTAAACAGAGGGCAGGACACTCAGGATCCTCATCTAATGCCCTAGAGCCCATGCACCTCAAGCCACCTCAACTCTGGCTAAAATATGACTGAAATGACGAGAATTTAGGGCCTTCAACGCACTCTTCAGCTTCTAAGTGAGCTGATATATAGGAATGCCCTGAATAATAGAGACCCAGACTCACCAAACAGTAGGGAGGAAGTTCTCATGATTAGCCCAAAAATTAAACAACTTTAAAGGAAGTTGCCTGGCATGACGTTCCCTAAGCCCTCTAACAATAATAGCACTGTGATCAGGAACAATATGTTAGGCAAGAATCTTGACAAAGGCGACAGGGAAATCACACAGCCAGCCCTCTTGAACAAGGCACCAATCAAGACGCTTGAGGATCAATCCGTCACCCTCATCGCCATTGAACCATGTGAAGTGAAGTCCAGAATAAGAGTGGTAAGCTTAGCCTCAGTGATGCACTCCTAGAAATCATCCATATGAGTAGGCCAACCCTTTAGGCCACCACATCTATCAGAGGGAGTAAGGATGGCATTTAAATCCCCAAGCAAGACCTAAGGCTCACCAAGAAGACTAGCACGGACACGTCTCAGGTAGTCCCAGAGCTTTAGACGAGGACCTGACTCGCTAAAGCCATAAACAAAAATAGTAAGGAAGCCCACAGCCCCAGATAAATCAAAAACAAAACAAGTAAGGAAATAATCACCTCCACGAATCAAAAAGACTCTATAAACACCCAGGTCCCAAGCAACAACAATGCAACACTGAGGGATCGACACCACTATAGAGGAACTGCCACCCATCAGCACATCTAACAATCTCAAACTCCACGTTAGAAGGCTTGGTTTTAGTCTCAACCAAGCCAATGATAGACAACCGATTGGAAGAAATCCAATCGCCAACAACAGGGAGGAATAGGGTTATTAAGACCCTAATGTTCCAACATCTAACCACCATGATAACACAATCTATGGGCAAACACGACCACCACGATGGGTGGCCACTCTAGTGACACGCCTTGGAGGGGCAACAACAGGAGCCTCAATACAACGAGAGGCGGAAGCATCTGACAAACTCTCAAACCGGTTCGATGCAACAATACTCGGCACACTGGAATCCCGGTTCAAGGTACATACAATAAGAGTAACAATCCCAACAATAGCATCCTAAGCCTCCTCTATCTCTGGAGGGACATCAACTGGGGTCAAATCACTCCTGGCTCAAGAAGATAGATTTGTCGGAATATAATCAGAAAGACGTCTTAGTTCCAAAGTGCAAGAGTTGGAGGTCGAAAAAATAATGCGAGTAGAAGGGGGAGCCATGGCCAGACCCAGCCCTAAAAATGGGACTGGAAACTCGAACTAGGGAGGGCGCAGACCCTAATTCAGGCCCAAACATAGGAGGCCTAGCGCCATGGTGGCACTGGGCTGTAGAAGGAAGTAGCCCACCAATCTGGATGGGCTCAAATGAGCCAAATTGAGGCCCAATAAATTGCAACCCATCAATAGGCGATCCAATAACAGAGGCCCCAACATCTCCTCCTCTCTAACAGGACGCGGCCTATCCGAACCCAGCACCGGGCCAACAACACAAAGCCCAGCCATGGCTTGAACAACCTGCAGCTCAGATGTGTGGCCCACACTCCTAGCCGGCACCCTTGGCCCATCTGTATACAAAAGCCCAACAGCATTTGGCCCATTAAAAGAGCTCAATTCCATTAAATTGGGCCCACTAGTTCTTAGCCCATCATTATCAATTTCCAACCCATCAGTGTGAGGCCTAGCATAAGCCTCAAATCCCCCACTTGCTGTAGCAACATCACCCGTAGCGCCCTTGTACCGGCGTTTGAGCCGGCGACTTCGTTTTATGGCCACCATGACCGGAGGTTCAACCACATCATTGTTGGCGGTGACAATATTTGGAATATGACACGTACGACTGAAGACCAAATATTTTCGGCACACTTTCGGCATCCCCTCAATCTTGACAGTTACCAGAATACGCCGATCATTGTAATCAACCTTCAACCGCTTCGGGGTATCAGACCAAGCATCAATTTGGATGCAAACATGGGCATAGCTTACCATAGTGCCCTCTAGGGTGGGTTGATCCATGAATAGGGGGTGGCCTATCCCACTAGCTATTGAACTTGGAGACTGCTCCAACCATAAGAAGGCCAAGAGGCCATGTAATTGGATTCAAATAGAGATCAGGGGCAAGTCACTGGAAGGAGTGAAGTTAGGCTGCCAACGCTCAAGAGAAAGATAGTGCCTACTTAGAGTCCAAGGGCCATCCTGATGAATAAGATCTAACTCAGCTATCAACTTTACTCAGATGTAATAAACCTATGACACATTCGAGACCTTTCGATCTCCAAAGTAACTTTGCTCTGGCAACACGCCGAGAATAAGTAGCATGACCCCTAATAATTTAGCTGAGAAGACAATGCTCCCATTTCTCGAGGCCCGGGGCTACATCCTCTTTAGTGATAGTAGTAAAGACTTCATCGTTTACAAGTCTCGGTGGAATGAAATGAAGAGCTCCCCCTGTGGTGTAGAACAACCTGTATTAGCCCAGAAATGAGAACCCGAAACACCAATGCTCGGATTACCCGGACCCGGAGCACCTGAACCCAAAACTGGAGTCGGTGCAGTGCGCGCCACAAGCATGGTGCACCCAA
Organism: Simmondsia chinensis; assembly: GCA_018398585.1. Taxonomy (NCBI): domain Eukaryota; kingdom Viridiplantae; phylum Streptophyta; class Magnoliopsida; order Caryophyllales; family Simmondsiaceae; genus Simmondsia; species Simmondsia chinensis. The sequence continues at coordinate 14,891,479 of JAGTTD010000007.1, forward strand.
CTCAAAAATAAGCCACCACAATCAATCGCACCTCAAAATATCAAGAACCAAATAACAAACAAGAACAAGCTTGTAACAAACTCCATCATAATGAATTTCCCACCAAAATGCCATGCGCCTCCCCCACAAACCTAGAGGGCCACATACCTCCCCATAGCCACCAGTCACCAGCCACTACCACACCCAATAAGATGAACAAGAATGCAAATGGCCTCAAGAATACAACAAAGAGAAACCCACACAACTCTACCCATACAACCATACAATGAAGAGGAGTAGAGAACAACACCAGAGCAGTTCAAGAATCAACTCAAGCAAGTCATCATCATCAATTAGTAAAGAAAAATGGCTAAGAAGAAATGCAACAAAAAGCCCCTGTTTTCAGCAGAATAGTGAAGGCCAAACTGAAGCAAATTGAGACATATTCTACCCAGGAATCAACTCAAATCAACCATGGTAGCACAAAGAAGCAATAGAAAGTAGCAGAGATGAAAATCGTACTCACAAATGCTCCACACGAATAGAAAACAAGATGATATTCCGGGAGAGAGAAATAAACCCGAGGAGAGAGAATAGCTGCCACGATTAACACCAGTCCGATAAGCAAGAAAACTTTAGGAAACGAAGCCACCAAGATGATGGAAGATGAATCCAGAGTAATCAGCACTAGATGATGCGTCCTATGCAACCATCAACATCGAACTCAAACACCTTCACTGACATGTGTTATCACCCTCAAACTAGTGATTGGATTGGTGCCCCAATCATTGATAAGGAGTCCAAAGTTGGTTTTGCCACCTTCCAGTGGCCACTGACAAGCCATCATGAGCCGGTTAATGGGCGATCACACCCCACGCGCCTCCCTGTGGAACCCCATGTGCCACCAGCTTTCCTAGAAATTCAAGAGCATCTCTCTCTGGTTTCTCTCTTTAGAAGTTAAAAAATCCCCTTTGTGTTTTAAACACGCTCTGTGATTTTCCCAAGAAGGAAGCATCTTTTCAATAAGAAAGTTAGCTTGAAACGTCTTAGAAAACTTCATGCCCTCATTCAGAATATTTGCACGTAAAGTTTCATATTCATGGATTTGATCAAGAACAGGGTTTTTTTTTTTATCAACCATCGTAAAAGCAAACCACTTACTACAAACATATTTCTTAGCTGTGCTATCATTAGATCCACACTTGTTTAACAACGCTTCCCATATTTCTTTAGCGGTTTTCATATTAACATAAATTTGATAAAAAGGCACTATCATGTAATGGAGAAGCATTCCCTATAAGTATAGTTATCTTTCTCGAAATCCTTATTAGACCTCGTTGGGGCACTAGCATTAAATAAAATATAATGAACCTCTATTTGGCCTAGGAAGAACTCCATCTTATCATCCTACATCTTATAGTTCTTCCCATCCAATGGCTCAGGTTTTGACATATTAAGAATAATAAAGCCAGCGTGAATCATATTATGATTACTCATTATAATAATCGACTTAGATTGTTGGTGTAATAGGTGAATGAGCAACAAAAATATAACTCTTTTATTACAATGAAATTGATTTCGAGATTACAATAACGATGACATAAACGACTTTAACAAGATTAATAGAAGGAAAAGAATTGACTGAAGAAATTGCCACGCCGTGTAAAATCCACTGCCCTAAGTCATTTATGCCCCCACAGAGGTACAATAGGATGAACGGCACTTCGACCCACAGGATTAACACGGTATCTACCTCAGTAGTGTACTTCGGGGAGATGAGATGGAGTACACCCCAAATTGCTCAGTAATGGAGGAGAGAATATTTGAGAGAAAAAGAAAGCTATGAATAAGAATGATAATTTCAGTGAAGATTATGTTTCGGTGTTAACGCATTTTTCAGTGATCTGAATAAAACCCTAAGCTCCGGTATTTATAGAATAAAATCCTTGTAGGTTAAGGAAAATATCATGGCAAAGAATCCGCCTCAAACAAGGAAAGTGAAGGACATGGGAGAGCCTAAAAATCTAGTCAGTTATGAAAACAATCAGTTAAGGAAAGAGCGGGAACAGATATGGTCAAAACATGTACTTGAGCTCGAGTTTGTAGCCTCGAGCCTCGAGACCTGGAGTGTGGACAACTCCTCGAGGTCAGCTGGAATACACCTTAAGCTCAAGCTAAAGGCCTCAAGCTCAACCAAACAACAAGGATTCGTCATAAGTTTGTTTACGACTATTTAAACAAATACAAAGGTCATAAAAGATAAAAGTTTGGGTTAGAAAAAGTCCACACAACACCACACTGCAATGCGCACAGCTAGCTCACCGAGGCGAGGCTAGTGCGCGCACGTGTGTGGTTCACAAAACCCACTCTAGACACCACAATACTTCACAAAGTACAATAACAAAGGGTATATAAACTAGACTCTTCTTCTTCTAAGTTTTCCATGTGGGATTTGGCAAAAACACAAGACTCCAAAATTGAAGCACATTACCCTACAAACCAAAAATCCCAGTTCCTCAATGATTGAAAATGCAAAATGTGGATAACCAATTTATGAAAACTTTCATGAAATTACATATTAATATCCCTTTTACTCATATATTGGAAGAAATGCCCAAAAATGCAAAATTTATCTAACAAGAGAAGGCTAGAAGAGTTCGAGACTATGGCACTAACTGAAGAATTTAGTGCCATACTACAAAAGAAAGTTCCTCCAAAACTCAAAGATCAAGGGAGTTTTTCAATACCTTGCACCATCATTACCTGTACTTTTAAAACCGTCTTATGTGAATTGGGTGCAAGTACAAATTTGATGCCACTCTCTGTTTTCAAAAAACTTGGTATAAGGGAAGTAAAGCCCACCACGGTACCACTCAAATTGGCGGACAGGCCAATCAAGTATCCACGAGTGGTAGAGGGCATCTTGCTGAAAATTGAAAAGTTCATATTTCCAACTAATTTTGTAGTGCTTGACATAAAGGAGGATAAAGAAATACCTCTTATTTTAGGCCGACCTTTCCTTGCTATGGGAAGGGCCTTAATAGATGTGCAACAGAAAAACTGATCTTAAGGTAGAAGCGGAGCAAGTGACCTTCAATGTGTTTAAACCCATAAAACTTTCATCTGAGAAGTACACCCTTTTTAAAATTGAAGATCAAGTTTCGCCAACTGAGTTGGAGGCTTTGAGAGCCACGGATGATTTAGCAAAGAAAAGAGCCCAAAATTATAAAAAAAAAATAATTAAGGGGGGGCGCATTAAAATTAAGGATCTTATAGCTGGAGGAGGTGGAGGTGGTCGTGCAAAGAAGGGTACGAAAAAGATTCATGTAAGAAAATTGTTACTAAAGGTTGATGGGGGAAGTTCCATTCTCCTAAAGGATCCGAGATAGAACATCATTGGAAGTCGAGCTAATGATTGTAACTTAAGTGCTTCTTGGGAGGCAACCCAAGTTTTCCTTTCCTTCTCTTCTTTTAATTTCCTTTCATTTTTATTATTTTCTCATGTTCCTTTAATTTTGTTCAAACAGGTTTTTGAAATAAGTTTGGGGTTAAGCATGATGTCAACGTTCACTATTAAAGAGCAATCCTCAAGTCTGGAAAGTATCTTTCACATATTGTTTGGTTTTTTTTTTTATTTTATTTCTTTTAACATTAAGGACAATGTTAACTTTTAAGTTTGGGGGTGGGAGAGACAATTCTTTTCAAAATTTTTAAGATTTTGAACAAAATTTTTCGAAAAGTTTTCTTATCTGGTTCTATTTTTTTTTCTAAGAGCCGGCTGTAGTGCCTCCTAGAGTTTGGAGCCTTTGTATGGGGACATAGATAATGTTAGCCAATTAAAAAATTTTCTATTTTTTTATTTTAGATCATTAGTCTTTATAATTTTTTGCACATTTTTGAACTAAATTAAAAACCCTTAAAATAATTTTGAGATCTTATCATCATGCTATTTGGGAAAATTTACTACCTTTCTTAGCTCATTTACTTTGGTTGGACTTGAATAACTCGAGAATCAATTGTTTTTGTATTCTAATTGCAATACATGGTCTGCTCTAAGGCATTGTCTTGATAAAACCATGGTATTTGGGTTCACTAGTTAGCATGGCTATTTTACCTGTCTTTCTGACTAAAAGATGCTCAAATTTGAATGGATTGCATTAATATTATCATTTGCATAAAAGATTATTGAAGAATTATGCCTAAGTCTAAATAAAAGAAAAATATGAAGAAAAAGAAGAAAAAAGATAGCATCTCTAAACACTGCTATGCTTTTTAAAAGTTTATCTTGTGGATATGTGCTATGGTTGATGGTTTCGTGCCTTGGTATCTCGAGTAAGTAGATTTGTAGGGGTGTCTCAACACCTGGTACCCTGGACCAACTGGAATAGGCGCTACCGCATTGAAAGCTAGCTACAAGGGATACTTAGAAAACTAACAAGGAACCAAGCACTTAAAATGAGATAATATTATGAAAAAAGGGGAGAGTATCATGAACCACTGCTATCCTAGTTAAATGTCCATCATTCGGATATGTGCTATCATGTGATGGTTTCATGCCTTAATACCTCGAGTGAGTAGATCTGTAGGGCTGTCTCAACACCTAGTACTCTGGGCCAACTGGAATGGGAGTTGCCGCATCAAAAGCTCGCTATAATGAGTACTTAGAAAGCTAACAAGGAACCGAGCACATAAAAGTGAAAGTTTTTGTGAATAATTATTTTTAGCTTTAGTCTTGGGCATACCTGAAAGTCTTGTTGTGAGTGCCATAATTTTTGTCCTCTATTCAGTTTAAATATCTTTATATTAGAAAGTACAGATAAACTTAATTTTCTTAGCCAACTTTTGAATTCATTTACCTAAGAAATTGAAGGATTTTTCCTTTAGAACTTTAAGCTTTGATCCTTGGTCATCCTTCTCTAAATAAAAGTATACTTGCAAAAATTGTGCTAAAACTCTTATAAAGCATAAGATCCTACACTTTCATGTTTAGCATTGCTCGAGGACGAGTAAGATTTATGATTGGGGGTATTTTGATAAGTCCGATTTACTAACCATTTTGCATATAATGTTGATCACTTTTGCTCTTTTTCATTTGTATTGTTATTTCCTTGCAACAACACTCATTTTAGGCTAATTCTTACTAGGTTTTATCATCAAAATCAACAAATGGATGTAAGCTACATCAAACAAAAGCAAAAAAAATGGGAAAAAAATACATCAAAACTACACGGCTAAGCACGGATGAAACAACAAGATGATCAACTTGTAACAAATTGCAATTTTGGGCAGCAATTGGAATAAATTAAAATCCAAAATGCATTGAATACTTCATGAACAACAAAAACTTGATGCAAATTGCATGATTAGGGCAATGCAAAAGTGAAAAAAAAAGAAAAAGAAAGCAAGAGGTATGCAACTTGAATCTATGGGGCGGCATGGAGAGCAAATGAGGTTAAAGTGTGTGTAATTTCTTATTTCATGAATTCCCATCCTCAAATACTATATATAGCAGTGGAAAAGAAGAGTTTAAGTACCATTCAAAACAAATCCAAAGCAAAGTAGATAATAGTTTCGGTTGGAAGAAAAAAGGAAGAGAAGGAAAAGTTTGGTTTGTGATTTTTTATTTTCAAGTTCTTTTCTATCCTTTTCTTCTTTAAGTTCATGGATTTTGTTTTATTTTTGCTTTATATTATGTTTACTATGAACTAATTTTATCTTTCCAAGTCTAAAATGTAGCCTAAGCTGTCATATATGCTCATGTCTGCCACCATAGGTATGTCAAAACCATCAAAATCAAATCCCACCCTTTTTCCCATCTCAATTACCCGCTCCGCTTCTATGATCTTCTCATTATACTCTGCTTTCGTGATCCTCTCATTCCGATTCCCCCTATTCCGTTAATTGATTTTATTCTAAAATAAAACTTGAAGAATCATTTTGAATAAAAAAAAATTATAAGGATCTAATTTAAATAAATTTACAAATATTAAGAACTAATAGAGTAAATAATTCACTTTTGTTATTTTCATTTTTTTTAAATATCCACCTGGTGCCATGTGGCATCACGTGATGCACATGTTAGCAGTAACCTAGTGGATGATAGACTAAATTTGTTAAAAAGTAAAACATGAGGGATCAATTTAAAAAAAAAGATGAAAGACTAAGTTGTATAAAATGATAAAGATGGATGACCAATGATGTAATTATTTGGTTTTTAAGGGAAAACTTTTGATATCGACATTTTTTTTTTGTTAGTTTTACACAATACACTAGGTTGAAATTTGTTCATTGTATGCTCAATCTGAGAGGAATAAAACAAAAGATGTATCTAACAATACAAGCATATAGGAATGAAAATTAATCAACCAATTTTTTGAAGCCAATCAATATCAACTCCAACCAACTGAGACTCACAGTCAATCTAAGTAACTACGAGATAGCTAGATTGTTATCCCGGATTTGTATTCGTATTTGTATTGATAGTAATCGCTAGATACTAGTATGAGAAAGAGGGGGGAGATATAAAATAAGGGGGGAGAAGATTAGAGAGAAATTGGGGGTTGGGGGGGGGGGGGGGGGAAGAGAATTAAACACACATTATTAGACATGGGAATAATATCTCAACTAACTAGAATATTTATGGGGGGATGGGGGCCTTTAGAGTTGATGTGGCACGCTCAGGTGGCTCGAGGCTAATGTGACAGTTGAGGATGCAGGAGCACTTGTATCAATACCCCCCACTGTACTAAACCCTGGTCCATAAGGGTCAAAGTCTGGAAATCGAAGCTAGAGGTCATGAAGGAACTCCCAAGTGGCGTCATCGGCTGAATGGCCCTACCATTGCACCAACACCCGAGTGGCATAATGCAGTGGCAACAAATTATTCTTCGATCCAAAATGTGTTCAGGCTGATGCGGAACCAGAGCTGGTGGCCACGTCAAAGGCAAAGGAGTGGAGTTGACGGGGATCTGGCGGCAGCGTTTAAGCAGAGAAACATGGACGGTATGGTGGATGGTGGCATGGGCTGGTAGATCCAGTTTGTAGGTGGCTAGCCCAACGCGATCGAGAATCCGAAAAGGCCCATAAAGTGGTGGAGTGAGTTTATGAAATTGGCGGTAAGCAAAACTTTGTTGGCAGTAGCTTTGAAGCTTGAGCCAAACATAGTCGCTAATCTGAAACTCGCGGTCTGAACGATGGCAACCCGCCTGTTGCTTCATTTGATTTGGGCACGCTGTAGGTGGTGCTTGAGATGCCTAATAGATTCTTCCCTAGCGGTAAGGCTACGATCAACTGCTTCGATTGTGGACTCCCCTGGAAGGTATGGGAGGTGAATTGGCAGTGGCTACCCATAAAGAACTTCATATGGCGAGGCTTAGAAAGCCGTTCGGAAAGTGGTGTTATACCACAATTCCGCCAGAGGAAGCCAGTGGCGCCAATCGGGGGGGCAATCACCCGCCATGCACCTGAGATAAGTCTCAAGACATCGGTTGAGCACCTCGATTTGACCATCCGACTGAGGATGGTTAGAAGATGGGAGATTGAGGTGGGTCCCGGCGTGACTGAAAAGTTCTCGCCAAAATGTGATGACAAAAACTAGATCACGGTCACCGATGATAGAGTCAAGAAGCCCATGTAACTAGTATATATGGTCTAAGAACAATTGAGCAACTTCGGCGGCAGAGCAAGGATGGCGGCAAGCATGGAAATACGCATATTTACTAAAATGGTCCACCACCACAAGGATTATCGTGAACCTTAATGATGGCGGAAGGCCCTCAATGAAGTTAAGCGAGATGGTACTCCAAACTGTATTTGGTATGGGTAATGGCTGTAATAATCCTAGAGAAGCCACTAAGTCATATTTGTTATGTTGACATACTGAACTATTGTGAGTATATTCTTGAACATTTCACTTGAGACTGGGCAGTAAAAGAGTGTTTGAGCTCGCCTATATATTGCATCTACCCTAGAATGGGCCCCTTGAGGTGAGTCGTGCATCCACAGAAGGATCGAGTTGCACAAGGTGGTAACATCACCTACCACTAGGTGCCCATGGTGTCTGAGTTGATCATGATTCCAAGTGAATTGCGGATGAGAGAGAGGCTCTGTCAACTTATCGTTAATGTTCATGCTGAGGGTGGGCTCTTGATGCCAAGATTCCTATAAGGCATCATAGAGATTGTATGAGATGGCGGATAGAGCCCTAAATAAGACTTTTGAGCTTGAAAGGCGGGATAAAGCATCAGCGGCACGATTCTTAGTGCCCTTCTTGTAAATTATCTCATAATCCAGACTAATCAGACTCGCCAACCATAAAAACTAAAAAGAGGAGGAGAGACATTGTTCAAGAAGGAACTTCAGACTTTGCTGATTGGTGCGGATAATGAAATGTTTCCCAATTAAGTGTTGTTGCCATTTATCGATGGCGAAGAAATCGGAAAGAAGTTCCCGCTCATATACTGACATGGATTGGTGCCTTGGTGCCAAGGTTTTTCTAATGAAGGCAAGAGGCCTTCCTTCCTGCATAAGGATTGCCCCAATGCTGATGCCGAAAGCATATGTCTCGACGATGAACGTCTTCGAGAAGTCAGGTAAGGCTAGAGATGGGGCGGATGTCAACGCTTGAGATGTTGGAAGGAGGCTTCAGCATCGAAATTCCACCCAAAACTATCTTTCTTCAGCAACTCGGTTAAAGGTCGAGCAATCATCCCGTATTGAGCTATGAAGCACTTGTAATAGCTGAAGAGACCAAGAAAACTGCGAAGTTGCTTAATGGTTGTAGGCGGGGCCAATTTGCCACTACCGCCAACTTACTGGGATCAGCGGCTACCCCACTTCTTGAAATGAAGTGACCATGGTACTTAATTTGGCAGGCTCCAAAGGTCCATTTGGCCTTGTTGGTCACGAGATGATGTTGGAAGAGTATGCTCAAAATAGAACGCAAATGCTCTAAGTGCTATGCTCAGGGTGGTGCTATAGATAAGAATATCGTCAAAGAAGACCAACACATATTGGCATTATAAGGGACGAAATATATCGTTCATCAAACTTTGGAAGGTTGATGGGGCATTGGATAAACCGAAAGGCATCACAATAAATTCATAGTGCCCTGTATGAGCATAGAAAGTCGTCTAGTACACATCTTCAGGCGCCATTCGAATATGCCAATACCCGGATTCGAGATCAAGCTTTGAGAAGTAGGATGCGCCACCTAATTGGTCTAAGAGTTCCTCCACAATGGGAATAGTGAACTTATCCTTTGCCGTCATCTTGTTCAAAGCTCGATAGTCAACACACAGTTGCCAAGTGTCGTCTTTCTTTTTGACCAGAAACAACCGACGATGTGAAAGTTGAAGTGCTATTTCGGATACGCGTGCTGCCAACATCTCCTAAATTAATGAGTCGATGATATCTTTCTGAAATGCCGGATACCGATATGGCTTAAGGTTAACCGGATCAGTCCCCTCTTTAAGAGGGTTGCAATGATCAAAATTATGTCTAATAGGCAGATTCCTTGCATTCGGGATAAAAACCTCTAAGAACTCATCGAGTGAAGTTTGCAAAGCAGATGGGTCCTCCACTGACTCGGGTTTGGCGGCATATAAACCCAGAAGAGAGTGATGTTGCGGTTTATCCTCAGTGATGGCATAGAATGTACATGGTTCGACGAGAAGCGATGAAAGAGTGTTCTCTGAAACAACTTTGAGACCCGTGTTGTGAATTCTGCGAAGCATGTAGACCCTCTCGTTAACACTGAATTCCTTGATCAAGGTGTCAAAGTTCCACAGAACATCCCCTAAGATGCGGAGCCACTGAATGCCTAACACCATGTTAAGGTTTCAATGATTAGGCTCTTGAACCTTAACCTTCATTGGGATAGTGAGAGTATGAGATAAGAAAGAATATAGAGTTTAGATGAGAAAGAAGGGAAAGGAGGTGAGAAAGAGGAGTTTAATCTCAAAATGAGATTGTTGCTTGATATTTTTCATTGAATGAATCTGAACATTACATCCATCACTTATTTATAGCAATCTAATACATTGATCCTAGACTTTTCTATCTTAACTGACCATGGAAACATCTAGAAGCAACTAGAATATAGCTAACTAGTATTTAAACTACATTTTGGCGCCAAGACACTAACCTAACAGAATTCATGCAATTGTTCAGCTATTAACCGACCCTGCAGCAGCAACAGACTTGGCTAATAACTTATTACAAGACAACTAGCAGCTTATTACAATACCAGCAACTAAAGACAATACAAAGCAACATATAACACCATTTACTAAGCTAATCCGCAACTAATAATAGCAACAATGCACACGCAGCAGCAGCATATCAGCAGCTAACAGCAGCAACTTAGCAGCAGGACAACAGCTCAGCCACCATGAGTTCATGCCTCGAATTCTCGGTTCATAACATTCCTTTCTCCTTAAGAACATTCTTGTCCTCAAGAATAGAAGAGAGTTGTAGCAATGAAGAACAATTATTGCATATGAAAATATATATGAAGTGATGAAGTTTTGCTGAAATCTGCTACTGAAGACATCTGAAATACTCAATCCGTTGCAGATTATGAATGGAGTGGTGCTGCTCTGGACTTGCTGAAACTTATTGCAGCTGAAACGAGTCAATGATGCACTGACTCTGTAACGCAGCAAATCCATGAAGAAGACATCTTGTGTCGATATAAAGTTGCTTTTGAATGCACAATACCCTTCAGGAGGTCTGCATCGAACAAACCAGATATCCATAATACATCCATAACACCTTATGATGCAGTTAACACAACTCAGACTTCCAACTTGCTGCTGAGAATCACAAAACGCATCATCGTTTCCGTATTTCTGCACAACTGATTTGGTATATCATTAACCACACAAAAATACCTTTGAAGTCTCTTAACACCTCGGGAGGCCTTCCAAACTCAAAACAAAAGAACCCAACATCAAAATCTGCTTGTAGGCATATCCCATTGCAGTTGATGCATGCCCAAATCTTGATCATGTCAATCAAACACTTTAAAAACCAATAAGAGTGCAGCTGCCAATCTTTCATCTTGGATCTTATCCATAATTTGTGTTGCTCACACATCCCTATACTAAACCAACTTATAACATGCTCAACAAATTCTTGATTGCTTTCCAATTGCACCCAAGTTGCTGCAGAAACCAGTAATGCATCAGTGCAATCCGGTTGCAAATTACATTGACATATTACAGCTCGGTTTATGTTCATATGGAAGCTACTTGAAGTGAACAAGTTATGCCATCTTCCCATAATCATAATAGCACCATTCACATTCCATTTGAGCTTCTCATTTACTGCTGTTAATGAAAAAATTGCAATTACCCTCAGATTTTCAGCAGCCTCTGCATCTATTGCTTGAACCTTGATTGTGAACTTGCAAGATCTGAAATTCTTAGCCACTTCTTCCTAAACTCTTGCATAGAACACACAATTTAGGAGTTCATAGACCATTCTTGAATGCCATATGCACACTGACATAACTTGAATACCCAAAACATGCCCATCAATTCTGTTAAGGCTGCAGCTCACCAATTCCGACCTGCTCACCCGACTCCTTTGGACCCTTAAACCAATGTGTTTCTTTCTAACTTGTGTTATTTTTCTAACGTCCTACGAGAGGTATTTATAGGTTACCTTTAACCAAAATATGAATGGTTCTAGTTGAACACTAATTCGAACCTCTTATAACAAAGTAAAGAAATGGATGGTGGTTGAAAAACTTGTTAAATATAGAAATTTGAATTTGAGCTATTCTTTATAAATCTTCACTTTGACTCAAGCCACTGATAAGCTCCTGGAAGCATAACTTTTTATCGCTAATGCCAACAAAGCTCAAACACCGGTTGAACTTAGATAAAGGAACTTATTTTTCAACTTATTAGCAGGATTGTCGGCTATGGTGATTTTCTTTACTATAATATCTCCTTTAGCCACAATTTCTCTGATGAAATGATAGCAGATGTCAATGTGCTTTGTTCTTTCATGGTAGATCTGGTTCTTTGTCAAGTGAATGAACTTTGACTATCACAAAATACAATAATCATGTTTTGTTGAACACCAAGGTCTTTCACTAAGCCTCGTAGCCAAAGAGGCTTTTTGATACCTTCAGTAATTGCAATAAATTCTGCCTCAGTTGTGGACAACGCAGTAGTTGATTACAAGGTGGCCTTTCTGTTGAGAAGAATTTCAAAAATTTTCCCTAATTAATTAAATTAATGCAGCAAAATGGTTTAAAATTCCTAATTTTAAACCTACAGGTGATTTAAAATTTCTAATTTTAAATCTACACGCCTCTATACTAAAACATTCATAATAATAACATGAATATCAACTAGCATAATAAAATACTGTAAATAAATAGAGAAGTGAAAAATTAAAAAGAAAAAGAAAGAAGAATACATGGATATTGCTCCAAGAAAAAAACTGAGACCCGAAGACTGATATGTGATGCTCTTACAAAAATGCTTTTGGAAAATATTTTTGAAAGTTGATTTATCAAATTTTATTTGAAAAATATTCAAGTCAAAATTAAACCAATCTAATTTATCATTTAAAATATTTTTTTTGAGATTGGTACTTTGAAAAGTATGATCAAATCAAATAAAGATAAAATTTTAATGGGTGCTGATTTAGCTTGATTTATGGAACTAATTATTTTTATAATCAAGTAAAGTGGGAAATAAATTCAAAAATTTGAACAAATATAGTAATCAATCAATCAATTTTTAACTTAGGAAATGCAATAAAATTATCCCACCAATCAAGCAAATTGATCAAAACGTGTAAATGCACCCAGGTAGGCTGAGTGTCGACACACAGGCGGTATGTGTCGACACACAGACTTACAGTAGCCACAAAGAGCTACCGTGTGTCGACACACAGAGGGTGTGTGTCAACACACAGAGGTTGTGTGTCGACACACAGAATGAAAAAGCTCAAAACGGCTACTTTTGACTTGATTTCTTTCCAAAACCTTTTTCTAATTCTTTGAACATCTTAATGGCCCTCATTTGCCTATAAATAGGGCTCGAATGCTTTGGTTAAAATCATCCAATACTCTCTAGCATTCTTTGATAAAAAGTTCTCTTATATACTTGCGCTTTAAAGGTTTGTTTTTTAAGCTTTGTTTAAAACTTTTATTAGAGCATCACCTGTTCTCTTATTGTTGATCTTTGAGCTTTATTGGCATATCCTTAGCTTTGGCTAAGCTTGATCAAGTGTCAATTCACTCTTGAAAGAGTGAAGAATTTGAGTGCTTTAATTCTTTCATCACTTTATTCAAATTTATTTCATTATAAAGGTTGGATCCTGAACCTACTGTTTATAAAAGGATTAGTTGTAAAAGGTTGGTCTTGAGCCTACGTACAAAAAGACAGGTTGTAAAGGTTGGATCCTGAGCCTGTTCTTAAAAAGGATCATCGAGCTTAGTTAAAGGCTCAAGTGACTAAGAGTAGTCACTTGAGAAGTGGACTAGCTTCCGGTTTGGAAGTGAACCACTATAAATATCATTGTGCATCTCGTTTATTTTTGTCTTTGTCTGTTTCATTTAAGATTTATTGTTTTGTTTTTAATTGAATTTTTTGGTTCATATCCATAATTTTTTATTTATCACTAAAGAACCTAATTCACCCCCCTCTTAGGTTGCCATTTGGAACTTCAGACACATTGGAGCTTATGCATATGATTTTTCCATTCAAAACCATCACAACCGATCACTCCAAACCTGCTCAGGATCTGCACCATATCAGCACCAATCAATTGCAGTTGATCCCAATTGTCAAATGCTATAACCTCTATCCTTACTTGGCTTCGGGCACCGGTTGTACTGATATTGAGCTACACAACATTTTCTTTCAGCATATTACTACCTTTATTCACATATAACGACTCAATTGCTTGCATAGGAATCAAGCTTTGTTTGTTGTGAACCTTGAAAAGCACTCTTACAGCTTGAGTGCTTCTTTTCAGCAAAGATTCGACTCCTCGCAGCTTCATATAGTCTTGAGAATCTTCTCCCGGATCAGGAGGCAACTTATCATAAGAACTTGCACTTGGATAAGTCATAACTCCACTCGCATAAAGGAATAAATAATTCCGAACTTGCCGATCGGCATGCCGACAGTGCATATCAGCTTCTGGAATTGAATCTTGAGGACTAACTCTAGCTGTTTGAAGTTGCACTTAAGGATTAACCGACACATGCATGGGAAACTTCATCTTTTCCCTCATGAGATCATAGGACTTGTTCAAATACACTCCATTAGGGTGTTCATGATGTCTCACAGCAACTTCTACTTCTGGAATTTGATTTTGAGACACGCCTTCATCTGATTGAAGAGGGACTACAGTAGCAACAAAGGATTCCTCAACAGAATGACATTGCTCCGCAGTGGCATCAAATTTTTTAGTTGGGATCACAAATTCTATTGCAACCAATCCATATATATCAACATACACATCAGCAAGAGCATGATCTTGAGTTAGTTCTTGTTGGTCATCAAACCTCATAGTTTGCAACACAACTTTATGCTTCAATTTCTTCTTTGTAATCTTCTTTGTTTCCCAAAAGTCTTTCAATGTGTCATTAATATGATTCCTCTTCTCTTTACTCTTTACATTCTTTAACATTCCCATGATATGAAAATCATATTCCCATTCCGGATGCATGTCATATTGTACCTCAACACCGTCAAGAGACTCTAACTCTAGCAAAGAGTTTTCATAAGAATCATCTTGTTCAAACTCAGGTTCTTCTAGCTTGTGTTCATCAATTTCAGCATTGTCATGGTCGAGTTCATCTTCAACAACAACAGATTGCACTCCCTCTTTTCGCTCAACACGGAACTTCCGTTGTCTAATGCTATCTGCTAACTCCGAAACTCATTTGCATCAAGAACACCAGCACAATCACAACTGATGTTAGCAACCGGTTGAGCTGAATATTGCCGTTTCTCCATTAGCTGCACACATTCTTGTCTCCATTCTTGAAATGCTCGTCTCCATTCTTCACGTTCTTGCATCCATTCTTATCTCCGTTTTATTAATTTCTCCAACAGCTCTTTCAGCTCAGCCATATCGAGAATGAACAACAACTTTGATCTGGAATCAGCACGGTTCGTAGAGTACAATTTCGAAAATCACAGAAATGTGAAACTTGTTTCGCAACTCTTCAACAATCGATTGTTTTATGAAGTTGTACTCCTTTGTTGGCACAACCAATCAACTGCTATCGGTTCGACAATCGTCAATGATTATAAACCCTAACTGATAAATTTCGAACAGAACTTCGGACAAACCCTAACCTCGAACGATTTCTGAGAGCAACGTTTAGTTGAGTAATTCGACTTACACTTCTGAATTAAGCTTGACTCTAACTCAAAATCAAGTCCTCAACACAATACTCAAAGCGATCTTAACGAACAAATTCGGATTTCAACACTTTCGCTTCTCCTTCCGATGTCAGATTTTTGCCTCCGCTGTCAGATTTTTCGCCTCAAACTTCAACTCCTGAATTGTAAAATCTGTAATCACCTCAATTTAGATGATTTCAGCTATTTTGATGATGATCAGGTATAATGTGGAACAAATAGCTCAACTTCAACTTCTTCCTCAACCGATCAGATGAATGATCAATCAAGACAGTTAGCTCAGCATCAAACTTCAGCAATTGCTACTTGCTTTAGCACACAAATTCAGCAGTTATTGCTTGATCGATGCAACTGAATTCAATCAATTTGGATCAGCTTCAATGTTGAATGTAATCAACAACTTATGATCAAATTGACTTCCTTCAATGTAACTCAATTATGTCCCAACCGAACAATTCCCAAGCAATGAATGTTGCATATGTCATTAACCGCCAAAATTCAATTCAAATTGCAGAATTGAATTGCCTCAATGCAAAAGCTGAACTAAATCAGTATCACCTATTTTTATTGATTAATTCCAATTCAATTAATCAGATTTTGTATTTTTTTTTTGGATATGAGCTTGATTCGGAAGCCAAATCAAGGCTCGGATACCAATTGTTAAGGTTTCAATGATTAGGCTCTTGAACTTTAACCTTGATTGGGATAGTAAGAGTATGAGATGAGAAAGAATATAGAGTTTAGATGAGAAAGAAGGGAAAGGAGGTGAGAAAGAGGAGTTTAATCTCAAAATGAGATTGTTTTTTGATATTTTTCATTGAATGAATCTGAACATTACATCCATCACTTATTTATAGCAATCTAATACACGGATCCTTGACTTTTCTATCTTAACTGACCTTGGAAACATCTAGAAGCAACTAGAATATAGCTAAATAATATTTAAAATACATTTTGGCGCCAAGACACTAACCTAATAGAATTCATGCAATTGTTCAGCTATTAACCGACCCCGCAGCAGCAATAGACTTGGCTAGTAGCTTATTACAAGACAACTAGTAGCTTATTACAATACCAGCAACTAAAGACAATACAAAGCAACATATAACACCATTTACTAAGCTAATCCACAACAAATAACAGCAACAATGCACACGCAGCAGCAGCATATCAGCAGCTAACAACAGCAACTTAGCAGCAGGACAACAACTTAACAACCATGAGTTAATGCCTCGGATTCTCGGTTCATAACACACCATGTCGCAGCTGGAAAGGGGAATCAACAAAGCATCTAATGTAAATGGAGCTCCTTCAAGGGCCCACTAAAAAGACCGGCATATCATCACACATGATACCTGTTTACTGTCCACGACAGTAACAATTGGTGGGGGATAATTATCAATGGAACACCCCAATTGGTGAGATAAGTGCGAATCAAGGAAATTGTGGGTGCTTCCACTATCCACAAAGGATGCTTAAGGGTCTCTTGCCATGGCTACCTCACACCTACATAGTTTGGCATTGGGCCATTCCACGAAGAGCATGGATGGATATGGGAGGATCAGGGGCTGGATCTGGCTCGGGATCTAATGGGTCATTGCCTATCTCATCATCAAAGCCCTCAATCCAAAACATATGTACTCTCCTTCTCATGGGACACACATGACCTCACTTGAACGACCCACGGTAATAAAAACAAAGGTTCCTCGCCTGCGGATCATCAAGGTCTGTGGGAGAAAGTACTTGAGGAGTTCTAGCCTTTGGTAGGTTCCGATTTCATCTTCTCCCTCTTTAATTAAGCATTGTATCGATTTTCTTAGTTTATTCTCACCATCACATCTAATTTAGAATGTTGTTGAGGGATTTTTCTAACCTGTTTACATCTTTGAAGTGTTAATCTATTTATATTCTTCCTTTATTTATACTTAGCAAGATACACCATTTCTTTGTTCACAATCTTTCCCTTTCATATTACATCCTTGGGCTTCCCTAAACCTTTCAAACTGGATATTCAAGGATGAGCTTTCTTAAACTTTAAGTATTTTAGGGTGAAAGCAAACCGTTTTTAGCCTTATATATACGGGCTTGATTGTAAATCTTTGGAAAGGAATTTGAGTGAAAAGGAAGAAAGTACAGTGTGCCACATATTGAGTGTGTATTTTATCATTTTTATAACAGCTATGAAATAGAAGGTCAAAAAATTTATCGAGAAGCCCAGCAATCTAGTTCTTTTCGTTTCTTTTTTTCTTCTTTGATTTTCTGTGGCTTCCTCCACACTAGCTTGCCCCTTATCCGAAACAAACAAAAAGACCTAAATGCATTGGTCTCTTAGGGCCTCTAACATCATTGAAATAAGCACCCATAAGTGAATTCCAAAAGCCTAAAACCTAAAAGAAACTTCACCATGCCTGCAGCTTCATCTACATGGCCTTAACCAAACCTCCCTTCTAGGGTTGGATGGAACTTAGAAGACACCCACCACGATGTGGCTTAGCGACCAGCAAAGGTCCCAGAAGCAAACTAGGTTCAGGTAGAAGAAAATGAGAAGGAATCTAAAAAAGAGAACATAGAGCAACACCAAGAAAAACAACAGACAGTACTAAGGCCAGCTGAGCCACAACGAAATGCGAAGAGCAAGGGCCTGAGTGAATAGTATGGAGGGTAGTGGCTCAGCATTGTCACAAGGCATGTCCAGTTCTATGCTGCTTATATTGACCTGGATACCTGTGAAATGGATCATGCTTGACACGGCTAACGAATTTTTGTGGACTGATGGGACTTGCAACAAAGTTTATGCTTACTTCCTAGTGCCCAAGGGCTCCCGCCTAAGCAGGGTCTGCGGGTGTGGATGTACGCAGCCTTCTCCTCTCAGGGTGCTACCGTAAAGAGAGGCCGTTTCCAAGTAGCCCCAACCTGAGGATTGAGGACTTCCCAGGAGGTCACCCATCCTGGTACTACTCTTGCCCAAGCACACTTAACTTCAGAGTTTTAATGAGATTGGGAAGGAATTACATGCTTAAAATAATGAACTAATCCTTAACTCATTACCTAGCATAGCTAAACAATATGACAACATAGCAACATCACTACGGCCTACTAAAGTGTAAAACTTACCAGGGTAGGAATCAAGATATGACCGGCCTAACTCATCAGTCTTGTATGGTTTTGAAATCCCACCACGCATATCTTTATAGCATATTTTATGTTTCTTACACTTGGCTTTTGCCCATAGATCTTTGAGCTCATTTCCATCATAAGGCTTCTTAAGGAGATTAATAAGCCTTTCCTTAAGCTGCAAATTGATGCCATTAATGCTCTGATGATCAATTTGTATACCCAGCTTATTCTGCCAAAAATACGAGCATGTGAAAGGAATATTAGCTTGGTACAAAAAAAATAAATACACAACTAGAAAGGCCAAGCAGGAGATAAGCAGAAGCAAATTGGTAACTGAAGCACCTACAGATGAATGAAACATCTTTTGCCGATCTGAGTTCATCTTCTTTTTCAGAATCGGTTTACTTTCATAATCATTTATAAGATTAGGTTTCCTTTCATAATCATCTGAAGATGAGTCTGATCCTTCAAACTTGAAAAAGGGTAAATTCTCTTCACGTTCCCCATATTTCACTTGAGTACCATCGTCCAGAAAGCGCAAAGATCCCTTTACCTGTTTGATACCATTCAGGAACTTGCTATAAATTTCGTTTCCCGTGCTACCCACTCTTACCTGCTTGTCCTGCCTCCATGACCTCTTGGATTTCTTATGGGGCTTATTAACCACATTACTCCTCTTTATGCTTGATAAAGAGAACGTCTTTAATAGTGGCGTTGAATGTAACCTAAGGTCAAGGATGTAATATGAAACGGAAAAATTGTAAACACATAAATGGTGTATCTCGCCAGGTATAAATAAAGGAAGAATATATATGGATTATCACCTCAAAGATGTAAAGTGGTTTGAAAAATCTCTCAACAAAATTCTCAATTTCATGTGACGATCAGAATAAACTAAGCAAAATGATATAATGCTTAATTAAAGAGGAAGAAGACAAAAAACTTAAACTAATGTGTTTTTCTTGACATCCTAGGAGAGTTATTTATAAGTTAGCTTTGACCAAAATATGAATGGTTCTAGTTGAACCCTAATTACAACCTTTTATAACAAAGTAAATAAATAGATGGTGGTCGAAGACCTAGTTAAATATAGCAATTTGAATTTGAGCCATTCTTTACTCAAATGTTCATACATTTAGAAACATGCCTCATTATAGATCATACTAGAAAAACACTAAGTTAGACAAAAAAAGAAAAACACTAAGTTAGACAAAAAATCCTTGTGAAGAAAAATAATACAATGTTCTAGTCATAAGCATTTTAAATATCCTCAAGAAAAACCTCATCAGGAAAACCCATTGGAACAAAACCATGGCAAAGGGAAAAATAGTCACGTGTATTTGAGTTCTCCTCAGGTGAGTTTGTCAACAAAGGATGTATTTGATTCGATGCATACCAATATTGTGTAATAGTTTCTAAAGTTATAAGTGATGCTTTTGTTAATAAATCTGTTAGGTTTTCACTTGAGCGATATTGATGAACCTCATCCGTTAATGATGTGGTGAGACATGTTGATTTTGTAACCTTCAATATATACGTCTTTGATTTGAGCAATATGTTCAACATTATCTTCATATGTATCATCACACTCCTTATGATCGCTAAAAGATTACCTTCTTCTTGAATATGCTAAACAAGGATCTCAACCATATAAATTATCTGATTGCTTTATGAATCTTAGCATGATTTCAATAAGTGGCTAAAATTGTTTGCATTGTTACAAAGTAAAACAATATCACTATATTTAAATGAATATCCCTTTTATGAACATCTTTTGTGAGGGGTGGACAAATAACTTGCGTTCGCATATCCAATCAATTATGAGTTCAACTATTTGGAATAGAGAAACCCTATATTAGTTGTTCCATGGAGATAGTAAGCTATATGTTTAATTTAATTCCAATGTCTTAGTGTTGGTGTTCAACTATATCTTCCTAATAAATTAACAGAAAAAACTATAATTAGCCTCCTGTAGTTAGCAAGAGACATTAATGCACCAATTGAACTAAGTTATTGTACTTTGTGAACAAAAAATCTTTTATTATCTTCTCGAGGACGGAAGAGATTTTTTATTTCTAAGGAGTCCGACAACTATTGTAGAACTTAATAGATGTCCTTATCCATACTAAAATGTTTTTACTCTTTCTCCATACCGGTGGATTGATGAACTAAAATTCCAACAGATAGATGCTTGATTTGTAGGTTGAGACAAAATTGTCGTTTCGAGATTCTTTCCTCAAATTCTTAATTCTTATTTAGGTATGTAACAACTTTGTTAATCTCTTAAGGAGTTCCTATTTGTGAGCTTGGACCATTATATTTCCTTCCACCAAAGCCTTTCTTCCATTTTTAGCCTTATGGCCCCTAGAATTGTTTTTTTTTTTTTTTTTTTTTTTTTTGAACTAGAGACAAGATGAGTATAATGAACCATTTCCTTTTAAACCTTTTTTTCTCTAGATTGCTCCTAGAGAGAACTCATGAAATCCCATGTTTCTTTTGACATATTATATAAGCCTTAAAAATTTTAAACTCTTTAGGGAGTAGCTTGACAGCTATTTTAACAAGGACTAGCTCGGTGAAATCCATTTTCAAGGTTTTAAGTTTAACATTCATATTGGCCATTTTATGTAAAATGCTTCCTAATGTCTAGTGATATTGTGTCTTGGTTTGTTGACTCATAAGCGCACTAGATTCCAGCTTTTCTGTATTCAACAAAAATAATACCAATGCCATCAAGAAATTCCTTGATGGTTTTCTAAGAAAATAGACCTTCAAGATAATTCATCAAATGTGTGGGCTTTCAAAAAACATTGAGTCTGAAACGTTTAGATCACTCCTACTTATAGAAAATGTCTTTTCTTTGGTAATACTTTCAAATGTAATCTTAGGTTGTGTCTCTCTTACAGTAAAGGTCAAGAAACCTTACAGTGACTTTTATAGTTTGTTTCCGCCTCTTATATTTGGTAGTACATAAAGATTTAGTGGAGTGCATGATGAAAGATACCATAAGGAAACTTAGCATTCTAGTAGACAATATAACATAGCATCTATTTATTAACAAGTTGATTGGAGCTCATGCAATGACCAAACTCTGAGCTTTATGAGGGTTGGATTATCATAGAATACATATTAATGTCATGCGTGCATACATTCAGGAAAGAGTCTTGGCTTTATTATGAGTATTCTTTCCCAGCACGCACTATGTCAAATTGACATTCACTCGCTCAATGATCAAGCCCTCAGCTTTATTATCAGAGATAAATCATCATGTGATATATACTAATGCCTTACATAAAATCCAAGAAGAAAGGAATCAACTTTGTATGGATATCATTTCTCGCCTTGCGCTTAAAAAAAATAAGATCAATTGCAGCCACACATTCAAGGTATGATTTGCTCTTGATTTGAAAGCACGTCTAATGCTTGCATGGTGAAACCAACACTTCAATTTTCATATTTTAAGTAAATACACCAAATGTTTGTTACCATAGAAAGGGAGGCGATTGTTGGCCCAAAGACCATGAACATTGTAATTTTCATGATAATAGTCATTTAATGCATTATTGTGGTTAACCATTCTAATCATGTTGAAAATGAGTCATGAAAAAGTTACAAAGATCAAGATCAACTC
This sequence comes from Simmondsia chinensis, assembly GCA_018398585.1. Classification (NCBI taxonomy): domain Eukaryota; kingdom Viridiplantae; phylum Streptophyta; class Magnoliopsida; order Caryophyllales; family Simmondsiaceae; genus Simmondsia; species Simmondsia chinensis. The sequence goes on from JAGTTD010000007.1 coordinate 14,913,607, forward strand.
ATGATGATACTATGCCTTCAAGTATGGTGAATCAAAAGAACAATGTGTTAGGAAAATGTCTCAAAATTACTTGGCATTTTAAGGAGAAGGGCCGTGAGGAGGTCGATCGATTGAGGTGGAGCTCGATCGATCGGAAAAGTTAAGTAAAAGAAGGACGCCTCCAGAGAGCAACCCAATCGATCGGGACCCCCCCGATCGATTGGGAAGCGCGATTTTCCAGCGCCCATAAATATGGAAGTAGGGTTACGTCATTAGTCATCCAATTCAAACTGAGGTATTTCCCTTGAGTGGCGCCGCCACCAATACAAATTGAGTGTGAGAGAGAATATTGTAATTCTTCTTTTTGATTCAATAATAAAAGCTCCGATCTTCGCCCGTGGTTTTCTCCCTATCGATTGTAAAGGGGTTTCCACGTAAATTATTGTGTCAATTTTTTCTTTTCTCTTTTAGTCCATTTACTTCTCGATTTGTCGTGGTATTTGATTCTATTATATACCGGGAGCATTGTTTATGTCCACACAAATTGGTATCAGAGTCTGGTTGTTCGAATTGGTACAATGGCATTAGGTATTAAGACCGAGGTAGAGAAGTTCAATGGTCAGGGAAGCTTCAGCTTATGGAAAGTCCGTGTGAAAGGACTCTTGAGTCAGAACGGCTTGAAGAAAGCACTGGAGGGGAAAGAGAAGAAACCCGAGACTATGACAGAGGAACAATGGGAAGAGATGGATGATAAGGCTCCCACGGTGATTCAGATGTGTTTGGCTGATGATGTTCTGTCAGAGGTTTTGGAGATGGAAATCGCAAAGGAGTTATGGGAGAAATTACTAGACATGTTTTGCCACAAGTCAGTCTCCAACAAACTCGTAGTGAAGCGTCGGTTGTTCACTTTCCGTATGACAGAAGGTACATCTCTTAAAAACCATCTTAGTGAGTTTACCTCTATTATACAAGAATTAAAGGGATTCGATGATGTCCCTAAGGACGAGGATCAAGTTATGATATTACTGTGTTCGCTCTCAAATTCGTATAAGGGCTTCGTAGAAAGCATGATATACGGGGGTAGGCCAACCATTACTGTTGATGAGGTGAAAAGAAACCTTATGAGTAAGAACGGATGTATAGGGAGTTATCTGACTCGGTGAATGACTCAGGTAGTGGTTTGCATGTGGGAGGTAGACCAGAACATAGGGGATCCAATGGTAGGAAAAAGTCTAGGTCTAAATCTAGACATAAGAACTTGTCGTGTCATTATTGTCACAAGAAAGGGCACATAAAGAAAGACCGTTACAAATACAAAAATAAATCAAAAGAGGGTAATAGGGGTGACCAGGGCAAAGACAAGTCCGCTGAGGCTAGTGTTGTAGAGGAGGATAGTGAAGGGGAGTTTCTATTAGTTGCTGATTCTCATTCCAGGCCCAAGGATAAGTAGGTCATGGATTCGGGTTGTTCATATCACGTTACTCCAAATAGAGACTGGTTTTTCACGTATAAGTCTATACAGGGTGGAGTTGTCATAATGGGTAATGATGCTGCTTGTAAGGTAGTGGGGATTGGGACAGTCCGTGTAAGAATGTTTGATGGGGCTATTAGAACCTTGAGTGATGTACGTCACGTCCTGGACTTAAAAAAGAACTTGATTTCTCTAGGTACCCTTGAGTCTAGTGGGTACAAGTACACTGCTGAAGGTGGAGTCATGCAGGTCAGTAAGGGTGCTTTAGTTGTGATGAAAGGAAATAGGGTTGATACTTTGTATGAGCTTGCAGGTACTATCGTGACAGGTTCAGTTGCTGTTTCCACATCTGCTATGACAGATGCAGAGATCACAAGACTGTGGCACATGAGAATGGGTCACATTGGTGATAAGGCATTGTCTGAGCTGAGTAAGAGGAGACTGCTTTGTGGTCAGTCAACAAGACTGATGAAATTCTGTGAGCACTGTATTTATGGGAAGCAAAAGAGAGTCGGCTTCAAGTCAGCAGTGCATCAGACCAAGGGAACGTTAGATTACATACATTCTGATCTGTGGGGACCTTCTAGAGTGGCTTCTAAAGGTGGGTCGAGGTATCTTCTAACATTTACTGATGATTACTCACGTAAAGTTTGGATCTATTTTCTGAAGCAGAAAAATGAAGCTTATGATGTCTTTAAGAAATGGAAGATTCTGCTTGAAAAACAGACAGGGAAGCTGATCAAGAGGTTGAGGATTGATAACGGTCTTGAGTTCGTTGAAGGTGACTTCACTAGATTTTGTGAAGATCAGGGTATAGTTAGACACATGACATGTACAGGTTGACCTCAACAAAATGAGGTGGCTGAAAGGTTAAACAGGACATTACTTGAGAAGGCTCGATGTATGCTTTCAAATGCAGGTTTAAAAAGAGAATGGTGGGCAGAAGTAGTTAGCATGGCTTGCTATCTTGTGAACAAGACACCGCATTCTTCATTATAGATGAAGACATCTAAGGAGGTGTGGTTTGGTTCTACTTCTGATTATTCTCAGATTAAAGTTTTTGGTTGTCCTGCATATGCATATGTGAATGATGGAAAGCTGGAGCCTAAGGCAAAGAAATGCAGCTTTCTTGGTTATTCGTCAGGTGTGAAGGGATATAGACTGTGGGATCCCAGTGCTCAGAAGTTTCTGACTAGTAGAGACGTTACCTTTGATGAGTTTGCTCTACTACATCCGTCACACACACCCTCCATTGACAGTGATACAGTTCAGGTTGAGACACCTAATGTTACAAAGACACAGTTAGATCAGCAGGTTGTTCAGCTAGAGAGTATTCCTGCACCTTAGGTACGGGTTTCTGATGTTGTTACATATAATGCAGAAATAGGTCAGCAGGGGGAGAATTACACTATAGCTGGTGGTAGACCAAAGCGACATATCAGGCCTCCAGAGAGATATGGGTATGAGAAGATGATTGCTTATGCCCTTACTACTGCCGAGGCTTTAGATGACAGTGATCCGACTTCATATTTAGAGGCTATATCAAGATCAGATGCTGAGAAGTGGCTCGTTGCTATGAATGAAGAGATGCAGTCTCTTCATAAGAATCAGACGTGGGAACTGGTGAAGCCTCAAACAGGGAAAAGACTGATTGGATGCAAATGGGTCTTCAAAAGAAAAGAGGGCATTCCTGGAGTTGAAGATGTGAGATACAAGGCACATTTGGTAGTTAAAGGCTACAGTCATGTACAAGGTGTTAATTTTCATGATATATTCTCACCTGTAGTTAGACATACTTCGATTCATGCACTGTTGTCATTGGTTGCTAAGCATGACTTAGAGCTTGAGCATTTAGATATAAAGACTGCATTTTTGCATGGTGAACTAGAAGAAAGTATCTATATGCATCAGCCCGAGGGTTTTGTTGTAGAAGGAAAAGAAGATCATGTGTGTTTGCTTAATAAGTCTTTATATGGTTTTAAGCAATCTCCTAGGCAGTGGTATAGGAGATTTGTTTAGTTCATGACAGGTCATGGGTACATCAGGAGTAAGTACGACAGTTGTGTGTACTTCAAAATGATTGATTCAGGCTTTGTTTATTTGCTTTTGTATGTTGATGATATGTTGATTGCAGCACGAAACATGAAAGATGTTGATGACTTGAAATCTATGTTGAAGAGTGAATTTGAGATGAAAGATCTTGGAGCAGCTAAGAAGATCTTAGGCATAGAGATTTGTAGAGACCGAAAAGCTGAAAAATTATACTTGTCTCAGGAGAAGTATATTGAGAAGGTGTTAGACAAGTTTCATATGAAGGATGCTAATCCAGTTAGCACGCCCTTAGCAGCTCACTTCAGACTCTCAGCATTAGATTCGCCTCAGACTGAGGAGGATGTCAGGTACATGTCTCAGATTCCATATTCTAGTGCAGTGGGCAGTATTATGTATGCAATGATTTGTACGCGTCCAGATATTACTTTTGCAGTGAGCAGAGTTAGTAGGTACATGGCGAATCTGGGTAAAGAACATTGGCATGCTGTGAAGTGGATTCTCAGGTATCTTCGTGGAACTTCTGATTTGTGCTTGGAATATGGGAAAAGCAAGTGTTGTTTGGTTGGGTATGTAGATTCTGATTATGGTGGAGACCTCGATAAGAGGAAGTCCACATCAGGGTATGTGTTTTGTTTAGGTGACATAGCTATCAGTTGGAGAGCGTGTTTACAGCCTGTTACAGCATAGTCTACTTCCGAGGCCGAGTATATGGTAGTTACAGAAGCATTCAAAGAAGCCATCTGGTTGAGAGGTTTGATAAGTGAAATCAATGTCGAGCAGGGCACAGTTAGAGTCTACTATGATAGTCAGTCCGCCATTCACCTAGCAAAAGATCAGATGTCACATCATGACCGAACGAAGCATATAGATGTGAAGCATCACTTTATTAGAGATCTAATTGACGAGCGGAAGGTGAAGTTGAAGAAGATTGGGACTGAAGACAATCCAGCTGACATGTTCACTAAGGTTCTACCAGGAAGCAAGTTCGAGCATTGCTCGAATTTGGTGGGTCTTTCAATTTGATGTATGTTAGCCCCGGTTGAGGGGACATTTGTGGAGAAGGTGGAGTTGTTTTATTGTTGATATTAATTTTGAGCTAAGGTGGAGATTTGTTAGGAAAATATCTCAAAATTACTTGGCATTTTAAGGAGAAGGGCTATGAGGAGGTCAATCGTTTGGGAAAATTGCGTAAAAGAAGGACGTTCCAGAGAGCAAGCCGATCGATCGGGACCCCCCCGATCGATCGGAAGCGCGATTTTCCAGCGCCTATAAATATGGACGTAGGGTTACGTCATTAATCATCCAATTCAAAGTGAGGTATTTCCCTTGAGCGGCGTCGCAACCAATACAAATTGAGTGTGAGAGAGAATATTGTAATTCTTCTTTTTGATTCAATAATAAAAGCTCCGATCTTTGCCTGTGGTTTTCTTCCCTTTCGATTGTAAAGGGGTTTCCACGTAAATCATTGTGTCAATTGTTTCTTTTCTCTTTTCGTCCATTTATTTCTCGATTTTTAGTGGTATTTGATTCGATTGTATCCCAGGAGCATTGTTTATTTGCGCACACAATGATTTAAGTTTGAAGTGAACAATGATCCAAACCAAAATATAGAGAACATTTGAGTCCGCATGCAAGGAGTGATGCCTAGGGCTTATGATCGAGTATATCGTTTGAGTTGAATAATCTCACTATCAATATGTGGTGCTCTCGCAAACTTGTTTTCAAATAATCTGAAATTGTATTTCAAAATGACTCCTAACTAATATGATACATAAATGGTAACCTTTGTTAATTGTTTTTATCAGAGTCATGGTTTTTGCAATACTATGCGATAGAAAGTTCCTATTAAAGTCAAAGCGAAAATACTTTAAGAAGGTAGTGAGATCGGCTATGTCTTACGGGGCGAATTGCGGGTCAGTTAAACAACTTCTTATTTAGAAATTGAAGGTGGCGGAGATGAGAAGATTGAGATGAATATTGCTTACTGTTCTGTCACCTTATTGCTTTGTTGTGCTTTTTACCTATTGCTGCTTCACTTTCTGTATACTTGCTCTATGCTATTGTTTTTATGCTCTTACGCTTAGATGCTTTTATGCTTTATGTTTTTATGCTTCTCAGGTTGGGAGTCTTCGGACACAGTCTCCCTTTAAGGTAGCACCCTGGGGAAGTAAGGATGCGTACATCCCTCCCCTCCCAGACCTTGCGTATGTAGTAGCTCTTGAAGCACTGGGTTTGTTATTGCTCTTGGAGTCATGGCTTAATCAAGGGATTAAGAAAAGAATCTCTTAGGATGACATTTAAGGCTGATTTAAAATCTATAAATACAAAAACAAAATTAGGAGAAAATACAAATCAAAACCAATGGTAAAATTATCAAAAAATAAAAAATAATAATAATAAAATAAAAAAAAATAAAAAAACCAAAGGCATATGAAGGGTCAACAAAAAAAATCTATATCGACAGAGAGTAAGAGAAAGCCTAGCAGACTATCGGGTTTCGCTATCTATTGAAACATTTTTATCTCACCTAATCTTTGTTTAACAGAACGTATTAGTTATTTTTAACCTTAATCATCATAAGTTCAAGCAAAATTAAAGGTCTTAGGTTCGATCTTTAAATATACCTTTGAACAAGATATGCTTATGTTAAGACTTTGTGCAGTGATTAATCTTTTAAACCATCAAAGTCTAAAGGTTCGAAACCCCGCCCCCCCAAAAAAAAATCCCAATTATTACGAGTTGATATTTCTATTTAGGAAAAATATTACATCATCCTCATCAAGGTAAAATAAAATCTAAATCAGATATAATGAATTAGTGGACCAAATAACAATTCCATCTAGTCTAGTTTTTAGTTTGATTAGTGTCTAAAATGTTCATAGATCCAAATACATATTGCACATAATTAAACTGAATCAAACTAAAGATTATTAAGTGTTCAACCAAAGGATCGAGAATAGAACCAAATGGCAACAAATTTCTTCTTATCCTGAGCCATATAATACTGATATAATTTAAGTTCTGTTTTCATCTGTCGTGGGCTTTAACTTGGAGTTCCACAAAGTTGAACATCCAAGACTCTTTGCGCTACTAAATCATTAAGAGTGTCACTTATTTTCATCAAAGTGTATAATGCGGAACCATGAATTTGTTTTTCACCCAAAAAACGATTGGACAAAGTACTGAGGAGCATTCTAAAACACCGTCAATTTTCATTTGTTAGGAGACAAAATTCAAGGGAGAGGCTCCAATACCATAAAAGTATAATCAAATAAGATTTATTAGGTCAAATTACATCTTCAATGTATATATACACTTATACATATCAAAGTATCATCAAACTCAACTTTTATTAGGTCAAAATGTAATATGAAAACCCAAGAACTCAAAAAACAATTTACAAGAAAAACCACACAAGCAGATAGACAAGCAAGTTCATGTTCACTTCGCGAAAAATTTCCCATTTTTTAAAGAAAATTTCCCTCCCAAACCCTGCTTTTCGGGAAAATGTGTTTGAAGACCTAGCTTTCCAAATTTTTAACGAAAACCCGGTTTTTTAGTTTTCTTTCCTTTGTCCTAAAACTGAGAACACCTTTCCATTATTTTCCAAGTTTTCCTTTTGCAATTCAGGGTTTGTTCTTCCATATTTCCCAGATCTTCCAAGTGTTTTCCAATTATACATTTTCCAAATGAAAACACTTGGATATAAAACTAAAAATTCAGAAATTCCCGCGAATTGAACTTTTGCTCGGGTAGTATGGTTGAGTTGGGCTAGTCAAAGCTGGAAGAGTGGCTCCATCTCCGGTGTAGGTAGTCTTCTAGGGAGATGTGCTGGTCAATGCTGTTCATGGAAAGTGAGTCGTCCTCGACATCGAGGAGAGCGAGGCTGAAATGGGATTGGAGGTTAGGCTTTGGAATGGCTTCCCCATCAAGCCTGTCAGAGTTCTCTGAGGCATCCCACTTGCTGCCTTGCCCATTTCAACACTTCTACATCACCTTGGAGGAGCTTCAACACCTGCCCTCAACAAGAAAATGTTATGTAAGGGCTTATGGATATCGTAGTGGGTGTTTTAAGAAGGTATATAAATTGCTCTTAAAGTCTTATTCTTGCAAAAAAGTTGAATAAATAGCCATTTAATTATTAATTCTTAGATATTTTGATAGCTTCTAGTATATGAATACATTTATGAATATGCTTTGCTATTAACATACAATTTACATGCACAAAAAAAGGTGTTACAGAAGTTCTCCTTTTGTCTCTTTAGCAAGTGTTACAAAATTAGGGTTAAGAAACACCGATCACACAAAGAATTGCAGAAATCCATTACCTTCATTTCAGTAACTCCAATAGTCTTATGAGTGAAAACATGACAAGAAAATATAGTATATTCTCATACTCTTAGTGTTCCAAAATAATTGTCATTTCTTGAAGTCAGGTAAAAGTTAAGTACTTTCTATTCACATGTACCCTTGTAAAATACGAAAAAAAAAAGTTACATTAGTTGAATATCAAAAGATTTTCTCAAGAAAAGAGAAAGATAAAGAATGATCATGTCAAGCGAGTGCTTTACTTCGGAGAAATGATATCATTTTAGAATTGATTGGAGTGATTGCTAAAATACTCTTTTAGACAAAGTATCAAAATTAAAAACATGGGGAAAAAGCGGAAGCTTCAAATTGGTGTTATATGCATAGAGGTTAAATAAATTTAAACAAAAAAGATAGGTAATATTTATTCTGTGATGGCCTAAAACAAAAGGAGTGATGTTCATTTTAGGATAGGGTAAACTATGTATTGCATATTAGTATATATTAGTCTTGTGGTTAAATTTCACAATATACGTTTCTTGTCCCAAATTTTTTCCCTTCAAGTTTTGTATTATAGACATATATGTGGTATTTTATAATTTTCTAAATTAAATAGTTAAATAATTATCTAATTTATCTATCACGGACGATGAATTTATGGGTATTCGCAGGCAGGGACTTGTTAGAATACAAAATTATTCTTCTGCTTTCACCGAGTAGATAAGAATTTGAGGTAGTTTATTCTTAACTGAAGGCAAGATCTTACATATGGAAAAGAATGGATGCATAGACAGGGAAGGGTTAATAACGTTTTCTATGTCGGGAAAAAGAATGACCATTCATAGAAATAAGTAGAAACTTGAGCATTCATAGGAATAAGTAGAAACTTACAAGGCTCATATGTGGCCGAGCACGAGGCGCTCTTCTAATACAGAGTATGGCAGCCAAAACCATTAATTCAATTTGATCACAGTCGTAATTAACAGGCAAGCCAGAATCCAGTAGCTTGGACACCTTTCCTCCATTGAGAATCGGCTTCGCCTGAGAAACACCACCCAGTTAACTCAACCAGCAAGGAACTTAGACCTGATGTCTCATGAAAGATTAGGTCTTAGCTTTGTATCCTACAGCTAAGTTTCTTGGGTCACCACCAACTAACCGTGTAACAAGTAGACAATGCGTACTCAAGACTATTCAAGATGCACATAAGATAGCTTAAAAATATCCCTAACTACGCTACTCAGCTTGTTGGGGCCCATAATAGTGTTCGAAATCCTTAAACCTGTAATTTTGATAGAGCAGTAGAAATTTCCTTAACTGGCCAAAATCTTATTGTGCGGAAATAAACAATTCACTCGGATCACAATCGAATCAAATATCACGACAATAACGAGAAATAAACGGACTAAAAGAGAAACGAAACAATCGACACAATGATTGGCGTGGAAACCCCTTTACAATCGAAATGGGAGAAAACCACGGGCGAAGATCGGAGCTTTTATTATTGAATCAAAAGAAGAAGAATTACAATAGTCTCTCTCACTCTCAATTTGTATTGCGGTGCCGATGGGAATACCTCACAATATTTTTGGATACATAATGACATACCCTATGTCTGTATTTATAGATACGCGGAAAACCTGTTTCCCGATCGATCGGGGATCGATCGGTCGGCCTGCCCACTGGAGGCGTCCTCCTTTTTCGTAACTTTCCCGATCGATCGAGCTCTACCTCGATCGATAGAACTCCTCACGGCCCTTCTCCTTAATATGCCAAGTAATTTTGAGACATTTTCCTAACAAATCTCCAACTTCGCTCAAAATTAACATCAACAATAAAACAACTCCACCTTCTCCACAAACGCCCCCTAAACCGGGGCTAACATACATCAAACTGAAAGACCCACCAAATTCGAGCAATGCTCGAACTTGCTTCCTGGCAAAACTTTCGTGAACATGTCAGCCGGATTGTCTTCGCTCCCAATCTTCCTCAACTCCACCTTCCGCTCGTCAATCAAATCTCTAATAAAGTGATGCTTCACATCTATATGCTTCGTTCGGTCGTGATGTGACGTCTGATCTTTCGCTAGGTGAATGGCGGACTGACTATCACAATATACTTTAACTGTCCCCTGCTCGACACTGATTTCACTTATCAAACCTTTCAACCAGACGACTTCTTTGAACGCTTCTAAACTCGAAAGACTCCAACTCAATTGACCAAAAACCCTTGGTGATTCGAATCATTATGTAATTAGAAATCTGAACTCCAATTCATTTGATAAACCAAATAATAGAATTTCAATTCCATCAGAATTTCAATTCCATCAAAATTGGAATTACAATTCCACCGTCTATTTTCAATTCCATGTGTCAAACAGAGCCTAAGGGTTTTGGATATGCAACTTTCACTCCTTTACCTTCTATAATCTCTCCTGTTATTTTATATGTACCAATTTCATATATTTTTTGTTATTCCATCTCTCAAAACTATTTTTCTTCTACACTCTATTTATATCAAAATTTGTTTTCTGTTATTAATTCTCTCATTCATCATTATTAAGGGTCTTATTGAGTAATCTTGAGTTGGATTTAGATATCACAACTTTTGATGAATTCCAAGACACACAAGAGATTTGGAATAATACAGACGTAGAAGAACTCACCGGATTTGCCATTGATGAGCACAAAGATAAAAGAGGGAAGTTGGTTTTGTTGTTCTTAATTTCCCACTTCTAATGTATACACGTATCTTTTTTAATTTTGCTCCTTTAAACCCTTAAGCTCCGTATCGCATATGAAATTAAACTGTGGATTTATAATTTTAATTCCAATTTCAATGAAACTAGAACTACGATGGATTTGAAATTTCATTGTTTGGCTAATTAAAAGAATTGGAAGTTGGAATTTTAATTCCATAATTAACCGTCTCGGTTTCTGAGTCAATTAAGTTAGAAAACTTCTAATTTTAGGTCAGCTAGAGTCGGCTTTCAATTAGATTGAATCATTTTATATTTTAGTCATTTTGAGTTTTGAGTCAACTTGGGTTAGGTTTTAGAATTGAGTCAAATCATACTGTGGTTAAGTCGTATTGGATTTTGGGTTAAATATATGGGTTCACGCTAGGCTTCAGGTTGGCACGGGTCGAGTTTGAGTCATAGATGCGGTTTTAGAAGAGTGTTAAAATCGTATACTTATAAGATTGCGAGTAAGTCATAGCTGTGGTAAGTACATGGCTGCCGTATCCATAGAGGATTAGTATGAAGTTGGATTCTGTAACTATCAAGTGGCTAAAAACTGGGTTTTTGTTGGAAGGGTTGAACAATTAATCAAATTAAAAGAATTAAATACTAAACTGGGTAGTCTATCGATCAAGGCCAGTTTAAGGTATGAAATAGGATTAGGTTAAATCGAATCCTTTTATTATATTTTGTTATGATAATGACTTTAAAAAGATTAGGCTACAAGCTCCAAACCTAGATTAATACTTATGTTAGGGCTTAGAATAATGAACTAGCCTAAGGCCATAACCTATTTTATCATTCGAGGTGTAGCATAGATTATCTCAATAGCACAATTCTTCTATCACTCCTAATTTAGTGTTAATTTGTGTAAAGATTGTGTTCAAGGTTGGTTACTACCTCAACCTTGACCACTCATGACCCTTCAGGGTTAGTTTTCTCATGAAGAACTTGTTATATTCTAGAATAGGCTACAAGTATAAGACAATACGCGAATAAAATTGGAAATCAAAGCATTCTTACAAGAACATAATGAGAAAAACAATATTAAAATATTAAACTCCCTTGCGGAACTAGTATAACAAAAGTCATTATCGCACATAAAACATAAATTTGGAATCTGGATGGCTACTTGTCCTTCACCCATAACCTATTAGTCTACTCCTCCATAGGAGTTTTGTACATCACAAATCCAAAAGAAAAAGGGAAGAAAAAACTCAAATATTGAATATTTGATCGATATTAACTTGACTCTTGCTTCGATTCCCCCATACTCTGACCACTTGTGCTTCGGCCTTGGTGAGAATTTGATCTCTCTTAGAGGCTTAGGGAAGGAAGAGAAGTGAATGCAGAATTGATGTAGGAATGTAGGGGGTAAAAATGATAGGTACCGATTGTGGCGAGGTTAAAAACCCCGACTATGATAATTGATAAGTTGCTTATCTTGGCGGGGTTAAAAACCCTACCACAGCGTAGCCAAATTCACCACCTCAGTAGGCTAAGCCAAGGATAAAGATAAATATCCAATTTCACCACCCTGGTTGGCTAGGCCAAGGATACTAATAGTAGCTAGTTTTCACCACCCTGGTTGGCTAAACCAAGGATAACTCTCAATCTAGATAGAAATTAAAAGAACACTCTCTAATGTTTAATCCATCTTGAAACTTAAATGACTATATAGCTCAACCCAAATGGGTATTCATAAGGATTTGATAAAAAAACCCTACATGACAAACCCTAAATATAATGACTAAAATAATCTTAGAGCTATAATATGAGTAAAAGGGGTAAAAAGATAATTGCATACAACCCTAGTTTATTTCACTAAAATGGAAAGATACTCCCAAATATGAAAATATACTCTAAATCAAAACTCAAACTATTTCTAGTAACTAGGCTAATAAGAACTAGGATAAATATATTGACTCAAATAAAACTAACAAAAATGCTCGTCAATCTTCATGATACTCCGTGTCAAGAATAAAGAATACCCCAAGAAAAAAATGCCCTTCTCCTATTTAGGGGTATGTGCATAATCAGCCATAGTCGATTGGGCAAATAGCTGTGGACAATGGATCGGTCTTTTGACCAATCGATCGGCTACATCTAAATCCTAAAAATACATGATTTGAAAGCTGAATCTTAACCTAATGTGTCTTTTTTTTTTTCCACACATGGATGGGTTTGCCTACTTGTTTGTGTGTGCATACTTGTTTGCCTTTACCTTTTGCCATGAATGCGTTGCCAGGTTGGGGGTCCTCGAAAACAGTCTTTTGTCACGGTCTCACCCTGATGAGGTAAGGCAGCGTACATCCTGCCCCTCCCAGACCCTGCGCAAGCGGGAGCAATTGAGGCACTGGGTATGTTTATGATGATGATGACACGTGGATGGGTTTCTCAACGTAGTCTTTGAATTAGTCCATTTGAGCTTGTTCTTCAACGCTTTTCAAGATGTTCTTACTTCAACATGTACCAAGTATAAATACGCAAATATTGTGTCATAGTACGCATGTAATAGCCAAAAATATTGTAGGAACAGGGTGAAAAAGATATACAATAAAACACACATCAGCCATCTCTAAGTTTTGGGTCACTTAAGTTCAGTTACCTTAGGTTCTAGGTTATGTTGGTTAGGTCCCATAGAAGTCAAACCCATGTCATGTATAGTCATTTTAGATTTTAGTCATGTTGAATTGAGATCTAATGGTTTGGGTATTTTCTGCTTTGAGTTAGATTGGGTTCGTTTTAGGTCTAGTCAGATCAATTCGAGCTCGAGCCATTCAAGATAGGTCATTTTGAAATTAGAGTCAAATTTAGGCTGGAATAGGTGTTTCTATTTTAAGTCATCTTGAGTCTCCCGTTACTTGAGCTAGATCGTTTTAGTTTTCAAGATAGTAGAGTGAGTACATTTCCTTCGCTCCAACCCTGGAATATATGATTTTCAATTAAAATCAAATTTAGTGAAATTTTAATTTCAATTCCATTAGTTAAGCTAATACACACCAAAGGAGGTTCTATCCCAAAACTAGTTGGTAATGGGTGGATTAGCTTCCTTAGATATATTTGGCATTTCTTACTATATCCCACCCGTTTTCTCGTTTTGTTTGGCTTTGTGTTTGTGTGGTTCTCATAAATAAAAAATTTGATAGACATGCAAAAAGGGACACACCTTGACATTGGAGTGAGTCTAAATGTTGAACCACATGTGTTTGACCTCAATCAATCACCTCTAGAAGAGGGTTAATGCTTTTGGTGAATTCTCAATGTAGGTATCCAAAAATAACGTGGATTTTTCTCACGCTTTAATTAAGGAGACTTAATTGTACATTTTTAGGTTTTTTGTTGTTGATTAATTTGTCATAGTAAATTAAATGGATATGGACCAGGCCCGAGTGGCAGTTCTTGAAGGAGTGGAGCCCAAAGACACCTTACCTCGTATAATTAAGAGCTAGGAACTAGGGCGAAGACAAGTTCAATAGCTCAATAGTCCACTCACAAGCCCGAGTCCACATATTCTTGTGATAACTCAAATGAGTTAAAACTAGATTGTGCGGACCATATTCGAGTACTAGACTAGGACTAACATAATCAAGGTCAAGGACTTGGCCATCAAAGCCTTGGTAATTTTTAGATTTTCAATGGATAAAAAATATGCCTAATTTGGCCCCTAATGGCTACAAGGAAGCTTGTTTAAGTCTTGAGGCTGTTCCATTCTCGTGTGTCTAAAAATACTCAAATTTTTGGGATTAAACCCCCTAATTCCTTGCCCTGCTTTCGAATTCCTTACAATCCTTTGTAGCTCAAATCTTGCTTTAAGTTCTTGATTATTGCGTGTTCTTGTAGTAGGCTCTCAATCTTCTTTTAGAACTATAATTCTCGCTTTTGACAATGGCCCACATTACTCACTGCATTTCCATTGCTGTCCCTAAGATGGATAGCCCTATGGAGCTCCTCATCCGCATGGTGCAATGACATAACTCCATCATTCTTCATAAACTCCAAGTCCTTTTAGACTCCATTCCTCTTGAGAAGGGTCTCTCATGCTCGTTGGAGGAGGGTTTCTCTTCTAAATATGATCGTCTTTTGAATATGCTTATCCTTTCATTTTTGGCCCCATTTTCAACCCTATGGAAGAAGTGCCCAGGCTTGAGGCCATCCTTCTATGCAAGTCAAAGATAGGGAGCATGCCATAATTGTAAAGAACTGACCCCCATAAAGGGCTGGACTTTCTTGACGGGTTAATATGTTGAGTACATGTACTAATTGACTCCTCGTCTCGAGAAGTGGAGGGATCTCTGCATATTTGAGCTCATCATACTTCCTAAGGTCTCACTCAGGTATGACTGCCCAACTGTAACAACCTTCAATTGTTGTTGCAGCACCTGTTACAATGCCTTTGTCCTCCTAAAGGATTTTCTTGGGATCACTCTAGACGACATAGTAAACCTAATAGGACTTTCGCTTAGAGGCTTTAAGCTTCCTTTGGACACCTTTGTCTCAAAGGAGCTGAGGCTTTTTCTTCTTCTTTTTCTGTTTCCTCCCTACCCTTTGGATATGAGACATTTGTAAACTTTTTCTTTAAGGAAGTTCACGGGTATGGGCCAGATTCTAAGGAGAAATAAATTGTTCTAGCTTAACAATGTTTTCTTTGCCAACCCCTTGAACACCATTCTTAAATCTTTTAAGATGGTCACAATCAACTTAGCTTTTAGTACTGGTCCTTTGGCTTTGGGACCATTACTTTTGTTCTAGGCATATTGTTGCCTTAGAGAACTAGTAGAGAAGAAATATGTTGTCCAAGCAGGAGGCCCCCTTTGGCTTCTCTAGTTATGGCCACAAGTCTATTTCCCTCACCTCTATCATAGGGGTCCTTTTGTCCATATAGATGACCCCATCACCTGTTATAGAAAATATTTTACATGTATGGAGGTCCTCTTTCCCCTAGGGTGGTCTTTGGAGTGTTGACTCGAGGAGGTTCTGGCTCCCAACCAGAAGTGCGGAGTCTAATGGACTCCTTTTAGGGGAAGGATACTTGATTCTCTTTGGTTTAGAAAAATGAACCTGAACTATGATGTCTCTGTGGACATCTCCAAACCTTACCGGGTAATTCTCTATTGTTAAGACTTCCCCTTTTGTTATTAGACTAAGCATGTTGTTGAGTTTTATTGGCCTAGATTATTTGTCAGCTAGTTTGGTAGGGTCCAAGACATTTCTTTTCCAAGTGTCTGAACTAAGAACCTCTGGTGGGCCAAGAGGGCCTCTTTGCATCTTCCACAGCTCAAGGAACTCAATCCAACCAACCTAGCTATTAGGCAAGCGTATGGTGATCCTGCCCTTCACAGGTATACTCCATATGCGACCCGACATTTTATAACCTGGTACTAAGCCAAATGGTCCTCCTTGAAGGCTAGAGGTGCCAGGCATTATTTTACCAGTTTTTTTTAGGCTGCATTTACCAACACGAGAGGGGCTCAAGCTTCAGCAGTCAAGGAAGCTCCTATTGGAATTGGTGTCCTAGAAAAATAATTATTTAGTTTTAAACATTAAATAAATGGAATTATTTTATTTAGTTATTGTCTTATTGTGTTTTACGAGTCTAATGCACGTGTAATTATTTTTCTAAAACATTCCATGAAATGGATGTAGTTCAAGATAACATGTCAGGTTTGGGTTAAGTGGCAAATGAGATTGAGCCACTAACTTAGATTAAACTAGTGATATGTTGTCAAAGTATGTTCGTAGTTAGTGATAAGTTTGGACGACTTGTCTGATAAAATTATAATATGATATTTTAGATAGCTTATCTTGGTGATGTGGATAGGGATACAAAAGTATTATATGGTATTAGCAATACTATTGAAACATTGAATAGGACCATACAAATTATTTGTTTCTTAAACTACTATCTGAAATAATTAGTTTTGTAAGACAATAACTCTAAATACAGAAACAATCTGAACTCATGCATGGATTGTTCGTTGCTTTGATGTACCAAAAGGATTAGTTAAAGCTCGTTGACTTGAATCTTACATACATTGGATAACGACATGAAGTGTGGCAGGAATGGTTGTTTTACGTGGAATTTGTACTCTCTGACAACATAAAAATGTCTTTTTTGTTGATTCGTAAATATACAAACAGATTCTATAATCTTTGGCTGAAGTATTCCACATGTTTGACATATAAAATCAATAAGGACATTGTTTCTGTATTATTGAATTGTTTGACAAGGGCGAGTCAGGAACTACGGCTAGAGATGTGAGAAAAGTAACAATAGTAGTTAAAGTTACTTTTACTCACAGATATCTACAAGAGGGGTTAATTGTCCTAATAAAAGTTATTTGAGAAATATTTGAGCAAATATATTCAAGTCTAGAGTACAGTAAAACTTATTTAGAGGAATTAACTTTTACTAAATAGTAATTAATTGTTATCATGCGATAATAATCAGATTTGATCGATTTGGAGCTAGAGTAAGATTGTTCTTGAGGTCCCTCTACAAACCTCAATTTAAGCACTGTTTGAAAATGTTTAAATTGAATTTATGGGATAAATTATTTATTCATGAGATGAATAAATTAAATTGGCTAAACATAATTCATGAGATGAATTATTTATTCATAAAATGAAAAATTTTATTTTACCAAATAATATTCATTAGATGAATTTTATACGTGTGGAATCTAAAAAAAAAAAAAAAAAAGAGCGCACGTGTACAAGGGGTGCACAGAGACCAATCAGGGCGTGACATTGGGTCACAATATTTGGGTATCTGCAGAAGATGCAGCGGACCAACGAAATGTTGACTCGTGGCTTTCCTTTTGGTTTATAAACAAGCTGCGTGTTTTTAATGTAAATTAAATAAAGAGCTTTTAAGTTTTAGAACCTAGTTTTTTCCCACAATAAAAACCCTAAAATTGCTTTACAAGTTTTTAAAATTATTGTTTAGCATGAAAAATTATTTTTTGGAAATAGTAAAAGAAAAACTTTCATTCCAAAATTTTCTAATTTTTTGAAAAGATTAAAAGGAAACTTTTATTCCAAAATTTTTCTAAATAAATATTTTTGGGAGCCCACACTCCCAGTGCTAGAAGAAGTCATTGCGAAGGAGATCTTGCCGTATCGAGAATTCTTCTTCTGATTTCTGATCTTCAAGTCCGATTTGGGATTCGCTCTTCAGGTATGTATAAATTAAGTATTTGATATTTAATTTGTTTTTCCTTTATTTACATACTACATTTATATATGTTTTATTCGATATTTTTCCTTTGTCATATTATGAACCTATTAGAGTATGATTTATATCTAATTAAATAATTTAATTAGGTTAGGGCTTTAGATTTAAAATTAAGAGTTTTAAATTAATATTCCGCTGCGGCCGCTCTAGTCAATTCAGGAAAAGTTTTTGAAATATATTCCCAACAAATTGGTATCAGAGTTAACTCTGAATATGTTCATCTTTGACATTAAAAATATCAAGTTTGATAATATTGAAGTATGTGGAATTGAGAAAGTATGAAATTGAGAATTAAAAGACAATACGAATTTTTGTTTTTAAAGAGATTAATAACAAGATTGAATGCTCTTTAAAATTTTAAACTGTTTAATGTTTTATATGACTTATGATTCAATAAAGAATCATAATTCTAAATCGGATCTATAGGATTAGATATTCAAAGAATTGAATTATTTAGATTGCTAATATAATGTGATTATATATTGAATGAAGGTGTAAAATATTCAATTGTTGACTATTTTATGATAATCCAAAATAAAGAATATCTAATAGGATTATATGTTCGGTTTTCTAACTAATTGAAATTATGATCGAATTTATTTATTTAACAAAAATTAAAATAAATCAATAAATAAAAGCACCACGCCTCTTTTAAATAAAAATTTATATTTTATTTTAAATAATTGAAATAAATAAATAAATAATTAGAATGTGATTCTAATTAAGATTATATGATAGTCTTTTCTAAAAGAGTTTAAAAAATCTTTAATTGTTCCAACCTTTGGGCCCTTAAGTGTTGTTGTTCAAATTGTTTGATAACATGGCATTCGTTAAATTTTATTCGCATATTTGATATTATTTAAATGAGTTAAATATTATATGTAATGTGAATAAAAATAAAAGGTCATGTAAATATGTAACTTGGTAAAATGTTTGATTTTATCAAGTAGGAGAGTTTTTTAATAGATCTAATATGATTAGATAATTCAAAAGTTCAATTATTTGAAAGAAAAATTCTCATAATATATCTAATGATATTAGATTGCATAGGTTGGATAATTAAAGAAACCAAATTGGATCAGGATTTTATTTAATGGTTAAATAAAATTTAAAATGTGATTCTAATATTGACTATGAGATAATCAAATTTAAAAGAAAGATCCACCATTGTAAATTTCAAGTGGGAGCGAGAATCATGAGTTGATTTCTCACCGTCTCCATTGCCAGTCTAATAATATAATGGACAGGCGCTACTTCCTAAAGAGGGCATTTGTTCGTGGTGTACAGGGTTAGACTTCTCATTGATAGACAGAGGTACGAGCAAAATGGGTGCAGCCATGCTATGACATAGAGTATCTTGTTGACTTGTACAAATCTCTAGATAATGGTATACACTTTACTACGAAAGTATGATAGTCTCCTTGGAAGCATTGTGACAAAGTCTTAGAGACCAAGGATAAAACGGTGAGTTAAATATGTCTAAGAAACATATTAATTGAGGATAGTTCTCATTTGACTAATTACTTGGTACGCCTCTCCCTTAGTAACATGAAGATTAGTTAGCTCATCGTTACACACACATAGAGAATGGTTAAGTGAATTTGCTAAAGTTATTAAAAGGTTCACAAGACTCAAAGTATCAAGTAGGAGCGAGCTTCTAAGTAAATGCTCATGGTCTCCATTATCAGTCTAGTAGTATAGTAGGTGGATGCGACTCCTCGAGGAGAGCGTTCATTCACGGAATACAAGGTTAGTCTTCCAATAGATGAACTGAAGTCCAAACAATCGAGTACAGCCACGCCGACTTGGAGTATATCTAGACCTTGTATGGATGTTCAGGTAATAGTGTACACTTGACTAGGGTCTACATTAGCCTCCTTGATGAGCTTTGTTATAAGACCTTAGAGGCTGTGGCAAAAGTGGTGTGTCAAATATGTTGGTAAAGAGTTTATATGAACACATGTTTATTAAGAAATGTTCTCACTTTTCTAATAACTCAATTCGGCCGATGAGGAGTTTTAGGTAGTTCGGTTGGGTCTCCATGGCGTACATGTAAGTATTGGATTGTGAACTCCGAACTTTGATTGTTTGTTGAAAGTAAGAAAAGTAATCTTGTATGTTATATACAGTTTTGATTTCAGACTGGCTGTTATTCTTTTGCATTGTGATCATTCTCGGTATCTCTTACTTTTCTATTATGTTATGCTCACTATAATATGACATGTCTTAGTACATGAAGAGCATTAGGAGATTCTCAGAGTTCTCTAGGTTGCTACTACCAGTATACCTACTAAGTTGAAAAGTACTTTCGGAACATTAAAGTAGACTAAAGAGTTAGTCGAATGCAAGATTCGGACATTATATGGAAAACTTATTCTAGTATTAGATACTTGAATTGTAAACTCTAGTAGAGATGATAAGATATTCGAAAGAAGTTTTTGGTCAGAGATCTAGTAGCATGAGAATAGTTTATGATAAAGATGATAGACACAAGATTGAGTTAAGAAAGATAAATTCAACAGTGTGGCATGTGATGATGGCTTATTTAATTGAACTACAATTCTTGATGCAAATATTGATAACCAATCTCAGCAGAATATGATCTTGACTTGCCTATCAAGGTCTTTTAATCAATTTAGGCTGGATACATTGAGTAACTCATTGTCTAAACTAAAGAAAGTACAGTTTGAGACAAAAGGTGTCATAAGAACTAAGGGAAGAGTCCACTTAGTGTAAGCATCTATCTTAGAAATGAGGAGATTTAAAAGGGTAGAATAAAACATGAGTCAAAATAGTTTTATCTCTTTTATAATAGTACGGTATTTGATATCCTATCTCCTCTAGTTGTGACTAGCAGGTAGTTCACTAGTATTCTAGTGAATGGGTTTTCAGTAAGAGCATCAAGAGATAGTAGTTTAAGTCAAAAATTATAGTTTCATATTTGAGTAACTATCTTAATGCACTTTAGAAATTTGATTTATGTTTGCTATTTGCTTTAAAATAGTATTTTGGTTACTTTTTTGAAATCTCAAGTAAATAAAGTGTTTATTACAAATGGTACATTAGTATATAGTTGACTTATTTTAATCAGGACTATATTAGTGGTAATTTATTAGTCTACCAGTCTATGCAATCATCATATAAAAGAAGAATTTCTTGAATATCATATAATTTTTAAGTGGTACTTAACCCTAGGTCACATTAATCTAGTATAATTCAAAAACTAGTTTGATATGTCTTATGCGATCATTAAGTACTAAAATGATAACTAGTTTGTGAATCATGTTCGAATTAAAGTTGACTAAAAGAGCCTTTAAGAGTAAAGGCAGTAGAGCTACTAAGCTCCTAGGACTTATTCATAAAATGTTTATGGTTTGCCAAAAGTTCAAGCAGACGGAAGTGAATAATATTTCACAAATGTTTATGATATACCTATGAAGATTGAAGTCTTGAAACCTTTGAAAAGTTTAAAGAATTAAAGAGTAAAGTTGGAATGAGTTAGGTTATTATATCAAGTGACTTTGATTAGATCGAAATGGAGGATTTCAAGAGAATTCTTGTTTTTTCATAGTAAAAAGAGTTGTAGAAAGGATTAATTTTCTGTTGTTGAATGTGGTAGGATTCATATGATGAGTCACTTCTGTTGTAATAAGTGTCCTAGAAAAACACAATTAGTTAGTTTTTAAAAGTATTAAATAAATAAAATTATTTTATTTATTTATAGTTTAATTATATTTTATGAGTCAAACATGCATGATTGTTTTTCTAAAGCATTCCATGAGATGGATGTTGTCCAAGATGACATGTTAGGTTTGGTTTAAATGGTTAATAAGATTGAACCATGAGAAGACTTAGATCAAACTAGTGACATGCTATGAAAGTATGTTGGTAGTCGATGATAAGTTTGCACAACTTGTGTGATAAAACTAGTACGATACTTTTGATGGCTTGTCTTAGTCATGTGGATAGAGATCTAAAAGTATTATGTTGGTGTTTTCAATTAGATTGGAACATTGAGCAAGACCATCTGAATTAGATGTTTCTTCAACTTCTTTCAAAAATAATTAATTCTGTAAGATGATAACTCTAAATCAGGTAAATAGTTTGGACTCGTGCATGGAATGTTAATTGTTTTGATGCAAAAAATGGTAAGGTTAAAAGTGAATAACCAAGATCTTTTGTCGTTGGGCAATTGCATGAAGTGTGGCGGGAATGGATATTTTACTAGGAATCCACAATCCCTTAGTTGATTCGCAAATATATGAACAGATCGTAGAATCTTTGCCCAAAGTATTCCATATGTTTTAATACAGAATTTGTTTATGTATTACTGAATTATTCGAGAAGAGCTAGTTGGGAACTACGACGAGAGATGTGAGAAAAGTAATGATAGTAGTTAAAATTACTTTTGCTCACGGTTATCTACTAGAGGGGTTAATTGTCGTAATAAAAGTTATTTGGGAAATTCTTGAGTGAATATATTTAACTCTATAGTGCAATAAAATTTTTTTAGTGGAATTAGTTTTACTACATTGTAATCAATTATTATCATGAGATGATTATCATATTTGATCCATTTGGAGCTAGAGTTAGATTATCCCTAAGGTCCGTCCGCAAGCCTTAACTTAAGCACTTTTTGAGAATATTTAAATTGAATTCATGGGTATGAATGAGATGAATAAATTAAATTTGCTAAACATAATTCATGAGATAAATTATTTATTCATAAGATGAATATATTTATTTTACCAAATAATATTCTTGAGATGAATTTTATACATGTGGGAATTCAAACAAAAAAAGAAAAAAGCGCGTACCGGATTTGCAATCCATGCCACACAGACTTCACCCATCGCACCCTCGGTCACAATGCTGCGGACCAACGAATGTTGACACATGGAATTCCTTTTTGTTTATAAATAACTTGCACGTTTTAAGCCATAAACTAAATTAAGAGGTTTTAGGTTTTGAAACCTAGTTTTCTTATATGACAGCTAAAATTATTTTAGGGGTTCTCTAAATTATTGTTTAGCATAATTTTTTTTAAAAATTACTTTTGAAAAGTTTAAAACAAATTTCTTAAATAAATATTTTTGGGAGCCCACACTGCAGGTGCTAAAAGAGGTCATTGCGAAGAAGACCTTGTGGTATCGAGAATTCTTCTTGTGATTTCAGATCTTCAAGTCGAAGTTGGGATTTACTCTTCAGGTATGTATACATTAAGTATTTGATATTTAATTTATTTTTTTATTATTTCATTTATTTTACATAAGTTATTTATATATGTTTATATACATTTTATGCGATATTTTTCATTTGTCACATTATGAACCTATTAGAGTAAGATTTAGATCTAATTAATTAATTTAATTAGGTCATGGCTTTAGATTTAAAATTAAGAATTTTAAATTGGTATTCCATTGCTTTAGATTTAATTAGGTCATGGCTTTAAATTTAAAATTAAGAATTTTAAATTGGTATTCCATTGTGCCTGTTCTAGTCAATTTGGGAATTTTTTTTGAAATATATTCCCATCAGCTCCATTTAAGCGTCCAGGTAGTCACTTATATCTTAGATATGCATGATTCAAAGTTTCAGACATTTAACAAACCTAACAATCATTTTAACCTTGGTGTAGGCACTACCACTTAAAGAAGTGTCTTATAATCACCGCGAGCCACTAGGAGCTTTACCAGGCTATTGGTTGAAGAATCCCCAAAAGCAACAACACCCATACCTGTTATAGGCAGCTCGAGAAAGAGGCGTAGGAGGATAGCCCTAGCTACACCAATAATAAGGGGAGCTCTAGCTATTAAAGAAGAGGAGGAGGAGGAAGAAGAAGTACCAATCTCCCAGCTGTGACAAAGAGGAGAACATGATAACCATAACAAGAGATAATATATTTCTTCAAATTGAAATTTCATTCGATCTACTTCCCTCCAAACTGTTTCAACTTTCTTCTTGATTCCATGTCTCCCCAACAACTCAAACAATTCTCGTTATTGTTGAAGACCCAAACTCCCTTCCAGGAGCTAGATTCCAGAGTCTCCGACATCACAAAGCCCATTGACACAATTCAGGAAGAGGAAGAAAGCTCCATTTCCTCCATCTTGGAGGCAACAACCATAGATATCCTAGCTAGGGAACCGCTTTTAATTCCCTTGAGGCAAGATTTCATCCAAGCCCTGCACCTTCTTCCTTGGGAGCTCAACTACCCTTGAGAAAACTCAAGTAGGTAATAATGGCTTTACTTGCCTTATGAGTTATTCCTATTTGAACCACGAATTGGCTTTAACTCTTTACCCTTGACCGTGAACACCCTTTGAAGCAGCCACTCCCACTCTCAAGGAGCAAGTATCATCAGCGAGTTCTCCTCCACTTGAGACATAAAGGGTAATAACTCATCAATACCAACTAATGGACTTCAAGGATTTCTAATGTACTTTTCCTTCATGTTTCAAGTCACCCCTCTTCCTTCTTTCTCACCGAGAGTACCCTACAAGAAGAACAACAACAACCTCAGTGCCTCCAAGGGCTCTCGCATAAGCAGGGTCGGGGGGGAGGGGGGGTAGATGTGCATAGCCTTCCCCCTTCAGGGGGCTACCCTGAAGAGAGGCTGTTTCCGAGGACCCCTAACATGAGAAATAGGTCCGCAGCAAATGGCATGTGACCTGCCAGCAGAAGAGCATCACATCATGAGCAGTGCAAAACACACGACGACCAAAACAATAAACTACCACAAACGACAACAACAAACACAAAGCAGGCCACATCAAGCAGAAATCAAAGAATAGGTAGAAATCAAAGGATAGGTAGGCAGGTAGGCAAGCTCATGAGAGCAAGTACACACCTAAGTGCGCTAGGAGGATATCACAGCCTAGCACTAGTGAGCTAGACTACCCTACTCGCCTAGAGTACCCTATTCCTTTAAAAGGTTTGAAGTAAGAGGAATGTTGGCGTTCAACAGCTTAACCTAGAGTTATCCCCAAGGTCACAGAGTTTAAGCACCTTAGTTTAGTAACCCATTCAAGACAAGCCTCAACCACAAATAGTCAAGAGGCCCTTACCCTTGTGAGAGGCCTGAAGAGTGATCCAAAAGCAACCTTGCCCATTTTCAAGGAGCTTAAGACCATCTAAGGCATCCTCATCAAGGTTCTTCAGGATGTTCCCTCTCTTCTTAGTAGAAACGTGACTGCTAATCAATGATTAAGGAACTCAACCTCTCTACAAGTCTTGGGGGCCTCCACTCTTTGTTTGGATAACTACAGATGGCCAAATTGTGGGAACATATTTCAAAAATTTTCTCTAGATCGTTTTGAGCGGCGAGCAGAATACCAATTTAAAATTCTCAATTTAAATTTAAAGTCCTGGCCTGGTTAAACTATTTAATTAGGTCTAGATCTTACTCTAATAGGTTCATAATATGTCAAACAAAAAAAAATCAAATAAAACAAATACAAACATAGTATATGGAATAAAGGAAGGCAAATTAAATATCAAATACTGAATTTAGACATACATGAAGCAAAAATCCAAACTCCGACTCAAAGATCTGAAATTAGAAGAAGAATATCTTGACACCTCAAGGACTTTATCGTAATGACCTCTTCTAGCACCAGGAGTGTGGGGTCCCAAAATATTTAATTTAAGAAAAATTTCGAAACAAAATTTTTCCTTCAATCTTTCTGAAAAACAATTTTGTAGAAGACCTATGCTAAAAATAATTTAAAAAATTCTTAAAACAATTTTAGGATTTTTTGTCGGGGAGAAATTTCAAAACCCTTTTTTTTATAAAAAAACACAATTTAATTTATCGTATTAAATATTCATTTTATGAATATTTGTTTAGCTCAAAATTTTTTTTTTCTTAGAAAAAAAAATTTCATCCCATGAATTCATCTTTTAAATATTTTTAAATGACGCTTAAGTTGAAACTTGCGGAGGAACCTCAAGGATAATCTAATTCTAGATCCAAATGCGTCAAATCTGATTATCATCTCATGATAACAATTAATTACTATTTAGTCAAACTTAATTCCTTTAAATAAGTTTTACTACTTTCTAAAATTAAATATATTAACTCAAGTATTTCTCAAATAACTTTTATTATGACAACTAACCCCTGTGTTAGATATCCGTGAGCAAAAGTAATTTTAACTACTATCGTTAATTTTCTCACATTTCCCACCATAGTTCCCGTTCTCGAACAATTCAATAACACAGAAATAATTTCTGTATTAGATTCAAATGTCAAACATATGGAATACTTCGGCAAAGATTCTAGAATCTGTTTATATATTTGTGAATCAACTAAGGGGACATCTTTATCTCGTTGAAGACTATAGATTCCATGCAAAACAATTGTTCCCTCTACACTTTGTGCAATAACCCAACGCACGTAAGATTCAAGTGAATGCACTTTGACTAATCCTTTCAGCACATTAAAGCAACGAACAATCCATGCACGAGTTCATACTATTTCCTAGATTTAGAATTATTGTCCTACAAAATTAACTATTTCTGATTGCAGTTAAAAAATAAATAATTCAGGTTGTCCTGTCAGTGTTCTAATCATATAAACAACTCCAATATAATACTTTTGAATTCTTATCCACAGACCAAAATACGTCATCTATAGTATCATATTATAGTCTTATCAGACAAATTGTCCAAACTCATCACTGACTACGAACATATACTTTGACAACATATCACTAGTTTGATCTAAGTCTATCTATGGTTCAATCGCATTGACCACTTAAACGAAACTTGGCATGTCATTTAGGACAACATCCATTTCATGGAATTAAAAAAAAAGGAACATACCCAGTGCCTCAAGGGCTCCCGCCTATGCAGGGTCACACGTATATCTGACTCATAAAATATAATCAGACATTAAACAAATAAAATAATTTTATTTATTTAATGCTTAAAACTAACTAATTGGGTTTTCCAGGACACTAATTCTAACAATCTTCTACTTGTTCTATACCCAGTTTGCCCTGCATTGCATAGCTATCCCCTAGGAATATGTCAAGTCTTTGACTATAAATTTTAACCAATACTGATCTTTTATTGCCCCATTCTTTTGCTCACATGCTTTCATCTTGTAAAAACCTTATGAGTCAAGTGCTATACTCAACAATATCGTAGTTATCAAGGGCCTGACTTCCATAGTGAAATAAGCAATACAAGAGTGCTTCACTCTTCACTATCTAATGACTTCCACTAAAAGGGTAAACATGGATTTCAGACGTCTAACATCTAAGTCCCTTTTAAAAGAAACGACCCATGATAAACTTAACCTCTTTTCTTTGAATCTCGTAAAAGCTTGACCCTAAGAACATAGTTGGCTCATCTTAGATCTTTTTCTTTTAATCTAAATGGAAAATTAAATCTTAACCGCTTATAACAATTCTACTCTTAATGAGTAGAATGTTTATCTATATACAACACTTAGAAAGTCTATACTTTCTTGTTATGTCACTCGTACACTGATGGTTCACTAACCATTGATTCAAATCCAAAGGACTTGATTAGCTGTAATCGAACCTACTATTCAATGAACAAGATGCTTGTTTAAGTTCACAAGTAGACTTCCTCTGTTTGCGTACTATATGCTCCTGACTCTTGACAGCATGCTAGTCTCGTTGTATCATATACATAACCTTTCTAAGATGACCATTCAAAAAATGTCGTCTTGACTTCCATTTTCATATCTCATCATATGAAGTACAATGGATGAGAGTATCCTTATGGATTTAAGTATGACATCTTGCCAGAATGTTTTGTCAAAGATGATTCCTTCCATTAGGGTATAACCCACTGTCATTAATCTAGTCTTGAAGGTCTTAACCTTCTCATCTCGTGAACTCTTTATACTTGTAGATCTATTCATATCTAATCTAATTGACTTAATTTCTTTCGATGCCTTTACGCGCTACCAGACTTAGTTTAAATACAATTACTTTAACTTAACTTTTATTGCCTTGAGCAATTGGTCTGTATCTTAATACTTAAGAGTTTCATTGTAGTCTAAAGGATCAGATTCACCATCATGCTTAACCGTTTAAGACTTTAAGACAAATCTGTTAGGTGACCCTGACCATCCTCCCACTACACCAAAGCTCTCATGTACTTAGTGTGACAATAACCTGGTTGAAGATATATCTAATACATCATCTATACTATAAGTTGTATCATGTTGTTGCGACAGTGTCTTATTCTATTAATCTATCTAACACAAACTATCTACTGTAATTTTAAAATGCTTTCTAAAAACATCTTACATAGCAAACCTTGTGATATGTAAATGTGACTTGTTTCATGAATCTTACTATATTCAGTAACACATTATTGATCCTTTCCAAAATACTTTGTAATAAGGAAAAATAAGAATTCTCTTGAATCACCACTTTGATCTAATCAAAGTAACTTCACATTTACCTAATTGATCTCAACTTTAGTCTTTAATTCTTTGAACTTTTCAAAAGATTCTAAACTTCAGTCTTCATAGGTATATCTATATATCAACTAATTGAGTGGTTATTCATAGAAATTTTATGAAATACTCATCGCTTCCACTCGCTTGAACTTTAAGTAGTCCAAAAACATTTTATGAACATGTTCTAGCAGCTTCGTGGCTCTTCTACCTTTACTATTAAAGATTCTTTTAGTCACCATTAATTTGAACATGATTCCCATAGCGATTATCATTTTAGTACTTAATGATCCCATAATACAAATCAAATCAGTTTTGAATTATACCAGATTAGTGCGACCTGGGATCAAGTGCCACTTAAAAGTTATATGGACTTCAAGAAATTCTTCTTTTATATGGTTGCTAGCTTGGCTTGTATTAAATTAATAAATTTCCATTAACTTAGTTTTGATTAAAAAGCCAACTATCTACCAATGTACCTTTTGTAATAAACACTTTATTTACTTAACTATCAGTCTATTTTTTAGAAAAATAACTGACTATTTTGAAAAAAATAATAAAAATCAAATTTCTAAAGAAAATGGTACATTAAGATAGTTACTAAAAATCAAAACTATATTCAATAACTTAAACCACTATTTCTTGGTGCCCTAACTGAAAGCCCACCCACTAGAACACTAGTTGATTACCCACTAGTCACAACTAGAGGTGATATATGATATTGATTATCTTGTCATGTTGGGTTTCCAATCTTCATAACAGCAGTATCTAAATACCTAGGCAATTTATTTTAAAAACAAATGTCCAGTAATATTCTCAAAGAGACAAAACTATTTTTTTGACTCATGTTTTATTTTACCCTCCAAAAGTTCCTAATTCCTAAGATAAATGCTTACACTAAGTGAACTCTTCCCTTAGTGCTTCTAACACCTTTTCTCTCAAATCGTACTTTCATCAGTTCAGATAATGAACAATCCTTATTACTCAATGTATCCAACTTAAATCGATTCAAAGACCTCAATAGGAAAATCAAGATCATATTCTATTGAGATTGGCCATCAGTTTTTGCATCAAGAATTCCATTTCAATTGAATAAGCCATCATAGCATGACACACTTTTGAACTGAACTTTCCTAACACAATCCTGTGTCTCTCATCTTTCTCATTAGCTATTCGCATGCTATTAGTTCTCTAATCAAACACTTTTTCAAATATCCCATCATCTCTATTTCAATTAAATTTTCAAGTATCTAATAATAGAAAATGTTCGACCTCTAATGACGAATCTTACATCTAACTAACTCATTAGTCTTGTTTAATGTTTTCAACGTTCTTTTCAACTTAGTAGATATACTAGTAGTAACCTAGAGAACCTTGAGCATCTCCTAGTGCTTAACATGTACTAAAACATATCATATCATAGTGAGCATAGCATAACGGACAAGTAAGACATGCCAGTATCGATAGCAATGCAAAAATAGAACAATTAGTCTGAAATCAAAAACAATAAAACAAGTCATATAACTTACAGGATTAGTTTTCTTATTTTTAGCAAACAATCAATTTTTGGAGTTCACAATCCGACACTTACATGTATGCCGTGGAAACCTAATCAAACAACCCAAAACTCCCCATTGGCGAGGCCGAGTTGAGATATTAGAAGGGTGGAAACATTTTTCAATAAACATGTTTTCTTATAAAACCTTGACTAAATATATTTAATACACCACTCTTCCCTTAGCCTGTAGTGTCATACAACAGAGCTCCTAGGGGAGGCCAATGTAGACCTTAGTCAAGTGTACACTGCTACCTTGAAATCTATACAAGTCTGCAAAGATTCCAAGTTGGCATGGCCGCACCCATTTTCCCTTCACTTTAGTCTATCCTAAGAGATCTAACCTTGCATTATGCAAATAAACGCTCTCCTCAAGGAGTCGCGCCCACTAGCTATATAATGCTATACTTGTAACAAAGGCCATGAGCATTCACTTAGAAGCTTGCCCCTATTTGCCACGAAATTAGTCAGTGTGCTTATTCATCGTATTGGAGTTCTGTATGAGATGGGGTTGGTAAGGATGAGTTGAACTCAAGCTTTAGCTACACGCCTGAGTCGGTATTTGCTACAAGATTTAAACAAATGACAAGAGGGGCCTGTGAGGGACCCCTCTGATGCTCAAGTCAGTATTAATCTCATGAAATGGTAATGAAAGCATGTAATAAATAGACATAATAGATATAAAGTACTTGAATGATTATTGCTCCGGAGAGATATTCGTAGCGAGAAAGGGCAGAAACGAGGTGCGTCCTTGATGATTTATTTGGATGAAGCTTGCCATAGAGAGAAACACACACACAAAGAGAAAGAGAGAGAGAGTGTGTGTGGTATGAGGGGTAAAAGACATTGTCCCCCTTTTATAAAGAATTTTAGTCGGTTGTGTCTGGGGTGCCCGTGATGGGGGCGTTGTCTTTGGTAAGCAAGTATCGAGCCAATATTATAAACATATAGTACCCCCACTCCGTCGGCGAACTTTGGTCATTCCAAGTTCGGCTATGGAGTGTATTACACGTTAGTTTTTAGCCGTAGCTTGGTAGTGTACAATGTGTGCCCGGGCAGTAGAGGTGTTCAGCGTTCTGTTTTGGCTCTTTATAATTGTCATTCATGTGTATTTTGAGATTTATTCAAAATTAATAAAGTGTATGACCTAAATAAGATGTGTATCAAGGTATTTGACATTTAAAAGGATATTTATGTTATTATGGCTCATAACTGCGTGCATGGCCCATTATGAACCTTAGCAAGGTATTTAGCCCAATCATAGATCCTAATAAAGCATTTACCACATTGTTTACCTTAGCAGGGCCTTCATTCCATTAGGGATCTTATGGAGTGTTTTATCTCTCTATTTGTTTGAATGGAGTAGCTTTTACTTGTGTAGGAATGTTTAGGAGAACCTAAGCCTCTGGGGCCTTTCGGAACCTATAGTATTTAAAATTTTGCTTTTTTATCTCTACAAGCGCTCATGGCAATGCAAGCTCTATGTGGCGAGTATATTAGAATTGAAGATGGCGAATATATTAAATCAGGCTAGTGGGCCGATGGCAATAAGCTAGTCGAAGATGAGACAGTAACTAGATAAAAGTTATACCATTAGAAATGGTATATCTTTGACACATGTAGATTATATGAATTAAAATTATAAATCATGCATACTAAACAAAAATATAGCGATGATGAATATTGCCCTCGTTGTGGGTGATAGCATTAGGACAGACCACGGTGATGAGTATTGTACCCATTGTGGCTGATCGCACCAGGGTGAACCATGGTGATGAGTACTATGCCCGTTGCGGGTGATCGGACCAGGGCAGACCATAGTGATAAGTATTACATTCATTGCACATGATCACACCAAGGCAAACCATGGTGATGGGTATTACACCCGTTGCGGGGGATCGCACCAAGGCGGACCATGGTGATAAGTATTGCACTAGTTGTGGGTGATTGTGCAGAACGGACCATGGTAATAAGTATTGCACCCGTTGCGAGTGATTGCACCTGGACGGACCATGGTGTTGGTACATACGTGGATAATTATTAAGTGTCTCGTATAGAATACCTAGATAGAATCAAGCATACTCGAGGTAGTAAATCAAACAGACGATCAGTGTAATATACTTCTTTGATAATGAATACGTTGAGAATAAATATCAAAATAAAGACAGTGGTGCTAAAAATAACACACTTGTAAGGCTATTGCTTGCTACCTAATAAGCCATTTATATGATATATTATCCTTAAAAGATGTCAATGACTAACATCTTTTGTTGCAACACTTACCTATGAAATGATAAGCTTAGTGTGACTTATGTTGAGTGGTTGTATGTATATAATTGCACGGATAGTTAGTAGTAGTATTCATAAGATGTATTTCGTAAGAGAATAACACTCACACAATGTGATTCATAACTGATTGTATGAACCTTTGCTAGTGTTTGGATGGCAAGTACTTATATGCATTGTGTGACTTCACAATAGTGAGCCTTTGATAGTTTTATACCATGAACATTTATATTGACGTTGCATATTAGTAATGCAACAAGGTGAGTTTGTAATGTATAAATTGACGAAAAAAGGCATCCAAGGATGCAATTGACATGCCATACAATTTTTCGATGCAAATCAATCTTGTTATTAAGGTTGCTAATTTTTTAAGGTCTCGGTGATCCTTTATTGTATGTTACCTCATTGATAGCAACCATTGCTAGATTGGATAGGCTATGAAAGGAATTGTAGACCATTTGTAAGAAAGTCCAAGACTACCTTGAAATAGATTCTTATAGGGACTGAGCTATTACTTTCTTATTGTTATCTATTCAGATTGCCACCTTTTGAAGAGGTTTTTACTATTGAGTTATCATTTACATCCGTATGTCACTAGCTTGTGATTCTTTATCACGAGTACGGTGGTTACAGTTACATTTTACAATTTTCGGGATGTTCGAGGAAGAATTTTTGATTTTCTGGTGCCCATTCTCATGTCGGGCAAGCTTTGTGATAGTCAAGAAGTCATTGTTGAGGTTTGGAATTGTTAATTATGTGTTGCAACAAAATGTACGTAATTATAAAGGTGGCTAAATGGATAATCAGGAATAGTGTCCCGGAAATCCAAATTTATCCTACAAATTTTATTTTATTAATTCATGAAATTGATGTTCCAGTCGTTTCCTTGTTAAATTTGTCTAAGTGAGCATATCCTGCATGCGATTTTCTTTTAAGTAACATCCATGAGATTAATTTACATTATTGTTCTAAGTGGTTTGTGAGATTAAGTCGCATATAGACTTGGAGCAAATGGAATGAATAGTTGTTTAAAAAACTCATAGTCGGTGATAAGTTCGGACTACTAGTCTGCTAAGACAATAACATGACACTTAAGATGACCTATCTTGGTCATGTGGATGGTGATCCTGAAGTTTTATGTGGGTGTGTTCGGTTAGGCATATTCCTCAAATTTAGTGTTTTAAGTGGAGGCAAGCAGGGAGTACCCTGATCGTTCGAGAGAAGAGGCTGATTGATCGGGAAATGTACATAGATGAATCTCTCGTCCAGAGGGTCCATCGATCGATCGAGAGTCTATTTTTCACTGTGCCTATAAATATGACCCTAGGGTTCACGTGAAGGGTTTCCAAAATAAAATGAGCCGCCGTCACCCTTGAGAGAGAGAGAAGTGAATCGTAATTATCCTATTCTCAAATCAATAAAAGTCTCCATCTCTGCCCATGGTTTTCTCCCCTCTCGATTGAAGAGGGGTTTCCACGTAAATCATTGTGTTCTTGTTTTATTCTCTTTTATCGTATTACTTTTTTTTTGTCGTATTATTTGATTCGAATTTAGTACTTGGGATTCCGCATTTCCTCACAAATTGGTATCAGAGCCCTTGTTGCTCGTTTTGGTACTATGACGTCAGTGATTAAATCTGAAGTAGAGAAGTTTGGTGGTCAAGGGAGTTTTAGTTTGTGGCAAGCCCGCGTGAAAGGTCTCCTGACACAGAATGGGTTGAAGAAAGCACTAGATGGAAAAGAGAAGAAGCCGGAGAGTTTATCCGAAACACAATGGGAGGAGTTAGACGAGAAGGCACTTACAGCTATTCATATGTGTCTTATAGATGATGTTCTGATAGGTGAAAACTGCTAAGGAGTTGTGGGAGCTGTAAGAGATGTTCTGCTTCAAATCGGTCTCCAATAAACTCGTAGTCAAGCGCTGGTTATTCACGTTTCCTATGTCAGAAGGTACATCTCTTAAGAACCATGTTAATGAATTTAACTCTATAATTCAAGAGTTAAAAGAATTGGATGATGCCCCTAAAGATAAATATCAGGCCATGTTGTTATGCCTCGTAGTCCCCCCTAGGGCATTTTTATGCTATGACTTACTCGTTTTCTTTCACGACATATTACTTACAACCCATTGCTCACGGGTCTCCATGAGGCGACGAAGACTTTCCTCTCAGATTGGGGGTCCTCGAAAATAGCCTCTCTTCAGGTTCACACCTTGAAGGGGGAAGGCTGCGTACATCTACCCTCCCTAGACCCTATTTTGCGGGAGCCCTTGAAGCACTGGGATTGTTGTTATTGTTGTTGCTGTTGTTGTTATTGTTGTCTCTAATTCTTATAAAGGTTTGGTAGAAAACATGATATATGGTGGTAGGTCAACTATCACAATTGATGAAGTTAAGAGGAACCTCGTGAGTAAAGAACGAGTAGATAAAGAATTGTCTAACTCTATGAATGACTCTAGTAATGGTTTGTTTGTGAGAGGTAGAACATGTCGTGTAACTTTTGTCACAAGAAAGGGAACATAAAGAAAAACTGTTATAAGCTTAAGAATAAGCAGAAAGAAGATAACAGTCATGACTATAATAGTGGTGATAAGTCTATTCAGGCTAGTGTAGTTGAAGATAAGGGTGAATCTGATGTTCTTTTAGTAACTGAGTCCTAGGCCAGATCCAAGGATAAGTGGATCATGGATTAAGGTTGTTCTTATCACATTTGTCCTAATAGGGACTGGTTCATCACATACAAGTCAATTCAGGGTGGAGTAGTCTTGATGGGTAATGATGCCGCTTGAAAGGTTATGGGTATAGGAACAATCGGAGTTAAGAAGTTCGATGGTACTATCAGGACACTTAGCGACGTGCGACACATCCCAGATTTGAAAAAGAACGTTATCTCTTTAGGTGCCCTTGAGTCAAATGGGTACAAGTACATAACTGAAGGTGGGGCTATGAGGGTCAGTAAGGGTGCATTGATTGTGATGAAGGGCAGAAGAATAGGAACCTTGCATGAGCTTGTAGGTTCTATTGTGACAGGGTTAGTGGCTATTTCTACATCTATGTCAGAATCAGATATTACCAAGATGTGGCACATGAGATTAGGTCATATGGGTGATAAAGGTCTGACAGAGTTGAGCAAGAGGAGTTTATTGTGTGGTTAGTCTACAGGGCTGATGCAGTTTTGTGAGCATTGCATCTATGGGAAGCAGAAGAAAGTCAGCTTCAAGTAGGCAGTGCATTAGACTAAAGGAACACTAGATTATGTTCATTTAGATTTGTGGGGACCATACAAAGTTGCTTCCAAAGGAGGTTCAAGGTATCTTTTAATGTCTGATGATTATTCAAGAAAAGTTTGGGTCTATTTTCTTAAGCAGAAAAATAAAGTTTATGAAGTCTTCAAGAAGTGGAAGACACTCCTTGAAAAATAGAGAGGGAAGCAGATAAAGAGGTTGAGGGCTGATAATGGTCTTAAAATTGTTGAGGGTGATTTCCTCAAATTCAGTGAGAACCAAGGCATTGTCAGACAACAGAATAGAGTCGCAGAAAGACTGAATAGGACTTTACTGGATAAGGCTCGATGTATGCTATCCAATGCAGGCTTAGGGAGAGAATGGTGGGTAGAGGCAGTTAACATGGCATGTTACTTAGTGACCCGATCACCTCATTCATCGCTTCAGTTGAAGACTCCAGAAGAGGTATGGTCTAGATCCCCTGCTGGTTACTCACATTTAAGAATTTTTGGTTGTCCTACTTATGCTTATATGAATGATGGGAAGCTAGAGCCCAGAGCCAAGAAGTATATCTTTCTTGGTTATACATCAGGTGTGAAGAGATTTCGTTTATGGGATCCAAAATCTCATAAATTTCTGACTAGTAGGGATGTTACATTTGATGAGTCTGCCCAACTACATCTGCCACACATGCCCTCCTTAGTTCGTAATTCGGATAAGGTGCAGACGCCTGATGAGAGTCAGATACAGTCAGATAGTTCAGATCAGCAGTAGGTAGTACAGAATGAGAGTGTACAGGTACCTCCAGTACAGGTTTCTGAAGAAGATGATGAAACAGAAACAGGTCAGCAGGTCGAACAATATACTATTGCTGGTTGAAGGCAGAAAAGACAAATTAGGCTGCCACAGAGATATGAGTATGAGGAGATGATAGCCCATGCCCTTGCTACAGCTGAGACAGTGGAAGATTTTGAACAATCTACATATTCAGGAGCTATATCGAGATCTGACTCAGAGAAGTGGCTAATGGCCATACATGAGGAAATGGAGTCATTACAGAAGAACCAGACTTGGCAGCTAGTCAAGCCTTAAACAGGAAAGAGTATTATTGGATGCAAATGGGTCTTCAAACTAAAAGAAGGCATTCCTGGAATGGAAGATGCAAGCTACAAGGCTCGGTTAGTAGCTAAAGGCTACAGTCAGGTACATGGTGTTGATTTTCATGATATTTTCTCACTTGTTGTTAGACATTATTCCATACAAGTGATACTTGTTTTAGTAGCTATGCATGATTTAGAGCTTGAGCAGTTAGATGTGAAAACTACATTTTTGCATGATCGGCTAGAGGAGAGTATTTACATGCATCAGTCTAAAAGCTTCGTTGTCAAGGGTAAGGAAGATCATGTTTTTTTTTTATTGAGATCATGTTTGTTTACTGAAAACATCTCTATATTGTTTGAGGTAGTCACCTAGGCAGTGGTACAAGAGATTTGATCAATTTATGACTAGTAATTAGAGGTGGCCACCGGGCCGGCCTGGCCCGAAAACCGGCTCACACTGTAGCGGGCCGGGCTGGGCCTGTTTTTGTAGGCCTCAGAGCCAGGCCCAGCCCGGCCCACACTGGCCAGGCCCAGGCTCGGCTCTTTAATTAAAAAAAAAAATTATATTTTTTTTCCTATAAATACTTAAACCTCCCCAACTCATTTCCTCACCAAATCTTCAATCCTCTCTTCTCTCTCTATACATTCATCATCTCCCATCTTCTCTAACTTCGCTAATTGCAAAAATTGTGCTCTAAAGTTCGAAGTTCGTAAAGTATTTAGCTGAAGTTCGAATTTCATTGTTCTCTCGTTTCGGTAATTTTAGTATCGCAATTTTATTTGATTCTCATTTTTAGTTATTTAATTTGCATTACTACTTGCATTTTATAAATACTAATCACTTATACTAATATGGCACACAACTCTTCATCATTCTCTGGAGCCGGTCATGCTAGTTCTAGCTCTTCTCGGCCACCCAGAATCCTTAAAAGGAGTATAATTGTCTTACTTAATACTGAAGAACGAGCTTTTATATAACCTGACCCATCACCCCCATACACTGATGAAAGCATAGATTATGACTTTTCATAACAACAAGATTATCATGAGTCAGGTGGTGGTGGGGTTGGAGACTCACAAACTGATGAGGAACCCATGCCCACCACCGAAGTCCAGCCTGAAACTAGTACTGGTGCTAGTAGGCGTACAACTAGTGGGGTATGGAAGCACTTTACCCTTAATAAGACAACTAATAAAGAAACTTGTAAATTATGTGACCCAGCTAAGGATTTTAGTCATCAACCTAGCAGTGGGACGGGCACATTAAACAGACATATACTTAGGTGCCACCCCGAGCAATACCCAGAAAAGAGCCAACAACGTCTAGTACAGCAAGTGACTGGTGTACTTGCTAATTTTAGATTCTCTCAAGAGAGCAACCGAAAGGGGCTAGCTAAATATATAATTTTGAGTGAAAGGCCTTTTAATACCGGCGAAGACCTAAATTTCGTCAACTACCTCCAACAAAATGTGAACCCCGCCATTGTGAGGATTCCTCGAAACACCGTAAAGCGGGACACTTTTACGTTGTACCACGGGATGAAAGCTGGGGTCTTCACACATTTTTCCACAAACAC
The DNA here is from genome assembly GCA_018398585.1 of Simmondsia chinensis. NCBI lineage: Eukaryota > Viridiplantae > Streptophyta > Magnoliopsida > Caryophyllales > Simmondsiaceae > Simmondsia > Simmondsia chinensis. The sequence goes on from JAGTTD010000007.1 coordinate 14,951,575, forward strand.
GGGCATGTTTTCGTTGACGTCGAACGTATGGACTTCGAAACCCGGCCAACCTTATATGTGCATAACGGCACACTGAACCGATGAATCCTTCATCATCCAAAAGAGGATAATTCATTTTGGACTTTTAGATTGCCCCCACAATGCCGAGGTAATTACGGGTGTGATTATATCGGCAGTCCGCGACTGAAGCATAGAGCGACGTATCTTCAGTATTACGTTCGACAATGCTACCAATAACACTGCAGCCGTTACACATTTAATTAGGCAAATGAAACCCATGTTAGGTGGGAAGTGTTTCCATATTCGTTGCATTTGTCACATTTTGCATTTAATGGTAATGGATGGTTTAGATCTTATAAAAACATCCCTTACCACCTTAAGATCCGTAATAATATCTGTTAAATCATCCAGCATTAGAAAAAGAAAATTTAGAAATTTATGTAGGTTGCATAACATAGAATATAAACAATTCAAATTAGACTCCCAAACTAGGTGGTCGTCTACGGTAGAAATGTTAGAGCGCATTCTACCATACAAAGACGTTCTAATGGAATTCGCCCAGGAAAATCGTACAGAATGGAGCGATTACAACCTGGCCGGTATAAATTGGGAGACAATAGATCAAATTTGTAACTTTTTAGCATGTTTAAAGAGGCAACGACATTTATTTCAGGTTGCTACTATCCGACCATGCCTCAAGCAATATCAAGATTGCTTGATATTGTCAATTGGATGGTGGGTAATGAATCTAACACCGTTTTGTTTGCATTGATTCAGGCAATGAAAGAAAAGTTTACCAAATATTATTTTGAACTACCTCTTACATACTACTTGGCAACTATTTGAGACCCTTGTTGTAAACGCGGGGGTTTCAACTTGTTTTGCCAACATTTTTTCAAGTATTTGCATCCTACTCTTAATATCGACACTTACATTGCCGATGTCGATAACGACTTGCATAGTTTATTTTCTCAATATTCCCGTCAATTAGTGTCCAATAATCCTAGTACTGCTGTAGTAGGATCTTCCACATCTAGTGGAAGTAGTTCACACACGTCATATTCGTGGAAGTTGTTGGAGCAATTTACCCCCACAGTAGCACCCACGTCATGTGACGAGCTAGATTATTATTTGCAAACACCGATGGTCCATATTTTCGGGCAGCCGGCCAACCCACATTTTGACCTTTTACAATGGTGGAACACAAACCAAACCCAGTATCCCGTGCTTTCCACCATGGCACGTGATATACTAAGTTGTCCGGTGTCTTCAGTAGCATCGGAGTGTGCTTTCAGTCTTGGTGGCAGGTTGCTTGGAACGAAGAGGGCGAAGCTATCGCTGTCAAGCTTGGAGATGTCCGTGTGCTTGAAGGATTGGCTCCTAGCAGAGGCAAGAGATCAACAGAGAATGAAGCTGGATTCATCGAGCGATGAAGAAGACGACAGCACAACTGATACCTCAAATGATGGCCTAGATACCCCCCAAGGCGACTGATATCAACACTTTTGTATGTCAATTATTTACTTTTAAATATTTACATCAAAAGACGACCGCACCCCCCATATGTACTTTTAAATATTAGACTCCCGAACTATTTTTTGATAAACAAATTTGTATTTTTAAATATTAGGCCCCAACTGCGTTGTATTTGTACTTGTATTTGTTACGTTATTTATGTACCATTATTTTTTTTGATAAGATATTTACCATTACTTATTGTATATTTTATTTTATTAAATGTATTTAACATTATTTTTTTTGAACATGTATATTTAGCATTATTAGTGCTTGAAAAAAAATGTATTTGTATCTCATATTATTTATCAATGAATTACAATAATTTTAGTACAAAACGACTTTGTATTATTTTAATTTTTTTTCTTTAAAAAGGCAGGCCTAGGCCAGGCCCGGCCCGGCCAGGCCTAGCCTGCCCGTTGGCCACCTCTGCTAGTAATGGGTTCTTCAAGAGTAAATATGACAGTTATATGTACTTAAGGAAGACAGACTTAGGTTCATACATTTATCTTCTGTTATATGTTGACGATATGTTGATTGCAGCTAAGGGCATGACTGATGTTAATAGCTTCAAAACAATGTTGAAAAGCGAGTTCAAGATGAAGGATTTGGGAGCAGCTTAGAAGATACTCGGTATGGAAAACAGCAAGGACCGAAAAGTAGGAAAGTTATACTTGTCTCAGGAGAAGTATATTGAGAAGGTTCTTGATCGATTTCATATGAAGGATGCTAAGTATGTTAGCACTCCATTAGCAACCCATTTCAGGCTTTCATCATTAGATTCGCCTCAGACAGAGGAGGATGTCAGGTACATGTCACAGGTCCCTTACTTTAGTGTAGTTGGTAGTATTATGTATGCTATGGTATGTACTCATCCAGATATTGCTTATGCTATTAATAAAGCGAGTAGATACATGGAGAATCCAGGAAAGGAGCATTGACACGTTAAATGGATTATTAGGTACTTACATGGCACTTTTGATGTTTGTTTGGAGTTTGGGAAGAGTAAATGTTTTTAGTTGGGTATGTTGACTCTGACTACGGTGAAGACCTCGATAAGAGGAAATCTACTTTGGGTTATATGTTTTGTTTAAGTGATAGTGCTATCAGTTGGAGAGCATGTCTACAATTAGTTACCCCACAGTCAACTACAGAGGCTGAGTATATGGCAGTGACAGAAGCATTTAAGGAAGCTGTTTGGTTGAGAGGTTTGATCAGTGAACTCAGTGTTGATCAGGGCACAGTTAGGGTTTGCTGTGATAGCCAGTCTATAATTCACCTAGCTAAAGATCAGATGATGTATCATGACAGAACAAAGCACATTGATGTCAAGCATCATTTTATTCAAGATCTGATAGATGAGCTGAAGGTGGAATTCAAGAAGATTGGTACTGAAGATAATCCAGCAGACATGTTCACTAAAATTTTTCCCAGCAGGAAATTCGAGCATTGCTCGAACTTGGTTGGGCTCTTAGTTTCAGTTTATCAACCATGGTTGTGGGGTGTTAGTGGAGAAGGTGGGGGTATTTTATTTCGGTGTTAAATTTGAGTCAAGGTGGAGGTTCGTTAGGAATATGCCTCAATTTTAGTGTTTTAAGTGGAGGCAAGTAGGGAGTACCCCGATCGATGGAGAGAAGAGGCCGATCGATCGGGAAATGTACGTAGACGAATCCCGCATCCAGAGGGTCCACCGATCGATTAGTGAACTGCCGATTGATCGGGAGTCTATTTTTCACGGTGCCTATAAATATGACCCCAGGTTTCACGTGAAGGGTATCCAAAATAAAGTGAGCCACCATCATCCTTGAGAGAGAGAGAGAGAGAAGTGAATTGTAATTCTTCTATTCTCAAATCAATAAAAGTCTCCATCTCCACCCGTGGTTTTCTCCCCTCTCGATTGAAGAGGGGTTTCCGCGTAAATCATTGCGTTCTTGTTTTGTTCTCTTTTATCCATATTACTTTTCGTTTGTCATCGTATGTGGTTCGAATTAAGTACTTGGGATTCCGCATTTCCTCACATGTTCAATAAGATTAATACACTGAGTTGGACCATTTGAGTTACTTGTTTCTAGAGTGCTATTAGAAATGAGTAATTCACGATGTACTATTTGAACAATGACTCTAAATTCTGAGAGTACTCTAGACATGTGTAAGGAATTTTAGTTACTATGGTGCACTATAGCTAAGGCCTTGATATATGACCGAAATCCCACATGCATTCGGTAACTGCATTAAGTGTGCTAGGAATCAAGTACTCAATACGAAATCTATAGTCTCTTATAAGATACAAATTTCCCCTTAGCCGATTTTGGCCAAAGTGTTCCAAGTGTGTGACATTTGGAATTTATATTGTGAATTTGTCCAAATATATACGAATTATTCGGAAAAGGATGAGCCGGTAACTAATGGAAAAATTGTGAGAAAATTAATGGTAGTACTTCTAATTATTTTTTGTCATGGACATCTATAATGGGGTTGTTGTCAATATAGTCTATTTGAAAATTATCACATAAGTGATTTTGTCAATGGTGACTATGCGATAAGAAAGCTGTAAATGCAACATAAAATAAAAATTACTAGTTTACAAAATTCAAGTGGGAGCAAGGTTCAATTGTTGAAACCTCACGGTCACTATTACCAGTCTAGTAGCATAGTAAATGGACATCACTCCCCGCGGCAGATGTCGATTTGCAGGTTACAAGGTTATATTTCTAATAGGATAACTCAAGTGCAAGGAAGCGATGCAAGCACTCTAGCATGGAGTATTACGTGTATTTTCATAGAAGTTTAGGTAATGGTTTACACTTGACTGGCGTAATACATTAGCCTCCCTGAGGAGCTCTGTTGTGTCACATTAGAGACTAAGGAAAAGTAGCGAATTAATTATGTTTAGTAAGAATTATAAGAAAACATGTTAATTGAAAATAGACCTCACCTAAACTAATTTCATACAACCCCATTGTAGGGGAGTAAGGAGTGGTGTGTTTGGGCTATCATTGCATACATGATAGTTCAGTTTTGTGGATACCTAGTTCATTGTGTTTGCAAAAATTAAAAAAATAAATAGCACTACATGATAATGACTCATATTATATACTTACACAAGTATTTTCATTTATAGAGATTAATAATGGCTGAGGCGGGTACACTTTGTTCAATTCTTAAGCATAATGTACTCATTGGACCGAATTATTTTACCTGAAAAAAGAGTTTGGACAACATACTAATTCACAAGGGTCTTGATTCCGTTATCACTGATGCTCGCGCTTTTGTGCCTGCTGAAGATTGTACAGCTGTTGTTGAAAAGTGTTATGAACGCTGGCACAAAACTAATACGTTCACCGAATGTCACATATTGACATCGGTGTCAGATGTTCTCAAGCGTCAGATGCTTAAGATGCACAAACGAGCTAAGATGATGAAACATTTGGAAGAAATGTTTTAACAGTATAGAGCAACTAAGAAAGATCTAATCAGAAAGTTGCTCAGTATGAGGATGTCCGAAGTTATGCCAGTTGAGGAACACGTCATGAGTTTGATGGTGTGTTTTTCTAAACTAGAAGTCCTTGGAGCTAAGTTTGATAGTCAAACTAAGTAGGATGTCATCCTCAATTCTTTGTCCAGCTCATTCACTCAGTTCAGGCTAAATGTTTCAATGAGTAATAAGAACTATTTGTTGCCTAAGCTAATGAATGAGCTGCAACAGACAGAGGACGGTTATGGGCCAAATGGAATGTTCAATTGGCCCTGGAATGACGGATAAGTGAGGAAGCTGAGAGAAAGTGTTTTCTTTGAGGAAATAAGGACCACAAACTGGGGATTGCACTAAGGACATAGCTACTCTTTCTGCCAAGACTGGCAAAACTGTCTAGTAAAGGTATGCTGATATTTCATTTGGTTGAGTCATGCGCAGTTGAGAGTCCACCAGGATCCTGGTCTATGAACTCAGGTTCAACTGACCATGTCTGTAATATGTCACAGGGGCTCAGGCTAACTAGGAGGCTGAATGATGGAGACATGTACTTGACGGATGGAAATGGTACAAGAGTAGCATTCTTAGGGTTTTGACTTTAAAGGATTGTCTATTTGTACCTACATAGCGTGGGAATTTGATTTTTGTCTCTCGTTTGATGGATAACGGTTATTCATTGAATTTTTGTTCTGAACAATTTATTGCAAAAATAAATTATTTATTTGCAAAGGTACATGTGTAGATGGTTTATTCATGTTATTTCTAATCAAAACTCTGAAATTTGTTTAAATGAATCTAACACAAACTCACTTCTTTAATTTCGTGAAAGAACACATCCTAAGAGGGATAATGCCTAGACGTGGCACTTACGTTTAGGTCACATTATATCCAACAGGATCCAAGGATTGGTAAAAGATGGACTAATAGAACCTTTGGACTTGAAGTACTCACTAGCCTGCGAATCCCGTATGGAAGGAAAGATGACCAAGTATGTCTTTAAGAGTAAAGGCAACAGGGTTGGTGACTTGCTTGAACTGGCTCTCATAGATGTATATGGACCAATGAACGTTCAATCAAGAAGTGGCTATCAGTACTTCATCACATTTACTGATAATTACTATAGGTATAGATATATTTACCTAATAAGACATAAGTTAGACTCTTTTGAGAAGTTCAAAGAGTATAAAGTTGATGTTGAAAAGCAATTAGGTAACAAGTCAAGTCACATCAATCAGATCGCAGTAAAGAATACCTTTGAGGTGAATTTCTAGATTTCCTAACTGCAAATGGGATAAGATCTTAATTTTCTACTTCGGGTACACTACAGCAAAATGGTGTTGCAGAAAGAGGGAAGAAAACATTGTTGGAGATGGTGTAAGGTTCCTGATGAGTCATGCTACTTTGCCAATCTCTTTTTGGGGCTATGCCTTAGAGATATCAACATACCTCCTTAACTTATTTCCAACTAAGTCAGTTCTTAAAACGCTTGTGGAGTCATGGACTAGGAGAAAGCCAAGTCTAGGATACCTTCGAATTTGGGGGTGCCTAGCACATGTGTTGAAAACGAATCCTAACAAGTTGGAATAAAGGACGGAGTGTGTATGTTTGTTAGTTATCCTAAAGGAACAAGGGCTGGTCTTTTTTACAGTCACTCTGAGGAAAAAGGTTTTTATAAGTGCGAATGCAAAATATTTAGAGGTGGATTTTATATTAGACTTCAAAAGCAAAAGCAAGGTAGTGTTAGAGGAATTAAGAGAGGATGATGCTAATTCTTAATAGCTCAACAAATCTTGGGACACAATGGATGTATTGGATGCACCTACATATAGGGCCGAGGATGTTCCAGGTACACGAGAGCCTAGACTTAATAAGAGGATTGTTAAGACACCTGACAAGTTCATGGTAGGAGCATTAATGGTTGACTTGGACATTGAATCTAATCCTCTCAGCTACAATGAGGCAATTAAAGACAAGGATGTTGACCAATGGGTCTTAGCAATAAAATCTGAGATAGGATCTATGTATTCTAATCAGATATTGGAACTTGTCAAGGCTTTGGAATGCAATAAACCCCTTGGATGCAAAGGGGTCTACAAGAGAAAAAGAGAAGTGGATGGAAAGATAGAGACCTTAAAGGCAAGACTGATTGCTAAGGGTTTTACCCAAAAGGAAGGAATGGATTATGATTAGACCTTCTCACCAGTAGCCATACTAAAGTCCATAAGGATACTCCTATCCGTCGTAGCTCATTATGATTATGAGATTTGACAAATGGATGTCAAAATGTTCTTTTTGAATTGTTGAATGGAAGAAGACATCTATAAGGTGCAACCAAAATGCAAAATGAAGAAGCCCATTTACGGAATGAAGCAAGCATCAGCTCATGGAATATTAGGTTCAATGAAGCGATTAAGTCTTATGGTTTGGAGCAATTGGTTGATGAACATGCGTGTACAAGCGACATCAAGAAAAAGTAGTGATTTTCTTAGTGTTTTATGTGGATGATATACGACTCATTGGGAATGATTAAGGTGTCTTATCAGCTATAAAGATTTGGTTGTCAGGTTAGCTCAATATGAAGGACTTTAGAGAAGCCAACTACATTCTTGAGATCGAGCTTTTACGAGATCATGAGAGTAGGATGTTGGGTCTTTCTCAAGCCACTTATATTGACAAGATGTTGTCAAGGTATCACATGGGGGACTCAAAGAAAGGGCTTTTTATCTTTTAGGCATGGAGTCCCCTTTTCTTTATAATAGTGTGCTAAGACACCTTAAGAGGAAGAGCAGATGAGGAATGTTCCACATGCTTCAGCTGTGGGCAGTCTCATGTATGCCGAGTCATGCACGAGACTAGATATCTGCTATGTTGCTGGTATGGTGAGTAGATATTAGTCTAACCCGGGCCCGATGCACTGGGTGGCAGTGAATCGTATTCTCAAGTACTTGAGAAGAACTAGAGATTATATGTTGATCGGTCATAGTGACAAGCTAGATCTAGTTGGCTATACTAATTCAGACTTTCAGTCAGAAAGAGATGCCAAATGTTCGACGTCTGGATATGTCTTTACCCTTGGAGGTGGAGCCATAAGTTGGAGGAGCGTCAAGCAGTCTTTAATTTCTGACTCAACCATGGAAGCGAATATGTTACAGCTTCAGAAGCTGCAAAAGAGGCTTGTTAGCTCAGAAAGTTTCAGATGGATCTTGAGGTTGTTGTAGTTAGTCTAACACCAATTATAGTCTTTTTGGGCAACTAGGTGAGATAGTGATCTTGTAGAACAATAACCTCATAGATCCTTTTACAAAGAGTTTGATTTTGAAGACCTTTGATTCACATTTAAGATGGGAACGGAATAAAATGTGTACTAATTGGAATTTAGGACAAGTGGAAGATTGTCACAAATAATGTCCTGAAAATCAAAATTTTTCCTATAAACAATAGTTTATTAATTAATGAAATTGAAGTTCCAATCATTTTCTCGTTAAATTTGTGTAAGTGAGCATATATCTTGCATGCGAGTTTGTTTTAAGTAACATCCATCAGATAGATATAGTCTTTATATTACTTTTTACATGTTTGTTCTAAGTGGTTTATGCGATTAAGCCACAGATAGACTTGGAGCAAATGGAATGAAAAATTATTTGAAAACTCATAGTCGATGATAAGTTTGGACTACTTGTCTGCTAAGACTACAACATGACACTTTAGATGACTTATCTTAGTCATGTGGATGGTGATCCAAAAGTGTTATGATAGTGTGTTTAATAAGATTAATACACTAAGTTAGACCTCTTGAGTTACTTATTTCTAGACTACTATCAGAAATGAGTGATTCATAATGTACTGACTCTAAATTCTGAGAGTATTATGGACCTATACATGGAATGTTAGTTGCTTTGGGGTATTCTAAGCAAGTTCTTGATATATGGCCGAAATCTAGGGATGGCAATGGGGCGGGGCGGGTACGGGGGGGTGTCTCCTACATACCTGTACTCGCCATCCAAATTCTATACCCGTACCCGCCCCATTACCCGCCACGGGTATGAAATGGATACCCGTACCCGCCTCGGTGGGTACAAACTCATACCCGTACCCACCCCATTACCCGCGGGTATCCAATAGGTATGCATTACTAGCCCCGTACCCTCTCTAATGAGCGTAGAAAACGATTATCTATACAGGGTTATAGTAGTTATTTAATACTACTTTTAAAAATCAATTATATTTTTTTATAACATTGATAAACAATTTGGGTTATTGAATTTAAACACGTATTTTTTTTAATTTAAAGGTTAATTATGCACAAAATAAAGCGGGTATGGCGGGTATGAGGTGGAGCGAGGCGGGGCGGGTACAAAACTATACCCGTACCCGCCCCATACCGGTGACAGGTACGGGGCGGGTACACCGAACCCGTACCCACTACCTGCCCCACTTATACCCGTACATGCCCCAAACGGGGCGGGTACCCTCGGGTAGCGGGTTTTACCCGCCCCATTGCCATCCCTACCGAAATCCCACGTGCATTGGTAACTAATTGAAGTGTGAAAAGGATTAAGCACTCAATGTGGAATCTATAGTCTCGTATGGATTACAGATGTACCATTAATTGATTAGCTAGTGTTTGAATTAATTCAGAAACTTTGGGCCAAGTGTTCCAATTGTCTGACGTTTGGAATTTATACTATAAATTTATTCAAGTATAAATGAATTATTTGGAAAAGGGCGCGAATCGGTAAATAATGTAGAAGTTGTGAGAAAAATAATGGTAGTAGTTCTAATTATTTTTTATCATGGATATCCAATAGAGGGGTTGTTATCAATATAGCCTATTTAAGAATTATCAAATAACTAATTTTAGTCTAGAGTGCAGTGGGATTTATGTAATGGAATTAAGTCCCATTAAATAGTAATTAAATTTTATCATGAGATGGTAATTAATTTAACTCATTTGGAGCTAGATTTAAATTGTCCCTAAGGTTCATGTGCAAACCTTGTTGTTATTGCCATCAGAAAAATGTTAAAGAATTTATGAGATGAGTAAATTTAATTTTCCTAAACATTGTTCATGAGGTGAGTAAAAGTTAAAAATTATAAAATGAAATAATTTTAAAATTAAAAGATTCATAGGATGAATTTTTACGTATGGGAAACAAAACACAACAAAAAATATATAAATTACGAAAACTAGTCACGAGCGTTTATCATTGGCAGCCAATCAGCAAGCGACATGTGTCGCATGCTGGGCTGCGCATGGTGACAATCTGCACCCATTCACAGTGTTCCACGTGGCGTGCTGTGGGAAGGCCTACGCCAGCAAATTGCTCCAACGGGTGCTGACTAAAGGTGTGTTAACACGTGGCACGAAAACATAAAAAAATAAATGCGTTTGAACTGTAGTTTAAACAACACCATTTTTAAGTATATACACAAATTCCACATCGAAATTTTAGTATTTTTTTGGCCCCGACGGCCTACTATAAAAAGAGGTCTTTGAACCAGGGTTTAACATCCAATTTCAAATAAAAGGTTTCTAAAAGTATTGACTTTCAGAGATCTAATTGTTGGGAAAAACGTAACTTTTTTTGAAAAAATAAACTCTAATATCGATCGTTGGATTCACAATTTTTCAAATGGGGTCACAACAAGGGGTACCTATTAGAGCACTTAAAGTAGGAGACTCTTCTCTCTACCTAAGTCTCCGGTCGGAGAGTCATGCTTCGTGACACCTCAAGTGCGAAAGTTCCCAGGAAGAGGTTTCTCTCTATAAACCCTTTGCCCTAATACCGGTTGTTGGGATGAATTTCAAAAATGCTCCCTAATTTTATAAAGCTTACGCAGTAGAAGGGTTTAAAATTCATAATTCTAAACCTAGGGTTGATTTAAAATTCCTAATTTAAATCTACATATCTAAATTCTTAACTTAGATCTATAGGCCTTTTACTCCAATACACTCATAACAATACGTAAGTTTAAACAAGCACAATAACGAATACTATAAATAAATAGAAAAGCAAAACTAAAAGAAGAAAGAAAGAAGAATATACCTAGAACTGCTCCAATAATAGAATACCAGAAAGAAAAATGAACTTGAAAGAATACCAAAATAATCGAGACCCCACGATCTTTTATGCAATGACATCGAACTGCCCGAAGGGTGGGCTCCGAAAAATGTTAAATTGAGGAAAGAAAATTTTCAATGGAAAATTTTCTCTCCAATTAGGTCTCCGAAACAATTTTTCAGAAACCCAAAAATTTAATATCAACTGAATGCAAAATCCTTGGAATAAGTACCTCTATTTGTAGTAGTGTACCGGAATGAAAAATTAACGAAAAATCGATGTGGGATTCGTAGAAATAAACACAGCTCAAATCAAAATGTAGCGTTTAACTCAAAAAACCAACAAAACGTCACGTTTCGCTTGGGAGCAAAAGGCGAGTGTTTGGGCCTATAAGGAGCTGACACATGGCAGCTTCTGATTCGTCCCCGAGCAGGGACGTGGATAGCCCTTGGGACATCCCAACGCGCGACATTCGTCAGATCCGCGAGCCATGGATCGATCCTGTTAAATGCGATTTTTTTTATTTCATTTCCCACATGCAAAAATTCATCTTATGAATTTTAATTTTTTTAAATTATTTTATTTTTTAATTTTTATTTTTTATTCATCTCATGAATAATGTTTGGCAAAATTAAATTTACCCATCTCATGGATAAATAATTTATCTCATGAGCTCTTTAATATTTTTTCGATGGCAATAAATATAGAGGCTTGCGCAGGGACTTCAGGGGCAATTTAAATCTAGCTCCAAATGGGTTAAATTAATCATCTCATGAAATAATTTAATTACCATTTAATGATACTTAATTCCATTAAATAAATCTCACTACACTCCATACTTAAACCGTTTATTCAATATCTCCCAGCAACCCCTCCACTAGATATTCATGACAAAGAATAAGTATAACCACTACCATTATCCTTCTCATAGTTTCTCTATTAGTTACCGACTCGCCCTTTACTGAATAATTCATTTATACTTGAACATATTCATAGTATAAATTCCAAATGTCAAACACTTAGAATACTTTGACCAAAGTTTTCGAACTATTCAAATATTTGCAAATCAACTAAGGGGACATCTGTGTCTCATAAGAGACCGTAGATTCCCTATTAAATACCTGATCCTTGTTACACTTCACGCCACTATCCAGTGTACGTAGGAATTCAGTCGTGGGAATTTATCCATGCACAAGTCCAGAATACTCTCAGGATTTAGAGTCGTCGTTCAAATAGTACAACATGAATCACTTATCTCCGATAATAGTCTAGAAACAAGTAATCCACATGGTCCAACTCAATGTGTCAATCTTATTAAACACATCGACCTAACACTTTTGGATCACCATCCACATGACCAAGGCAAGTCATCTAAAGTGTCACGTTATAGTCTTAGCATGCAAGTAGTCCAAACTTATATTTGACTACGAGTCTTTCAAACAATAATCCATACCATTTATTCCAAGTCTATCTATGGGTTAATCTCATATACCACTTAGAACAAACATGTAAATTATAGTTTGAGGACTACACCCATCTCATAGATGTTTCCAAAAAGAAAATCACATGCACTATAAATGCTCGCTTACACAAATTTAACAAGGAAACGATTTGAACTTCAATTTCATTCTTTTATAAAATAATATTAACATAATAAATCTGGATTTTAGGATACTATTCCTAACACTAATAAGAGAGAAAATTTTCTCTCTCAGTGTTTAATATTTTTTCGGAGCCCACTTTCTGGGTATTTTCAAGGAGATTGCATAGGAGGCTTCTAGGTCTCGATAGTCTTCTTGTATTCTAGTTTTCTTTATTTGGAGCAATTTCAGGTATTCTATTTATTTAAAATATTCTTATTATGCCAGTTTTATATTCATGTTATTATTATGAATATACTAGAGTAGAGGCATGTAGATTTAAAATTTAGAATTTTAAACTCTTTCGCTTCGTTAACTTTAATAAATTGGGCAAAATTTTTGAAATTCGTCCTAAACTTAACGACAACATCTTGCACTGCTCTTTCCAAGTTGTTGACTAGTAGTGGTGCTGAATAGCATAGCAAAAGGTTAGTTAAAATGTGAGCTACCCACGTGTAGTAACAGACATGGCTCACTTTGTACTCTCCTATTAGAAATATTTTGTCATGTTGTAATGAGCAACCAAGTTTTACAATTATAGTTTGGTTTCTGATGGGTAATGTAGTCTTCTGGATATGCCACAATGTTATATAACGTGACATGATTGAGGATGAAGTTCACTAGCTCTGAAAGGGATTGTGTCTTATGGATGGGTAGTCCTAACTTGTAATTGTTCTGACCTGATTTGCATCGTGCGAAGGAAATGCACTTTCAATCATTGCTAATTTTGAAGCCTCTAGATTTTGGAATGGTTTAGCCTTTGTGACAAAGGTGATGTCTAGCTTGTGACCTAGGGGTGAAGTCCCCTAACCTTTATGCTATTGAGGTAAGGAAATGACTAAGGTGAAGTCCCTCAGTTCTAAAATGAGTTACGCCACCGTTATGGAAATGACTGAGGTGAAGTCCACCAATCCTAAAATGATTTATGCCACCGTTAAGGAAATGACTGAGAAGAAGTCCCCCAAGTCTTAAAATGACTTTCACCACTAAGGTAAGGAAATGTAAACTGCACACTTGTCAAGTAATGATTTGTGCCCCCAGAATAATGTAATGATTGAGACAAAGTCTCTCAGTCCAAAAATGATTAATATTTCGACAAGAAAATTAAATTAAACCTACCATAATATGGAAATGACTGAGACAAAGTTCTCCAGTTCTAAAATGATTTACGCCACCGTTAAGGAAATGACTGGGGGAAATGATTTATGCTACTGTTAAGGAAATGACTAGGGGAAATGATTTACGCTACCGTTAAGGAAATGATTGAGGCAAGGACCCCTAGTCCTATAATGATTAATACCACCATTGAAAGAAAGATTGGCTCGCCTTAAACTCATTGTTGGTCTTTGTTCTACTGGGTTGACTTCATCTCCTAAGGTTAGTTTAAAAGGTATTTAGAATCATCGATGTGAAGAGAAAATGAAATTGCGTGGTTTGGCGAGTACATTGAGTGTGGTGGGATTTCGTCTTTCAAGTTGAATAGTTCTTTTGACAGTGTGTAGGAAGAGTAAGGATGTGGTGGCACATAGCTAATAATTAAGATCTTTAGGTGCGATGTGGCACCTTAAGCTTGAATTTGATGAAAAGTTTGTTTCGATGGTTGCCTTGTGCACGTATAAGGTAGGCGAGTAGGACGTTCATGGAACAGCTGAATCAATTATGAAAGAAGTGACCCTATGAGAAGAATCAAATGTTTTGCGAAATTAAAGACAATTATGGGGTCTCTTAAGGACCTTTGAACAAATCATATAATTTGTTTTAGATCCGTTTACTACTTCTACTCTTAGCCTTCGTATGTGCTTTTTGATTTGCACTTATGCCTAGGTATCCACTTATGTGCTTGCCTTAAGATGTCGTAATCATTAAAAGTGGTATTGGTGGCTTTATTCTTTTATTGTTGCGAAACCTCAGATTATTGACTTTGATTATCTTAATATTTGATGAATAAGAACCTTGGGGAAATAAGATTCTTCATGAGAGAGATCTAGTATGAGTGGCATTCGTCTAGCATAAGAGCCAGCGAGCATCCATATGACGATTTTTTTTAACATAGGAGAAAGTTCATAATTGAAGATTTTAAAAGAAGAAGGTATAATGAAAATTGATTAGAAGTCGTAATGAGAGGTTAAACATGAACCTGTTAGAGTGGAATTATAGCAAAGACTAATTCTTTGAAATTTGATTTATATTGGTTAAGTTGGCCTTATGACAATTGTCCATTTAATTGAGGCCATAATAATATAAGATGGTATGTTGTAGTTCTATCAGTTGATCTACAATAAGAGAAGTTTAGATGTATGTGATATTTATGAGATGCAAGTGATGGGAACATTTTCTCGACAGGTTCTGCATACAATTTGTATGTGATTTTTATTACTTAACGGGAATGAATAACATAGATGATATAAAGAAAGAAGTTATAGTTTTTAGTAGAAGGTATCAACTGATGAATTTTTTATTTGTACACTATTAATGAAAGTGGATCGGTATTTTGTTCATTTTTAATAGTGCGCACAAAGGATTTTAGTGACATGCGACTGACTAAGAGAAATTATCTAATTGAGGCCCCTGGGTAAAAAGCGGATAGCTTTTGATTTTATATGATAGCTGGATGTGTTGGTAAAATAACTAAGAGAAATTATCTAATTGAGGCCCCTGGGGTAAAAAGCGGATAGCTTTTAATTTTATATGATAGCTGGATGCGTTGGTAAAATAAATCGGAGAGTAGAGCTGTGGTATAAAATAGCGATTGAGAGAGCCTTAATTTTAGCAAGAACATAAGGGAAATTCCAATGAGATTGTCGAAGATATAAGATGTTATATCCAAGCATATTCATGGCCAAATAAGGCATAGTCAGAGCAGTCAGAGCCATAAGTGGGATTAGTGAATTCAATTGTCACATGGATAAGTTAAAGAAAGTTGATTCAATTGTCAAGCAAGAGTGAAATGCAAGGAAAATCTACTTAATTAGAAATTAATCAAATGAGAATTGGTTCACATGAATTGCACCGAAGATCGAATTGAAGTAAGGTTTAGTTGAATAAGAATTGCGACAAAAGTCAACACTAGGATTGTAGCAAGAACCGACCAAATTGGAGTTTAATTAACTTGAGATTGTAGCAAAAATTTGTTTAATCAGGCCTGAGCTAAATTGAGGCTATAACAGAAACTAGTTCAATCAGGATTGAACCAAATTGGGATTGCGACAGGGTTGAGTCAAATTGAAATTGTAACGAAAGTTAGTTCACGTAGATGGAAATTATAATGAGAGTTAATTCAAGTAGGGTTGAATTAACCAGATATGGTAGCGAGAATTAGTTCAAACAAGGTTGAATTAGACGGATATTGTAATGAGAAGGGGTTGAATCAAACCGATATTATAACGAGAATTAGCTCAACGAGGGGTTGAACTAAACTGAGACTGTAATGAGCATTAGTTCAAACAGGGATGAACTAAGTTGAGATTGTAACAAAAATTAGTTTAAATATGAGCTGAAATAGACCAAAATTGTAACAAAAATTGACCCATTTAGGGTTGAATTGAATAGAGATAGGGTTGAAGAAAATTAGACCATTTAGAGTTGAATTCAATAAAGATAGGGTTGATTTAAATCGAGAGAGCAATACAAATTGACCCCATTAAAGTCAAATTGAGATTGTAACAAAAATTAACCCTTTAGGGTTGAATTAGATTAAAGTTGTTGTAAAAATTGACCCCAATTGGGGATGGATGGAATAAAGATTGCAGTTAAACTAAAATTGTAATGAAAATTGGTCCTTTTAGGGTTGAATTGAACAAAGGTTGTTATGAAACTTGACCCTTTTAAGGTTGAATTAAATAAGGATTATAATGAAAACTTACCCTTTTAGGGTTGAATTAAATTAAAAATTGTAATAAAAATTGACCCAGTTAAGGTTTAATGTAAGAGAGAAAGAGAACCATCGGTGGGGGTGGTCGGTGTGGGTTGTTACTGGCAACAAAGTGGCATCAGAGCAAGGTGGACGACATGACATAGCGAGCCATGGATCAAGGCAATCCAGATTTTGGGCGAGCCAAGGTCGGGCAAGCTAGATTTGGGCGAAGGTTTGGATGAGCCAGGTTTTGGGTGAGCCAATGTCAGGTAAGCCAAGGTCGGGCGAGCCCGATATGGACGTGCCAAGGTCAGGCAAGCCAGATTTGGGTGAGTCAAGGTCGGGCAAGCTAGATTTTGGGCGACCTAGGGCTTCAGGCGAGCAAGATTTAGGCGAGCCAAGTGTTTCTGGTGGCTAATGATGGTGGTAAGTGGTAACGAAGGTGGAGTTGTGTGTGGTTATGGTGGGATGTTGTTTGTGGAAGATGACGGTCAAATATGTAAAAGGTGGTCAACACACATTTTATTTTGCTTTTTCTTTAAATATAGAGAGTATCCTATAAATTTAAATGGACATAACTTTTTATCCGCAAGGAGTTGTAGAGCGAGTCACATATGAAAATGAAGATCTTGAAGATCTCTATGCACCTATAATAGTTTCTCATATTTTAAAAAAAAGAATAACAAAGACGTGGTGGGAATTTTCCTAGACATAGTAGTGATCGGTGGCTTACATAACTTGACCCTCAACTTAAACAAACGTAACTCTTAATTCTTGAAGAGCTGCAAGTCAAGCCACCTATCAAAACGAAGCCCTTGAATATTTCTAAGCACCCATGGAAATACTTTGAACTTTTGATGAAAGAAAGTATATGAAATGTGATCTAGGCTTGCCAGATGCAGGTATGTTGTATAACTTGCCTTCTAACTTAAAATGGGCCCAACATTCAATCCATAAAGCGTTGCGAATCGAACCACATATAAAAAAAAATCTCTTGAAGAGTTCTAGGTACCTAAAAGGATGTTTGGCATTTTTGATCAAAGAAAGTTTATGAAAAGTGAGGTGGATAGGGCATATAACTTACCTTGCAATTTAAAACGGGCATAACTTCCAATCCGTGAAGAGTTACGGATCAAGTTTTATATCAAAGCGAAGCTCTTGAAGATTTCTAGGTATGTATTATGATTTTCAGATTTTTTTTTTTTTTTAAACAAAGAATAAAAAAGGGGCCTAAAGTATGTAGCCATAGTTGGCTTTATTCAACAAGCCTCTTTTATCAATTTTGCTTGGGTATGCTCATTCTTATCATAAAGAATACCAAAGAGACCAAAGAAAATATTGAAAATTGACTTACTTGGTACTTAAAATGTTGAAATCTTACAAGGAATACCCAACCAGGTGTGAGTTTACGATTCTTCCCCACAGATAGCGCCAAAATGTTTACGACGAATTTGGTCAGTGTGCTTATTCATCGTATTGGAGTTCTGTATGAGATGGGGTTCATAAGGATGAGTTGAGCTCAAGCTCTATCTACATGCCTGATTTGGTATTTTCTGCAAGATTCAAATAAACAGTTAGTAGGGTCTGTGAGGTAACCCGCGGGGAAACCCTTCGATGCTCAAGTCAGTATTAGTATCATGAAATAGTAATGAAAGTAGGTAATAAATTAGACATAATAGATATAAAGTACTTAGCCTAAAAAGAGTACGAAACTTAAACAATTATTGCTCCGAAGAGATATTCATAGCGAGAAAGGTGGGAAGGAGGTGTGTCCTTGATGAAGGAGGCCTACCCCTCATTTGAATGAAGCTTGCCATAGAGAGAGAGAGAGTGCTATGAGGGGTGAGAGCGGAGGGCAGGAGATATCCTGAGATGTGAGGGACCTTGTCCCCTTTCATAACATATTTCGGTCGGCTAGGTTGCCCAATTTGGGGCCTTATAATTTTAGTTCATATCATACATAATATTTAACTCTTTAAATAATATTAACTAAAATTTAATAAGTACCCTTCCATCAAACAATTTGAATAACATTACTTAAGGCCTAAAGGTTGAAACAATTAAAGATTTTTCTAAACTATTTTAAAAGAGATTATTACATAATCTTAATTATGATTTCATCCTGATTCATTATTGATTTATTCAAATAATTTAAATAATAAAATATAAGAAATAAGCCCTTTCTTTTATTATAGAGGGGTGTGCCTAGCTGTAGTGGGCACGTCCCACCTTTTAATTTTTTTATTTATTTTATTACTTAAATAAATAATTAATTAAATCCGATCTTAATCTCATTATATCGTAAATTGATTATCTAATCCAATTAGATATTCTATGTGAGGTTGTATATATTTGAATCATTCAACTATGTGAATATCTAATCTCACTAGATTATTTAGACTTTTACACTCATTACTTTAATTATAATTCATCCTAATTTAAACAATTTAAATTTGATAAATAGCAACCTTGTGATTTAACTTTCTAATAACATTATAAAGATTTCCTTGTTTTAGATTATGATAAAATATTCAACAATTGAATATTTCATACCTAGGTTCAAAATCTAATCAAATTAGACTAATAATCTAAATCGTTCAACTCTTTGAATATCTAATCTTATTAAATTCGATTTAGAATTGTGTTCTTTTTTTGAATCGTGATTCATCTAAAATTTTAAACAATTTAAAACTTTAATGAACCTTCAATCTTGTTATTAAACTCTTTTAACAATAATATTTAGGATAGCTTTTTTCATTTAATGAAATTCCTAATTTCATAGTTTTTCGTAATTCTACATAGGCCAATTTTATCAAACCTAATGTTTTAATGTCAATTATGAATATATTCAGAGTTGGCTCTGATACCATGTATTTCAAAAAATTTTCCATAAATGACTAGTATGGGTGCCGCAAAAAAAATAATTTAAAATTATCAATTCTAAATCTAATGCCCTGATCTATAAAACTATTTAATTAGACCTAGATCTTACTCTAGTAGGTTCATAATAGGACAAACAAAAAATATCGAATAACGCATATATAAACGTAGTATATAGAACAAACGAAATAAAGGAAAGTAAATATAATATCAAATACTTAATTAATCAAAAAGTACTTAATTTAGATGTACCTGAAGCGCGAATCACAACTCTAATTTGTAGATCTGAAAATGGAAGAAAACTTATTGACACCTCAAGATCTTCTTCGCAATGACCTCTATTAGCACGGGAGTATGGACACCAAGAATATTTGATTTAGGAAAAATTTTAAAACAAAATTTTTCCTTTTAATCTTTCCGAAAAATAATTTTTCAAAAAATTCTGCTAAACATTAATTTAAAAAAAAGCTTTTGATTGTGAGATAAAACTAGGTTCCAAAACCTAAAACCAAAAAACATAAATCATATGCACAGGCCGTGCATACTTAAATAGGCAAAAGGCATGACATATGTCGTAACGGGATTGGCCAGGCCACGAGCACACAGATTGCTAATGCACTGGTGGGCCATGTGTCACTCGCGGATTGACCTAAGGGTTTTGCCATGGATCATGCTGTTATCTTGCACTTGTTGGTTACGATGCGAGTACGCGGATTACCACCCATATGCATGTTTTTTCCTTTTTTGTTTAAATTCCACATGTATAAAATTCATTCTATGACTATTATTTGGTAAAATTAATTTATTTATCTTATGAATAAATAATTCATATTATAAATTATGTTTAGCAAAATTAATCTTTCATCTTATGAATATATAATTCATCTCATAAAGTCATTTTAAATGTTCTCAAACAGTGATTAAGCAAGGATTGCAGAGGGACCTCAGAGACAATTTAACTCTAGCTCCAA
Source organism: Simmondsia chinensis (assembly GCA_018398585.1). Taxonomy (NCBI): domain Eukaryota; kingdom Viridiplantae; phylum Streptophyta; class Magnoliopsida; order Caryophyllales; family Simmondsiaceae; genus Simmondsia; species Simmondsia chinensis. The sequence goes on from JAGTTD010000007.1 coordinate 14,971,968, forward strand.
ATGGGTCAAATCTAATTATCATTTCATGATAACAATTGACTTCCATCTAACAAATCTTAATTCTACTAAATAAGTTTTACTGCACTCTAAAATTAAATATATTCACTCAAGAATTTTCCAAATAATTTTATTGCTACAATTAACCCCTGTATTAGATATCTATAAGCAAAAATAACTTTAACTACTATCGTTATTTTTCTCACATCTATTGTCGTAGTCCCAACTCGCCCTTCTTGAACAATTCATAAATAGAAATAATTTCCGTATTAATTCCAAATGCCAAACATATGGAATACTCTAGCCAAAGATTCTAGAATCTATTCGTATATTTGCGAATCAACTAAGGGGATATCTTTCATTATATATTCCTCATAAAATATCCGTTCCCGCCACACTTCATGCAATTGCCCAAAGACGTAAGATTGTGGTTATTCAATTTTAACTCATCATTTTGGGCATCAAAGCAATTAACATTCCATGCACGAGCCTGAACTATTTCTCGGATTTAGAGTTATTATCTTACGGAAGTAATTATTTCTGAAAGAAGTTGAATAAACAACTAATTTAGGTGGTCCTGCTCAGTGCTCTAATTTAATTGAAAACACCACCATGATACTCTTAAATTCCTATCTACATGACCAAGACAAGTCATCAAAAGTATCATATTATAGTCTTATCAAACAAGTTTTCCAAACTTATCACCAACTACAAACATACTTTGACAACATGTCACTAGTTCGACCTAAGTCTTCTTGTGGTTCAATTTTATTAACCAACAACAACAGTCCCAGTGCCACACGGGCTCTCGCTTGTGCAGGATCTGGGGGGGTAGGATGTACGCAGCCTTACCCCGTCAGGGTGAGACCCTGACAAGAGGTTGTTTCCTAGGACCCTCAACCTGATCTTTAGAATTTGATAGTTATGAAGATCCTGAAAGAAAGAAGGGCATGTAAGACGAGCACGTAGAGCATGTAAAGCATCGAAAACAATCCGGGCATTTATGCGTGTAAGCGTGAAGGGCAAAATGTCTAAGCAAACAAGCACTGAGCTCTAGAGAGAGTAGTAGAGAGCGTGAAGTGCAGACCTATGAAGAAGTAGAGAGCGGAAGAGATCAAGAGAGAGAAGGTATAGAGCAAGGGGGAGAAAGATCGAGTTGGAAAGAGGGAGAGAGAGAGAAGAACGGGCACTGATTGACCAACTAAACCTGTATTGCGCGTATTCAACGGGCATACAAGCAGATACACTTGCGCAAAGCTCCTACACTGCTAAATATGTTAACCCATCTTAAACTTGAACTGAGCTCCAAACTAGGGCCATCTCTCTATTTGGGTTGGGGTCAGCAAGCTCCCGCCAAAATGTCACTAACTAATTTATATTTTTATTTGTATTTGTATTTGTATTTGGCCGGCCTCTCCCACTCTTCTCGACTATAAAATGAGGTTGTTCACGCCTCTCTTCGAGACAGTGGTGAGTTCTTTATTCAGCTTTTCTTTGGCCAACCTCTTCCTCTTTTCCCACCCCTATTGGAGCACTGAGTAGCCTAACAGGGCCAATATCTGCTACGTTGCACCAGATATACGGGCACTCACTTGTTCTATAAGTGATGGGTGCTCCTACACCGTTATATCGGGTGCGCCAATACTAATCCTCCACTGGGCTCTATCTAGCACTATGTCTTCGTTTAGGTTAAGATGTGCGAGATCCTGTCAAATTGTCTCCATCCATCTCTTTTTTGGCCGTCTTCTCCCTCTTTTCCCATCTGCAATATGAAGTTGTTCGCATCTCCTGACAAAGGCATCAGTGGGTCTCCTCCATACATGCCTAAACCCCCGCAAACATTGCTCCCTCAACTTATCCTCTATCGGTGCAATGCCTAATTTACTTCTTATAACTTCATTTCTGATCCTGTCTTTCCTTGTGTGTCCACACATCTATCTTAACATCCTCATCTCCGCCACCTTCAGCTTCTATGTGTGATGGCACTTAATTGGCCAGCACTCTACCCCATAGGTCATAGCCAGCCTCACCACCGTCTTGTAGTATTTGCCCGTTAACTTTAACAGAAACTTCCTATCACACAGTACCGCTGAGGCTATCCTCCATTTATCCCACCCCACTTTAATCCTATTGTTGACATCTGCATCCACCTCCCCATCTTGTTGCATCATGGATCCCAAGTATTTAAAACATGCTTTCTGTGGTATGCACTCTGTTCCAATCTTGACGCCTTCAGCGCTTGGCGTAGTAGACGTGCCGAACTTGTGTTCCATATACTCGGTCTTAGATCTACTGAGTCTTAAAACTTTCGATTCCAAGGCTAACCTCCAGAGTTTGAGTTTCTCATTCACGTCCTCCCTAGTTTCCCCCACCAGGACTATATCATCTGTGAAAAGCATGCACCAAGGCACATTCCCTTGGATGCGCCTTGTGAGTTCGTACATAACAAAGATGAACAGAAAGGGACTTAAGGCTGATCCTTGGTGTACCTCCACTGTAATGGGAAAAGCTTTTGTATCACCTTTCATAGTGCGCACCTTGGTTTGGGCGTCTTCGTACATGTCTTTGATGACTCGTATATAGGGTTGTGAAATGTCTTTCCCCTTCAGGACCCTCCATAGGACCTCTCTCGGTACTCTATCATATGCCTTCTCCGGATCAATGAAAACCATATGTAGGTCCTTTTGTCTATCCCTATATAACTCTATGGACCTCCTCAAGAGATGGATAGCTTCTATCATTGATCTGCCTGGAATGAATCCAAATTGGTTCTCTGTGACCCCTACTCTTTGCCGAAGCCTTCTTTCTATGACCCGCTCCCAAAGCTTCAAGGTGTGGCTCATTAATTTGATTCCCCTGCAGTTGGCATAACTCTGTATGTCACCTTTGTTCTTATAGACGGGGATTAATATGCTCTTCCACCATTCTTCAGGCATCTTCTTCCCTTGGAGAATTTGGTTGAATAATTTGGTCAACCATCTGATTCCCACTTCTCCCAAGCACTTCCATGCCTCAATAGGTATTCCATCTGGGTCGACTGCTTTACCCCTGCCCATCTTCCTCAATGCTTCCCTCACTTCCTCGGGTCTAATTCTAGTGCAGTAGCTGCAGTTCTCGTGCTCCTCTGGTGCTAATAGTTCTCCTGTGGGTGCAACTTTTCCATCCTTTTTGTTAAGCAGATCCTGGAAGTAGGACAATTTTATTAACTATTTAAACTAAACCTAACATGTCATCTTAGACAACATCCATCTCATGGAATGTTTTTGAAAAACAATCATGCGTGTTTGACTCGTAAAACATAATTAGCCAATGAATAAATAAAATAGTTTTATTTATTTAATATTTTTAAAAACTAACTAGTTGTGTTTTTCTAGGACATCTATTCCAACAGAAGTGACTCATCATATGAATCTTACCACATTCAAGAACACAAAATTAATCCTTTCTACAACTCTTTTTTGTTATGGAAAAATAAGAATTCTCTTGAAATCTTCCATTTCGATCTAATCAAAATGACTTGATATAATTACCTAAATCATTCCAGCTTTAGTCTTTAATTCTTTGAACTTTTCAAAGGTTTCAAGACTTCAGTCTTCATAGGTATATCCATATATCAATTAATTGAGTAGTTATTCATAAAGATTTTATGAAATACTATTTGCTTCCGCTCACTTGAACTTTTGGCAGTCCATAAAAATTTCATGAACAAGTCCTAGAAGTTTAATAGCTCTACTGCCTTTACTCTTAAAGGCTCTTTTAATCACCATTAATTTGAACATGATTCACATGCTGGTTATCATTTTAGTGCCTAATGATCACATAAGACATATCAAACCAATTTTTGAATCATACTAAATTAATGTGACCTAAGATCAAGTACCACTTAAAAACGATATGGTATTCAAGAAATTCGTCTTTTATATAATGATTACATAATCTAGCTTGTGTTAGACTAATAAATTGCCACTAACATAGTCCTGATTAACATGAGTCAACTATATACCAATGTAGCCTTTGTAATAAACACTTTATTTACTTGACTATCCTTCTACATTTCAGAAAATTAACTGAAATATTATTTTAAAGCAAATAGCAAACAAAAATCAAATTTCTAAAGTATATTAAGATAGTTACTCAAATATGAAACTACATTTCTTGACTTAAACTACTATCTCTTGATGCTTGTACTAAAAACTATTCTCCAGCGAACTACCTACTAGTTAGAATTAGAGGAGACAGGATATCAAATACCCAGCCATGTTGGTTTTTTGTCTTGGCAAATGGTATCTAAGTACGTAGGCAATTCCTTTTAAAATCTAGTGCTATTATAAAAGAGACAAAACTGTTTTGACTCATGTTCTATTCTACCCTCTTAAAGTTCCTCATTCCTAAGATAGATGCTTACACTAAGTGTATTCTTCCCTTAATTCTCATAATACCTTTTCTCTGAAATTGTACTTTCTTCAGTTCAGACAATGAGCAATCTTAGTTCAAACAATGAGCAATCTGTATAACTCAATGTATCTAGCCTAAACTGATTGAAAGACCTTGATAGGCATGCCAGGATCATATCCTGTTGAGATTGGCTATCAATATTTGCATTAAGAATTCTAGTTCAGATAAAAATAAGCCATCATCACATGACACACTTTTAAATTTAACTTTCTTAACTCAATCTTGTGTCTATCATCTTTCTCATAAATTGTTCTTATGCTACTAGATCTCTAACCAAACACTTCTTTCGAATATCTTATCATCTCCACTAGAGTTGACAATTTAAGTATCTAATAATAGAATAAATTCGACATTTAATATTTGAATCTTGCATCCGACTAACTCTTTAATTTACTTTAATTTTTCGAAAGTACTTTTCAACTTAGTAGATATACTAGCAGCAGCAACCTAGAGAGCATTAAGCATCTCCTAATGCTCTTCATGTACTAAGACATATCATATTATAGTGAGCATAACATAACAGACAAGGAAGGCATACCAATAATGATTGCAATGCAAAAGAATAACAACTAGTCTGAAATCAAAAACTGGAAAACAAGTCATATAACATACATTATTACTTTTCTTACTTTTAGCAAACAATGAAAGTTCGGAGTTCACAATCCAATACTTACATATATGCTGTGGAGTCCCACCCGAACTGGCAAGGCCGAATTGAGATATAAGAAAGGTGAGAACAATTCTCTGGAATTATTTTTTCTTGTAAACTCTTTACCAAACATATTTAACACTCCACTTTCCCTCAGCCTCTAAGGTCCTACAATAGAGCTTCTCGGGGAGGCTAATACAGACTATAGTCAAGTGTACAACATTACCTGATGTCATGATCCTAGCCATGACATGGTCCAACGCATTAGCCAGGACAACTAACAATAAAAAAATAATAATAATAAGTCGTTTTTTTTAGAGGTTGTCAAGGAGGGCCAAGCAACTGGGTGAAGACAGGGTTTGGGTCGTAGCCGGGTACGCACCAGGGTCCAGGAGTCGCGGCCAGGACCAAGTCAGGGTCGCAGAGGTTCGATGTCAGGGTCGGACCAGGTCGCAGCCAGACAATGTCAAGGGATAGCCAGGCAGTGTCATAGGGTCAGTCCGCAGCGTTCGTGAGCCCAGCCCAGGCACCCGACAATGTCAAAGGGCTGGCCTTCAGCTTCAACCAATTTGTCAAGTGCTCCAGCAGCTCCTAAGGCACGCCTACATCTGGAAGAGTCTAGAATAATCTGGAAAAGGGCCAAGTTGGACGCTCCTCCAACCACATTTCCCACCAACTATTTGAATAATCCCCTTTTCCCTCCATTATTTGAATTGTTGTTATTTCCCACCATTTTTAATTGAATAATTCAGATTTGTAATAGCTTAGGAAGCTTCTAGATTTAATTGTTAGAGCTCTATAAATAGAAGGAAAAAATACTTGTAAAGATCATCAAATTTCCAATGGATGAAATACAAAGAATTCAAGAGTATCACTCTTAAATTTTCTCATCTAATAATTTTTCTTTCTTCCCTCATCTAACTTCTAATTCTTTCTCATCCAAATCTAAATTCTAACTCTTTCTCATCTAAAAATCTATCTCAATCTCTATATCTCATCTCAATTCTCCAAATTCTAAGTTCCTCACCTCAATTCTCAATTTCTCACGTTCCTAATTCTATCACAAACTCAAGGATCTTGACAAGTGGTATCAAAGCCATCTTCGATCGGAGGCTCGTTAAAAATCGCACGTTATCAAAAAAAAAAAAAAAAAAAATTTTCGCTGCACTATTCATTCTCATTGATCACATTCGAGCGTCACAATCAATCTGGCCATCACTAGAAGCTACCGTGCTGCCTTGACGATGTCTTCATCCGAAGAGACCAATGCAACTCAAGAGAGAATCGCAGTCATTGAAAAACGCCTTGATGTTATGACTCGCACATGGCAACAAGACCGAGCCAAGGATAGGGAGGAGCAGCACCTCATCAATGAAAGGTTGGAGTTAGGAATGACAAAGGTTAAAGCTTCAGTAGACGCTGTGGCCGAAATCATAAAAGGACTACAACAAACAATCCGAAGAATGGAGAAAAGGCCGGGGTAGAGCCCGAAGTAGCACCGCCAGTTGAACCGCACCAACAAACAGGAGGTTCCGGAAACTATGTGAGACTTGGAGGCCAAGGATTGATTCCACCACCTCAACAAGAACCAAGAGAAGACCGAAGCCACTCATGCAACAATGAGAAGGGAGACCACAGCCGCGACAATGGAAGCAATCAGTCAGGTACTGCGCACCATACACCGAAACTGGATTTACCAAGGTTTGACGGCACCAACCCGAGGGTGTGGATCAGAAAGTGTCTCAAGTACTTCCGTTGGTACCACGTTCGAGTGGACGAATGGGTTGAATACGCTTCAAGTCATCTCCACGACTTGGGAGATTCTTGGTTCCACACTTTGGAATTGAGGCATCCACTCATGACATGGCAATTCTTCATGGATGAATTATGTAAAAGGTTTGGGGACCGTACTCTATAAGACGTTGTGTAAGAATTTACTAAAATGACTCAAAGCGGATCCGTGGAGGACTGTGTCACTCGCTTTGAGGAATTAAAAAGCTGGATGTTGATCTACCATTCAACCTTGAGTGAAGATTACTTCGTTTCGAGCTTCATTAGCGGATTAAAACCGGTAATGAGAGCTATTGTTAAGGTCGGTAGGCCACCTGACTTGAGTACCGCATTTGAACAAGCAAGATTGCAGGAAATCGCAATGGAGGAGCTAAAAATCCTCTTGCAGCCCATGCACCGCCCTGTTCAGCCACGCAGGGAAGATAACGTGTCCCGGACCCCAGTGACCAGCCCGATCCAGCTGCCGCAACAGTCCGCCAGCTCAGGGGTCAAACCAACCGTGTCCAAGGTAGGGCAAACCGTGTCAACTGGGTCCTCACAACCACGGCGTGACTACGGGAAATGTTATAGATGTCAGGAACGTTATTTTCCAGGGACATCGATGTAAAGAAAAGTAATTAAACAGCATGAAGGGCATGGTGGACATAAAAGGGCAAGAGATGGACCATGAGGACGAGGAGGAATTTCAAGGCGAGGAAACGGAAGTTTCACTTTGTGCCTTGGAGGGGAATGTCATGCATAACACTTTCAAATTGAATGGAAACATTAAACGAAGACCTATGACGATCTTGGTGGATAGCGGAAGCACTCATAGCTTCATTAACGAGAGCTTGGCTAAGAAACTGAAATTACCAACCCTACCGACAGCCTTAATGACAGTAACAGTGGCAAACGGTGAGGTTCTAATGAGTTACTTAAGTTGTCCAAGGGTCGGGTGAAAGGTACAAGGCCAAACATTCGAAGATGACTTTCGAGCACTGAAGCTATGGGGAAGGGACATGATCCTTGGAGTAGATTGGCTCCAAAACCACGGGCCAATAACATTTGACTTCAAGGCACTTGAGTTCGCATGCTACCAGGAAGGAAAGGAAATCCAGCTTCGAGGAATAAAGAAGAAGCTACCGTGAATACATTAACCGGAAAAAACATAGCCAAAGCCGTCAAAAACAAAGTAGGACAACTAGTAGACCGATTTAAAAAGACAAGAGAAGAAGTTGTTAACATTGAGCCCATGAACATTCTAGAACGCCATTGGATCAAACGCAATGGAAGAAGAGTGCGTCAAGTCTTAGTGCAATGGGCTAACTGGACTAAGGAGACATGGGAAGACTTGTCCGAGATTCGGAAGCAATTTCCGCACTTCAATCCTTGAGGACAAGGATTAATCCGAGAGGGCGGCAATGGCATGATCCTAGCCATGACATGGTCCAACGCATTAGCTAGGACAACTAACAATAAAAAAATAATAATAATAAGTTGTTTTTTTTAGAGGTTGTCAAGGAGGGCCAAGCAACCGGGTGAAGACAGGGTTTGGGTCGTAGCCGGGTACGCACCAGGGTCCAGGAGTCTCGGCCAGGACCAAGTCAGGGTCACAGAGGTTTGATGTCAGGGTCGGACCAGGTCGCAACCAGACAATGTCAAGGGATAGCCAGGCAGTGTCACAGGGTCGGTCCGCAGCATCCGTGAGCCCAGCCCAGGCACCCGACAGTGTCAAAGGGCTGGCCTTCAGCTTCAACCGATTTGTCAAGTGCTCCAGCAGCTCCGAAGGCATGCCTACATCTGGAAGAGTCTAGAATAATCTGGAAAAGGGCCAAGTTGGATGCTCCTCCAACCACTTTTCCCACCAACTATTTGAATAATTCCCTTTTTGCTCCATTATTTGAATTGTTGTTATTTTCCGCCATTTTTACTTGAAGGAAGCTTCTAGATTTAATTGTTAGAGCTCTATAAATAGAAGGGAAAAATACTTGTAAAGATCATCAAATTTCCAATGAATGAAATACAAAGAATTCAAGAGTGTCACTCTTAAATTTTCTCATCTAATAATTTCTCTTTCTTCCCTCATCTAACTTCTAATTCTTTCTCATCCAAATCTGAATTCTAACTCTTTCTCATATAAAAATCTATCTCAATCTCTATATCTCATCTCAATTCTCCAAATTCTAAGTTCCTCACCTCAATTCCCAATTTCTCACATTCGTAATTCTATCATGAACTCAAGGATCGTGACACCTGAACATATATACAAGGTCTCAATATACTCCAAGTCGGTGTAGCTGTACTCAATTGATTGGATTTCAGTTCATCTCTTAGAAGACTAACCTTGTATTCCTCGAATGAACGATCTCCTCGGGGAGTCACGCCCACCTACTATATTACTAGATTAGTAACAGAGGCCATGAGCATTCACTTAGAAGCTCGCTCCCACTTGATATTTTGAGTCTTGTGAACCTTTTAATAATTTTAGAAAATTCGCCTAACCATTCTCTGAGTGTGTACAACGATAAGTTTACTAATCTACCTGTTATTAAGGGAGAGGCGTACCAAGTAATTAGTCAAATGAGAACTATTCTCAAAAAAAATTCTTAAACATATTTAACACACCGTTTCTTTCTTAGTCTCTAGGACAGTATCACAATGCTTCCTAGGAGACTATCATATTACCCTAGTCAAGTGTATACCATTACGTAGAGATTGGTACAAGTAAACAAGATACTCCACATCATAGCATGTCCGCACTTGTTTTGCCCGTACCTATATCTATCAATAAGAAGTCTAACCCTGTATACCACAAAAAAACACCCTCCTTGGGGAGTAGCGCTTGTCCACTATATTATCGGACTAGCAATGGAGACGGTGAGGAATCAACTCTTGATCCTCACTCCCACTTAAAATTTACAGTAGTGGATCTTTCTTTTAAATTTGATTATTTCATAATCAATATTAGAACCACATTCTAAATTTTATTTAACCATTGAATAAAGTCCTAATCCAATTAGGTTTCTTTAATCATCCAACTAATGTAATCTAATCTCATTAGATATATTATGAGAATTTTCCTTTCAAATAATTCAACTTTTGAATTATCTAACCATATTAGATCTATTAAAAAAATTCTCCCACTCAACGAAATAAAAAATTTCACCAAGTTACATATTAAATGGCCTTTTAACTTTATTCACATTGTACATAGTACTTAACTCATTTAAATAATATCAAACATGTGAATAAAATTTAACAAATGTCATATTATCAAATAATTTGAATAACAACACTTAAGGGCCTAAAGATTGGAACAATTAAAGCTTTTTTAAACTCTTTTAAAAAGATTATCATATAATCTTAATTAGAATCACATTCTAATTAATTATGCATTTATTTAAATTATTTGAAATAAAAAATATATTTCTCATATAAAAAAGGTGTGTTGCTTTTATTTATTTATTTATTTTAATTTTTATTAAATAAATAAATTTGATCTTAATCTCATTAGATTGTAAACCGAACATCTAATCCTATTAGATATTCTTCATTTTGGATTGTCATTAAATACTCAACAATTAAATATTTCACACCTTAGTTCAAAATCTAATCTCATAAGATCTAATAATCTAATCATTCAACTTCTTAAATATCTAATCTCATTAGATCAGATTTAGAATTACGCTTCTGGATTGAATCATGACTCAACTAAAATTTTAAACAATTTAAAACTTAATGAACCTTCAATCTTGTTATTAAACTCTTTAACAAAAATATTCAGGATTCTCTTTTTCCTTTAATAAAATTTAACAATTTCATATTGTCGTAATTCTACATACTCTAATTTTATCAAACCTAATATTTTCATTGTCAATCATGAACGTATTTATAGTTGACTCTGATACTAATTGTTTGGACCATATTTCAAAAATTTCCACTGGATCGTTTTGAGCGGGCATTGTGGATACCAATTTAAAATTCCCAATTTTAAATATAAAGTCCTGATTTAATTAAACTAATTAATTAGGTCTAGATCTTACTCTAATGTGTTCATAATATGACAAACAAAAAAAATATAGTAAAAAAAAAATAAACATAGTATTTAGAATAAATAAAATACAAGAAAGCTAATTAAATATCAAATGGTTAATTTAGACATACCTGAAGCGCGAATACAAACTCTGACTTGAAGATTTGAAATTAGAAAAAGTATATCTTGATACCTCAAGATCTTCTTCGCAATGTCCTCTTCCAACACTGTCACTGTGGACTACAAAAATATTTAATTTAGATAAAATTTTGGAACAAAATTTTTCTTTCAATCTTTCGGAAATATAACTTTTCAAAGCTAAAGAATAATTTAGAAAATCCCTACAAAAATTTTAGAGTTTTTTATCATGCGAGAAAATCAGGTTCCAAAACCCTTTTTTGTTTAAAACACAATGTAATTTATCGTGTTATATATGTTAGGAACATATTTCAAAAAACTTTTCCTAGATCATGTTGAGTGGCACAGCAAAAAACCAATTTAAAATTCTTAATTTTTAATCAAAAGCTGTGACCTAATTAAACTATTTAATTAGGTCTAAATCTTACTCTAATAGGTTCATAATATGTCAAACAAAAATATCAAATAAAACAATTATAAACATAATATGTAGAATAAATTAAACAAAAGAAAAACAAATTTTATATTAAATACTTAATTTAGACATATCTAAAATGCGAATTTTGATTCCAATTTGAAGATTTGAAATTGCTAGAAGATTTTTTGATACCCCAAAGTCTTCTTCACAATAACCTCTTTTGGCAATGGGAGGGTGGGCTTCCAAAATATTTAATTTAGAAAAAATTTTGGAATTCCTTCAATCTTTCCAAAAAAACTATTTTTCAGAAAATATGCTAAATAATAATTTAGAAAACCCCTAAAATAATTTTAAAGTTTTTATCGTAGGAGAAAGTTAGGTTCCAAAACCTAAAACCTTAAAACTTCACCATAAATATCATATCTTCTATAACAATAAGTCCCAACAAAAAGGCTTCACTCTCCTTATCAAATTGTGTTGCTACATGTATATATATTAAAACATGATACAATTTATCATATTAATATTCATCTCATTAATATTTATTTAACATAAAAATTTATTTATCTTATAAATAAATTATTCATCCCATGAGTTTATTTTCAAATATTTTCAAACAGTGCTTAAGTTGAGGCTTGTTTAAGGACCTCGGGGACAATCTAACTCTGATTATCGTCTTATGATAACAATTGATTACCATTTAGTAAAACTTAATTTCACTAAATAAGTTTTACTGCACTCTAGAATTATATATATTCACTCAAGAATTTTCCGAATAACTATTATTGCGACAATCAAGCCCTCTGTTAGATATATGTGAGCAAAAATAACTTTAACTATTATTATTACTTTTCTCACATCTCTCACCGTAGTTCCCGACTCCCCCTTCTTGAAAAATTCAATAATATAGAAACAACTTCCATATAAATTCCAAATGTCAAAAATATAGAATACTCTGGCTAAAGATTCTAAAATATGTTCATATATTTGTAAATCAACTAAGGGGACATCTTTATCTTATTAGAGACTATAGATTTCACATAAAATAACTGTACCCGCCACACTTCATGCCATTACTCAATAGGCCTAAGACTCAAGTCAATGCACTTTGACTAATCCCTTTGGTACATCAAAGCAACGAATAATCTATGCACAAGTTTATATTATTTTATACATTTAGAGTTATTGTCTTTTAGAGTTAATTATTATAGCAGTTTAAGAAACAAATAATTCAGATGGCCTTGTTTAGTATTCCAGTATTATTGACAACACCAACATAATACTCTTGGATCTTTATACACATGACCAATACAAGTCATCAAAAGTATCATATTATAGTTTTATCAGATAAGTTGTCTAAACTTATCACCAGCAATGAACATATTTTGACGACATACCATTAGTTTGATCTAAGTCTATCTGTGGCTCAATCTCATTAACCACTTAAACCAAACCCGACATGCCATCTTGGACTACGTCCATGTCATGGAGTGTTTTTAGAAAATAATCACACACATGTTTAACTCCTAAACACAATTAGACAATAAATAAATAAAATAATTTTTTTTATTTAATATTTAAAACTAACTAATTGGGTTTTTCATAACACCAATTCCAACAATCTCTCACTTTTCCCAAACCCAATTAGCCTTGCATTGCATAGCTATTCCCTAGGGATCTACCAACTCTTTTGACTATAAACTAACACCGATTTGTCACTGTCCCATTCTATTGCTAATATGCCTTCATCTTTTAAGAACCTTCTAAGTCAACTAGTCTACTCAACAACTCCATAGCTGTCAAGTACCCGACTTCCATAGTGAAGTAAGCAATACAAGACTACTTCACCCTTCACCATCTAATGACCCCCAATAAAAGGGTAAACATGGATTTCACACGTCTGACGTCTAAAGTCCCTTTTAAAACAAACGACTCATGATAAACCCAGCATCCTTTGAATCTCACAAAAGCTTGATTTTAAGAACATAGTTGGCTCATATTAGGTCTTTTATTTTTGACTGACTGGACAATTAAACCTTAACAGCTCATAACAATTCTACACCATTGTCACTAAGTAGAATGTTATCTATATACAACACTTAGAAAGTCTCTGCTTTCTTGTTATGTCACACATACACTCAAGGTTTACTAACCATTGATTCAAATCTACTATTCAATGAACAAGATGCTTATTTAAGTCTACAAATACTCTTCCTCAATTTGCGTACTATATGCTCCTCACTCTTGCCAACGAACTTGTCTAGTTGTATCATATACATAAGCTTATCAAGATGAACATTTAGAGAATTTCGTCTTGATTTCCATTCCCATACCTCATCAAAGAGATACAATGGATAAGAGCAGCCTTATAGACTGAAGCATAGCATCTGGCTAGAAGGTATCATCAAGGACGATTCCTTCATTTAAGGTATTTCCCATTACCATGAATCTAGCCTTGAAAGTCTCAAGAACTTCTCATCCACTCAACTCTTTGTACTTGTAGATCCATTCAAATACAATCTAATGGACTTAATGTCCATCGATGCCTCTGCAAGTTCTCAGACTTAGCTACAATACAAATACTTTAACTTAAGTTTTATTACCCTGATCCTTTGGTTTGCATCTTTAGTGAATTTATTGGATTCACCACTCCTTTGAATAGGTTGGTATCTTTATAAAATATTACCAAAATAGGCACTAGTAGGCTGTTGTCTCATTGGTCGTGACTTATGGTCATTTTCTAATCCGACTATTCTATGAAAGGTGCCTTGTTCAGTCCCTCGTTTGTTCAAAAAAGGAAGGTTTCTTTGAAGCTGTTATTGATATCCATTGAATACTCGACCTTGATCTACTGTTATGGTTTTAGGGATCCCAAACGTGCAAGAATATCCTACTTGATAAACCCAATCATATTGTGTTGATTTATGTTTCTACAGGTTTTAGTTTTAACCCGCTTTGTAAAGTAGTTTTTAGCTATAGGGGATATAAGAGTGTTTCTTGCTTGATGAAGGATTGATCTCTCCAATGATACCCATTGTCCAACCTCGAAAGGGGCATGGTTTAACTATTGCATGCATTTGTGATATAGGGACCATAGGGACATTGCCTATGTTTTAGGCATGCTCCACACGCCTTAGCATATTTGATACAATCATTCATCATTGTTGGCCAATAATAGCAATAACGATTGATGATCCAATGCATATTGTTTCCAACTAAATGAGATCCACTTACACCCTCATTTTCCCTTACCATGACCAATTTGGCTTCATCAAGGTCTAGGGATTTAAGAAAGATTCCGCTACTATCTTTTTAATATGACTCCCTAGATTGTCATTTAGGTGATAACTGTGTGCTCTCATTTTCATTTTCTTTATCCTTAATCAACCGTTGGGGATTTTTTAAATACCCCACAAGGGGTTTTCTCCAATCCTCAAACGCTTAACCGTGTCTCAAGACATTCAAAGGTGGTTCTTGGAATACCCTTGCTCTTAGATATGAAAGATTTGATGATCACAAGATTATGTTCTAAGACCTTAGTCGTCATGACAATGGATCCTTCACACCAATTCGAGGCAACTTATAGCTAGAGGCTAGCTGAGCCAAGTCATAGGTTGCCTTATTACATTCTTGAGAAACATAATCAAGCTTGACTTCATCAAACTTTTTCAATAGATCTTGCCCTATTGAGATATATATGTTTGAGGTCACACACTAACATTAAAACTCCCCTTTTGCTTGGTGTATAACCAATTGTAAATCCCTTCTTTTTTAAATGCTAGAAACTCACATTTCGAGGAGAGTTTCGAGGCTAATTACTAAAGCCTTTTACACTACTTCGTTATTGAAGCACCAACTCAACAAAACGATGGAAAGTTTGGTAATGACTCCTGAGGGTGACTTAATAATGATATCTATCCCCGCTGTGGATTTAGAGCCTTTTTTGGAGTGTTGATTTTGGGGGAAAATATTTTTTCCCCTAAAAAAAGCACTTTTCTAAAATTGAGATGTTTGACAATTGTGAAAATTTGTTTTTTATTAAAAGCATAAAGAAGAATTTTGGTACTTCTCCTTTAAGAAGTAGTAACAAAAATTAAACAATTAAAAAAATCAACGGCAACAGCAAAAATTAAACAATTGAAAAAAATGGTTCATACACCCTAAAGTTTGCTATTTATTTTTTAATTACTTGAGCTTTGGTAATATATTTAGTAAATGATTTATATGTTTGAAAAAATACTTTATATAATTAAAAATATTTTTTATATTTAAAAATATATATTAAATTTGAAAAAGTATGTTAATAGTTAATAAATTATTTATGATATTTAAAAAATATTTTAAATATTTGAAAAAGATATTTTAAATATTTGAAACCTATTTTAAATATTTTTTAAAAATTTTGATTAAATATTTTAGAAATATTGAAAAATATTTAGTTTAAATATTTAAAAATATTAAATATTTGGAATGGATCTTGGGTTACTTTTTTAACTATAAAAGACTTATATTAATGTCCTTTCAATAATTTTATGAAAAAAAATACTTTTTTAAATATTGGCCAAACACTCATAGTAATACCATAAGCGCTGGTTTATTAGTTGAGCCAAACACAAACTGCTTATTTGAAACAATGCTTTTTACAAAATGTGTTACTCAAGAAAGCAGTTTTGTTATGTCAATGCCAAACATGCCCTTAGTCTTTGATCCGTCAGAGTACAGTTTCCATTGGCAATCACTAGTCCCAAAGCTTCTCCCTTTTCATGCGTCACCTCATCATCTAGGTTTAGGTGGTCAGTCAAAGCTTAGCCTTTGACTTCCGTTTGTATCACATACATTAACTCATATTGAAGCAGAATAATGCTCCTCTTGTTTAACCTTCTTCTCTTTAGCGGTTTGTCCAACATGTATTTAAAGACATCTACTTTCAGCAATTACATATATTGTGAGAGAAAGGAAGTAATGTCTTAGCTTAACAAAGGCGTAACACAAAAACAAACACAACTTTCCAAAGGGAGTGTATTTTATTTCACAATCATTTAAACAATGAATACGGTAAAATACAGCCAGTTCAAACCGTTGTTCATTGTCTTGCACTAACAAGCAACCTATGGGCTTAGCGGAAGCGTAAATATAAAGCTTCAATGGTTTCCCCTTCTTTGGTGGTATCAACACTTATAGCCTGATCGAATAATCTTTGATGGCCTCCAAGGTTGCTTGATGGCAGCTGCAATGGAGAGAGCGGGCAAGATTCATGATTGTTCTGTAAATACCGTATGCCACTTCTTTTTAGAGGACAAACCATGTATATTTCTTCCTCTTTTGATAGGATGATAGTTCTCTTTTCTAGTTCTCTTAAGGAACTTTCTGAAAGTGGTACACTCACAAGTTGGATGACCTGTCATGATGTCCCACTTGCGAAGTTAATTTCCTAATTTAACAAAGCTCTTTGGAAACCTCAATGTTCCCTCGCCCATAAGTCTTTCCAACAAGGTATTGGATATGGCTAATTTTGCTTCATCTGTATTCATCGTGCGAGGGAACCTTTCATTAGTAAGAGTGTCATGGTTATCCCGTGGTTCACTTGTCTCGATCATATTGACATGTACAGGAATTGGGAACGGGTTTTGATTGACACCTATTTGATCCTCATAGGGGAAGATTAGTTCCCTTTTCTCTATGATGTCTTGGACTGCATTCGTAAAGAAAATGTAGTTCTTTTTTAAGTGAGTGAAAGAATCATGCCACTTATAATAAACATTCCCTCTCAAGGAATTAGGATTAGGTTTCTTAGGTTTCCATTTTATTTAAATCTTATTATTTTCCTCAAGCCTGTCAAAAATTTTGTCCGCCCTTGACAAATTGAATGAATATTTTTCTTAAATCTTGGGACTGGTTGGACTTTTTAGCCATAATATCCTTTTTTCCTTAAGGGTTTTAGATTATTGGAGGTCCTTCGACATATTTAGCCAAGTCTATCTCATAAGGAGGAATCTCGTCCTCTGCTATAGCCTCATGCATATATGTTTTATACATGCTAATTTTTCTCAGGCTTTCTTCTTTTAGGACCGCTTGTATCTAGTGGCACATTCTATGAGTTAGAGTGGACTAGTGAAGTTTGATTTCTCAAACTTCTTTCTAAACTCGATACCCAAACCATTTAAAGCTAGTTTGGCATATTTGAATTTAAGAAGAGCTATAATATATTTTAGTATGGTTGTCTTGAATCGATTAATATAATCCTTTATTGATTCTCCTAGCTTCTATTTCATTCAAGCTAAGTCAAACATAGAAGTACCTAGCTCCATCCTTTGGAATGGGACCTAAAATTGTATGACCATGTCATTCCACCTATAAATGGAATTTGGTGGTAGGCCGATGTACCACTATAAGGCAATTCTTGTCAGAGAACTAGAAAACATCCTCAATTTTAAGTAAGAATTATCAGCCCCCTCTCTGCACTTGCAATTGAATCTTGCCAAGTGTTCAAGAGCTGATACATTCCCTTCTCCAGAGAAAATGGTTTATTCGAGTATTTCATATCCCCTAGGGAATAGATAGTCCCTGTCCATGTAGTTAGTGCACAACTTATTGTAAATGGGTATGCTGACCCTTTTGAGGCTTGGCCCATACATATGCTTGATGATAAAGACCAATTGGTCCTATAGGGATAGGTCCAGCGTCTAATGATGCACCTACAATTACTCCGTAAGGGT
Organism: Simmondsia chinensis; assembly: GCA_018398585.1. Lineage (NCBI taxonomy): Eukaryota > Viridiplantae > Streptophyta > Magnoliopsida > Caryophyllales > Simmondsiaceae > Simmondsia > Simmondsia chinensis. The sequence goes on from JAGTTD010000007.1 coordinate 14,990,144, forward strand.
TCAAGAATCACTTGTGGGATCACTAAGGTATCGTTGAGCTCCCATGACCATTTGATTAGGAAATGGGTGTTTGCCAGCATAAGCACGGTTAGACCCTCCCTTGTCAATGTGACGCCCTTGGCAATTTGGCGCCACATAGGATCATACAGATGCTTGAGTTTGAGGAATGTTGAAAGGCACCTTTGCACTCGATGGCATTTGGGTAACCCTGAATTGATCTAGTGGTGTGGTGCATTTGACTGCCCCTCTGTTTGGAATTGGTGTCCAGAAAAGCCCAATTAATTTGTTTGAAATATTAATTAAATAATTTTTTTATTGACTTAATGACTGATTATGTTTTTATAAGTCAAATATATGTATGATTGTTTTCCTAAAATATTCCATAAGATGGACATAGTCCAAGATGACATTTCAAGTTTTGTTTAAGTGGTCAATGAGATTGAGCCATGGAGACTTAAATCAAATTAGTGATATGTTGTCAAAGTTAATTTTTAGTCAATGACAATTTTGGATTACTTGTCTACTGAGGTTATAATATAATATTTAGATAACTTATCTTGGTTATGTGGATGGTGATCCAGAATGTTTTGTTGGTGTATTTCAATTAGATTGTTACACTGAATTTGATCATGCAGCTTGCTCATATCTGCATTACTATCAGAAATGAGCAACTCATTTTATTTTGTTTATAAAATAACTCTAAATCTGGTAAATAGTATGAAATCGTGCATGGAGTATTAGCTGCTCTGATGTGCTAAAAGAATTAGGTCACAACATATAATTAAAATCTTACGCGTGTTGGGTAACAGTATGAAGTGTAGTGGGATTGCCTTTCAAAATGGAGAAAATCATGATTCTGAGTGGCCCAACAACCTTCACGGTAATTATCATGCAAATCCGGATCGAGTCGAAATAAACGAGATGGCCCAAAAACCTTTCGAAATGACGTCACATGGCCGGAGATGGTCCTTTTTATTAAAATGATAAAACCTCGGGGTCATTTTTAATAATTTCAAAATGTCAGGGTCCTTTTTATAACTACCAAAAAGGTCAGGGTAGTAAAATATAAATAACATAAATATTAATTAAATAAAATTCTTTTATTTGTCTTACGATAGATTATGTTTTTTTTTCAAGTCAAATATACGTGTGATTGTTTTTCTAAAACGTTCTTGAGATCGACATAATCCAAGATGATATGTCAAGTTTAGTTTAAGTGGTCAATGAGATTGAGCCATAACGAGACTTAAATCAAATTAGTGATATGTTGTCATAGTTAATTCGTAGTCAATGACAAGTTTGGCCTACTTTAAGCTATAATATAACATTTAGATTACTTGCCTTGATCATGTGAATGGTGATCTATAATGTTATATTGGTGTATTTTAATTAGATTGCTACATTGAATTGGACCATGTGATTTGCTCATATCTGCGCTACTATAAAAAATGAGCAACTCACTTTATATTGTTTGTACAATAACTCTAAATCCAGAAAATAGCTTGAACTCATGCATGGAATGTTAGTTGCTTTGATGTTCTAAAAGGATTAGGTTTATTTGCTTTGATGTGCTAAAAGGATTAGGTTACAACACGTAACTAAAATCTTATGTACATTGGATAAGAGCATGAAGTGTTACGGGAATGGATATTTTACTAAAAATCTATACCGTAAACATTTCCCCTTAGTTGATTTTCAAGCATACAAATTGGTTCTGGAAACTTTTGCCAGAGTATTCCATATGTGCGACATTGGATTAGTACAGAAGTGTTTTTCTATATTAGTGAATTATTCGAGAAGGGCAAGTCGGGAACTAAGGTGGAAGATGTGAGAAAGAATAATAATAATGGCTAAATTATTTTTCTCATGCACATCTAATAGAAGGGTTAATTATGAATAAACAATCATATGGAATTTAAAGAGTAATATATTTACTTCTAGAGTACAGTAAACGTATTTAGTGGAATTAAGTTTTAATCAATGGTAATCAATTGTTATTATTAGATGATAATAAGATTGGACATATTCGGAGTTAGAATTAAATGGTGTTTGAGGTCCCTGCTCAAGCCTCTGTAATATACATATTTGGAAAATTACGAGAATTTATGAGATAAATAAATTATTTTTGCTCAGCCTAAAATTCATGAGATGAATTTATGCTACAAAAATAAAATAAAATAAGGAAAAAACACAAAAATTTGCAGCAGGTCGAGGTGTGTGCAACACGTTTCACTCGTTGAGTGGCACAAGGGGGCCGATCCACGTGTCAACCCCCGAGCCAACCAGGGCTTGACACGCGCCGCATTCTGTGCATTGCTAATGAGGGGCTGGGACATGGCTACCCTGACGTGGTGGTGAAGGCTTGGTCTTTTACACATTTTTTTTTTTTTGGTATAGATTTCTTGATATTTTGACTTATCAAGAATCTTATTTTATTTTATTTTTATTTTATATTAATTTAGATATTTTGGGTTATATAAGAATCTAACTAGGGTTTGGCAAAAATCATTATTAACAGTATTATTAATATTTCTTTTTTGATTGGTGAATTGAAGAGAAAATGTTCTCTTTTTTTTTTTCTCTAAAATAGTTTTAAAGGTTCTTGATTTTATGACACCCACACGTCTAATATAAAGAGGAATTGTAAAGAAAACTTTGGTGGTATCATTCTCACTTCATCTTTGCACTGTGGTCTACATCAAGGTAAGTTATTCCTAATTAATCCTTTTAAATAATTTCATTTGTTTTGCATGCAATGCATTATCAGGTTTTAATTAGAGTAGAGAAATTGTGATTATGCTGCGCTTGATTCGTTAGTTCAGGAAATTTTAGTTTTCGAAATTAAAATTCTCCAAACAATTGGTATCGAAGCCGGGTATCTGATTGTTCATGATATGCAAGAGGACATCAATAGGCATAATTGAGAAACTATATTAGAATACGAATTAACGATGAGATCATGTTAAAAGAAAGATCAAATTTTTATTGAATGTGTTCATATAAATTTGTCATATAATTAATTGAATATTTTAAATAATTAAAAATCCAGTTAATAGAATGTATTCATGAACGTTGAATCATGACTAGATCTAAGTACGAAAATTGGATTTTCACTCCTTGTTAAATTACTTCGTATATTATCTAATGAGATTAGATAATCTAATTGATCTAATATGATTATGATCAATAACTTACAAAATTAGTGGAAGTATAATTCTGATAATCTAATTGGTAGATATTCAAATGATTGCATACTTTAGATATACACAACATTGCGTTGAATATCTAATTGGATTAGATATTCGGTTATGTTAAAAACAACATTTGATCTAATGAGATTAAGTTATAAAAATATTTATTTATTTATTTAAAAGAAAATCTAATGCACTGCCATCAGCGAAGCCATTTTTTGAAATAAGGAAAAAATTTAAATAAATAATTAATTAATTAGAATGAGATTCTAATAAGGATTATATGATAATCATTTCTAAATGAGTTTAGAAAAGTCTTTCATTATTATAACCTCTTTTAAGCCTTAGGTAATGTTATTCAAATAGTTGGATAACATAGTACTTATTAAATTTTATTCACATGTTCAATATTATTTAAATATGTCAAATATTATGTATGATGTGATAGCAAAAACTAAATAACGGCTGCCCCCTCTTTTCGCGGCATTTTGTTCCCACATCAGGCCATCAAGCTCTTTAAGCACATGGATGATCAGAAAACATACCTTTGATAAATGGTGCTCGAGCACATTTCTTGAAGCCTACATCCGTATTTTCAACTGAAGTCTCTTCTAGATGCTCCATGTTCTCATGATAAGCATAGTGCCAATGCATCTAAAATTACACTCTAAGGAACTGTCTCGAGCTTGGAAAATGCCTATCTTGCAGCCTTCTTGGCAATCTCTTGAGCTTAAGCTCCTTTTACCCTTCAACCACCTCGAGCCTTGACTAGCTAAGGCCCTTGTTAGGTTGATAAACGTCTCAAGACGTTGGGCTCAAGACATCGTTGTCTCAGTACCTAAAGGTCTGACTCTCCTTAAGAAGGATCTCACGTGATAAGCACACGAAACGGCATTGTCCCAACTCTCTTGAATTTAGAGTGTAAACACTTACATTATTTCCCACTAACTTTGAGACTAAAGAGTCCCTGCATCTTATCTAAAGTAGTTGAGGGCGTGAGATAGCACAACAAAAATCGTGTTAAAGATGAAATTTTGAGACATCCAGCTAATGATTTCACATCGAGGGACTTGGATGCTAGGTATCTTAGTTTTGCATATGATCCTAGGTTAGTAGGCTTGGACTTGCTAGTGCTGGCTTTAATGCATTTTGGATAATGAGCACGACCTATATTGTTCGGTCGGTACTACTGTTCCCTTATAACCTTCCACATTGGTTGTGTAGGAAAACAACCCTCAATCATTCTTTCAGTGATTATTTTAGGAGATAAGGCCCCTGGTAAGGATATTGATGTCTATCTTCAACCATTGATATATGAGCCAAAAGAGTTATGGGAGGAAGTTGATGCATTTGATGCCTCTACTAAACAAAATCTAAATTGTGAACTGCTCTTATGTGGGCTATATATGACTTTCCTACCTATACAAATTTCTTTAGCTGGAGTATGAAGAGTCGATTCGCACTTCCATGTTGTCTTGGGTTGAAAAATGCCATTTGGTTAAGAAATAGGTTCAAGTTTTGCTTCACGAGGCATCATGAGTGGTTATAGAATAATCACCCTTCTCGGTACAAGAAATATAACTTTGATGGGACATTAGAGACAAAGACCGCAATTGACACCAAAATTATAAGGGCCTGTTTGGCTTTGCTTTTTTCTGGGGAATATGTGCTTTTTTCTAGAAAAAGCACTTTTCTTGAATTTGCAGAATGTTTGGCAAACTACAGAAGGCATTTTTTTATTAAAAGTAGAAGCAGTTTTTCTACTTATAAGCAGAAGCAAAATTTTGGTGCTTCTGCTTATAAATAGAAGCAAAATCAAAAACTTAAAATTTTTAGGACAATAATACCCCTACTCAAACACTAAAATTACATCTTCCCTATCATCTTTCAAAACCCTAACCCTCTACCCAACCCATTTCTATCCCGACCTCCACCCACAAAACCCTTCGTACAGCCACACTGCCGCGCAGCCACCGCCCTTTAGCCGGCGAACTCCAAAATCATCACACGTCAACCGCCTCCATTACAGTCGCACGTCAGCCGTCGTGCTGCCATCTCCATCAGCATCCCACCACTGCTCCGCCGCCTCCATCACCATCACACCACCGCACCGCCGCCGTCACGCTACCGCCTCCATCACTGTTACATATCATCCTGATCATCTTTCAAAACCCTACCCCCTACCCAAACCCATTTGTAGTCATTGTGTTTATTTTACTTAATAATAATAATAATGATAATGATAAAAATAATAATAATATTATTATTATTATTAATAAATAACAACAATAATAATATTAATAATAGTCATTTTAGGTTTTTAAGTTTTAAGTAATAATATTAAATTATGAACAAAATAAATAAAAATACTATTTTTACTTTACAATTCATTATTATTTTATAAAATTTAAAAACCTAAAATTATCAATATATACTTTAAAAAACTATTTGCAATCAATTCTGCATCTAAACACTATTAATTACAAAAGCAATCTTGCCCATGTCCTTTTTGGTAATTTTGACAGAAAAATCATTTTTCTTAACCAATGGCCAAACACTAACAATAATAAAATAAGCTTCTAACTTGTTTAACCAAACACAAACTGCTTCTTCAAAACAGCATTTTTCACATAAGTACTTTTACAAAGAGTGCTTTTGAAATAAACAGTTTTTTTCACAACAATCCCAAACAATCTCTACTTGAAGGAGCAACTTTTCAAATAGTAAGGCTTGGTTGGTAAAGAAATTGATGAGAGCGGTACAAATAGATGGAAAAAGAGAATGTTAGTTTTATTTATCATAGTGGAGTTGAACATGCTTCGGCTTAATCTAGATATAATGCATATCAAGAAGAATGTTTGAGATAATTTGCTTGGTACATTGTTTAACCTTGAAGGGAAGAGTAAGATAACTTTGAGGCACGAAAAGATCTTCAAAAATATTAAATCTCATCTTCATCCAATCTTGTTGCCAGTTGGTAAGTACTCCACACCTAATGCATGTTAGACGTTGTCATTTAATGAGAAGACCCGCTTATTAACAATGTTGAAACATATCAAGGTTCTTAATAGATACCCATCTAATATCTCTCGATGTGTTAATCTTAATGAGAGATATATGTTCCACATCAAGAGTTATAATTGCCATATATTGATGCAAGACGTTCTTCTAATCACATTAAGGTCTGCCAAGGATTCTAATATTGCAGATTTAATTTCAAAGTTATCATCTTACTTCAAATCTTTATGTGTAAAGGAGCTAAATATCCCACAAATTAATAAATTGGAAGCTACCGCGCTTAACACACTGTGTCATATAGAGAAGTCTTTCTTCATAGTTTTTTCGCTGTCATGGTCTATTTGATTATGTACTAGGCAAAGGAGGAAACACTTGTTGGCTATTAGTATTCAGAGAAAGCAGAGGTATGTTATGCCAAAAACTAGTACTTATTTCATAATTTCATTGCTATGAGAAATAATAGTAAACTAGTACTGACAACTTTATTGAAATAATCATGATAGTGATATATGTTGAATCTGGAAAAAAAAATAATCTGGAGAAGCCCAACAACATCTTTACACTACTGGATCCAAAACTTCTGCAGTTTTGAATGATGAATTTGTGAGTTATTCATTATAAGTGAAGTTAGTATAATGCTCTTTTCAACGATAGATTGTGAAAAATGTTTGGAAGCCTGGGTGTATTGAGTGGTATGGAATTTTCTATATTTAAAAGGACGGTACATATCTAGGTGAGTTGTTTAGATAGTTTGTGGTTTATTTAACTGAATATCTTTGTTTCTTTTTTGTACTTTATTTTGACATCACACAATTGATCAGTGATTGTTTTTTTCTAAGGTCATGTTTAGAGCATGGGGCCTGAAATTGGGGCCCAAAGTTCCAGTTTTATTGTTCGATTCATCTATTGAAATTGGAATTACAATTCCACTGTCCAATTTTATAGAATTGGATTTTAACTGAAAATTATAATTTCCAATTTCTTGGGGTGGGAGTAAGGAATTGTAATTTTATATTAACTATATTGACCTAAAACCCAAAATTACTCCCTTGATTAACCCAAACCCAATGACAACAACAATAATCACAGTGCCTCAATGATTAACCCAAACCCAAGATGACTCAAAATTAGAAAAGTTAGACATAACCTAAAATTTGACCTGAACCTCAAAATCACCCAACTCGAATGACTTCAACTTGAAATGATTGAAATCAATTTAACTCAAAGTTCGAAGAGACCCAACTTATTGACCCGAAAATAAAACTACTCGACTTGAATGGAATGCAAAGAAGCTGAGCCAAAGTGGAAACGACCCAACCAAATTAACCCAAAATTTAATATAACCCAAACCCAAGATGACCCGACCTATCTCAAACTCAACCTAAAATAACTCAAAATTTAAAATGATACATCCTGTTTGTTTCAAATCCATGATGGCGCGAGCTCGAAATGACCTAAATCAACTCAAATCCGATATGTTATAGCTTGGATCCCAAAAAACCCTAACCCGATCAACTGAAAATCTGAGATAACATGAATACCAAATGATATGACTGATACTCGACCCCATTTGATTCCAAGATTGAATAACTCGAACTCAAAGTGAATCGCTCGAACCATAACAACTCGAGCTCGATGTGACCACTTTAACCAAAATCTGGCCGTAGTTGATCCAAAACTCGAAATACTCCAACTCGATTGACCGAAAACCCATGATGACTCGAATCATTATGGAGTTATAATTCCGACCTCGAATTCCTTCGATAAACCAGACAATGGAATTTATATTCCATCAGAATTCCAATTCCATCTGAATTGGAATTGGAATTGCAATTTCATAGTCCAATTCTAATTTCCCGAGCCAAAGAGAGCCAGTGAATGTTGGAAATATTTTATAATATCCATCAAATAATACACTAATAACATGAAAAATATATTAACTTGTTTCAACTAAGAACTAGTACCAATACATCAATCATTGTAGTGTTGGAAAAATTATGCATTTTAGTGATTTAAAAATTATTTATAATGAATTAATTCTTTTTATAAAATAAGTTTTTCTATAATTACTAATTGTCATAAATTAAAAGAAAAAAAAACGTTCAATGATAATGTAAAGATGGTTGTTACTTACCGTTGGTGAGCATTGAAGAATGGTAGCATTAACATTGTGATTATGGACTTTGACAAGCTGTTCTGAAGGTTAAAAAAATTAAACATATATATCTTTTCCCTACATAAGCATGCATCTCATGGTTGGAAAACGACACACAACAGCAGGAAATATTTTATTCTCTCAATCCCCTACACACTTTTGAGCTCGGTAGTTGTAGTTCAGAGATCTTTTATTCCTGCACTGATAGAAGTCCAACGGGTTGTTGAATCCTGGAAAAGGAGTGCATTCAAGCTTAATTGCAATACTCATGCAGGAGGAGTGTTTCCTTTCTAAGGATAGCATTCTCACGTGCCTCAACCCAAAAATATGTTTTTTTTTTTTCTAAAACCCTTTTTCTTTTTAATTTATTTTATATCGTTGTTGTTAGTATTGAATTGTTGAGTATGATTTGACAAAGTTGTATTTTATTTTTGTTTGTATAATTTATTCATACTCTGATGATAGTTTTAGATTGATATATAGTATTATACATTTTTTTCGTGTTAATAATGTATTATTTAACGAATATTAAAAATATTTCCAACAGTTTTAGAAAGGAAAAAAAAAAACTCTTTTAGAATTATTTCAAGATTGTTCAAACTATCTTCCTTCAGTTGCAAAAGTCATGGGCATTACTATTCATGAATAAAATATTACTTTGGGGTCATTGCTTGGATCAGTATTTTTATAGTGTTGTATAAGTAAAGTACTCTATGAAAATATATACAATTGAATTTACTAGATTTTGTGCATGCGTTTATAGAGGGAGCAAAACGATTATGCTTCATTAAATCAATTATGTATTTTGACATACACTTATGTGGTTTAATTAGTCATGTATAATATGGCTTGATAAATGTCACTTGTTAGAATAATTGAGAAAATGAAAGAAGTGATAATTGAGAAAAATGAAAGAAGAGAATTGTAATCTTTTGTATGTATTACCAAACTAAAATATAGACATACTTATACAAGATAAATGAGACAAAATATGGAAAGAGAGAAAAAGCAGCATAATATAATTCTAGAATGATTACTATCCTAAACGGTTAGCCTAAGATCATGGAAGAATATTACACCTAACATATTTACAATTCTAACATCCCCCCTCAAACTCAAGGTGGCAATGTGGAATCTAGCTTGAGTTTGCAAAGCAAGCCACAGAAGCGTCCGGGTGAAAGAGCTTTAGTGAAGATGTCAGTTGCTTGATTAGCCGAAGGCACAGAGAACAATTGAAGATCCTTTTGTAAAAGAAGTTGTCTAATGAAATGACAGTCAACTTCGATATGTTTAGTTCGCTCATGAAATACATCATTATGAGCAATGCAGATGGCACTCTGATTATCACAATAAAGTGGCATTTAGGTTTGATGTTTAACTCCCATATCCTCTAGCGACAAATGTAACCATAGAAGTTCAGAGGTGGCATTAGCGAGAGATCGATACTCGGCTTCAGTGCTAGAACGAGCAACCAATGTTTGCTTCTTACTACGCCATGAAATGAGGGATTCCCCAAGAAAAAAACAATATCCTGTAGTTGACCGTCTATCAGTAGGATCACCTGCCCAATCAGCATCGACATATGCTCGTAACTCAAGTGAGGATTTAAAGGGGAAGTGGAGGCCATGAAACAAGGTTCCCTTCACATAGCGAAGTATTCGAAGAGCGGCAGCATAATGTGTTGTACACGGAGCCGACATAAATTGGCTTAGCACCTAAACAGCATATGTAATATCTGGTCGTGTGACAGTGAGATAAACCAAGCTTCGAACAAGTTGACGAAATAGAGTAGGATCTTTGGGTGGTGTGCCATCTGTGGGAGTAAATTTGACGTTGGCCTCAATGGGAGTACTGGCAATCTTACAATCAGATAAACCAGATGGAGACAAGAGATCACTAGCATACTTAGCTTGTGATAGGCAATAACCTATAGAGTTAGAGGACACTTCGGGACCTAGAAAATAATTGAGATAGCCAAGATCTTTCATCTCAAATTGTTGGCTAAGAAAGGATTTCAACTCATTAATGCCCTATTAATCATCGCTAGTGATTATCATATCATCCTCATAGAACAACAAGAGAACACACCCCATGTTGGTTCGACAAATAAATAGAGCATTGTCATAGGGGCTTGAGAGAAAACCAAGTGTATGAATTGTGGAACTGAATTTGGCAAATCAAGCTCTTGGAGCTTGCTTTAGACCATACAAGGCACGATGAAGATGGCAAGCCTTATTTGGTGGACGTGTATAACCAGGTGGAGGTTGCATGTAAACTTCTTCAATGAGATCACTGTTAAGAAAAGCATTTTTAAAGTCCATCTGAAATAATGACCATTTTCTAGCAGCAACAACAACTATAAGGCTACAAACAGAGGTGAGGCGAGCAACTGGAGCAAACGTTTCTTCATAATCAATCCCATGTTGTTGACTGAATCCTTTCGCCACTAGTCAGGCCTTATACCTATCAATTGAGTCGTTAGAGTGGGTTTTGACTTTGTAAACCCATTTACAACCCACTATAGATTTACCAGGTGGCAAATCAACCAAATCCCATGTGTTAGCTTTCTCTAAAGCATGTAATTCATCTTGCATGGCTTTTCTCCATAAAGGATCAGAATTGGCCTCTTGATATGTCAAAGGCTCGTAGAGAGAGGCAATAGCAGAGTAGCAATGATAATCCTAGAGGTATACCAGCAATTGACTTGTCCTTGAGGAACAATGAAGAGAAGGTGATTCAACGCTAGATGAATTTGTTGCATTTTCATCGGAAGGGAGCTCGACTTCTCCTAAAGAGTCAAGTTGTTCGGGTTAAGTTGTAAAGAAAATAGGATCCAAGTTACCCATGAAAGTCTCAAGTGGATTGGAGATCTCTGTAGGAGATCCAGTATCTTCTGGAAATAAATCAATGGAAGTATCGGTGAAATACAATGTGAAGGCATGCTTAACTGCCAAGATGAGAGATAAGAAAACATTTTATGCTCCCAAAAGGTGACATGACATGAAACTCGAAGTCTCTTTGAAATAGTGTCCCAACATCTATAACCTTTGTGTTCTATGCTATTGCCTAGAAAACAACATAAGCGAGCTCGAGGCTCTAGTTTTGTGCGTTCATGCAGTTGTAGGAGGACAAAACAAGCACAACTAAAAACTCGAAGTAAACTAGTATATCTCTCTCTATAACCTTTGCGTCTTATGGGGTTGGATGGTACAAGAAGCACTATTGTTGGCCACATTGATTGGGCAGACCCCTTCACAGCCTAGTATATCTCTCTCTATTTATCATTTTAATGTATCATGAACTTCGAAACTGAATGTATGGTCTATATTACTTGAATATGTCACTTCATTCTTCACTTGTATTGAGCATGTTGTGTCAATTGTATATATCAAATTTGCTTGTTTGTCCATGTTCTTAACATCATCAACGTTCAATTGCTATTATTCATGTAGGCAAACGCAAGCATGGCAAGGGAAGATGTTTGAAATATAAAAAGAAAAGGGCTAGTCAACTGGGACCAAGGCCTTTAGAACCCCCTTTGTGGTTGAATAGGGTGGTTGGAGGAAATGCCAATCACTTCATAGCTGAGATGAGGATGCTTGTACAGCAATATTGCCCGCTGGCTGTAAAGGAATGTGGGAATATTGACTGGGATATCAAACGTAAACTGCTTGCTAAAGCCAAGGTAAGACAAATTCTAATTATGTTGTGTTTTGGGTGATTTTGATTTGTTTTTGGTTGTTGAGTTGGAAAACATGAGAAATTGTACTAAATTGAGGGTTAAATGTTGGTGATTGTTGATTTCCTTGTGATTTTTGAGTTGGAGAACAATTAAATTGTACTGATTTGAGGTTAAAATGTTTCTAATTGTTGATTTGTTTCTGATTATTGAGTGGAAAACATGAGAAATGTACTGAGTTAAGGTTTAAATCTTCATAAATTCTCTTCTCTTGGCTTAATTGAGCTCTCTTTTTGCTGGATTATGTTGTATTTTAGGTGATTTTGATTTGTTTTTGATTGTTGAGTTGGAAAACATGAGAAATGTACTGAACTAAGGGTTAAATGTTGGTAATTGTTGATTTCCATGTGATTTTTGAGTTGGAGAACATAAAAAATGTACTGATTTGAGGTTTAAATCTTTGTAATTTCTCTTCTCTTGGCTTAATTGAGCTCTCTTTTTGCCGGATTATGTTGTTTTTTAGGTTCATGAGTACTTATATAATATATTTTGTTTATTTGAATGAACCCTTTCTATCCACCTCTATTTTTTAGGATTTGTTTTTGATCCCCAACGGGCAATATGCAGAAAAGGTTGTGATGAAGCAACTTAAAGAATGCTTTAAGCGTGTGAGAGGCGACCTAAAAAAATTATTATAAAGTGAAAGAAACAGATGAGGACCGCCTAGCGAATTGTCCTCCTGAAATTGATCCCGAAGAATGGAGGTGGCTAGTTGCGTTTTGGTCCTCGCCTGAACAAGTGGTAGTTAATTGAATCTTTATCATATAAGGTTTTCATCGACCAAACAAATTTTTTAATTACTTTTTTTTTTTTTGGTAATTTCGGACAATATTCACTTGAACCAGAAGATGCCTCATCGTGTTGGGGAAATCAATTGCGAGGATTGCATATGAAATGGTATGTTTGCAATTCCATTGATATTGACACCGATTCACACAAACTGTAAGAGCTACAACAACAAATAATGAGATAAATATTCAATTTCTCTAGATAAATGTTCCAAACACAAACTGGTCTTCAACAACATTATTGGCACTGCTGCTGCTTTGTTGAGGTTGTATTGTTTTCATCTACTTTTATATTCCAAACAAATATAAAAGATGCCTCTCGCCCTATACTACTACTGCTGCTTGTTGAGGTTACTGTGTGAATCTGTTGAATTGATGAATTGATGAAAAACTTACGTTACTCAAGTGATCAATTAATATAATTTACTAATATAATTACATGTAGCATGTAGTATTATTATAGATGTAATATGATTAAAAAAAATACTATTGTAGGAGTATGATAATATACGGAAATGCTTTTTTTTTGACTATATGGCAAACCGAGCCGAGCAATAGCATCGAGGACTAGTGCCCCGAGTACTTAAAATTATTTGAACGTGAAAAGAAGAACTCAAATGGTACGTGGGTCGACGAGCATACAGAAGCAGCATACAATGCCCTTGTAAAATTGCATGAAGAAGAGATAGCAAAGCATGGGGTTGACACCCTTACCACCGCCAAGGCATTCACGAAAGTGCTCGGCCATTGGTCGGGCCACCAAAGAGGTATGGGAGCTGGCCCTCCTCCAGCTATAAGGAGCAATGCATTTATGAGGACGAGCCACATCCTCGCATTACTCAGGCGGAAATAGATCGGCGTGTAGCCGAACAAGTCGCCGAACAACATGCCCAAAAATTCGCAGAAATTAGAAGCAAGTTAGAAGCCCAATTTGCTGAGAGGGACGCTCGTTCTTAGAGAAGAATTTATGTCTATGATGCAATCGATGGTAAATTTTTTTGAATTTTTTTACTAATGTATATTAAATTAAGATTGTTGGATTTATTTATATATAATATAGTATATTTTCTCTACAGATGCAAAATCGCACATCTTAGAGGAGATCTAAATCTCTTGCAGCTGCTACTGCTAATGATGATGAAGAAGATGATGATACGTATGAATATACGAGGCATGTAAGGGGATATGGGCATATTGAGGCATGTAAAAACAAGATGTGAATATTGAGGCATATGAAGGGCTCTTTTGTGAACTTAATTGATAGTTTTACTCATTTTAATTTTGTGTACTGAATTGTATGTATTTGTCTTTTATGATTTGTTGTTTGAACTTAAACAAAGAAATTTTAATTTTGTTTTTCTATGCGGAAACTGACTCCCTTTCTTTTTGCTCTCTGATTTGGGACAGTTTCTATTTATTTTATTTTATGTTATTTTTCTAGGGAAATTTTAATTAGCTTTGTCTAACGCCGAATTATTAAAAATATGACCACTAATTATTTTATTTTATGTGGTGATTTGACCTAATACGGCGCTTAAATACACTGTATTAGGTTAAAACTAATGCGGTGCTTTAGTGCGCTGTATTAGGCCCTCCTAGTGCGGCAAAGATGAAATAATGCTGCGTAGTATAGGGCCACATTATGCGCACCTAATACGGCGCTTTTTTGTGCCGTATTATATACACCTAATACGGCGATTTTTAGTGCCGTATTATGTGCACCTAATACGGCACCCAAACCTGCCGTGTTAACCTTACATGCAAAACCTGGTGTGCAATATATGAGAAGACAAATACGGCGAGTTTTGGCTCCATTTAAGGCTTATCTATTGTGGCGTGTCTAATCCCGCCGCATTTAGCTAATATGGAACACCTAATACGGCAAAATTGCGGCGCAATTTTTTATCGCTGCAATAGGTATTGCGGCGCTTATCCTGCCTATTGTGGAGCTTTTTTGCGCCGTATTTATCAACTTTTTTTTGTAGTGATTGTTGCACTGATAGAGGTCCGACGGGTTGTTGAATCCTGGGAAAGGAGCGCATTCAAGCTTAATAGAAATATTCGTGCAGGAGGGGCGTTTCCTTACTAAGGATAGCATTCTCACGTGCCTCAATCCAAAGATATATTTTTCTAAAACCCCTTTCCTTTTTAATTTATTTTATATAGTTGTTGTTTGTATTGAAATGTTGAGTATGATTTGACAAAGTTGTATTTTATTTTCGTTTGTAAAATTTATCCATACTCTAATGTTAGTTTTAGATTGATATATATTATTATACATTTTTTCATGTTAATAATGCATTATTTGATGAATATTAAAAACATTTCCAACATGTAGAACTAGAAAATACAATATAACATCATCAAAATTTTGTCAAATCCAAAACCAACAATTTTGATACAATCAACAATGAGAATATACATGAAAAATAATTAAATAGAGAAAGGGTTGAGAAAAACATAGATTGGGTTAAGGTAAGTGAGAACAATATCCTTAGAAAGGTAATGCCCCTCCTGCACGAGTGTTGATATTAAGCTTGAATGCGCTCCTTTTCTCGGGATTCAATAACTTATCAGACCTCTATCAGTACAGCAATAAAAGATTCTTGAATTATAATTGCCAAGCTCATTATTTTTTAGAAGAATAAAGGGGATTGAAAAAATAAAATATTATATATTATATTTTTTTTACTTCATGCTTTACACTTATATGGCTTAAAATGTATACTCACTTTATAAACAATTTTGTCAATATTGGAGTGTCAATGCATTTACGTAGGCAAATTAAGACCGGCACTAAATGCTAAGCCCCAACAATAAGAAACGCTAAATTCATTTCTAGTCATATAGTATCAAGCTAGGAATAACATTTTAAATGCCTATTAATGTTGAAGACTAAATATTTCTAAAAATAAATAATATAAAAAATAAAAGTAATTTTCCAACAGCAATAAATACTTAATTTTTCATTGCACAAATATGTACATAAATTTAATACTCAAATCTAGATGCATTTAGTATTAAAATAATATAGAAGGACCAAGCATTAAAAATATATATATATAAATACGCTTAACATAGTAGTAATTATAAATTACTAATTCTAAACTTAATTTACTTAATCTTTAAATGAGAAATATCGTGCGTGTATATATATCTAATCAAAGTTCCATTGTTATGGCAAAAAAGTTCCAATTTGTTGGTCAAAAGTATCATTACTTGCCCAAAGGTACCATCATAGCTCAACAAAATACCGTACATGTGGTGAAAGTTCCATTTCGTTGTAAAAAATAGCATTTTGTCGTGACACAGCCTTGCATTTCGTAATTCTTTGCTGTTTATAATATTTTGACCATAATTTACTACAGTTCTTCAAACATAATTTTAACACATTTCGTAATTTACTACCCTTCCCTGATCCCCTTCCCTGTCCTTTGACACCCCATCCCTTCCCCAACGTTCGAAACCGTACCAACAACCACCAACTCCACGACTCCTCCGCCACCACCAAACTCCAAACAGCACCCCCACCTCCACCGCCTTCAGCCACCACCCATCATCCGACGCCACTACTCATCCATCCTCTACCTCTTTAACCAAAGGCGGAAGGTCGCTAGCGCGCCTCTCTCCAGTCGTACCACTCAAATCTCTCCACACCACCGACCACCTTCACCACTTAAGAAACCCACGCGGCTCTCTCCTTTCTCTCTCCTCAAAGCCCAGCCCCAACGGCTCTTGAACTACCACACGCGCCACCCAAGTCCGGCGCGTGTGGGGGCGTGGTACCTTTCCAGGGGCCGGAGTCACCCCGTCGACCTGCCGTCCCGGTCGTACAGCTGTGGCTGCCGTCCTTCAATGCTCGGTGGCCTTCGAAGGAGCACCACCGCCTCCTTCCTCAATAACCTGGCTCGCCACCACCACCACGACCTCCACAAATGCTCTCCAACCCCAGACTCTACCATCCACCTCCGATTTCCACCATTTCCACCCCCACCCAACACCATTTCCACCGGACCCTATTTTCACCACCAAACACCACCATCTCCATCTCCAACACCAAAATCCACCACCACTCACCACCATCTCCGGTCCACCCAGACCCAACCGTCACCAGATTCCGGCGACCACCAGTAGATTCCATCACCTCTCGCCTCCAACGTCTGCCATCATCTACAATTTCAAATCCTAACACCAGCCTTCATCAAATCCACCACTACCCTCCGCCACCGACACCTCCTCCTCCCTTCAGCCTTCACTCTGTCCCCGTCCACTGCTCGCATCAGCAACGTTGCCTGAAATGCCGACTTCAAATGCAGGGGTGTCGGTCTTCGTTGATGGCCTACCAAAAAAAACGATAAACTCATGGCTCAGGGCTGTTTTTCGTGGCTTCAGGTCAATCTATGACACATTTGTTCCTGTGAGAAAAAGGCTAAGATCTAGATGGTCTTATGGCTTTGTTTGATTTTATGATTCCAATGAAGCTACACAGGCAGTTACATCCATGAATGGACGATGGGTGGTGGGTGTTAAGCTTAGAGTGCAGTGGGCAAACCCAGACAGAAGGTCAGTACCTTCACCCGCACGTAGCCAACTGCAGGAAAGGGTTGCCCAATAGGTCAGAAACACAAGTGATACTCAGGAACAGGGGAACACACCACCTAATCGAGGTGGGGAAGATGTCAACACAGCTACTCCGACGATTGTGGTGTCAAATACCAATTGGAATGTAGAAGCATGGCTTGAGCGGTCAATCATTGCCCATTCGTCAGATGAGGTTAGTTTTGATGATGTACTTACATTTATCACGAAGAATGAACTTTACGGGCTAACTCCAAAAGGCTTAAGCAACACTGCCTTTATCTTGATTTGTAACTCTGTTGGCACCTTGGAATCCTACCTGGGCCCGCGCAAGGAGACTCTTCTACGGAAGTTTAGAGAGGTGTACAGGTACTCTGGTGAGACCCTTGGGTCCCTTAATAGAAGAGTGTGGCTTGAGATTCATGGTCTACCTGTCCAATGTTGGTCCAAGGACTGTTTTGAGGATATCGCCAAAGTGTGGGGAAAATTCATAAGAGTGGACTCGAGAACGTCCGCTATGAGGTGCGCCGATGTTGCCAGGATATTGATTGACACCTGTTTCACAACTTACATTCATCAGTTAGTCCAGATTCAGTTCAGTGGAGGATCCAGCCTGGTCCTCGTTAAAGACGACAGCTTTGTTTTGATCCCTGATTTTTCTCCCAGTGCTGGTGCCCGTGCAGCCTCGAACAGAATGGCTAGAGAGCATGCATCCTTTTCGACACAATCCCAACCAGAAAGTCAGTGCAATGCTGTAGCTCGACATACTTCATGGGTTCGACCCTCCTTGGAGCAGATCATGGATTCCTCGAATGCTTGTGAGGTGCCTGAAACTTCTATCCCTTGGTCTACAAATGAAGGACCGGGGGTTACTGCGATGCCGTTCAATCAGATTTCCTTCCACCTCAATGGTCAGATCATTGGTAGATGGGCATTAGAATGCTCTTATCCCTTTGAGACACGACAGCCTTGCCTTCTTTAGCCTTTGACCCATCCTCCGAATTTACTTCCATGGGTGGAGGAAGATGTCGATAGTTGGTCTACGAAATGCAGTCGGACACATACTTCTCTTCCTCTTCCTTCTCCTCAACATGGAGATCTTATTCCAATTCAGGAAGTCTATGGAAATAAACATATGCCTCCTTTGATCCAGGGGGTGGAGGGTGACATTGCCAGTCAGGCGCACTCATTGCATCTTGAGAATGTAACTCAAGATCCCGCCAGTGAAGATGACTCTGGATCCTCAGGACCTATGTTTCCTCCAGGTTTTGAGTCCTTTGCTTTAAACAGGTCAGAGAATTATATGGAGAAACCCAGTGGAGTTGGAAACCGAAAAGGAAAAGGAGTGATGACAAAAAGGGAGAGGAAAGCGTTGAAGCACAAGGAAAGAGTGAATGAAAAGCGGAAGCTTCAGGAGTTCCTGAAAGATATGTTGCCTAGGAACAGCACGTCGGAAAAGACCAAGGCCTTAGACAAGCTGAAAAAGGGGAATGAGGCGAAATGGGGATGATCGTCAAAGACAGCCAGGAAGAAGAAAAAATGGAATAGGGGAAATACGTATGACAAGATCTCGGAAGCGAAGTATGACGAGATGATTATGCAAGTGGAGCAGGCTATTGAGATGGGAAAATTAGTAGGGTTTAATTTTTGATGGTTTCGACCCACTTAGGGTGGCAAAACTGCTTGCTAACTGAGGTGGATGGTTTTGGGGTGGAGGTTTCAGTCCAGCTCTTGTTTCCCGTGTTTTGTTTGTCTGATTTTTCTTCAGCTGAGTTCCAGCCAGGTGGTCTTTTGGGTGGCTCTACTTCAGCTTCTTCCGTCATCTGGTCTTTTTTTGTTTTTTGTCCCCTTCTCCTGTTTTGGTGGTCGTGGTTTGTTCTGTTTTTGGTTTGATTGCGCCTGTTTCTTGTTATTGTCTCCCTGCTTTTCTCTTTTGGGTCTGTTCTGTAAGTCTCCCGGTTTCAAGATTTCCAGGGGCTCGTTTTGCCGAGTTCCCTGTTTTGTTGCGCAATTTTGCCGCTAATTATCAAAAAAAAAAAAAAAACACGTTGATAGGCAGTATAACGGTGTCGACATTCCTTTTTTAAAATAACATAATATTTTTTAAAATAATATTTTTAGAAAAATAATTATTTTATATTGAAAAGAGAAATATTATTCATAAATGAAATACATACATAACAATAATGGACTTTAAAAAACACTAAATAAATGTTAAGATTATCAGACACAACAAAAAGTTTAAATAAAGTTTTTGGTCATTATGTGTTAGTCGTCAAAAAATATAAGTCTTGTCTTGTTAAATGTTTTTATTTAATTTTTTTAACATAGTAGTAATTATAAATTATTAATTCTAAACTAATTTAAATAAGAAATATTATGCATATGTATATATATAATCAAAAGTTCCATTGCAATGGTAAAACATTAAAATTTGTTGGTCAAAACTATTATTGCTTGCCCAAAGTACCATCATAGCTGTATAAAGTACCATTTGTGTGGTGAAAGTTCTATTTCTTTGTGAAAAATAGCATTTTATCATGGCACAACCTCGCATTTCGTAATTCTTTGCTGCTTTTAATATTTTGATTACAATTCACTACAGTTTTACAAACATAACCTTAACACATCAATAGGAAGTACAACGGCGTTAACTTTCCATTTTATTTTTCTAAATAAAATAATATTTTTAAATTGTGATTTTTAAAAAATTTATTATATTGAAAAGAAAATTATTATTTGTAAACCAAATACATACATAACAGAATTAAATACATACATAATAGAATAATTGACTTTATATACACTAAATAAATGTTAAGACCATCGTGACAATAAAAAGTTTAAATAAATTTTTTGATTAGTATGTGTTAGTCATTAAACGATGTAAGCCTTGTCTTGTCAAATATTCTTATTAAACGTAGTAATAATTATCAATAATTAATTCTAAACCTAATTTACTTATTCTTTAAATAAGAAATATTATGCGTACATATATATATATATATATATATATATATATATAATCAAAAGGTCCATTACAATGGTAAAAATTTCCAATTTATTCGTCAAAAGTACTATTGTTTGCCCAGAAGTATCATCCTAGCTCAACAAAGTACAATTTATGTGGTGAAAGTTGAGTCGGTTCCCAAAATAATGCTGAAAAATAAAAAAATAAAGCTAAAAAATAAATATTTACCAATCTACTGTTGAACCGCATTCAAAAAACGCGGTTATATCTAAAAATAACTGCATCAAAAAAGAAACAATATGTAAAGCATAACCCACGTTTAGTAAACGCAGTTTAATCTTTTATAAACCGTGTTCAATAAACGTGGTTTAAGCATATATAAACCGCGTTCAATAAACACGGTTTACGCATATATAAACCGCGTTTTATAATGCTGCGGTTTTCATTATAAATAACAATATAAATAACAAACTAATAGATATATATAAATAACGAACTACTATATAAAAAATAATATAAATAAAACATAAATAAATGTTCAAAAAAATGAAACATAAGTAAATATTACCGTCATATATTTCACTGCTACTAGCTGCTAACTGAGCCTTGTGCTCCTTTTTTCTCTTGCATGTCAATACATTATGACCTTTTATCTTACAGAACCCATGTGTGACCCTTCATGTATAGTCATTCGCATCCATTTCATTTTGAATTTGTTTCGAGCGTGGGCATCCTTGACTTCAAGACCCGTGCTTTACAATTATATGAAACGCGTCTTTGAGACACGTTTTAGTCTTACGTGAACCGCGTCTTTAAGATGCGCTTTACTCTTGCATGAACCACGTCTTTAAAACGCGGTTTAGTCTTAAAACAGTGGACGCAGTTTATTTCCATATGAAACGCGTCTTTAAGACGCGTTTTATATCTGAAAAAAATATTTTTCTCTTAATTTGGTTATTTTTGGAGTGAACCGCGTTTTCTAAACGCGGTTCAACAGTAGATTGGTAAATATTTATTTTTTGGCATTATTTTTTTTATTTTTTTATTTTTCAGCATTATTTTGGGAACCGACTCGTGAAAGTTCCATTTCGTTGTAAAAGTAGCATTTTGTCGTGACACAACCTTTCATTTCGTAATTCTTTGCCTTTTATGATATTTTTAGCACAATTTACTACACTTCAACAAACATAACCTTAACACATCGATGGGCAGTATAACGGTGTCAACGTTCCATCTTTTTTAAATAAAATATTATTTTTTAATTGTTATTTTTAAAAAACAATTATTTCATATTGAAAAGAGAAATATTATTCATAATCAAAATACGTACATAGCACAATAATGGACATTAAAAACCACTAAATAAATGTTAGGATTATCATGGACAATAAAAATTATAAATATATTTTTTGGTCATTATGTGTTGCTCATTATATGATGTATGTCTTTTTTTGTCAAATATTTTTATGCTTTTTTTTCGCATAATTCGAAGTATAAATTACTAATTCTAAAATTGATTTGTTTAATCCCAAAATAAGAAATATTATGCGTATGTATATATAATCAAAAGTTTCAATTTGTTAGTCAAAAGTACCACTTGCCCTCCCAAAAATACCATACTAGCTCGACAAAATACCATTCATGTAGTGAAAATTCCATTTCGTCGTGAAAGTAGCATTTTGTCGTGACATAACCTCGTAGTTCGCAAATCTTTGCCATTTATAATATTTTTACCATAATTTACTGCACTTCAACAAACATAGCCTTAACAGATCGATGGGTAATATAACAATATCAACGTTCCTTTTTCTTTTTTTAAATAAAATAATATTTTTAAATTGTTATTTTACTTTATACTGAAAAGAGAAATATTATTCATAAACGAAATACATACATAACACAATAATGAACTTTAATAAACACTAGATAAATGCTAAGATTTTCATGAACAACAAAAATTATAAAATAAATTTTCTGATCATTATGTGTTAGTTATTAAATGATGTAAGTCTTATCTTTACAAATATTTTTATTCTAGTTTTTGACTTAGTTCTAATTACAAATTATTAATTCTAAAGTTAATTTCACCATCTACATATGTAACAAAATAAAGTACTTTGAAGAACACTAAATAAACACAACATTTAAAATGAATTTTTTTATCCTTATGTGTAGTCATTAAATTATATAAGTCTTGTTCTCAAATATGTTATGCTTTTTCAATAAATACTATTTATAAATTGTTATTTTAAAATTAATTTAGTTAATCTTTAAGTGAGATATATATATATATATATATATATATATATATATATATATATAGTCAAAAGTTCGATTAGGATGGTGAAAAGTTTAATTTTTTGCTTGAAAGTACCACTCAACCCCACAAAAGTACTATTCTTATGGTGAAAAGTTCTATCTCATTGTGACAAGCAGTATTTTGTCGCCACACAACCTTGCATTTTGTAATTCTTGACCATCTATAATATTTTAACCATAATTAGTATAGTCTTACAAATATAACCTTAAAACATGGACGGGCAGTATAATGGTATCAACGTTCCTTTTTATTTTTTTAAATTCAGAAATATTTTTAGATTGTTATTTTTAGAAAATAGTTAGTTCATATTGACAAGAGAAATATTATTCGTACCCGAAATACATACCTAACACAATAATGGACTTTTAAAACACTAAATAAACAAGATATTTTAAAGAGTTTGTTCCCAAAATAATGCTGAAAAATAAAAAAATAAAAAAAATAATGCCAAAAAATAAATATTTACCAATCTACTGTTGAACCGCGTTTAGAAAACGCGGTTCACTCCAAAAATAACCGAATTAAGAGAAAAATATTTTTTTCGGATATAAACCACGTCCACTGTTTTAAGTCTAAACCGCGTCTTAAAGACGCGGTTCATGCAAGACTAAAACGCGTCTTAAAGACGCGGTTCATGTAAGACTAAAACGTGTCTCAAAGACGCGGTTCATATAATTGTAAAGCACGAGTCTTGAAGTCAAGGACGCCCACGCTCGAAACAAATTCAAAATGAAATGGATGCGAATGACTATACACGAAGGGTCACACGTGGGTTCTATAAGATAAAAGGTCATAATGTATTGACATGCAAGAGGAAAAAGGAGCACGAGGCTCGGTTAGCAGCTAGTAGCAGTGAAATATATGACGGTAATATTTACTTATGTTTCATTTTTTTGAACATTTATTTATGTTTTATTTATATTATTTTTTATATAGTAGTCCGTTATTTATATATATCTATTAGTTTGTTATTTATATTGTTATTTATAATGAAAAACGCAGCATTATAAAACGCGGTTTATATATGCGTAAACCGCGTTTATTGAACGTGGTTTATATATGCGTAAACTGCGTTTATTGAACGCGGTTTATATAAGATTAAACCGCGTTTATTAAATGCGGTTTATGCTTTACATATTGTTTCTTTTTTCATGCGGTTATTTTTAGATATAACCACGTTTTTTGAACGCGGTTCAATATAACCGCGTTTATAAAATGCGGTTCAATAGTAGATTGGTAAATATTTATTTTTTTTATTTTTTTATTTTTCAGCATTATTTTGGGAATCGACTCTATTTTAAATGATGTTTTTTATCCTTATGTGTTAGTCATTAAATGATATAAGTTTAGTCTTTTCAAATATTTAATGCTTTTTTGAATAAAATATTGATTATAAATATTAATTTTAAAGTTAATTTAGTTAATCTTAAAGTGAAAAATATTATGTGCATATATATATATATATATATATATAGTCAAAGTTTCATTGCTATGATGGAAAGTTATATTTTTTGCTCAAAAGTATCATCCAAGCTCACAAAAGTACCATTCTTGGGGTCAAAAGGTCCCTTTTTTGGGAAAAACAGTATTTTGTCATGACACAATATCGTATTTAGTAACTCTTTGCCATTTATAATGTTTTGACCACAATGTAGTACAATTCTACAAACATAACCTTAGAAACATAGACGGACTGTATAATGGTAGCCTGAGGCTTCACCATTTATAATCTAGGTACCCCGGCTTTTTAATATATATAATAAGGTATCCTGAGGTTTGAATATTTTATCACTTAGGTACCCTTTGTGTCATATTTGAATCATCTAGAAAGCATAATATTCAAAATAATAAGGCGGGAAAGGTAGTTAGAAGTCATATTTGGCGGCAAAGGAGTTGGTGGGAAAATTAGTTTGAATTTGAATAATTTGGCGGGAAAGTTAGTTGAATAATTTGGTGGGAAAGTTAGTTAGTTCTGGATTGCATGAGCAATTGTTATCTCTTTAAATTGAGTCATTATTCATTGTTTTGAAGTATGTTTTTGAATGGTCAAGTAGGACAAGTCTTCTTTCTCTTATCTCTTCTCTTATTCTTTCTCATCCCAAATTCTATTCTATCAAATCCTAGATTGTGATCAAGTGATCAGAACAGCTGGTATCAGAGCTATAATCTTGGCACCTTCTTGTCGCTTCCAGTCTGGCCAGAGAAAAGAAATAGACAACCATGGCTAACGCAAACTCTAACGGAAGTTCTGGATCATCCGAACAGTGGACATAATTCCAGCAGCAGCTCAGCGACTTAGTCTCTATAATTGGCAGTATGAATCAAACACAACATTGAAGTAGGAGTTATAAATGAATTTGTTGGTGTAATTGCAATAAGCCATGCTACACTTAGAGTTGTTAGATGGGATATTTTTTGAAAAATTATGTATTTGTTTATAAAAATTATTATTACTATTTATAATATTTATTTATGTAAAAACATTTAATATTGAAAATTAAATTGCTATTAAAATATTTAAGAGTTTTACGTGATTAGCCATTTTCTGACATTGTTGAGGACAACAATTAACATGCACAACATTGTGCTTTGAACGGCCACTACTGCAATGAATAATTGAGTATATATTTTTTTATATATAAGCTAGGGGTTTCATGGTTCGGTTAACTATACAGAAAAGTATTTCAGTTCGGTTAACCGTAACCAAAATACTCAAAAATCTCTAACCACTATCGTAACCAAAAAGACCAGTTAACCAACTTTCGATAATTCGGTAATTCGGTTCAGTTATGCCTGTTAACCGGTAACCAAAAAATAATACAATGCATCTCTTATATTATATGATTAATCTCCTTAAAGGTTTGTAAATATCTAGAAACATGAGAATATTCAACAAATTATAAGCTTATAATCCAATTCTAAAAAACTAAACATATAATATCTCATTTTAATCAACATGTAGGCAAACGAATAGCATTGGATTGTAGTAAAGTAGTGCTTAGTTAATATTTGGGATATAACAATGGGGCACGAGTACTTGATACTAGGAGATAAATTGGGAAAAAAGATAAAATTAATCATGCATTATGGAATATTCACCTATATGCTAGAAAAAAAAACTTAATTAACAATATAATATTCGGTAAATCGGTCAACCGGAATGAAAAAAATCATTAACCGTTACCGTCCTGAAATACCGCAAATATTTTTGGTTCGATTAACTGAACAGGAAATTTGGTATGGTTAACCGCAATTTCGGGTCGATATTTCAAAAATACGGTTCGGTATTTCGGTAATGGAATTTTTTGAACATCCCTAATATAAGCACGAGTATGGAAGGAAAATATTGATGGTATATTTTTTCTTTCAATCCCTTCTCTTATTGTGAAAAATAGTGAGGTCCCCAGTTGTAGTTCGGGGATTGATGTGATTTTAAAGAATGTTTTAAAATCGTCTACTCGCAAGCGTATGAGATCGTCGTAGCTTAGACGTGTATACTGGTCATATCAACAGGGAATCGGTGTTAAGTCAGACTTAGTGATTAATGAGGGATTGAAATTGGGTTTTTGTGTGGCTTGAATAATTTGATTACTTAAATTAACAAAACTAATGATAAACTAAAAGTGTCAATTCAATTGAGGTTAGTTTAGGGAGTGAATTCAAGGTAACGTTACACGTATCCCGTCATTATATTTTACTTAGGATGATAATTTGAAGGACTTAGGCTACAAGCTCTAAGCATAAGTTAATATATAAATTAAAGCTTAGGGTAATGAACTAGTCTAAAGGCATAACCTATCTTGTCACCCTAAGGTGTAGCATAGGTTATCTCATTAGCATTACTTAATTTCCTTGTTACTCCTAATTTAATATTAACTGCATAAAAGATTGTGTTTAGGGTTGGGTACAGCCTCAACCCCGACCACGCTTGAAAACCTGTTATATTATAGTCCTAGGTACAAGCACAATACAAGTCGCTAAAAAGCTGGAGATCTAAACATAAATATGGGATATGGGCGGCTATGCCCCCTTCATCCCTGAACTAAGAGTTTACTCCTCCATGGGAGTTCTAAATATCATAAAATCTAAGAAAGGAAACAATAATGGCTAAAACTAAGGACTTGAAGACTCCTCCTAATTGACGTTGAAGTTGATCCGTGCTTTGATCCTTTCAATACTCCGACCACCTGCGCTTCGACGTTTGAGAACCCCTTGGATCTCGTAGTGGCTTCGAGAGGGAGAGGAGGAGAGGAAGCATGGGAAAAGACTCCTCCTAAAAATTAGGTTTCAATATTTAAAAGCCCAGAGGCGGTTCGTGTGCGACGTGATGTTAGGCTTTCCCCTCTGCTTTTCTCTGTCTATATATATATATATATAACATTTTGAAATATATATATTAGCTATCCACGAGACCCATTTGAGCTATCGAAATACAACTCGATTGGTCCTTCTTTTCCACATTTGGTTGGGTTTCTCAAAGTAGTCTTTAATTATGCCTCGATTATGCTTAATTCTGGCACTTTTCAACATTTGTTTGCTCCATTGCACTCTAAGCCAAAATGTACCTAGATTACAACAAAACACACATGTAAAAATTGAATATATTACAGGAATAAGAAATAAAATAGGTAAATAGAGGCACATCCATATCCCCAAACTCACTCCTTGTTTGTCCTCAAGAAAGATTCAACTTAAACTAGCCAATGATGAAAAATTTTAGTCGGGCATGCAATAGTAAGAATAACTTGTGAAAACTATTTTCCAATCATATTTGAAGGTATACCTAAGAGTAGAGAATCTTTACGTGATATTATTATATTGGTTCTAACTCGAGTCTCGCGATTCAAGTCTTTTTACTAGTATGTGAGCTTAGAACTTCTCTCTCCTTTGTCTTATTTCAAATCCTTCAAATTTAAGACGACTAGAGAGAAATAATAGAAGGAATCAGTTATCCTAATCATTCATCTAATCACTAGTGAAATCAAAAGATTTCTCTTTTCTCTCTTGTTTTCCCTTTCTTTGCTTTTTTTTTTTTTTTTCACGGTCAGGCTTGTCTCCCTCAGACATATATAACACGTTTTTGGCCGGTGACTCCCAATCTGGTTGGCTCAATGCACTGAGTCAAGAGCACTCCTCAGACCTAATGGCTTGAGTCAAATAAATTCACAGCTGAAGCCATTACTAGCACATACCTTTTCTTTTTCTTTTTTAGGTATTAGTGCTTATTATGGTAACCTGAGCTGGTTGATTCCTCTTAAGCTTTTCATGTGGTCCATGTGGCGAGCTTTGGACTGGCAGCTCTCGATCCAGTTGGCTTAAGGTATCAAGTGTTAAGATACCCCTACGGGCTTACTTGCTCAAGACACAGGGGCTACAAGAACCAACAAATCACATGAATCTTTTTTTTTTTAATTTTTTTTGGAATCACTCGAGATAATGAGATAGGAAATTGATTTCAACATTGTTAGGAGTAAAATGGTGGATTCAAATTTCTAAACTTACTTCCGCTATTTCAACCAAAAAAGTAGGATATGTCATAAGATTAAGGGTGAAAAATAATAATCTCTATAACGAGTTAAAAGACAAAAATACAAATTCAAAAGTCAGCTCCATAAATAATTTCATTTATAAATATTCTAATCATCACAGTACATCTCAAATTTGATATTCAATAGAAATCACAAACAATTCTATACTTATTCATGCTAAAACTAGCTAATTTAAACAAAATAAAGCTAACAGGACAAACAAAAGTTTACAACATACATGACATCCCCAAACCCAAGCCTTGCATTGTCTTCAATGCAAATCAACAAAAGTAAATACAAGCAAGGAAAGGAAAGAGACGACCTAAGGTATGGCATATTCAGCTATGCATGGTGAGCAAAGATAGAAATAGCAAGCTGAAATCAAAGACATAGAAGACATAATACTAAACGGACTTGTTAGTAGTGTTAAAAATAAGGATCGTGCAAGTTTTTAGAAAATGAGAAACAAAGTTAGCATGGTAGATATAACAAAAGGATCTGCAATTGAAAGAGACTTCATGTGGGAAAAAAACACAAATTAAAACAAAATTAAAAGTAGGTTAGGTTGCCTCCAAGAGCGTTAAATTTAACGTCTTCAGTCCTATACATTTTAGAGCACAATGTCAACCAAAATCTGAGGCAGTGTCTACCATAGAACTCAAGTTCACCCAGTAGGGACGATCCTCAAACCCAACAGCATTTCTAGACCCGTGCTTATCAGGGAGAGAAACATTACCAACATCGAGGTCGCAAATCTCTATTCTGCCAAGTGTGGGTGACGACGCACGGTTATTGACACAGATAGGGACACTATTACAATCAGCACTTTTAATAGAATCGAGCTTATATGATTCTACCAAAGGGTCAATATCATCAACCCTATAGCATTCCAACTCATCCTCAGTCTCAGGGTGCCGAACAAAGTTCGAGACCTTCAATTTGCCCTCGAGGTTTCCAAAAGTAACCTCCAACACTCCCATCCTACAATTAATCACAGCGTCGGCCGTGGCTAGGAATGGTCGACCTAGAATAACGGGAGCATTGTGCTTTTTCCTAGGAGTAGGATCTATATCTAAGACAAGAAAATCAACAGGGACGACAAAATTATTAACCTTGTCAAGTACATCCTCCACTATCCCATTAGATAACCGCTCTGTCCTATCAGCCAACAAAAGTTTAACATTACTTGACATAAGGTCTTCTATACCCAAATCCCAAAAAACTAAGTAAGGGATGAGGTTTACACTCGTTCCTAGATCTAGCAAGGCTCTACTGGTGTAACGCTCTCCTAAGATGCATGGAACCGTAAAAGCTCCGGATGCATGGAACTGTAAAAGCTCCGGGGTCTCGAATCTTGGGTGGGGCACTCGACACTAAAATGCTGCTCACCTTCTCGATGAGCCGGACCTTCTTTGAGATATGCTCTTACGTGTGCTTCTTTTTGGTGCAAAGGTTCTTGAGGAACTTGGCGTACATAGGAATTTGTTTAATGGCTTCAATCAACAGCAAGTTGATCTTCACATCTTTAAACACATCTATGAGCTCAGCCCTCTTTGGGTCGTCCTTCTTCTTTGGTCCTATAAGGGCTGAAGGAAAAGGGACAGAGGATTCAAAACCCTTTCTCGTGAACTCTCCCTAGCAGCAATGGGAGGGGGTGTCACATCCTTCTCTATTTCAACCTCAACTTCCCTAAGGTTCTCCTCTCCTAGAACTAACACAACCTCAGCTTGCTCACGAAGGAGCAAGCTTTAGAACTAGTTGATCCTGTGGGGTTTGTGAGTCGGTGGGAGGGTAACCTCCCTTCTTCTATCCTATTCAGTGCATGGATCAACTTTCCTATCTGGTTCTCTAATTTGGCGATAGATTACGAGTGAGACTGAACTAGTTGTGTGGTGTCCTCCATAAAGTGGAGCATATGCTCCTCGAACTGTGACATATATCCTGGAGGTGGAGGAGGAGGGTTATCAAGGGTAACATTAAAGTGAGGTCGAGTATCATACGTGCGCCCTCCCTGCAGAATGGGAGGGTGCGTGTTACCTACAAAGCCGAGATTTTGTTGTCTCATGGGTTGATTTTGATTGGTATTCTACTTCCACGAGAAGTTCGGATGATTGCGCCACCTGAGATTAGGTGTTGGAGAACGAATCCCTATTTTCTGAATACCCTTGAGCTGCTGCAAGAACCTGTTCCTACACGTATTTGGGAATTGTGGCGCATATAAACAATTATGCACATAATGGTCCTCACCCGCACAAATGTCACACGAAGTAGTACCACTTTATGACTCAACTGCTTTGACTAGGCACACATTAATAGAATTCAGATACAAGTTCATAATATGATCCATCTTCCTACTAAGGGTGTCCAATCTAAGGTTGATGTCATCGTTGGGTGCTACTTCGTAAACACCACGTGTGCCCCCTCTAACCAGCCTCATAGAAGAGGCTTGGTTGAGATAGTGTTCGTTGAGGCACTTAAATAGCATCCACGCCTCATCCTCATCTTGTTGGTTAAATGCTCCCCCGCATGAAGAATTAACCATTTGCTTGTTAGGTTCACTGAGTCCATCATAGAAACTTTGAACAAGAGCCCACCTGGGTGACCCATGGTGGGGACAGTTTCTAAAGAGTTCCTTGAATCTATCCCAACTCTTGTGAAATTGCTCCTAGTCCTTTTGTTAAAAATTATTTATTGCACGTCTAATAGCCATCGTTCTAGTTTTAGGAAAAAATTTGACCAGGAAGCGTTGTTGAACGTCATTCTAAATGGTGATTTCACCCCTGGGTAAGGATTAAAACCACCTCTTAGCGACGCCTTTTAACAAAAATGGAAAAATACGTAATCTCACAACATCAGCCAAGACCCCTTGATAGTGGCAAGTTTCACAAATTTCAAGGAATGCATCAAGGTGCTCCTATGGGCTCTCTATTGGTTTTCCATAGAAAGTGGGAAGCATGTTGATGATCTCAAGCTTAAGCTAGAAGTTGGCGTTACCCACAGCGGGTAATGTAACCCTGGGGGGTTCGATATACGTTTTGGGATGAAGTGGTCCCCAATTGTACGCGGGGCAAAGTTAGCCATAACAGAAAAAAAGGAATTAATTAAAATAAGTAAATAAATAAATGAAAAGCAACGAAAAAGAAAAATGAAATAGAAAAATAAACTAACAAAAAATAAGTAGTTTTTTTTATTAAATTAATAATAAAATAAAGACAAAAAATAACTTGTTAATTTCTAAATCAACTTACCCCACTATGATTTTAAAGAGTGTTTTAAAGCAGTCTACTCGCAAGCGTATGAGATCATCGTAGCTTAGTCGTGTATATGGGTTATATCCATAGGGAATCAATGTTAAGTCAGACTTAGTGATTCACGAGCGGTTGAAATTGGGTTTTTGTGTGGTTTGAATAATTTGTTTACTTAAATTAATAAAACTAATGGTAAACTAAAAGTGTCAATTCAATTGAAGTTAGTTTAGGGAGTGAATCCAAGATAGCTTTACATATATCCCATATTATATTTTACTTACGACGATATTTTGAAGGACTTAAGCTACAAGCTCTAAACCTGGGTTAATCTATAAATTAGGGCTTAGGGTAAAGAACTAGTCTAAAAGTATAATCTATCTTATTACCCTAAGTGTAGCATAGGTTATCTCATTTAGTACTACTTAATTTCTTTGTTACTCCTAATTCAATATTAATTTTATAAAAGATTGTATTCAGGGTTGGGTACAACCTCAACCCTAACCACGCGTTAAAACCTGTTATGTTATAGTCTAGGCTACAAACAGAAGACCAACCGCTAAAAAGCTGGAGATCTAAACATGGCTACAAGTACACATACAGAAATACCAGGCAATCATGAATAACTCCCACAGGGGTGTGAATATAACATAATTAAATCCTCGTTAAAAGCACAACATAAATCCGGGGTACGGGCGGCTACCCGCCCTTCATCTCTTCTACTCTTTCATGGGAGTTCTAAACATTATGAAATCTAAGAAGAAAACAATAATGGCTAAAACTAAGGGCTTAAAGACTCCCTCAATTGATGTTGACGTTGATCCTTACTTTGATCCTTCCAATACTCCGACCACCTGTGCTTCAGCGTTGAGAACCCCTTGGATCTCGTAGCGGCTTTGGGAGGGAGAGGAGGAGAGGAGGCGTGGCAAAAGACTCCTCCCAAAATTACGTTTTGATATTTAAAATCCCGGAGGCGGTTCGTGTGCAGCGTGATGTCAGGCTTCCTGCTTCTCTCTCTCTATATATAAAATAATATAATATTATGAAATATATATATTAGCTATCCACGAGACCCATTTGACCTACCGAATTACAACCTGATTGGTCCTTTTTTTCCACAAGTGGTCGGGTTTTCAAAGTAGTCTTTAGTTATACCTCGATTATGCTTAATTTTGTTACTTTTCAACCTTTGTTTGCTCCATTGCACTCTAAGCCAAAATGTACCTAGATTACAACAAAACACACATATAAAAGCCAAGTATATTACAGGAATGAGAAATAAAATACATAAATATGAGGCACATTAGGGATCTTTCATTACTGCACTGATAGGAGTCTGAAGGGTTGTTGAATCCTGGGAAAGGAGCGCATGCAAGCTTAATAGCAATACTCGTGTAGGAGTGGCGTTCCTTTTCTAAGGATAGCAATCTCACGTGCCTTAACCCAAATATATGTTTTTCCTGAACTCTTTTCTTTTTTCAATTTACTTAAACATTCTTGTTGTTTTCTATGTAGTATTATTGGTTCTTGATTTGACAGTGTTTGATTGATGTTGTATTATATTTTTATTTGTATAAGTATCTAACTTTTGATGTTAGTCTCAAATTGAGATATGTTAATATATATTGTTTGTTTAATATATATTTTATATAATGAATAATACCAATATTTCCAACAATCTTCGAAAGGAAACCGAGAATTTGCTAATTTGTTAAATTCCAAATTCCTAATTTGTATCAATTGTGCCACCATATACTGTCATGATTCATGTTCCTCAACTTTGAATAATTCACCCAGGAAATTAAATTCTTTATATTACAATGCTAATGCTCGTAAATATATACATGGGTAAAGATGAAGTTAACGTTGCATATTTTTCTTGTCACTGATTGACTTTCTGCTTTTGATCTTTATTTATAATGGTCCAATTTTCGGGAGCCCTAATGTTTTCCATCTATTTTACTCAACATATTGATATTTCATGACATAAAGACCTTCATTTTTGCTGCTGTCTCAACGAATAAGTTCAATATTTCTCTTATTCTACAGTACCTACACCACGTATCAAAGCTCGGTTAATATTAAAGTTAATCATATTTGTTTCTTTGAATCTTCATATGTCATATATGATATTTGTTGATGTGGTACAAGATATTTCTTGCTGATAAATAAAATGGTTGGCCTCTATTAACAATACAACCATATGATATTCTTGTATGTTTTTGTTACCAATTATTACCGATATTGAGATATACAAAACATATAGTGTTTTATCCTAGATGAGTGAAGACTGAAGGAAAGTGAAAAAGACGATTACAAACAATCTACTCCAAAGTTTGTTTTTGACGATTTTAACATGTTCATAATCTTTTTACATGTACTTATTATAACTAATATTACTTGTCGCGGTTTGGATGTTTTAGACAAAAATTAATTTATTTTACTTATGGATTCGATTCAAGTATATGTAGCTTTGATGATTGGAGTAAAGTGTTGTAATTTATTGTCTCGATTTGAAATATTGTTGAAAAAATTTGACATTCATTTTTGTTAAGTGTATTAGGATATAATATATTTGTGTGTTATTTATCCTTATTTATATTGTACTTATAGTCCTACTTGGACTCTATCTTGCGTACCTTTCCTTTTCTATAAATATAAGCATGGGCTACCATGTTAGGCATGCCATTCAATTATAGGGTTTCACACAGTATCAAAGCAATTTTAAAACTCTAAACCCCAATTAAACAAATTCCTGCCTAACCCAAAAACCCTACGGCAGCTCTCCCCAAATTAAACAAATTCCTCCCTAACCTTAAAACCTTACAGCAGCTCTCCCTCCCCACGCGCTCACGGCCACTCTTCTTCTCCATAAGCCGCCTCGTCTCCCCTGCATGCGCCTCCCTACCAGCTTCATTGTTCTCCTTTCTCCTCAAAGTTCCCTCAATTGGTTAGGGTATCTCCAATGGTAGCACGGGATTCAACCTTCCATCCCTAATAACCACTGGTCATGGCCTCCGCCTCCCGCCCATTACCCTCATTGCTGGTGGCCCCTTCTTTTGGTGCTCCAATCTCCTTTCCCAGCCGATCTTTGGTTGCCCTCCCCTCTTTCAGCACTATCCTTGCTTCTGTCCAGGCGTCTGTGCCCAAATTAGGTATTGGTGACCAGCTACCTTAATTTACGACTTTAGGTTATATTCCCGAACCCTCAATGTCTATACCCATGGTTGATTCCTCTTCGTCCCGATCCACATATCTACCTTCCCAGACCTCCTTTTCTATGTCCAAGGTCACTAATCTCGTCACCATCAAATTAGAACAACCTATAGATTACTCTGCCTGGCGGGAAAAAATATTAATGATTTTTCGGGCACACCGACTTATGGGATTTGTTGATGGTAGTCTTCCTTGTCCATCTCCATATCTTCTCCACAATGATGGGTCCTCTTTCCCTAATCCTGATTACACATCTTGGATATATATGGATCAAAGTCTTCGTTCTTGTATTGCGGCTACTCTTGCCCGATCAATAACCCACTTCCAAAGATATGTGGGATGCACTCAATAAACGCTTCCGTGATCACTCCCTTGCTGAAGAATATGATCTTCGCAACCAAATAGCCTATCTCCGCAAAGACAACAAATTCGTTGAAGCTTGTCTCTCTAAGCTTGAATCCATTGTTGATGATCTTGCTGCCATAGACTCCCCTATCTCTAGTAGGAACTCCTTCACTATGAACTATTTGGGCTTCCTTCTTAATATGAAGCCTATGGTATATTCATGCGCAATTATTCGATCAATCGCACATTTGAAGACTTAAAGACTTCCCTCCTTAGTGAAGAACTTGCTCATGCTCGAATCTAGAACCGACAACCATCTGAACCTTCTCACGCGCTCGCGGCTCATGGACAAACCTTTGATACATCTGGTAATGGTCAAGGTTGTGGTGGTCTTAGTAGAGGTGGTCAAGGTAATCGTAAGAATTATCTTCATGGGAAATCTAGTGGGTGGCATAATGGGGGAGCCGGTCAATCTGTAATGAGGGTACGGTCAACCATCCCATACACCTAGTCATGGGAACTCGATCTTTGGTTTTGCTCCTCCGCGCTACAATCCAATGGTAAGACCTTTAGGCAACTTTTCTCGTCAATTTGGTGATAGTATTTTAGGACACGAACTAGGTGCCCGCCAGATTTGCCAACAATTTGGGCACATTGCTCTTTAATATCCTCATCGCTTCTCTCAACCTAATATTTCCTCGTCTCTATATGCTATGTTTGTTACTGAGCCTGACTACATATGGTACCTTGATTCTAGAGCATCTAACCATATGACTTCCAACTCAAGTATCCTTCTTAACTCATGTCCATACTTAGGATCTCAGTCTATTTTAGTTGGTAATGGGTCAGTACTGCCTGTTAAACATGTTGGTTCATCTATCATAGCAACTACGACTCGTCCTTTACACTTGTATAATGTTTTCCATGTGCCAAAACTTGCTCACAACTTACTTTCTGTTAAACAACTGTGTTGTGATAATAACTCACTATTGAATTTGACTCTTTAACTTTTTTTGTGTTAAGGACAAGGCAAAGGGGATGCCTCTACTTCAGATGCACACTAATGAGACTTTATATGGCTTCTCACTGCATCACATTGGATTAGTTACCCATTCGGTACCTGTTGACACTTAGCATAAACGATTAGGACATTTAGGGACAAAAAAGTGTTGAATGTTTTACATAAAACATTGTTTAGTTTCTTTTAATAAATCTACTCTTGGACATTGTGAACCGTGTTGCTTAGGAGAATCTCATAGTTTACTTTTTGATGTGTGATGCATACTTCTACTCGTCCTTTACATTTATTACATTCTGATGTTTGGCGAGCCCCCATCCCCTCTAACTTTGAGTACAAACACTACGTTCTCTTTATTGATTATTTTTCACATTTTACTTGATTGAATCCAATGCGTGGGAAAGACGAAGTTTACAACTTGTTTTCCGATTTCAAAACTCTTGTTGAAAATCAATTTAATTGTAAAATTAAATGTTTTCGGAGTGATGGTGGTCATGAGTTTGACAATAGAAAAATGGCTACCTTATGTCATTCCCATGGCATATGCTTTCATCTTTTTTGTCTTGATACTCCACAACAAAATGGAATAACGAAACGCAAACATCAACAAATTAGTGAAATGGTGCGAACGCTACTTTTTCAAGCTCATTTATTTGCAAAATTTTGGGGCGATATGGCATGTAATGCCTGTTTTATTATCAATTGACTTCCCGCACCACTTTTAACTAATGTGTCTCCTTTTGAAAAGTTGTTTTACACTATTCTTAGCTACTCTACTTTTCGTGTTTTTGGCTGTATATGCTACCCTAACATCACACCCTGCTTCGCTCATAAATTGGCTCCCCAAGCTATTCCATGCATTTTTTAGGATATGCTGCACACTATAAAGGTTATCGGTGTTTTGATCCTAAAACTAGTCGCATACATGTTAGTCATAATGTTCAGTTTGTTGAAAAGTTATTTTCTTATTCGTCTATCATGTCAAGTGTCACAGGTTCTTCTGACTCTTCTCCCATAGGATATGTGGTCTCTCACCGCGCGCACCCCCCCCCCCTCCCTTTCCCTAGGTTCCACTCATGCACGGGCCCATAATGAGACTAACCACATCACCCACTTTACTAATGTGCTCCCAGCTCCCTGGGTCCTTCACCTCTTTAATTCAGTTTGAGTCCAACTTAGTCATCAATCCTGTGTCAAGAACCCTTGTACCTATGCTAGGAGAGTCATATAGTGCACACTCTGACACATCACAAGCACTTGTCCCATCCCTGTCTCCCCATGATTCTGTACCACCCTCACCGGAGGTAACCCTGCCCCTGTCGCTGCCCACTAATGTGCATCCTGTGAGTACTCGTCTCAAAGATGGTATTCGAAAAGCAAAACATATTTTGTCCTTATCTACGATTACAGTCGTACAAGAGCCCATGTGCTTTTCTCAAGCTGTTAAGAACCCTCAGTAGCAGGAGGCCCTAGCTGAGGAGTTTAATGCTCTTTTACAAAATCAAACATGGGATCTTGTTCCGCCTATTTCAAATCAACTTCAAAATGTAGTCGGTAGCATATGGAAATACAAGGTTAAGTATAAGATGGATTGTTCTGTTGAGCGGTTTAAGGCTAGACTTATTGCACAAGGATTCCATCATAGGGAAGGTATTGACTATTTTAAGACTTTTAGTCCTATGGTAAAACCCACAACTATTCGTTTTATTCTCTCTTTAGATGTCACGTATAACTGGTCTACACACCAACTTGATGTTAAAAACGTGTTTTTACATGTTAAAAATACATTTTTATATGGTCATCTCACTGAGAAGGTGTACATGAAACAACTTCAAGGTTTGGTTCATCCTGGATTTCCTAACTATGTTTGTCGTATTCGTAAGGCATTATATGTGCTTAAAGAAGCTCCTCGAGCATGGTTTCATTGGTTTAATACTTTTTTCCTTAGGCAAGGTTTCCACTGTAGTCGGGTTGACCCTTCTTTGTTTGTTTTTCACTCATCCTCTGATTTTGTTTGCTTGCTTTTGTATGTCAATGATGTCATTTTAACTAGCCCTAGCACTAACGTGCTCACATCTATCATTAAAACACTTTTACACCAATTTTCCATGAAAGATCTTGGTCCTCTTCACTATTTTCTTGGTGTTGAGGCCAAACAGAGTGTTAATGGGCTATTTTTAACTCAACATAAATACACAATTGATCTCCTACTTAAACATGATATGCTTGACTCCAAACCTGTTCAAACTCCCCTACTATCTCAGGTCCAACTATCCCAAACTGAAGGTGAGTTACTTACTGATCATATTGAGTATCATAGTGCTGTAGGTGCACTCCAATACTTAACTATGACGAGGCCTAATATATGTTACGCAGTTATGCCCCCAGGTCTTCTCATTGGCAGATGGTTAAGCGGATTCTTCACTACCTTAAGCTCATGCATGATCGTGATCTCACCATCCAACCAAGATCACAACATATGCTGATGCTGATTAGGATGGTTGCCCGGATACTAGACGGTCTACTACTGGTTATGCCATCTTCCTTGGACCTAATCTTATTTCTTGGCAAGCAAAGAAGCAACATACTATTGCTAAATCAACTACCGAGTAAGAATATCGGGCAGTGGCCAATGCTGTTGTCAAAAGTGATTGGTTGTGCTACATCATGCGTGATCTTGGTATTCGCCTTGCAGGTCCAATTATTCTCTACTATGACAATGTCTCTGCTACATATCTTGCTGCCAACCCCATCTCTGATGACTGCACCAAACATGTTGATGTTGACTATCCCTATGTTCATAAGAAAGTTCTCAAGGGTGATCTTCAGGTTTGTTACACTCCTACCAACAAGCAGGTTGCAGATATCTTCATAAAGAGACTCTCCTCCGATCGCTTCCGCACTCATAAAGCCAATCTGCATGTTGCCCCCTACCCCCCGGTGTTTAGATTGAGGGGGCGTATTAGGATATAATATATTTGTGTGTTATTTATCCTTATTTATATTGTACTTGTAGTCCTACCTGTTAGAAAAATGATACAAGCTAAATCCAAATTAGTAGGAAAGTTGGATCCCAATTGGTAAATACCCAATCCCACATTGTTAATTTAGAGGGGGGTAGTTAGGTTTATAAGGGTGAGTGTTTTTAACCTATTTGACTTAAGTCTTGGGTGAAGGAATGGTGGGAACCATGCGCACGCCGCCCGTCCCCTGTGCCGTGCTCGGGCGAGGGTGTGGGCGATCTTTTTCTAACGGGTATAAATTTTACGAAAATTTATGACAACTAGCCGTTGGGCCCGATCTTAATGCCCAACGAACGTTACTAGCCGTTTGGGCTTGCACTTAATATGCCCACAGACATTACTAGCCGTTTGGGCCTCTTGTTAATTGCAACATTTATACTAGTCTAATTTTAAGATAGTATAAATAAGGGGGTTCTATCCAAGGTTGATGATGGGAAAAAAAACCCGGCTTTATTCCTCCTAATTCTCTCTCTCTCTCTCGTTTTCTTCTTCACGACTTGGGCAAAGTTCGAGGTGTTCCTAACTGGCGATTAACGAGTGCACGTTAAGAGTCGGATCGTGTTAATCCTGGAGGACGGCCACCGGTTATGCTGTATGCACCGAAGTAGAGCCAAAACCTTCTTTTCGGACAGTGGCATTTACCACGGCACGATGTCATCGTTTTGTAAGATCTTTCTAATTACTTTCTCTTTCAACATTCTAATCGATTTCTCCACTTTCTGATATTAATTATTTGATTGCTGGATTCTGGTAATTTCGCTATTTTTTGCTAATTTCTTTCACTGTGTTTTTACTGCTTCTTCTTGCTGAATTTTTACTGCATAATACTACTAGGTTTTGGATTGAAATTCGGTATATATCGCACTACTTAAGTTACAGTAACTTGCAGATTAATTTTATTATTTTTCCATAGTAATTTTGGGCTGTAATTTTGCTGTATTTTTAGTCGTATTATCGCAGTACATCACGTTGTATTTTCGTTGTGTTTTCTAGCATTTTTCGTAGTACTATTGTAGTATTTTTAGTTGTACGTGATAATATTTCCAACAATCTAAAAAACGATTTACGTAGAAAGTTGATAGTGCATGGTGAAACAAGCATAACAATATGTGATTAAGATATAATAGAATTGAATTTGTTTTGAGGAGAAAGGTATAAGATCTACTAAAGCCCAGAGTTCAAAATAAATAAATCAATAATTAAGGGCCCACTGGAAATTAGAGTAAGAAACAAGGATTTACTGGTCCTATATTTATTTAATTTAAAATATCATCTGGGTAAATATGAATGTTTGATAAAATAGAGCCCCAAATCTTAGTTTATCTAGAGAAGACATCTCCTAGAAACTTTATTACAAGAAATTGGTGAGAAGCCAAGAAGACAGCTCCCATGGATGGTGGCACTGCGTAGCATAATCATTCGAGAGAAAATAAAGATGGGATTTTTAGGGTTGTTGAGTACAAAGAAACCAATTGATCAAGGATGATGATGGAGTAAGCCGCAATTAATAGAAATGATGCTGGACTCCTGTTCTTTGCAATCTGAAGTCATTTACATGAGCGTTTAGTTCATTGTTAGATTGATAGATCAGGAAATGATCTTCAATAGGTTGGAAAATGACATTCTAATGTCAGTTAGTATGCATTAAAATGGGTTAAATGTAGGAAATCCAAAATGGTTTGACTGTATGAATTGCTTTTTATACAAGTTCAACGTTATTTTCTCAATTTTATTAATGTCGGTCATTGTCTCATCTGATGACTATAAAATAAAGTCAGGACATACTTTTTAAAAGAGATAAATTCATGTCTGTTGGTTAGAAACAAGTGTGATTTGATTTTTGATTCATTTTATTTACTCCCCAATTTTAAGAATTTGGATTAAGGTGTAGGATTACTTGAAGTACTACAGAAGGATCGGTTGGTATTATTGACTATATAAAGGTATAACATGATTGATGTTAAAATTGGCTTGGGCACATGTTTTTGAAAATTGAATATAAAGATATTGTCTAAATTAAGTAGACATACCTTTTAATAATCTAAATTCTAGCATCTATATTCCTTTGATATGTTGCTAGCATTTATATTAAGGTTATGACAATATTGTCTCAGCTGAAATCTTCAAATGAAATTTTCACACTCTGATATGTGATTTCGTTCATGCATATGTAGCATGAAAAATG
This sequence comes from Simmondsia chinensis, assembly GCA_018398585.1. Classification (NCBI taxonomy): domain Eukaryota; kingdom Viridiplantae; phylum Streptophyta; class Magnoliopsida; order Caryophyllales; family Simmondsiaceae; genus Simmondsia; species Simmondsia chinensis. The sequence goes on from JAGTTD010000007.1 coordinate 15,031,464, forward strand.
TTGTACTTAATTGAGTTATGTTATCTCATGCTATATATGTATATTAAATCACTTCTGTTGTTGTGGTAAACTCGCATTCATATAACTTATGCTATGAGCTCGTGAAATGTGGGGGCATTGTCTTGTAGGATAGCAATAGTTATCTAACGAAAAAAGGAAGGAGTCTTATGTGGAATGCATTAACCTCTCATGTTATAATGTGAATTATGTTGGATTTCCCTAGTTAGGTTGAGGTATTCCTATTCCGCCCTAGTAGGGATGTATGAAAGATAGTAACCTGATGTGTTTAATCAATTGTCAACCGAGTGTATGATACAAGAGCAACATGAGAACTCGGTGGAGTTGTGTGTGTGGTTGAACATGATTATTAGTATGGTAAATGAATTAGCATAAGACCCAATAAAACTATAAGGAGATCATGAAATCAGTTGATTCCATTTTTAGAGAGAGATTAATAATCACACATGGTATGTTTAAGTTTTAACCATGAGATTAACTTTGTGTGTGAGAGTTGATTCTCTTGCGTATTCGGAGTGACCTAAGTGAAATAGTCTATTCTTTTAAAGGGCTAATATGACTTGAGAGTTCTTGAAAATCTATGTGTGATTTGTGTATTAGTCTTCATATTGGTGTGTCTTATGTATTTCCCATGGCTATGTTTGAAGCAAGCACATATGTTGGTACATGTTGCTTGAGATGATGAAAAGCATGTTGTTTTAAGTATCGAGACATGTGTCTTTCAAGCTGAATGTGCTACTATAAGTCATTATGAGCTGTTAGCTGCTGAATTTTATGCAGCAACGAGTTTGTTCTTGCTGTAACGTAGTAAAAGCTATTGTTTTTGGGTTTTTTACTATCATTTTAAGCCGTGTTGCTGAATTTTGGCCAACAATTAAGAAAAACATGATATCTTTGAGTCATATGTGCACTTGGTGTTGTCTTGGGACACTTCTATGCCCTTAGGATAACTGTTTAGAGCCTTCTTTTCTAGTTTTTTGGAAAAAGAGTAAAGTGTTGGCCACATGAGAACCTTGACTGATCATAGGCTTGATATTTAGTTTGTGTCTAAATATCTAATTTGGGTTATTGTTATATATTGTGTGCCCATGTTGGTCATTTGAATGACATTCTATATGATCCTAGTGTTCATTTGATGAGAAGAAAAATGTGGCATCGCATCACAAGCTAAATATACTAAGGTAATTGGTAGCATTATGATTTGGTGCACAATACAACACTCGTCCCGTTATATCATATATCAGTGGAGAACCTTGTCTACATATATTAATCCAAATGACAAATATCGACAGTGCTGTAGTTAAATTGTAAATACTAGTGAAGCATCATGAATGAGGTTTAGTTGTAATAGACTTCTTGTTGTGTTGGGTGTTTGATATCGTTGAGAGACATTCTACTAATTACAATGAATTTAGGCTCATTAGTGATCTATGTTTCTGACACCCCACTGAAACCTGCATGTTTTAGTTGTCCTTTTAACACTGAGTTGGCAGGTAGAAAAATCTAACGACTTAAGAATGCAGTGTGAGACATTCCATTGTGGGGGGCTGTAAGAGCACCCGAAAGCCTAGGAGGTATGTTGTAAGATGATAATCTTTTCTGACTATTGTGTTTCTACCGTTGTTTGCTAGTTATAGCTAGCTCATGGAAATTCGTTATGGTAGAAATATTTTTTGTCGATTGTCCAAAGTCGATGTAAATAGTTTAATGATGCTAAGCACTTGGGCTTGAGAGCCTTACAGAGGCTTGGGTTGCCTTAAGTTGAGTTGTAAAAGGCATCTTGTGAAATATGGTCTTATGAACCTCCTTCTCTTGATATCACCAAAATTTGGTACAACATTGGTAAGACATGAACTACCCTTAATAGTAATATCGCATGTACGCTAAGTACGATGAGAATGGGTATATGGTCCTTTGTGACCTAAACTAGTGATGATGTTTCACAATTGTGATGAGATGTGAAAGTGACAATTTGCGGTATATGTTTTTTGTGCCAACTTTATATGATATACATATGTGTGCCCCACTAATGTGTTATACTGACTCTTATTGAAGTTGGGAGGCGAAGGAGCTAGTTGTTTAACAGCTCATTACAGGTACCTCAATGTGGGGGTAAAAGCAACTCGTGATTGATGTTGGCAGTCGTCAACTCTGAAGTACTGCTTTGTTGCAATACAGTGTTAGAGTGCCATTGTGGGGGCGTCCAGCTCCATCAGTGTCACTTCAGGGTGACAGTCAAGCTGCAACTGCTGTGGCAAAGAACAAGGTTTATAATGGTAGGAGGAGACACATTCGTCTCAGGCATAAGATCGTGAAAGATCTACTAGAAAGTGGAGTGATATCACTAGACTATGTAAAGTCTGAAAAGAATCTTGAGGATCCGTTGACAAAAAGGCCTTTTGTCGTAAAATGATTGTAGAAACATCAAGGGGGATGGGACTAAAGTCTGTACACGAATAAACTATGATGTATCCAACCTGAGCTTATCAGGTTCAATGTGAAAAGTCATAGTTTCATTCAAGATATGCACTGTGTTTACCATTGTCCCTCCCTATGGTGTGACAGTGCGGAGACGGGTCCATTGCCATATGTTTGGCGGTGTAAGCACGACTTGCACATGATGGACACTGTCTGTATGTTACCAAGGGGTAAGGTTGAGCTTAAGCTCTCAATGGACCCATATCCATATGTTTGGTGGTGTGCGGTAACACACACTTGATGGGATCTACCTATATAGGTGTGGGAGTCTGGCCGCTCCCTATGAAGGATTTGAGACTTGCCTTCTAAAGCGCCTATGAATATCCAAGACGAGTGCATGGCCGATTAAACGCTCCAAACCGCAGGAGTTGCCGAGATATGAAGCTGGCATGTGTCCAAGTGGAAGACTATACAACCCCTTGTGAGGTTCGAGACGAAAGTCACCTTGCAAGATGTTGGTCCTAAACTTGGGTTACACTAGGTGACGATTCAAGTCGCGAGACATCGGTACTGAAAAACCGAACTCCCTTTGCCCAGTCTATTCCTTTCTTTCTCTTTCGCTTGTATCCTTTGTGGGGGATTGTTAGAAAAATGATACAAGCTAAATCCAAATTAGTAGGAAAGTTATATCCCAATTGGTAAATACCCAATCCCACATTGATAATTTAGAGGGGGGTAGTTAGGTTTATAAGGGTGCGTGTTTTTAACCTATTTGATTTAAGTCTTGGGTGAAGGAATGGTGGAAACCACGCGCGCGCCGCCTGCCCGCCATGCCCTGCTCGGGCGAGGGTGTGGGCGATCTTTTTCTAACAGTTATATTCATTTTACGGAAATTTATGACAATGACACGACCCTAGCTCTGACAAGGTCAAGGTAGGCCAGCAATCGAGCCAAGACATTGTCTAGGTTCTGAGCCGGGGCCTTAACGTATTCTCAAGACATGGGCGGAATTGAATGTCATGGACTGGGGAGGTTCAAATGGGCCTATGTCCAGTTCACGGCCCGGACAATGTCATGACACAGCCGAGCCGCGCCCGGGCTGCGACCTGCAGCGTTCATTGCCAGGCCTGGTTGCACCTGATAGTGTTAAGGGTATGCCTTCAGCCCTAACCGTCACAGCCGGTCATCTGGTCAGCTTCCAAGGGCACGCCTCAGCTTGGAATAATCTAGAAGCAGCGGGAAGCACATGGGAGACGCTCCTCCAACCGATTTTCCCTCCAATATTTGAATAATTCCCTTTTCTCGCCTTTATTTGAATAGGTAGTTATTTCTCGCTCTTATTTGAATTCAACTACTTTCCCGCCATTATATTTCCCGACATTTATTTGTATTTTTCAAAAGCAACCTTGATTGATCCAAGCAAGTTTGGAGCCGCAATTTATGATCAAACCTTGCTGTAAACTGCTGAATTAGATCAGATCCTGATCTGATCTGATTTAAAAAAATAAAAAATAAAAATAAAAAAAAATATTTTCGCTGCACTATTCATTCTTATTGATCACAATCGAGCTTCATAATCAATCTGGCTATCACTAGAAGCTACCGTGCTGCCTTGACGATATCTTCATCCGAAGAGACCAACGCAACTCAAGAGAGAATCGCAGTCATTGAAACACGCCTTGACGTCATGTCTCGCACATGGCAACAAGACCGAGCAAATGATCGAGAGGAGCAGCACCTCATCAACAAAAACTTTAGGTCGGAAATGATAGGGGTTAGGACTTCAGTAGATGCATTGGCCGAAATCGTAAAAGAATTGCAACAAACAATTCGAAGAATGGAGAAAAGGCCGGAGGTAGAACCCGAAGTGGCACCGCAAGTGGCTCCGCGCCAAGAAACTGGAGGATCCGGCAACTGTGCAAGACTTGGTGGTCAAGAAATGATGCCACCTCCGCAGCACGAACCTAAAGAACATTTGGACAGCCAAGAACTCAGCCTTGATCAGCTACTGCAGCCTCACGAATGGCCTGGTGATGTCAGAGAACAACCGGTGCAACCATTCCTTGAGGAATCACATGAAACAATAGCCGTGCGCAACAACATGGTGACCTTGGCCGTACCTAGTGACCAACGGCAACATGATGATCCAATGCACAAAGAACCGTGGCTGTGGGTAACCAAGGACGTGCGGCAGTGAAGGTTACAAGGTTACATTGTCAATGCCAATGTCAAGGCCCAAGTATGGGAGCACTTTCCTCAGACTGGAATTGACACTGAAAACGCAGCTCATTTAAACCTACCTTGTCCTGACCTGACCTCAAGAAAAGGGATCGGGTAGAACTCTTTGTGTAATTAAGTACTTAGCAGTTAATATGATGTAATAAATTAAAAAAAAAAAAACTAAGTACTTAGTAAAAGATGCTAGAAGTATATGTACTAGGAAAGTTTATTGTAATAGCTAGAAAGTTAATAACAACCTTGAGGACAAGGACAAACTGAAGGGGAAGGGATTGTCACGACCCTGGCCGTGACAAGGTCAAGATAGGCTAGCAATCGAGCCAAGACATTGTCTAGGTTCAAAGCCGAGGCCTTATCGTATTCTCAAGACATGGGCAGAATTGAATGTCATGGACTGGGGAGGTTCAAATGGGCCTATGTCCAGTTCACGGCCCGGACAATGTCATGACATAGCCGAGCCGCGCTCGGGCTGCCACCTACAGCATTCATTGCCAGGCCTGGTTGCACCCGATAATGTCAAGAGTATGCCTTCAGCCCTAACCGTCACAGCCGGTCATCCGGTCAGCTTCCAAGGGCACGCCTCAGCTTGGAATAATCTAGAAGCAGCAGGAAGCACATGGGAGAAGCTCCTTCAACCGATTTTCCCTCCAATATTTGAATAATTCCCTTTTCCCGCATTTATTTGAATAGGTAGTTATTTCCCGCTCTTATTTGAATTCAAATACTTTCCCACCATTATATTTCCCGCCATTTTTTTTATTTTCAGATCTAGGATTAATTCTAGGAAGTTCTAGATTGTTCTTTTAATTCTCTATAAATAGGAAGCATTAACAATGTAATAAGCATCCATTAATCAATGAAAATATGAATAAAATTCAAGAGTTCAACTCTTAATTCTCTCTCATCTCATACTCTCTATTCTTTCTCTCATCTAACTCTACTTCTTTTTTTCATCTAAGTCTAAATTCACTTTCTTTCTTATCCCATACTCTCTAAAACTCTATCAATTCTCAATATCAATCAAATCTCGAGCCACTAACTCGAGGTCATGAATCGAGGATCGTGACAGACAACTAGCTGTTGGGCCTGATCTTAATGCCCAATGAACGTTACTGGCCGTTTGGGCTTGCACTTAATATGTCCACAGACGTTACTAGCCGTTTGGGCCTCGTGTTAATTGCAACATTTATACTAGTCCAATTTTAAGATAGTATAAATAAGGGGGTTCTATCCAACGTTGTTGATGGGGAAAAAAAACCCGGCTTTATACCTCCTAATTCTCTCTCTCTCTCTCGTTTTCTTCTTCACGACTTGGGCAAAGTTCGAGGTGTTCCTAACCGGCGATTAATGAGTGCACATTAAGAGTCAGATCGGGTTAATCCTGGAGGACAGCCGCCGGTTATACTGTATGCACTGAAGCAGCGACGAAATCGTCTTTTAGGACAGTGGTATTTACCACGGCACGATGTCATCATTTTGTAAGATCTTTTTAATTACTTTCTCTTCCGACATTCTAATCGATTTCTTCACTTTTTGATATTAATTATTTGATTGCTAGGTTCTGGTAATTTCGCTACTTTTGCTAATTCCTTTCACTGTGTTTTTTACTGCTTCTTCCTGCTGAATTTTTGCTGCATAATACTAGTGGGTTTTTGATTGAAATTTAGTATATATCGCACTACTTAAGTTACAGTAACTTGCAGATTAATTTTATTGTTTTTCCACAGTAATTCTGGGCTGTAATTTTGCTGTATTTTTAGTCGTATTATCGCAGTATATCATGTCGTATTTTTGTTGTATTTTCCAGCATTTTTCACAGTACTATTGTAGTATTTTCAGTTGTACGCGATAATATTTCCAACACTACCTAAACTCTATCTTGCGTACTCTTTCTTTTCTATAAATATAAGCCTGGGCTACCATGCTAGGTATGCCATTCAATTATAGGATTTTACAAAGTGAATAGATTTGAAAAAGAAAATCGTTTCCCCAAAATATTGACGTAGGTGGAGTTTTAGCCACCACCTTGGTGAAGATTTCAAGAGCAAAAATTTTGCTGAAATCGTTCTCTACATCTGTTCATTATTTTTTCTACCATTGAATAAAAAATAGGTGATACTGTGTTTGCAAAGAGAAAAGGATTTAAGAAAAAAAAAGAAAAACCTTGCTCTAGAATTGGATTGAAAGAGATTAACAAATTTTAAGTGAAATTACTGCCAATAGAATTCTACATATTGCTTTGGTTTCTTCTTCATGTTGTCCTTACATGGAAATTTTTAAAGTATATAGTTCTATTGGGTTGGTCTGAAATAATTTCAAGATTGAGTGATTTGGGTAGTGTTTACATTTATATATGCCTATGATTTGAATTTTACTTGTTAATATATGTTGATTTACAATTCAAGTGTTATATACATGAAATTATGGTTTTGTTTTATTTGTTGACGATTCAAATAAAGGCATATGTTTGTTATAATAGTCATTCCATATTTTAATATCAAGTATCAAAATAAATTGAATCTCCCCATGTGGAATGGTGAAATGAATACAGGCCTTCTCTGTGTAAATGAGGATGCATTTGACATGTATTGATACACTAATATAAAAAAAATATTATGTAAGCCCAGCTATTATAAGTTAGTTTAGTACTAGAAATTGTCTTAAATTTCTATTCTCATTCTTGGGTGCGTATTTTATTAAAGAATAGGTGTCTATACATGTCTTAATCCATATTTATACTGATTTACATGAGATTCAAGTGCACGACTAAAAAGTTGAACCATAGCCCATTTGTATTAGTTGGCAATTTGATGGGATGTTGAATGCATATTCACGAATTCATATGTGAAAATATGACCTTTTTTTATAATTTGAGTCTATTGGCTAAACCAAATATGCATGGGAAGATTTGGTGATGGAAAAAAAATAAAAAATAAAAACCCAAAGAAGGAAAATAAGGTGATGTTTTCTCATGGAAAAAATCCTCCATGTTATAAAACTATAGGGATATTATACCCTATAGAAAGATAATAAAAAGATAAATCTAAATATAATTAATAAAAAATAACAAATATTTTATATCAGAACGAGATTATTTTATTAATCTCTCTTTCTCTTTCTCTTTCTCTCTAGTTCTTTTTCTTCTTTTCTCTTTTCTTTTTCTTTTTCCATTTCTTTTCTTTCCTTTTTGTTTCTATTATTCTTTCTTATTTGTGTGTAGGGCATGTGTATATATACAAAAGGGGGGGAGGGGGGGTGAGTTAGCCTTAAATGTGACACTTGTTACAATTTGCCCCAATACCCACTTATATATATGTATATATATATATACGTAAATAGGTATTTTATATAATTTCTAATTTTCTATAATATTTGATAATATCCAAACTCGACTCTAAAATTTATACCCGAAAAATATCCAATATTTACAACACTCCCCCTTTGGATATTTTCCGTTATAACGGGACACGGTGTCCAAGCTAAATATGCCTGCCTCATTAAAAACCTTGCTAGGAAAACTCAGTGGGAAAAACCATAAAGAAGGGAAAAAGAGTACAGCTCATATTTAACTCCCCCTCATGAGAACATATTAGTGAGAGGCGTTTCTGAGTCGACGCATACCAACCTTATGAACTAAGTTCTCAAAAGTTGATGTTGGTAATGCCTTCATGAACAAATCTGCCAAATTCTCACTTGAGCGAACTTGTTAAAACATCTATTTCACCTATCTTCTGGAGCTCGTGTATAGAGAAGAACTTCACTGAGATACGTTTAGTTCCGTCTCCTTTCTTAAAATATGTGCGGGACATAACACTCTTGAAAGTGTATATTATCCAAGTTATATACGCTTCTTGAACTTCCCCGTTAAAAAACCTTTTGCTAGGAAAAAAAACCCCTTGGGAAAAACCATAGCAGAGGAAAAAGAGTGTAGTGCATGATTAACTCCTCTTCAGGGGCGCACATTAATCAAGGATGTTTCGGAGTTGGCGAATGCCAATCTTGTGCCAATTTCTTGAAAGTTTGTAGTACATGCTTTCTTGAATAACTCTTCCAGGTTCTTAAGCGAACATGTACTTCATCTTTCTCTAAGAAGCTTGAGAGTAAAAATAATTTCTTTGAAGTGCACTGGCTCTATGAACTCTCTTTTGCTTGAACAATGCAGATTTATCTTCATATGGTACTATCGGTCTCCCCCTGATCATTGGAAGCTTAAAATATGTAGGATCAAGGGTATTTATATCACCCAATTTCTACTTGCTCATAAAGCGCAAGTGTCTCAACAATAGCCGCAATTATTAGTAGATTGCCAAAACATAGCACTATAGCTATATAATAAAATGGCATATACTTGTCACTTACCTTGTGTGGTTCAAATAAATAACCAGTACTTGCATACAAAATCAATTGCAAGTTTAACATAGTATTATAACGTACGTTGGCTGATCCATCAAGATAAATATTTAACTACATATCACATACTAGTGACAAGTTGATCAAAGAGGCCATATCTAGTTATGTGACAGTTGTATCAATACGTCACTTAAACCAAGATATGGTGGGGTCAAGAATTTATTCATTACCTCAGTGAGGACCAGAAGATGTCAAAATTGAGGCACTAAACAACATGATAAAATACTCAAGCACCGTACTGGTATGAGTTGACCAATAGAGTAATACTCTATCATATTAGTGCTCGATCTTCAGGTCGAGACAAAATCTTTTCTTTTTTGAGATCCTCAATCTCGAGTTTTCAATTTGGGTGCGTAACAACCTTTAAGCTCTTCAGTAGTTATGATGATATTAACATATCTTTCTTTCAATAGATATGTACCTCGGTTTTGAATTAAATGTTTCTGGCATTATAGCCCTTTAGGGACTTTTATATAAATATCATCATAAGTAATAAATACAAATAAGCTATTATTACATCCATAAGACATATATAGAGACCTACCAGATTAATTGCATCCATTTTTCATATGTATGTCCCATCAATTTTTGGTCTCTATAATAAACTTGTGCTACAAATTGTGCATTTCACCACCTCATTATTTTCGCACCAACATCCATATGCAGCAAATACGTTTTATTCTTGAGGCATTTGGACTTCAGGTCCACATGGCTAATTCAGCCTGAATTGCGTCTTTCTATTTGAGCCAATCATTTCTTTGTTGGCATTCTTGAACAAACACTAGTCCAAGATTTTCAATTTGTGTGATCAGGGAGTAGCTACTATAAATACAAAGATCTTATCAATTTCGGTTCCATAATATCCCATATTTCATAGAGATCTCTTTATCATCATAATTTCAATAGTTTGCCTATTTCAGTACTCTCAGTTTCAGGTAGCTTCGGGTACTTGATAATCTTGAGGGATTTCATATTATTATCTCTGCAAAGTTTTTCTCCCCAAGAATTTATAATAGAGGGACCAATCTTCAAATATTTGGAACCGATATATTTACCACGCTTCTGATTTGCAATAGATGTATTTTTCAATATATTAGAATATCACACGACTAGGATATTAATTCGAGCAGGAGTATATACAGTGGGGACATATTTGGTCACCCTCTTTCCAGAAGTGAATACATCTCTGAATTGGCTTGTAATAATTTACAAGTGAACAATTCTTTGAACTTCTGGTTCAATGACACATTCTACATAAATTTTCATTTTCCAATTTTCGTATTTCTCCCCCTGATTCTGGAAACCCTATTTCGTCAAGTTGACAATCAGCAAACTATGCTGTAAAATATTTCCGGTTAATATTTCCAAATATTTTTATCATAAATATCAAGTCCCTTATTTAGACCCATCATTTCTCATTGAGGTGGAATAATTTGGACATACAGTATTTATAGATGGGTTATATATCTGGACCTTGTTAGAGACAAGTTATACTAGAGAGTTCTATAATTAGTGCGGAAAATGTATCATAACATGTACCCATGTAAAATTTGGCAATAACAGTAATGGTCTAACTATTCGTTGCATGCGTTTAATAAGAAAATCTGTAAGACCCTCATATGTTTGTACGTGGGCTACGTGACGATTCTTCCCGTACAATAATCATAAAATTCTTGGGATATAAATTCTCCTGCAATATCATACAATCTACGACTTCAGCTTATAGTGGGATCATTTATGCAAGGAGTTTCGCAAATGCCACATCACAAGTGTATTATCCAGACTCAAGGAACCAACGGGTAGAGGCCTCTATAAGTATCATACCAAATCGGTCCACGTGATAAAATGATTGGCCCACATATGTCCCATTTAGTATACTTCCAGATACATGGGACTCAAACTCAATTTCAACTGAGTATGACAAAGTAATAACTTTTGCCTTTAGCAACACAGGAAGCACATGAAATCTTGTCAGGATTAAGAATCTTTAGGTTCTTTAATGAGTGCCCATGAGAACTTTCATTAATTTTTCTCATTATCGTTACACCTGGATGGCCCAAACGGTCATACCACAGGGTGAACGTTTTGCAATCAGTTAACTTCTAGTTAACCACTGTATTTAATTCAATTGGGTTTATGTAAGTATAATATAACCCAGAAGAAAGTGCTGATAATGTTTCTATTATTTTTCTCTCTTCCTGAAGTAAGCGATGTGATATAAAGATATTCTTTATCGCCCTCATTTATTGTCTCAATATGATAACCATTGCGACGAATATCTCGAAAACAGATCAAGTTTTATTGTGATCTACTAGAAAACAGAGCATCGCTTATGTTTAGTTTTTTCCCTTCATGAAACATAACATGTGCTCTTCCGGAGCCTTCAACCAAATTTGAAACACCCAATATAAGAATCTTCTAGTTCTTTAATGGGTGCGAGAATTTCAATGATTCCATAACCATATTCATATCCGGATGACTCAAATAGTCATTCCGTAAAATAAAAGTCTTTTGGGTCTATTAACTTCTAGTTAACTATCCCAACGGGTATATCAGAATAAAATATTATTTCTTAAGGAAACATGATATATGCTCTTCTAGAGCCGTTAAATATCAAATAGATTGGTTGAGAAATATAGCCATATAAATAACTGATAATAAGTAGGTGGCATAGCCTACCATATGGATAACAAATAATAAGTAGGCGGCATAGCTGATCATATAAATCATGAACGAGTAATAAAAAGTAGGCGGTTTAACCAGCAATGAATATGCAAATAGAAAATATGAAAAACTAAAGTTTTCTCTTTCCTTCATCTCCTCGTCAGTGGACTTCTTAAATTTTGATCAATTCTGAGTACCATAATGTCAGTTATTATAACCGCGACTATAACTTCGTCCACGGCCCTGACCACATCCACGTTTATGACGACCTTTACAACCTCGACCACGTCTATGATGGTCGTATGTCGAAGCATTCACTTCAGGGAATGGTTCAAATCCAGTTAGTTGTGTCTAACGATTTTTCATCAACAATTCATTGCTTTGTTCAGCAACGAGGAGAAATGATATTAACTCTGATTATTTTTGTTTTTCTAAATTCTCGTTCTCGATATTGCTACTACAGGAGCATATTCAAGACATGAAAAGTAAAGAATATTTTCTCTAACATATCCTCCTCAGTAATATTTTCACCACATAATTGCAGTTGGGAGGTAATACTAAAAATTGCAGAGTTATACTCGCTAACAGTTTTAAAATCCTACAGCCACACGTGAATCCATTTATGGCGAGCTTTAGGGGGATCACATACTTTGGTGATCAAACCTCTCCTTTAAATTCAGTCAAAGGACATTCGGGTCCTTTACTGTAATATACTAAGTTTTCAATCCTTCAGGGATATGATGCTTGAGAAATATCATTGCTTTTGATGCAATCCTGCAGGGATGTGCTATTACCCCCTTTTAACTGTCCGAGATTCACGACATCGGGGTGGATTTCATAATCAAGGGTCTAAGGCAAATAATGTTTGCCAGATATATTAAGAGCAATAAACTCAAGATTAATTAAATTATAAATCACAAAGATTAAGAAAGGTAAACTTACCTCAAGCTTATATAATCTTTGTCTGGGAAGAGACTCGTGCTGATAACGTGTTATAAAACTATAGAGATATTATACTCTATAGAAAGATAATAAAAAGACATACCCAAATATAATTAACAACAAATAGCTAATATTTTATATCAGAACGAGATTATTTTATTAATCTCTCTTTCTCTCCCTCTAGTTCTTTTTCTTCTTTTCTCTTTTCTTTTTTTCTTTTTTTTTTCTTTTCTCTCCTTTTTGTTTCTACTTTTCTTTCTTGTTTGTGTGCAGGATATGTATATATATACAAAAGGCAGGGGGGATGAGTCAGCCTAAATGTAACACTTGTCAGAATTTACCCCAATATCCATATATATATATATACACATATATATATGTATATATACATATACGTAAATAGGTATTTTACATAATTTCTAATTTTTCATAATAGTTGATAATATTCAAACTCGACTCTAAAATTTGTAACCGAAAAATATCTAATATTTACAACACTCCAATGCATGTACAGATTTTTAAAGTATGCTCAATTGAGATATGTAACATCTACATATGTGTTGTAAATATTGGATATTTTTTGGGTAGAAATTTTGGAGTCGAGTTTGGATATTACTAAATATTATAGAAAATTAAAAATTATGTAAAATATCTATTTAAGTATATATACATATACATATATATAAATGGGTATATGTGTAAATTGTGACAAGTGTCACAATGACTTACCTCCGCCCCTCCTTTGTATAAATGCACACAATCTAGGCAACACAAAAAAAGAAAAAAAGAGGAAAAAAAGAAAAGAAAAGAGAAAAAGAAGAAAAAGGATGAGAGAGAAAAAGAAAGAGAGATCAATAAAATAATCTCGTTCTGATATAAAATGCTTACCATTTTTGTTAATTATATTTGGGTTTGTCTTTTTATTATCTTTCTATAGAGTATAATATCTTTATAGTTTTACAATACGTTATCAGCACGAGTCTCTACCCAGACAAAGATTATATAAGCTTGAGGTAAGTTTACCTTTCCTAATCTTTGTGATTTATAATTTTATTAATCTTGAGTTTATTGCTCTTAATATATCTGGAAAACATTATTTACCTTAGACCCTTGATTTTGAAATCCACCCTGATGTCTTGAATATCGGACAGTTAAAAGGGGTAATAGCGCATCCCTGCAGGATTGCGTCAAAAGCAATAATATTTCTCAGGCATCATATCCCTGAAGGATTGAAAGCTGAGTATATTACAGTAAAGGACCCGAATGTCCTTTGATTGAATTTAAAGGAGAGGTTTGATCACCAAAATATGTGATCCCCCTAAAGCTCGCCATAAATGGATTCACCTGCGGCTGTAGGATTTTAAAACTGTTAACGAGTATAACTCTGCAGTTTTTAGTGTTATCTCCCGACTGCAATTATGTGGTGAAAATATTACTGAGGAGGATATGTTAGAGAAAATATTCTCTATTTTTCATCTCTCAAATATGCTCCTATAGTAGCAATATCGAGAACGAGAATTTAAAAAAAAAAACTCAAAGTTAATATCATTTCTCCTCGTTGCTGAATAAAGCAATGAATTATTGATGAAAAATCATTAGACACAACCAACTGGATTCGAACCATTCCCTGAAGTGAATGCTTCGACATATGACAATCATGGACGTGGTCAAGGTTGTAAAGGTCGTCGTAAAAGTGGACGTGGTCAGGGCCGTGGACGAGGTTATAGTCGCGGTTATAATAACTGACATTATAGTACCCAGAATGGACCAAAATTTAAGAAGTCCACTAACGAGGAGATGAAGGAAAGTGAAAACTTTAGTTTTTCATATTTTCTATTTGCATATTCATTGCTGGTTAAACCGCCTACTTTTTATTACTCGTTCATAATTTATATGGTCGGCTATGCCGCCTACTTATTATTTGTTGGTCATATGGTAGGCTATGCCACCTACTTATTATCAGTTATTCATATGGCTATATTTCTCAACCAATATATTTGATATTTAACGGCTCTAGAAGAGCACATATCATGTTTCCTGAAGAAACAATATTTAATTTCGATATACCCGTTGGAATAGTTAACTAGAAGTTAACAGACCCAAAAGACTTTTATTTTATAGAATGACTATTTGAGTCATCCGGGTATGAATATGGCTATGGAATCATTGAGGTTCTCGCACCCATTAAAGAACTAGAAGATTCTTATATCGGGTGTTTCAAATTTGGTTGAAAGCTCCGGAAGAGCACTTGTTATGCTCCCTGAAGGGACAAAACTAAACATAAGCGATGCAATGTTTTCCAGCAAATCACAGAAAAACTTGATCAATTTTCGATATATTCGTCGCAATGGTTGTCATATTGAGACAATAAATGAGGGCAATAAAGAATATCTTTATATCACATCACTTACTTCAGGAAGAGAGAAAAATAATAGAAATATTATCAGCACTTTCTTCTGGGTTATATTATACTTACATAAACCCAATTGAATCAACTACAATGGTTAACCAGAAGTTAACTGATTGCAAAACGTTCACCCTGTGGTATGAGCGTTTGGGCCATCCAGGTGTATCGATGATGAGAAAATTTATTGAAAGTTCTCATGGGCACTTATTAAAGAGCCTGAAGATTCTTTCTCCTGATGAAATTTCATGTGCTGCCTGTGCTGCTAAAGGCAAAAGTTATTACTATGACATACTCAATTGAAATTGAGTTTGAGTCCCATGTATCTTGAACATTACTAAATGAGACATATATGGGCCAATCATCTTATCACATGGACCAATTTGGTATGATACTAATAGAGGCCTCTACCCATTGGTTCCGTGAGTCTGGATAATACACTTATAATGTGGCATTTGTGAAACTCCTTGCATAAATTATCCGACTATGAGCTCAAGTAGTGGATTGTATGATATTGCAGGAGAATTTACATCCCAAGAATTTAATGATTATTGTATGGGATGAATTGCCATATAGCCCACGTACATATATAAAATGGTCTTATGATTAAACGCCCGCAGCGATTCGCCATACTATTATTATTGCCAGATTTTACATGGGTACATGTTATGATACATGCTGCAACACTAATTATAGATCTCCCCAATATAACTTGTCTCTGACAAGACCCAGATATATATATATATATATATATATATATATATATATATATATATATATATATATATATACAGGAAGTCAATTAAATCTTAGACATCTCAAACAATCTCCACTAGGAGAAACTCTATTGTTAGAAGTTCAAGCTGATCATGCAGCAAAGAAGTTTCATGCCCAAAAGAAAGGATCAATTGGAGCTTTCCAAGAGAAAATTTCAAATTAATTTATCAAATTGGACATTTTGATTTCAAAATGGCTTTTTCATGCAAAACTCATGAGCAATCAATGTCAATAGAAAAGGAAGCTCAAACAGTTCAATTACTTTCAAATTTATCTCTTCAAAAATATATTACAAAAGGTTTTCAATACACACACTACGGTTTAGTTTAAGTTGCAATAGTTCCACTTTCAAGAATGGGACATAACCAACCAGTTATGTTAGCATTAAGAGACTCAACATTTTTAAAATTTAAAGAATCCCTTTTAGCAATTGTTGAAACAAATTTATACAATGGTCCAATCTATTTCAATTGCTATCCAAACTTTTCTGTAGACCTTCAAGATTCAACAATCATGGATACTCTAACTTTAGATATCCATATGCCAAATATTGAGATCAAAGAAAATAGATAAAATTTTGCTTTGATCTACAGGATTTATTTTAGACTCTTAGGAAGTCAATTTGTATAGCTGTCATTTCAAAGATCTCAAAAATTCTCTCTTTACTTTCTCTTGTAATTTTAAGCTGACATTTCAAGTCTTCAATCTCAATCTGTAATATCTGGTTTCAAGTCTTCAATCTCAATCTATAATCCGTAAGTTTTATATTTCAAGATCTCAATCTATAATCTGTAAGTTTTATATTTCAAGTTTTATATTTCAATTTTGTATTTCAACCTGCTGTAATATCAATATAATTTCAATCTTCCACAAATCTTTCTCATCTGCAAATAATTGCTATCCAAATTGACTTCCTAAGGGTCTAAAATAAATCCTGTAGATCAAAGCAAAATTTTATCTATTTTCTTTTATCTCTATATTTGGCATATGGATATCTAAAGTTAGAGTATCCATGATTGTTGAATCTTGAAGGTCTACAGAAAAGTTTGGATAGCAATTGAAATAGATTGGACCATTGTGTAAATTTGTTTGAAGAATTGCTAAAAGGGATTCTTCAAATTTTAAAAATGTTGAGTCTCTTAATGCTAACATAACCGGTTGGTTATGTCCCATTCTTGAAAGTGGAACTATTGCAACTTGAACTAAACCGTAGTTTATGTATTGAAAACCTTTTGTAAGGTATTTTTGAAAAGATAAATTTGAAAGTAATTGAACCATTTGAGCTTCCTTTTCTATTGACATTGATTGCTCATGAGTTTTGCCTGAAAAAGCCATTTTGAAATCAAAATGTCCAATTTGATAAATTGATTCGAAATTTTCGGTTGGAATGCTCCAATTGATCATTTCTTCTGGGCTTGAAACTTCGTTTGAAATTTCTTTTGAATTAATTGCTCTATGGGAGTTTGAAGAGTTTGAACTGGTACTGGGTTGGTTTGAAAATAGTCTTCTGAAAGACCCTGCAACTCTTGACCTTGACATGGTTAGAACTGTAGTTGTACGGATTTTAAGAATTACTTAACAGTTTTACTATTTAACACTGTTGAGAACGATTTTACTATCTAACACTATTGAGAACGGGCACACCCAATGGGAACACCTACCACGGCTTACTGACGCTACACCCAAGCTTACCAACTATCACGGGATGACTAAATTCCTAAGTCCAAGTCGGGTGAGGCTACTCAATGTCACCCTAAAAAGTCCCTAATTGAGTCAAGCGTCCGAATCTCCTTGCAACGTTAAGGAATTCACAAAAAGTCCCCAAGTCTCGTTTGTTTAGTATTTTAATTGGAAAGTAAACAATGAAGGAAATATGATTAAATAAACACTTACACACACACACACCGTTAGTTGGAAGATCAAAGCCACAAAGAATACCAAATATGCGAAAATACACATGAACACAAGTATTTGTGGGTAAAGGGAAAATTACCCATTTTGATGGTGCTTGGCACCTATTTATATTGCACTAAAATGAACCGGTACAATACATGGAAAGACATAAAAATAACTAACACACCCTTTCCTAAATCTATGCCTAAGAACACGCCTAAAATCAAGGGATGGATAATAACCTCCATAACCGCTCCTAACTACTTAACCGTCTACCCTCTCAATGTCCCTAAAGTGCCACGTCACTTATCCTAACTAATTACACACGTGGATTTGCTATATTACACATAGGAAAATACATAACTACAAGTAAATTAAATACAAGTATTAAACATACAAAATACATCGTATAAAAAGTACTAAAAATCCTACGAACTAAGGTGGTGGGTGACACTCTCCCCCACCAAAGCCATTGACGTCCCCGTCAATGTGATGCAGACTTGAAGGCTTCAATCTCCTTCTGATACTTCCATAAATCATCTTCTTTTTCCCAACTTGTTTAAGCTACCGGTTGTCCCTTCCAATGAACAAGGTACTCCGTGTACCTAGGCACGCCCCTGCACCTCACGGTCCGGTCCGCCAGAATCTGTTCAAGGGCCTTGGCATAGGAAACTATCACAGCAATGGGGGCGCGCTGTGTCACGTCCCTGTCCGGCTCTTCCGTGTCTTGATTACACGGCTTCAAGTAGCTCACGTGAAAGACCGGATGAATCTTCAGCTTGGGTGGCAGCTCCACCCTATAGGACACCTTCCCCACCTTAGCAATGATAGGAAAAGGGCCCTCATACCTACGCACAAGCCCCTTGTGCACCTTGCGAAGTGCCTTGAATTGTTGAGGCAACAACTTCACCATGACCATGTCCCCAATCCTAAACTCTAAGTGCCTTCGCTTAGTGTCGGCTGGCTTCTTCATCTTGTGTTGGGCACAGCTTAGGTAGGCCTTGGCAATGTCAAGCCTCTCTTGCCAATCCCTCGCTGTCTGGAACGCAACAAGGCTGGCCCCTGTGTACCCGGACGTCACAGCCTAGGGTGTCAAGGGCTGCTGACCCATGGCCAGCTCGAACGGGCTATGTCCCGTGCTCTCGCTACATTGGAGGTAAAAGGAGAACTGGGCTATGTCAAGCAACCGTGCCCAATCCCTTTGGTTGGCACTCACATAGTGCCTTAGGTACAACTCCACTAGGGCATTCACTCTCTTGGTTTGCCCATCCGTTTGAGGGTGAAAGCTTATGGAATAATGGAGGTTTGAGCCCATCAATTTGAAAAGCTCACTCCAAAACTTACCTGTAAACCTAGGGTCCCTATCACTAATGATACTCCTAGGCAAACCCCAATACTTGACCACATATTCGAAAAATAAACGTGCAGCCTCAACGGCATTGCAATCCTTAGGGGCTGCAATGAATGTCCCATACTTTGTCAAACGATCTACTATAACCATAATAGAGCCCATACCTTCGGAGTTTGGCAAAGCGGAGATGAAGTCCATGGATATGCTCTCCCACGGACAGGTAGGTACGGGTAGAGGTTCAAGCAACCCAACTGGTGTCTTCAACTCGGTCTTGTCCTACTGGCAAACAAGACATGTCTTGACATACACTTCCACATCGTCACTCATCCTAGGCCAATAGAAGTTCTCCTCTAAAAGTGTCGTTGTCCTCTCGATCCCTAGGTGCCCAGCCCAAGGCGTGTCATGACATTCCTTGAGTATGTCACGCCTCAAGTTGGCCCACCTAGGTACATACACCCGGTAGCCCACTCTGAACAACAGCCCATTGTCAACCCAAAACCTGCGCGTCTGACCTTGTGCCGCAAGCCCTGACATTGTCTGACCCCAAGTGTCCCATGTCATACCTTCCCTAACCTTGTCCAAGACCATGCCCTGAACGGCACTGACAGCAGCCAACCCGTGCCTGCGACTCAGCGCATCTGCCACTACGTTCACCTTGCCCAGTTTGTACTCCATGACATAATCGAACTTCGCTAGGAAATCCTGCCACCGAGCCTGTTTCGGACTGAGTTTCTTCTGATTTTGAAAATAACTCGTAGCCACATTGTCAGTCTTAATCACGAACGTGCTCCCCAACAAGTAGTGACACCAAATTCTCAAACAATGAATAATGGCAGTCATTTCCTTGTCATGAGCGGTATAACGGCGTTCCGCATCATTGAGTTTTCTGGACTCAAATGCCACGGGGTGTCCTTGTTGCATCATGACCCCTCCTATTGCATAATCCGAAGCATCTGTATGAACTTCAAACGGCAAAGCAAAATTAGGTAGACAAAGGACCGGCTCTACCATGACGGCCCTCTTGAGATCCACGAAGGCATTGTGGCATGCATCATCCCAATGCCACGGTACCTTCTTTCTAAGCAAATTATTTAGGGGCGTAGCCCTAGCCTAATATCCCTGGATGAACCTACGGTAATAGTTCACTAGGCCCAAGAACGACCTTAGTGCACTAATGTCCGTAGGCGCACCCCATTCCTCAATAGCACGAACCTTAGCGTTGTCCATGCTGATCTTTCCGTGGCCTATGCGGTGGCCAAGGAAATGAACCTCCTCATTAGCAAAGGAACACTTCTCCCATTTCACATACAATTGGTTCTCCCTCAAAACCTGAAAAACCTGGGCTAAGTGCGCCACATGCTCCCTCAACGACTCACTATACACCACTATGTCATCAAGGTAGACCACAAAAAATTTGTCTAAGAACGGCTTAAAGATTTCATTCATCAAAGTACAAAATATTGCGGGTGCGTTTGTCAGGCCAAAAGGCATGACAAGAAACTCATATGACCCATACCGTGTCACACAAGTTGTCTTGGGCTCGTCCCCCTCCGCTATCCTAACTTGCCAATAACCCGACCTCAAATCCAATTTAGAAAAGATCGGGGCCTTACCCAACCGATCAAACAAATCAGCCACAAGCGGAATAGGATACTTATTCTTCATGGTGACCTTATTCAAGCCCCTATAATCAATGCACATACGAAGAGAACCATCTTGCTTCTTTTGGAACAAAACGGGTGCACCATAAGGGGCCTTGGAAGGCCTAACGAACCCTGAGTTAAGAAGATCTCCCAATTGCCTCCTCAACTCCTCCAACTCCAAAGGAGCCATACGGTAAGGCCCCATGGCGGGCGGCCTTGCCCCATGCTCCAACTCGATCCTATGGTCTACTCCCCTCCTAGGTGGTAGATGTTTGGGCAACTCGGGTGACATGACATCTTTGAAGGTACCTAGGACCCCTTGTATCTCTATGGGTATATGAGAAGAAACATCCCCCTTACCCCCAACCAATGTGGCAATGAAGGTCTCCCTCTTCTTCCTAATCCCCCTCCTAACCTGCATGGCTGAAAGGAGTCTATCCCTCACTCTATCCCGTAGTCAAGGCACCCCAAAGGCTCTCCCCCCATGTGTTATGATCATTTGGTTATATTTTGTGAAGGAAAAGGTTTTAAGCCCATCAAGAAACTCCATCCCCAAGACGAACCTAAAGTCATCTAAGGGCACCACCGTCAAGTCCACCGTGCCGCACCAATCCCCCAACTGGATGCGCACGTTCCTAGCTACCCCATGGATAGGTTGGGTTGAGGCATTAACGGTCTTCAACCAACCCACCCCCTTGTCAAGGCTCAATCTGAGCCGTGCTGCCTCCTCCATGGAGACAAAGTTATGAGAAGCCCCTGTGTCGACCAAGGTCTTCGTTTCAGTGCCATTGACATGGGCACTGACAAACATGAGTCCCCTGTGTGGATGTCCACTGTTGCATGCTTCAATCCCCATGGTCCTAACAATCCCTGGGACCTCCGCGCGTGTCCGTGCCTCAATCCTTAAGGGATGCCTAGCCGTTTGCTTCTATCCACGGCCCCGTTCCAGCATCTGTGTCAATGACACTCCTGTCTCGGTCCTGACATGCCCAGTCTCGGCCCTGGCATGCCCAGCCCCGGGCCCGCAAAGCCCAGCGTGAGCGCGCCCTGTCGACCCCGTGCGCGCCCCATGGGACATGGCCCCCAAGGTGTGCTTGGCGCCTATGTTGGTGTGCTCCGGTTCCGGTTCCGGTTCAGGCGTTGTCACAAGTGCATTAAGAGCCTTGCGCTGTGGGTATTCACGAACATAATGAGGCCCACCACACAAGAAGCAGTGCCTACATTTCCCTTGGTCCTGTTTCCCCTCGTGTTGTTTGCCCTTGTCTTTGTGAGTTCCTAGTATAATTTGTTGTTGAAGATCTTTGACTAATATAAAAGGAGTTTTGAATACCAGCTGGGGAGGAGGACCGAGGGAGCAAGGAGACAGAAGAAGATGAGAAAGATGGAGAGATTGAAATTATATTGATATTACAGCAGGTTGAAATACAAAATTGAAATATAAAACTTACAGATTACAGATTGAGATTGAAGACTTGAAACCAGAAATTACAAATTGAGATTGAAGACTTGAAATGACAGCTTAAAATCACAAGAGAAAGTAAAGAGAGAATTTTTGAGATCTTTAAATTTTTTGCCTCTCTGATCTTTTCTCTGTAATTCGCTCTGCCTTGAAATGAACGTCTGATGCTCCTCAAATAGCTGGAGAATTGAAACGGAATTTAGAAAATTTTGAAATCCGGGACACCACTCAATTAAAGTGTAATATTCCTTTCTCTCAATGGTTCAAATCATTTACATCAAGAAATCAAATTCCAAATCTATTCATTCAAAATTCCATAAACGTCAGTGCAAACTTAACAATAAAATGGCTCACAAAAGATGGCCAAATAATTCAAACAATTCCTACCCTTTATCTATTGTACGAGAATACAAGATCAAATGGTGGGATAAATATGTCGTAGAACGAGACTGTTTTACTGAAATACATTTGACATTTTCTCATCTTCTTCAGTCTCCCTGATTATATCTCTGATACCCTGTCTCCCTGCTCCCCTAGTCCTCCTCCCCAGCTGGTATCAGAGCCAAGTTCGAGGAGCTTTCAACAGTAATTTTACAGAAATACTGTTAAGCACAAACTAGGAGCAATTTTGCTGTTAAAACACCTATTAGGAGCGTTGGCAAGCTTGGGTGTAGCGTTGGTAAGCCTTGAAAGCGTTGGTAAGCCGTGGTAGGTGTTCCCGTTGGATGTTCCCGCTACTGTTGCCCTTGTGTTCCCGTTCTCAACCGTGTTAGATTGTAAAATCGTTCTCAATAGTGTTGATAGTAAAACTGTTAAGTAATTGTTGAAATCCGTACAACTATAGTTCTAACCATGTCAAGATCAAGAAGAGCAGGGTCTTTCAGAAGACTATTTTCAAACCAACCCAGTACCAGTTCAAACTCTTACTGTAGCAAAATCAAAAATTACTGTAGCAAGGACAGCTGTCCAGTTACTGTTGCAATCATTCAAGTTCACTGTGGCACGTGCAAAAGTTCAAATAGTGAAGATTCATCATCTGAATCCTCACAAGCACCATGTTCTTGCCAATTCAAAACTCTCAATGTTCTAACAAGAATAAACAAAGAAGATTTATTAGATTTTGTTGAGAAAATGATTGGTGTTCTCTGTTCTACTCTAAACCAAGATTTAGAATATAATTTTGTATTTCAACCTGCTGTAATTTATCAAATTGGACATTTTAATTTTAAAATGACTTTTTTCATGCAAAACTCATGAGCAATCAATGTCAATAGAAAAGGAAGCTCAAACAGTTCAATTACCAGTTGGTTATGTCCCATTCTTGAAAGTGGAATTCAAAGATCTCAAAAATTCTCTCTTTACTTTCTCTTCTAATTTTAAGCTGTCATTTCAAGTCTTCAATCTCAATCTGTAATCTCTGGTTTCAAGTCTTCAATCTCAATCTGTAATCTGTAAGTTTTATATTTCAAGTTTTATATTGCAATTTTGTATTTCAACCTGCTGTAATATCAATATAATTTCAATCTCTCCATCTTTCGCATCTTCTTCTGTCTCCCTGCTCCCTCGGTCCTCCCCCCCCCTCCCCCCCCCCCCCCCCCCCCCCCCCCCGGCTGGTATTGTCCTGAAAGCGTTAAAAATTCTCAAGAGAATAATGACAAAGATCTTTCTCTTGTAATGATTTAAATATTACAAAATCTCAAGTAGGTGTTCCCGGGGGAGCTGGGAGCGAATTACAGAGCATAGATCAGAGAGGCATAAAAATTCAAAGATCTCAAAAATTCTCTCTTTACTTTCTCTTGTAATTTTAAGCTGTAATTTCAAGTCTTCAATCTCAATCTGTAATCTCTGGTTTCAAGTCCTCAATCTCAATCTGTAATCTGTAAGTTTTATATTTCAAGTTTTATATTTAAATTTTGTTTTTCCACTTGCTGTAATATCGATATAATATCAATATTAAATCAAAACCTTGAATTTTTTTGTTTCTCTGTCAATGATATTCAAAAATATTTAGATTCAACCTTTCCTAAAGATTTTCAATGGATTCCAGATGACCTCAATCGAACTCAAAAATTTTACGAGTTCATTTTGATCGATTCAAAGTCCGTTCAAATCAAGTATAAAAATAATTCAACCAACGGACCTATCACTTTTTCAACTTGCAAAATTCTAAATGTTTGCAACCGATCAGATTTCGGTTTCTACCCCTTTACTTCAAAACAGTTTTCTCAACCATTTCAACCACCAGGATACACTTACCAAGATTATAAAATGGCTTGGTTTAGATGCTTTCTAATCAGACCATTTGATCATTCTTGGTTCTTCCAATTTTCAAAAAAGTCAAGATACCTCCCAACCTAGTTTCTAGAATGGTGGCGATACTTCAGTCCTTCTCCGACCATTTATCCTGCAAATGTCAAAGCTATTGATTTTACTTTGGATGTTAGGTTGAAGAAGTTGTCTTTCAATCTTTTGATATTCTATTTCCTTTTGGAGATGTTGAATTTGATTTTTCTTGTTATGTATTAAATTTATTTGTTTAAATATTGTTGTTGATAGTAAGAGATTTAAGTCTCTTTGTTGAATAGGATTGATGAATTGAAAAGTTATTGGAATATCTTTGAATTTTGTATGAACTCCTTCCATAGTAACTGTAAATGGAAAATTTTGACTAATGAAGGGAGTTCCTAGTATAATTTGTTGTTGAAGATCTTTGACTAGTATAAAAGGAGTTTTGAATACCAGCTGGGGAGGAGGACCGAGGGAGCAGGGAGACAGAAGAAGATGAGAAAGATGGAGAGATTGAAATTATATTGTTATTACAGCAGGTTGAAATACAAACTTGAAATATAAAACTTACAGATTACAGATTGAAATTGAAGACTTGAAACCAGAGATTATAGATTGAGATTAAAGACTTGAAATGACGGCTTAAAATTACAAGAGAAAGTAAAGAGAGAATTTTTGAGATCTTTGAATTTTTTGCCTCTTTGATCTTTTCTCTGTAATTCGCTCTGCCTTGAAATGAACGTCTGATGCTCCTCAAATAGCTGGAGAATTGAAACGAAATTGAGAAAATTTTGAAATCCGGGACACCTGTCTTCAATTATTGCACGTGCCACAGTGAACTTGAATGATTGCAACAGTAACTGGACAGCTGGTCGTCCTTGCTACAGTGACTGCTACAGTATTTTTGATTTTGCTACTGTGATTTGTAGGGGAATCACATCAACCTTAAATTATTGGAGAAAGTTGAAAGGATTTGTCTGGGATGAGCTGGAGTCATTGCTTTCGTCATCGTTAATTGGATCAATCAGTCGGGTGTTGATATTGCACATTTCTTCTTCGTGGATGGTTTGCTCTTCTTTTCTGATAGCTTCATAGTGCTGAAGTTAAGAAGTTTGATTTGTAAATTTGAGAAAGGGTATATCAAAACTTTTATTGAATGAGTAGATTTTTTGAATAAAATCTTCAACAACAAGAGAAGCTGTGATAATTCCATTATTAGTTGAAAAAGCTTGGGGATGGAGATCAAAAGCTAGCTGTTTAGCTCTCCAATAATTGAGTTGTGAGGAAAGAGCTTTATTATTGCATGGATATGGTTCATCAGAGGGACATAAAGTATGTCTAACGAATGAGTCGTACACAAGAATCCCGTGTTGGCTGGGATAGGTATAAATGCCAGTAAACTCAAGAGGTTTTGATTGAATGAGGATTTCGGTTGAGATGAATTTATCGTCAAAATGTTTTTGTATTACTTGCCTTAATTTTCTTCCGAAATTGAGTAGTTTGACCTGGGTAGGTGATTATCATTTGAAGTAGGAATCCACAATCTAAAAGATATTGAGGTGTAAGGGTAATTTCTTTGTGTTCATGCAGGATTGTCATGGGTTGGTAGATTTCTAAATCCAAACAGACACGAACAATTGAACAAGTAAAGTGACAAGGGCAATCTGTTCTGTTGAATGGTAAGTTGAGACAAGTTGGGGTTAACTTACAATCTGCAGGAAAGCCAGATTGAGTGGTCCATGAGAAGGTAAGTCCTGGTATTTGAACGTTGTGGATTGAAAGATCTTGAAGGAAATTTTGAATTTTTTTAAGGGTAAATAAATTAAAGGAGCATTACGAGAAAAATGAGTGATACGGGAAATATGGGAGGCAACATCATGAGGAAAATCGCAAACGAATTTTTGGGCAAAAAAGAAAATTCTGGGTTTGATGAATTCATGGGTTGACGAGAGAATACAACAATTTGGTGGTTAATTTGATTTTGTAGGACAGAGAGTTGCTTTTTAAGGATGATGCATTCTTTGTTTTTTGTTGGAGTTGATTCTGGAGGGTTTCGAATTCTGGGGTTTGAATACTTTGAGTGGGTAAAGTTCTGGAACCATGGTGTAATGTTGGAGTTTGGGAGAGCTTTGGAGGGGAAGTTGGGTTTGAATATTTGAGTAATAATGGCGTAGTTGAAGGGGTGAAATTTTGGGAATAAATCATGGGTTGTTTTGACTTTGAAAATGTTTTTGAAACATCGCTTGGAATTTTTTCTTTGGTTTTGAGCATGTAGTTTTTTGACCTTTAATTTTGAATTTTTGAACTAAAGAAATTGGATAATTCTGTTCAAGAGTTTGAGAAGTGTCATAGGACCAGCATAGTATCCAAGGTATTTGAAAAGTTGAATGAAATTTCAAAATTGTTTGAATTGGATCCTCATTTGAATCTTTTACATAGGTGTTGAATAAATCTTTGATTTGAGTTGGAAAATGTCATTGGTGCTACCAAAGAGGCGCCACCATTCATAGAACCATGGGGGAAATGTTGAAAGATGGGTTTTGATTTTGAAAAACCATGTATGATCAAATGGTTTAAGGAGAAAGGCTCTAAACCAAGCCATTTTGCAATCTTGATAATTATATCCGGATGGATTGAATTGACTTGAGAAGGGGGAAAATTGTTTTGAAATCCAAGGATGGATAAATTCCTTTTGTTCCATAATGTCTAAAATTTTGCAAGTAGAGTATTGAATTTGTTCATCAACTTGAGTGTGCTGAATTTGAACAGATCTTGAGTTGAGTAGCCAATGAAATTCTTTTGGAAGTGTTGAACTAACAATTTTTTGCATTTTGTTTAAAGGAAGTGGTTCATAATGCCTCGTTAGACAAATATGTTCCACTTAAGATTTTGTAAAATATTGATTTGAATAGTCTATGGCTGAAGTAATTTATTTTGAAGATTGGACTTTTCCTTTTCCTTTGTGGGTCGTCATAGCCTGTAAAAGAAGAATTAGAAAATTTTTTGAAGAGAAATTGAACAACATGGAATTGAAGAAGATACCTTTTTGTATTCCACAGGGTGTTTGAGAGACCGAGGGTATGAATATTGGGTTGTTGTTTTTCAACCTTTTGATATTCTATTATCTTTTGAAGATGTTGAATTTGATTTTTCTGGTTATGTATTAAAATTATTTGTTTAAATATTTTTGTTGATTGTAAGAGATTTAAGTCTCTTTGTTGAGTAGGATTTATGAATTGAAAAGTTATTGGAATATCTTTGAATTTTGTATGAACTCCTTCCTTAGTAACTGTAAAAGGAAAAACTTGACTAATGAAGGGAGTTCTTAGTATAATTTGTTGTTGAAGATCTTTGACTAGTATAAAAGGAGTTTTGAAACATATACCATCATTGCAAATGTGGGATTTTGATAGTTTGTATTTGATATTCATTCTATCACCACTTGCAGTATGAAGGCGTTCAAGTGTTTTTTCATAAAATTTTGAGGGAATGAGTCCTTCTTGAATACAATTGAGATCTGCTCCTGAATCTAATAGGGCTTGAGTTTGAATTTTAAAATCCTTTGAAATATGGAGTGTTATGTGAATATACCACTTTTGGTATTCGATTCTTTCTATTAGTTGAAGCAATTTGTCATTTGAGGTTGGTTCTTCTGGAATTTGAATATTTTTAAATTGAGTTGAATCAAAAACATTATTTGAATTGTCTAGTTTAGATTCCAGATATGCTATTCTGGCTTCTAATTCTAGACCTTTTGATTCTGTAAGAGATTGTTTTGATTTTGATTCTAAATCTTGATATTGCATTGTTATTAATTCAGTTTGCAGAAGTTGAATTTGTTTCTTTAAATCATTGATTTCTCTTTGGAGATCACTTGGGGAAATTTGTCGAAAGATAATTGGTGTAGGATATCTTTCAAATATTTGTTCTAGAGATATGGGTTGTTTTGGTTTATTGATTTCTTGTTCTTTAAATATAATTTCCTTTAATTTGAGACGATATTCTTTTCTTAGATTTTGATCTTGAATTTTTTCAACAATATCTAATAAATCTTCTTTGTTTGTTCTTGTTAGAACATTGAGAGTTTTGAATTGGCAAGACCATGGTGCTTGTGAGGATTCAGATGATGAATCTTCACTATTTGAATTTTCTTGGACTTCGAAGATGTAATCTTCGTTGTCTGAACTTGAATCGGATAGAAGAAGATTCATTAATTTGTTTTTTAATTCTTCATCTTCTGTTTCATTGATTTTTTGTTTCATTTTGCAGTCATTTTGATAATGTTCAGGTTTTTTACATTTGTAACAGATTGGAATCCTGTTTGATTTCTTCTTTGAGTATTTTCTTTTATGGGTGTAATATTGAGGAAAGGTTTGACGTTTGTATTTGTTTCTTCTTGATTGTTTATACTGTTCTTGTTAAAATCTTTTCTTATTATATCTTTTTGAGGAAGGTTTGAATTCATGGATATTGTATTGAGCACAAAAGGAACGTAATTCCTTTTTTGTTTGGAATTTTTTGAGATTGTTATGGAGTTTTTGTTCCTGACATAATTGCAACGCTTCTTTTTTGACAAAAGCAAACAATTGACCATATGTTAGGTTCTGCCATGGAATCGTTTGAGTACCACACATTTCTTGAAATTTTGTCACTATTCTTTCTGCAAATAATTTTGGAAGTCCAGTAACAAATCTTTCTTTCCAAAATAGTTGATTGTTATCATCCCTTTTGAGTACTTGAGTTAAAAACATATCCTTATACCATCTAAAATCCTGTAAAGACGGGCATCTTAGATTGGTTAAGAATAACTTTGTTGATTCTTGTTCTTCTGTTGCACTTCCAAGAAAGTGAACGGTTATTGTCCTAATTAATATTTCGATAGCATCCTGAACTTCTTCCTCATGAGCAATCAATGTCAATAGAAAAGGAAGCTCAAACAGTTCAATAACTTTCAAATTTATCTCTTCAAAAATACATTACAAAAGGTTTTAATTACATACACTATGGTTTAGTTCAAGTTGCAATAGTTCCACTTCCCAGAATGGGACATAACCAATTGGTTATGTTAGCAATAAGAGACTCAACATTTTTAAAATTTGAAGAATCCCTTTTAGCAATTGTTCAAACAAATTTACACAACGGTCCAATCTATTTCAATTGCTATCCAAACTTTTCTGTAGACCTTCAAGATTCAACAATCATGGATACTCTAACTTTAGATATCCATATGCCAAATATTGAGATCAAAGAAAATAGAAAAAATTTTGCTTTGATCTGCAGGATTTATTTTAGACTCTTAGAAAGTCAATTAAATTCTAGATGTCTCAAACAGTCTCCACCAGGAGAAACTCTATTGGTAGAAGTTCAAGCTGACCATGCAGCAACCTACATTCCAAAACGTCTGAAATGGAGTGAGATAACCATTCCAGACACTTGGAAGATTGAGAATCCTCAACCACCAAGAAATATCGCTCAAAGACAAGTTCAAAGAATTATAGAAAAACCTGATGGTAAGATTACCATACAATTCGAATCAGGTAAACAAACAATAATTTCAACCACAACCTATGATCAATCCTCAAGGCATTCGCCTTCTTCTGTACCTACCCGAAGAGAAGAAGACGACCAATCAAATATCAATACAATAAGATTTAGAGGAATTCGTTTTAATCCCCGTCTTGGAGAACCAATATTTCAAACTGACTCTTTTTCAAACTCTTTTTCAAGTCCAAACTCTCCAACTGCTTCTCAAATGCGTCCACCCTCAATAAATATTTTAACAAAAGATTTTACAATAAATAAAGACTTTTTAATCAATGATTTTGAATCCAAACAAAATGAAGCTCAAAGACAATGGTTTCTCCAAACATTTACAAAAGAAAGCACGATCAAAATACGAGAAATCTATTACAAAGAATTAAATCAATTAAAGTGGAATATTCCCTTCTTTCAATGGTTCATATCATTTACATCAAGAAATCAAATTCCAAATCCATTCATTCAAAATTCCATAAACGTCAGTATAAACTTAACAACAAAATGGCTCACAATAGATGGCCAAATAATTCAAACAATTCATCCGCCCACAAAAAATTTAATCATATATACTCACCATCAAAATATGCAAGCTACTCTCTTTCCCCAAGGAAGAGAAGACAAAGATAATGAAACACCTACAAACAAAGATATAAATAGAATCTATGAACAAAATAATTTTCAAACTCTAAATCTCAAAACAATATCAGAACAATTAAATGCAATTCATAATAATCTAACAAACAAAGACAAACAAATAATTGAGCAACCTCCAATAATCAAACAAGTTCCTCAACCAACAGTTCAACTACCAGTACAACGAGATTACCCAATTCAACAAAAATTTCCCCTTCCACAACCACAAACAAACCCATTTTTTCAAAAAATACAATAACTCTCCTTCCAACCTTTCAATTTATCTCAACAAGATAAAGAACAAATAAAACTCAAAAAGTTAAAAAATTCTGACGATGATATTTCACAAAGAATAATTCAAAAACTTTCAAGTCTTCAATCTCAATCTGTAATCTCTGGTTTCAAGTCTTCAATCTCAATCTGTAATCTGTAAGTTTTACATTTCAAGTTTTATATTTCAATTTTGTATTTCAACCTGCTGTAATATCAATATAATTTCAATCTCTCCATTTTTCTCATCTTCTTCTATCTCCCTACTCCCTTGGTCCTCTTCAGCTAGTATCAGAGCCAAGTTTGAGGAGCCTTCAATAGTAATTTCATAGAAATACTGTTAAGCACCTACTGTTAAAGCACCTATTAGGAGCGTTGGCAAGCTTGGGTGTAGCGTTGGTAAGCCCTAAAAGCGTTGGTAAGCCCTAAAAGCGTTGGTAAGCCGTGGTAGGTGTTCCCGTTGGGTGTTCCCGTTACTGTTGCCCTTGTGTTCCCGTTCTCAATAGTGTTAGATAGTAAAATCGTTCTCCGCAGTGTTAAATAGTAAAACTGTTAAGTAATTGTTGAAATCCGTACAACTACAGTTCTAACCATGTCAAGGTCAAGAGTTGCAGGGTCTTTCAGAAGACTATTTTCAAACCAACCCAGTACCAAATCAAACTCTCAAACTCCCATAGAACAATTAATTCAAACGAAGTTTCACGCCCAAAAGAAATGATCAATTGGAGCATTCCAAGCGAAAATTTTGAATCAATTTATCAAATTGGACATTTTGATTTCAAAATGGCTTTTTCATGCAAAACTCATGAGCAATCAATGTTAATAGATAATGAAGCTCAAACAGTTCAATTAATTTCAAATTTATCTCTTCAAAATTACATTACAAAAGGTTCTCAATACATACACTACGGTTTAGTTCAAGTTGCAATAGTTCCACTTTCAAGAATGGGACATAACCAGCCAGTTATGTTAGCATTACGAGATTCAACATTTTTAAAATTTGAAGAATCCCTTTTAGCAATTGTTCAAACAAATTTACACAATGGTCCAATCTATTTCAATTGCTATCCAAACTTTTTTGTAGACCTTCAAGATTCAACAATCATGGATACTTTAACTTTAGATATCCATATGCCAAATATTGAGATCAAAGAAAATAGAAAAAATTTTGCTTTGATTTTACAGGATTTATTTTAGACTCTTAGGAAGTCAATTAAATCCTAGATGTCTCAAACAATCTCCACCAGGAGAAACTCTGTTGTTAGAAGTTCAAGCTATTCTAGCTCAGCAAAGTACCATTTGTATGCAATAGCGAGATCGCAGCTACAGTACCCGAGATTACTGTGGAGCTCTAGGGCAGCCACTGCACGGCGCATCAGTGGCCGGCTGGGGTCTGGTCGGGTGGCGTTCTGTTCGCCGGCCCTTCTGCTTCCTGGTGGGGGCGGTTCCGGCAATCATCGGTAACCAGTGAGGGTGAATTTCGAGTGAGGAGGGAGTTAGGGTTTGGAGTTTGGGTTGTTGAGCCGTGGGCCACGGTGGGTGGCTCCTTCAATCGGCACCAGGACCAACCATCTCCTCCTGTCCTTGCTGGCCTTCGGTGGTAGCAGCGGTGGCCAAAAACCGTGTGTGGGGCTTGACTGGTGGCGCGTGGGTAAGGTCCCCTGTGCACTGGGGCTATTTTTGGCCTCGTACAGGCGCGTGGCTGCTCGTACGGCGGCGCGAAAGCCAGCTCTGGACTTGTCGTGATCTCCTCTTTCTTGTGGGACCAATTTTGCATTAATGTAATCACTTTTATTTTTTGAGGGTGGAAACACATGTGAACGAGGGTGGTTGAGTTTGGTGTTAATGATGGCATAGGACGCTCTTTCTCATTCTTCATCTTCTTGGCGCTTTCAACCACGGTGGTCCTCTACTGTTTCTTGGTCGATTGGTGGATTTCGAGCTCATTTTCTCTCTCCTCGGGGTCTTATTTCTCTATCGAATCTTGCTTGTATCTCTTATTGTGGAGCAAATCCTGGTACACACCCTCTATCCCACTTACTTAGATGATGAATTAATCAAGTTGCTTCTTGTTTTGCTTGCTTGATTCTTGATCTTGGCCGACATTGTTGGGGTGGGTGGTGGAGAATTTGATTTGTTTTGTTTGGAGATTTGGGGTTGTTGAAAGTTTATTACAAGTTCATTACAATCTTGTTTCTTGCTTGAATCTTCTTGCTTGCTTTGTTTTGGTTGCGCCATGGCTAAACCGGGTGCCCCACCCCTGTCGTGGGTCTCGGTGGCTGGCTCGTCACCCCC
This sequence comes from Simmondsia chinensis, assembly GCA_018398585.1. Lineage (NCBI taxonomy): Eukaryota > Viridiplantae > Streptophyta > Magnoliopsida > Caryophyllales > Simmondsiaceae > Simmondsia > Simmondsia chinensis. Next base: position 15,064,703 of record JAGTTD010000007.1, read on the forward strand.
GAGTGGTACACTTCGGTTTGTTCCTCCGAGGCTCATGAATGAGGAAGTGGTTACTACCATCACTGATGCCGATGTAGCACCTGGTCTTAAAAAATGGGGCCGGTGTCTTGTTGGTCTTATTATTGGGGGTCGTGTTGCATACTCTCGGTGTGTTGCTTTAGCTCGAATGCTCTGGGGGTCGAAAGGGCTTGAATGCATAATTGCGGATAAGGAAGTCTACTATTTCCGGTTTAAGTCGATAGCTGAGTCCGATTTGATTCTTAGGGGTCGGCCTTGGACCCTAAATGGGCACTATCTCTCCCTTGAGCGTTGGCAACCTAACTTCGCTCCCTCGCATGACCTCCCTCGGATCCCAATTTAGATCCAATTACATGGCCTCCCGGCCTCCCTATGGTCAGAGAAATCATTGAGTTCGATAGCTAGTGGTGTCGGCCACCCCCTTTACATGGACTAACCAACCTTGGAAGGTACTATGGTTAGCTATGCTCGTGTATGTGTACAACTCGATGCTTGGACTGACCCCCCGAAGTGAGTCTCGGTTGATTACAATGGTCGAATCATACCAGGGACTATCAAATTGGAGGGTATGCCAAAATTTTGTCGTAAATGTAGGGTTTTTGGTCACTCTTGTTCCACCCTGAGCACCTTTACTATCCTCCCGGAGCAACCGAAGGTGGTGGCCGGCCGTAAAGGCCGGCGGCGATAGAGGTGGCGTAAGGGGAAGAAGGGAAGTGGTGATGAGATGCATAATGGGCATGGGCCTCCAATTGGGCCAAATATTAGGCTTGAGGAGGAAATTATTGGTGGGCAAGGAGATGACAGTGGACCGGTTGGGGATGGGGATTGCCTGCTGTCGGTGGGGCGGGCTGTTGGTGGGCCAGTTGTTCATCTTGGGCCGCGTCTCTCTCTCCCTGGGCCCATGGCTGGGCTGCGTTTTACTGGACCCAATGGCTCTTGCCCTTCGAGACTTTCTTTTTCTTGAGGAAATGGGCCCGTTTTGGAGGGGCTTTCCTCTCGTGACCTACTTACTTCTTGCGTCAGAGGGAATGGGCCCGGTTTGGTGGGGCTTCCTTCTAGTGGGTTACCCATTGTTTCACCTAGGGGAAATGGGCCCGTTTCGGAGGGGCTTTCTCCTAGAGTTTCACCCGTTACTCGCACTAGTGGGAATGGGCCCGATTCGGAGGGGCTGCCTTCTAGTGCTGCCCCTAGAGGAAATGGGCCCGTTTTGGAGGGGCTTTCCTCTGGGGATGTTAGCCGTGGGCCGCTTTTTGATTCTTTCGGGGTTGATGCTGACCATATGGTTCTTTCTAATTCTGGATCAGTTTCCCTTTCGCCTCGGACCTTCGCCGATTTTTTACATGTTCCCACTCCTATTCGGGAAGACTCGGAGTCAGTGGATGTTCCTATTGAGGTGGAGATGGCTCAGGATGGCATTCTTGGAGTTGCTACCCCCCTTGTTTGTTCGTTGCGTCAGTCGACTAGTGTGCCGAGTCTAGGCACGTCGAACCAATCTGAGCGTTTGTCGGACACCTCCACTTCTCCACATGTTGAGGTTGCCATAGTGGGCCCGAGGAGGCCGCTCACTCATGCGGCCAAGCGTGCGGGCCGCGCCCCCTCTTGACTGTTTCCTCATGGTGGTTGGTTGATGGAATATGAGGGGGCTTAACAATCCCCGATCCTCCTGTGCTGTTCATGATTGGATTTCTTCCAATCGTCTATCTGTTGTTGGTTTGGTAGAGACCAAAACCAAGCCTTCGGATGTTGAGGAGGTGATTGCTCGTTGTGCTGACGAGTGGAGCTTTCTCTTTAGTGGCATATGCCCTACTCGGTGTCGCATTATTGTTGCTTTGGATCCGGGCGTTTTTAGAGTCGAGCTCATTCGGGGAGGGGACCAGTTCCTTACTTGTCGTATCTTTGATCTTTCTGGGGCAGTGAGCTTTCTCGCTACTTTTGTTTAAGGCTTTAACGAGCCGGGTCCTCGCCGGGCTTTATGGGACTATATTCGGAGCACTAGCTTGAGTCTCTTGGGTGAGCCTTGGATCCTACTTGGGGATTTCAACGCCATCCTTAGCCTCTCTGATTGATGCGGTGGCCAGGAGGGTTGGCCAGGCCACATGAATGACTTCCAGGAGTGTGTTACTGAGGCTGAGCTCATGCCATCTCCTCTTCGGGTCTTCATTTCACGTGGTCCAATGCGGCAGAGGATGACCGCTTGATTCTCAAGCGGCTTGACTGGTGCCTTGTTAGCGAGGGTTGGCTCCGTGATTTCCCCGTCGCATCTGCCGAGATCCTTGCTCGTCATATTGTTTCGGATCATAGCGCCATTGTTGTGTAGGGGCTTGGGGAACGTCGTGCCAGGCGTCTACCTTTTAAGTTCTTCAATTTTTGGGCTAATCACGAGGACTTCCTTCCCACTGTTAGGCGAGTCTGGGACACTTGTGTTGAGGGTACTCCGATGTATCAGCTCACTCAGAAGCTGAAGCTGCTTAAGAGTGAGTTGAAGGCCCTCAATGCCTGCCATTACAGTTACATTTCGGCCAGAGTCGAGGTGGCCCGTGATGCTAGGGCTATGGGCCAGAGGGCCTTGGATGAGGACCCTGAGAGTTCTTCTCTTCGTCTTGAAGAGCGCCGTCTTTTTTCATGAGTATTCTTCTTTGTGTCGGGATGAGGAGGCGTTCTACTATCAGAAGTCGCGTATTCAGTGGCTTTCGCTCTGGGATCAGAGCACTCGGTTCTTCCATCGATCTGTTCTCCATCGGCAGGCCCGGAATCGGATCTCATCGATTGTTGGTTCTGATGGTGTGAGGACATATGATCCGCAGTTGATCTCTCATGCGGGGGTTACTTTCTTCCGGGATTTGTTGACTGAGCCGGGTGGTCCGCTGACTGAGGATGTTTCTGACCTTTTTGAGGCTCGCATTTCTGAGGATCAGGCTCGCCCGCTTATCTCTGCGATCTCTGCAGTTGAGGTCCGTGATGCTCTCTTTTCCATAGGTGATGACAGAGCCCCGGGGCCTGATGGTTACACTTCCCACTTTTTTAAGAGGGCTTGGGAGGTGGTCGGAGGAGCAGTGATCAGGGCCGCGCAGTCTTTCTTCGTCTCCGGTAGCATGCTAGGTGCCTTGAACACCACCGGGATATGTCTTGTGCCTAAGGTGGAGACTCCCTCCACCTTTGGTGACTTCCGCCCTATCGCCTGTTGCAATGTGATCTATAAGTGTATCACTAAGATCATTGCAAACAGGTTGAAGGGGGTCCTTCCCGGGTTGATTGACGATGCTCAGACAGCGTTTGTTCCGGGTCGTCGGATCTCTGACAGCATCCTTTTGACACAGGAGTTGATGCGCGGTTATCACCTTCAGGTCTCGCCTCATTATGCACTGAAGGTCGATATTCGTAAGGCTTTTGACACTGTCCGATGGGACTTCATTCTAGCTGGTATGAGGAGTATGGGGATTCCTGAGGTCATGATTAGTTGGATCCGCGAGTGCCTCGGTACAGCCCGCTTTTCCGTTGCCATCAATGGCGAACTTCGGGGGTTCTTCCACTCCAGTCGAGGTGTACGCCAGGGTGACCCTCTCTCTCCTTATTTGTTTGTTATCGCTATGGAGGGTCTTCAAGGGCTGCTTCATCGTGCTATCGATGACCCGCGTTTTCACTATCATCCGTGCTGCCGTCGTACTGAGCTGACGCACCTGTGTTTTGATGATGACCTGATGATCTTCTGTCGGGGTGATATGGGTAGTGTATCTGTTGTTCGTGAGGCTTTAGACCGCCTTGCTGTACTCTCAGGGCTGTCCTCAAATGCAGCGAAGAGCTCAGTTTTTCTAGCAGGGGTGGACTTTGCGACTCAATGGGACATTTTGGGTGTTCTGGGTTTCAGCCTTGGTATCTTTTAATATGAAGAAATACTCTACAACATTCAATACGAAGAAAGAAATCAATTTACATTTGTATCTTTCAATGGAAATGACATCCATGAATGGAATATAAATGGAAAATTCGAATATGAAATAAGAAATACTCTACAACAAATGTCAATGGCATCATCTGCCTATGCAATATTCAATCCTGCCAATACAAACAACATAGCAGCTCAAATGATTGTTGCTGGATTTATGGGACAATTACAATCATGGTGGTCCAAAACATTACAACACCATGATAGACACGCAATACTCAATCATACTCATACTCAAAGACGACGTCTTGACCTAGATGATGTCAACCCTCCTTACATCGAGGAAGAAGTTGAAGATGCTATCGAAACATTAATTTGGACAATAACTGTTCACTTTCTTGGAAGTGCAACAGAAGAACAAGAATCAACAAAGCTATTCTTAACCAATCTAAGATGCCCATCTTTTCAGGATTTTAGATGGTATAAGGATATGTTTTTAACTCAAGTACTCAAAAGGGATGATAACAATCAACCATTTTGGAAAAAAAGATTTGTTACTGGACTTCCAAAATTATTTGCAGAAAGAATAATGACAAAAATTCAAGAAATGTGTGGTACTCAAACGATTCCATGGCATAACCTAACATATGGTCAATTGTTTACTTTTGTCAAAAAAGAAGCATTGCAATTATGTCAAGAACAAAAACTCCGTAACAATCTCAAAAAATTTCAAACAAAAAAGGAATTAGGCTTCTTTTGTGCTCAATACAATATCCATAAATTCAAACCTCCCTCAAAAAGATATAAAAAGAAAAGATTTCAACAAGAACAATATAAACAATCAAGAAGAAACAAATATAAAAATCAAACCTTTCCTCAATATTACACCAACAAAAGAAAATACTCAAAGAAGAAATCAAACAGGATTCCAATCTGTTACAAATGTAAAAAAACCTAGGCATTATCAAAATTACTGCAAAATGAAACAAAAAATCAATGAAATAGAAGATGAAGAATTAAAAAACAAATTAATGAATCTTCTTCTATCCGATTCAAGTTCAGACAACGAAGATTACATCTTTGAAGTCCAAGAAAATTCAAATAGTGAAGATTCATCATCTGAATCCTCACAAGCACTATGTTCTCGCCAATTCAAAACTCTCAATGTTCTAACAAGAACAAACAAAGAAGATTTATTAGATATTGTTGAAAAAATTCAAGATCAAAATCTAAGAAAAGAATATCTTCTCAAATTAAAGGAAATTATATTCAAAGAGCAAGAAATCAATAAACCAAAACAACCCATATCTCTAGAACAAATATTTGAAAGATATCCTACACCAAATATCTTTCGACAAATTTCACCAAGTGATCTCCAAAGAGAAATCAATGATTTAAAGAAACAACTTCAACATCTGCAAACTGAATTAATAACAATGCAATATCAAGATTTAGAATCAAAATCAAAACAATCTCTTACAGAATCAAAAGGTCTAGAATTAGAAGCCAGAATAGCATATCTGGAATCTAAGCTAGACAATTCAAATAATGTTTCTGATTCAACTCAATTTGAAAATATTCGAATTCCAGAAAAACCAACCTCAAATGACAAATTGCTTCAACTAATAGAAAGAATCGAATACCAAAAGTGGTATATTCACATAACACTCCATATTTCAAAGGATTTTAAAATTCAAACTCAAGCCCTATTAGATTCAGGAGCAGATCTCAATTGTATTCAAGAAGGACTCATTCCCTCAAAATTTTATGAAAAAACACTTGAACGCCTTCATACTGCAAGTGGTGATAGAATGAATATCAAATACAAACTATCAAAATCCTACATTTGCAATGATGGTATATGTTTCAAAACTCCTTTTATACTAGTCAAAGATCTTCAACAACAAATTATACAAAGAACTCCCTTCATTAGTCAAATTTTTCCATTTACAGTTACTAAGGAAGGAGTTCATACAAAATTCAAAGATATTCCAATAACTTTTCAATTCATCAATCCTATTCAATAAAGAGACTTAAATCTCTTACAATCAACAACAATATTTAAACAAATAAATTTAATACATAACAAGAAAAATCAAATTCAATATCTCCAAAAGGAAATAGAATATCAAACGATTGAAAGACAACTTCTTCAACCTAACATCCAAAGTAAAATCAATCAATTAAATAATAAAATAATCAGAAAAGTTTGCTCTGATCTTCCAAATGCCTTCTGGGATAGAAAGCAACACATTATTCAGCTTCCATATGAAAAAGATTTCAATGAAAGAAATATTCCTACTAAAGCCAGACCCATTCAAATGAACATAGAATTACTAGAACATTGCAAAAAAGAAATTCAATCCCTTCTAGATAAAAAAATTAATAAGACCTTCAAAATCTCCATGAAGCTGCTTCACTTTTTATGTCAACAATCAAGCTGAAAGGAATGAGGAGTTCTAAGATTAGTAATCAACTACAAACCACTTAATAAAGTTCTTCAATGGGTTAGATATCCAATCCCAAACAAAAGAGACCTACTAAAATGCAAAAATATTTTCAAAATTCAATTTAAAAAGTGGCTTTTGGCAAATTCAAGTTCATGAACAAGATCGTTACAAAACAGCATTTACAGTTCCGTTCGGACACTACGAATAGAATGTAATGCATTTTGGACTCAAAACTGCTCCATCTAAATTCCAAAATATTACGAATGATATCTTTACTCAATATACAGATTTCATCATTGTATACATTGATGATATTCTTGTTTTCTCAAATAATATAGATCAACATTTCAAACATCTAAACATTCTCCTCTTCATTGCTAAAAAAAGTGGTTTATTACTATCCGCTTCAAAAATGAAACTATTTCAAACCAAAATTAGATTTCTTGGCCATGATATTTTCCAAGGAGCAATAAAACCAATTGATAGAGCAATTGAGTTTGCTAACAAATTTTCTAATGAATTGAAAGACAAAACTTAATTACAAAGGTTTTTAGGGTGTCTCAATTATATTTCATACTTTTTCCCCAATCTTTGAAACCTTTGTCAACCTTTATATCAAAGACTCAACAAGAATCCTCTTCCTAGGACAGAGGATCATACAGCAATAGTAAAGACCCTTAAGGAACGAGCCAAAAGTCTTTCATGTCTAGCACTCTCAAACCCAGAAGCATTCCTGATTGTAGAAATAGATGCTTCGAATATAGGATATGGAGGAATACTCAAACAAAAACTAGATCCAAAACTAGAACAAGTAGTTAGGTTCCATTCAAGTCTATGGCTTGGACCCCAAAAAAATTATTCAACCATCAAAAAAGAAATTTTATCAATTGTTTTAAACAATTCAAAATTTCAAGATGATTTGTACAACAAAACCTTTCTTTTGCAGATTGACTGCAAACAAGCAAAAGAAGTTTTACAAAATGATGTCAAAAATCTAGGTTCAAAACAAATTTTTTCTAGATGGCAAACCATCTTATCAGTATTTGATTTTCAAATTGAATTCATTAAAGGAGAAAATAATTCTCTCCCAGATTTCCTCTCAAGAGAATTTTTACAAGGACATGACTTTACCCCATCCTCTCCTTCAGGATCATGTCTAAAGACAAAGGAAAAGCAAAACTCAAAGAAGAGGAATTTCAACAACCAAAAGACTACGCCATGAAGATTCAACACCAATCCTCTTCAACTCAAATTCAAACTCAAAATCCTTATTCAATCCTTGAGCAAGAATTCCCTCCAATATCTTGTGCAGTAGCAACCTCAAAATTCCCTCAAAACCCATTTCCTTTACGACCTCCTCTTCAACCTCCAAACAAAAATGTCCAAGATTCCTCTTCCTCTCAATATTTTTCAAAACTTCAAGTGGAACGTATTTATGTAATAGGACAATATGAACCACTCTCCATCAATGATATTCAAAAATCTGTAAATTCAACCTTTCCTAAAGATTTTCAATGGATTCCAGATGACCTCAATCGAACTCGAAAATTTTACGAGTTCATTTTGATCGATTCAAAGTCCATTCAAATCAAGCATAAAAATAATTCAACCAACAGACCTATCACTTTTTTAACTTGCAAAATTCTAAATGTTCGCAACCGATCAGATTTCGGTTTCAACCCCTTTACTTCAAAACAGTTTTCTCAACCATTTCAACCACCAGGATACACTTACCAAGATTATAAAATGGCTTGGTTTAGACGCTTTCTAGTCAGACCATTTGATCATTCTTGGTTCTTTCAATTTTCAAAAAAGTCAAGACACCTCCAAACCTGGTTTCTAGAATGGTGGCGACACTTCGGTCTTTCTTCGACCATTTATCCTGCCAATGTCTAAGCTTGTTTCAATACTTTTTCAAAAAACCTGGGTGATCAATATAAACCCCTTGACAAATACACAAGCTTTCATTCAAACTTCTAGATCGTTGGTAAGCCCTGAAAACATTGGTAAGCCGTGGTAGGTGTTCCCGTTGGGTGTTCACGTTACTGTTGCCCTTGTGTTCCCGTTCTCAACGGTGTTAGATAGTAAAATCGTTCTCAACAATGCTAAATAGTAAAACTGTTAAGTAATTGTTGAATTCCGTACAACTACAGTTCTAACCATGTCAAGGTCAAGAGTTGCGGGGTCTTTCAGAAGACTATTTTCAAACCAACCTAGTACCAGTTCAAACTCTTCAAACTCCCATAGAACAATTAATTCAGTTTGCAGATGTTGAATTTGTTTCTTTAAATCATTGATTTCTCTTTGGAGATCACTTGTTGAAATTTATCGAAAGATATTTGGTGTAGGATATCTTTCAAATATTTGTTCTAGAGATATGGGTTGTTTTGGTTTATTGATTTCTTGTTCTTTGAATATAATTTCCTTTAATTTGAGAAGATATTCTTTTCTTAGATTTTGATCTTGAATTTTCTCAACAATATCTAATAAATCTTTTTTGTTTGTTCTTGTTAGAACATTGAGAGTTTTGAATTGGCAAGAACATGGTGCTTGTGAGGATCTAGATGATAAATCTTCACTATTTGAATTTTCTTGGACTTCGAAGATGTAATCTTCGTTGTCTGAACTTGTTTTATATATATATATATCTCCCATCTATGGTAACATACTGTATGCCCCAATTATTCCACCTCAATGAGAAAAGATGGGTCTAAATAAGGGGACTTGAAATTTATGATAAAAGCATCTGAAAATATTAACTAAAAATATTTTACAGCATAATTTGCTGATTGTCAATTTGACAAAACAGGGTTTCCAGAATCAGGAGGAGAAATACAAAAATTGAAAATTGAGAATTTATTTGGAATGCATCATCGAACCAGAAGTTCGAAGAATTATTCACTTGTAAATTATTACAAGCTAATTCACAGATGTATTCACTAATGGAAAGAGGGTGACCAAATAATGTCTCCACTATATATGCTCCTGCTCGAATTAATATCCCAATTGAGTGATAATCTAATATATTGAAAAATGCATCCACTGCACGCCAGAGGAGTGGTAAATGTATCGGTTTCGAAGATTTGAATTTGAAAAGAAAATGGAGCAATAGAAGAGACTGGTCCCTCTATTGTGAAGCTCTTGAGGAGGAAAACTCTGCAGAGATAATAATATGTATAAATGAAATTCCTCAAGGTGATCAGGTACCTAAAGCTACTTGAGATGACTGAAACTATTGAAATTCTGATGATAAAGAGATCTCTATGAAATATGGGATATTATGGAACCGAAATTAATCAGATGTTTGTATATATAGTAGCTACTCCCTGATCAAAGAAATTAAAAATCTTGGACTAGTGTTTGTTCAAGAATGCCAACAAAGAAATGATTGGCTCAAATAGAAAGACGCAATTTAGGCTGAATTAGCCGTGCGAACCTGAAGTCCAAATGCCTAAAGAATAAAACCTATATGCTACATATGGATGTTAGTGCGAAAATAATGAGGTGGTGAAAAGCAAAACTTGTAGCCCAAGGTTTATTTTAGAGACCAGAAATTGATGGGACATACATATGAGAAATGGATGCACTCAATCTGACGGTCTCTATATGCGTCATATATATATTAGTAATAGCTTATTTGTACGATGATGTTTATATGAAAGTCCCTAAAGGACCAAACATGCCAGAAGCATATAGTTCAAAATCGCGGTACATATCTACTAAAAGAGAGATATGTTAATATCAATACAACTCCTGAAAAGCTTTAAAAGGCTGTTACGCACCTAAACTGATAACTCAAGGTTAAGGATCTTGGAAAAGGAAAGATTTTGTCTAGACCTAAAGATCGAGCACTAATATGATAGAGTATTACTCTATTGGTCAACTCATACCAGTACGGTACTTGAGTATTTCATCATGTTGTTTAGTGCCTCAATTTTGACCTCTTCTGGTCTTCAATGAGGTAACGAATAAATTCTTGACCCTACCATACCTTGGTTTAAGTGACGCATTAATACAACTGTCACACAACCAGATGTGGCCTCTTTGGTTAACTTGTCACTAGTATGTGATATGTGGTTAAATGTTTATCTTGACGGATTAACCAGTATATATTATTATATTATGTCAAACTTGCAATTAATATGTATGCAAGTGTTGATCGGCATCTGGTAAGTGACAAGAATGCTATTTTGTTATATAATTGTGTTGCTATGTTTTGGCAATCTACTAACAATTGCAGCTATTGTTGAGACATTTGCGCTTTATGAGCAAGTAGAGATTGGGTGATATCAATACCCTTGATCCTACATATTTTAAGCTTCCAACGATCAGTGGGAGTCCGATAGTACCATATGAAGATAAGCCTGCATTGTTCAAGCAAAAGAGAGTTCATAGAACCAGTGTACTTCAAAGAAGTTCTTACTCTCAAGCTTCTTGAAGAAAGATGAAGTAAATATTCGCTCAAGAACCTGGAAGAGTTATTTAAGAAAGCATCTAATACAAACTTTCAAGAAATTGGCACAAGATTGGCATTTCGCCAACTCTGAGACATCCTTGATTAATGTGCGCTCCTAAAGAAGAGTTAACTACGCACTGCACTCTTTTTCCTTGGCTATGGTTTTTCCCACTGGGTTTTTTTCCTAGCAAAAGGTTTTTTAACGAAACAGTTCAAGAAGCGTATATAACTTGGACAATATACACTTTCAAGAGTGTTATGTCCCGCACATATTTGAAGAAAGGAAATAGAACTAAACATATCTCACCGAAGTTCTTTTTTACACACGAGCTTCAGAAGATGGGTGAAATAGATGTTCAACAAGTTTGCTCAAGTGAGAACCTGGCAGATCTGTTCACGAAAGCATTGACAACAACAACATTTGAGAAATTAGTTCATAAGGTTGGTATGCGTCGACTCTGAAACGCCCCTAACTAATATGTTCTCATGAGGGGGAGTTAAATATGAGCTGTACTCTTTTTTCCTTCACTATAGTTTTTCCCACTGGGTTTTCCTAGCAAGGTTTTTAACGAGGTAGACGTATTTAGCTAGGACACTATGTCCCGTTATAACGGAAAATATCCAAAGGGGGAGTGTTGTAAATATTGGATATTTTTCGGGTACAAATTTTGGAGTCGAGTTTGGATATTACTAAATATTATAAAAAATTAGAAATTATATAAAATACCTATTTACGTATATATACATATACATATATAAATGAGTATATGTGTAAATTGTGACAAGTGTCACAATGACTCACCCCCACCCCTCCTTTTTATAAATGCACACAATCTGGGCAACACACAAAAAGAAAAAAAGAGGGAAAAAAAGAAAAGAAAAGAGAAAAAGAAGAAAAAGGACGAGAGAGAGAGAGAAAGAGAAAGAGAGATTAATAAAATAATCTCGTTCTGATATAAAATACTTGCTATTTTTTGTTAATTATATTTGAGTTTGTCTTTTTGTTATCTTTCTATAGAGTATAATATCTCTATAGTTTTACAACAATATGTAATATTTAGAGTAAATATATGATATGTGCCAATTGAGATTTAGAATTGAAAAAAAAGAAAGTTTAGGTTGTGAACAATATGATATGTCGAGCAGCACCTAAATTGTATATGAGTGTATAGTTAGAGCAAGTATGATGTCTATATATATCTAGACTTGACTACCAAAATGTGAGGGTAGCTTACTTCTTGGCAAAAAAAAAAAAAAGTATTGTGTTTCCTAAAGATATCAAACCAAGAACCAATTGTGATGTTTTTGAAGAAAAATAGTTTGGTTCAAATTTTTGTTCGGTTGAACAAAGTGTTGGCCAATTCTTTTTCTATACAAATCATAATTTATGGTTATATATTGAAGTTACTCGATAGATTGATAACCGAGTTAATGTTGTAAACTGAAGTCGGTTTTATACTGATGAGAATTGATGTGGTCAATCTTGAGTAATACTTATTTGATATCTTATGAATTTTGTTCAAAATATATACTCACAAAATGCATGTACATTTTGAAAGATTCATTGATGGGCGAAAATAGAAAGGAATAAGAGGAAGTAAAACAATTGATGGGCGAAAATAAAAAAGGAATAAGAGGAAGTAAAACACTTCATATGTTAGTATTTTGCAAAAATTAAAAACTCCGTATTATAATAATGAAATGCCTTTAAGGAACACAAATTGGTATTTCCTTAAGAGCTGTGCTTAAAGTCATTTCTTATGAGTTTGTGCTATATGAAGTGTCTTAGATTGTCTAAAAACTTAAAAGGTATTATGAATGACTTATACTTGGTGTTTATTATGTTATGAAAGGCGTAGCATTCTAATTAATTTTTTAATCTAGGTGAATTAAGATAATTATATTCACTAATCGAAGTGTTGTGCCGTGAAATTTCACCGAGTGAAAGAATGACAAGCTTGCTCCATAATAAAGTCAAAGTTGATTGAGGTGGAGGCAACAAGCAGTGATGATGAGTATATGATCAAAAGAAAAAAAAATTATGAATCCGCTTACAAAAGGGCAGAAGTGCTTATGAGTGGGATATTCCCCGGTCCCATTCCTAAGGTGAGGTGCTCTTTACTGTGATGTTTAAGACAGAGTTTTTCAACTATAAATGAACCTGAAGGCATATTATTAGCGGGGTATTGATTACATATCACCATTGGAGGGTTCACCTATGTGAGTGTGGTGGCGGGGTCGCCATTGTGGGAAATAGGCTACTCCCTAATGACACTCATGAGATAGGATTTCGTGCGTATGATCATAACACTCCCCATCGCTAGAACGTTACAACAACCAGTATTCTCTACGTATGTTGGGTCTAGACTTGGCTACAAGGGACCTAATTTCAAAGATTTATGATACTATGGTTTCTTCATGTTGAAGCTCATTTGCGCTAAGTGTTGGTCCAAATCTGAAAGGTACCTACATGTATTAACGGAATACAATACTCACACAATTTTATATTTTTCAAATCATGTGGCGGATTGTTGGAAAATTATGTATTTGTTGATTTAAAAATTATTATTATTATTTATTTATGTAAAAGCATTTTAATACTGAAAATTAAATTGTTATTAAAATATTTAAGAGTTTTACGTGATTAGCCATTTCCTGACCTTGTTGAGGACAATAATTAACATGCACAATATTGTGCTATGATGCTCGTGATGAAGGTGAATGGATGGGTAATATTTTTTTGTAAAGACAATTATGACAGATGTGTTGGTATTGGTGGGTGAGGTGGAGTTGGTGGTATTGATGGATGAGGTGGAATTGGTAGTATTGGTGGTAGGAAAAGTAGATCTAGGATATTAATCTACTCAATTTTCTTTTCATCATAGATGGGCTCATCGTATATGGGCTCATCAAAGACTGGTAAGAAGAAAAGTCATGAAGGTTTTCTTTCCGTTTCGATTAGTGATGAAAACGGAGTTGGTGGACTAGGTTCGGTTGGTGGTGATGGAGACCGTGGTTGGTGATTGGGGGTTGATTCTTGTGGTGGTGAAAGCAATAGGGTAGAGTTGTTCGTAAAACGATGGCTCACCGATTTTATTGATGGTGGTGGTGGTGGCGTGGTCTTGAAGGATAATCGATGGTGACGGTTGTTGATGTCTTCCTTTGTGCTTGTCTCATAACCCATAGCTAGGGCACGAGTTCGAGATAGCCGATGAAGCTCGGTAGCCGCTTGCTTCATCTTCAACTCAGGATGCTGGAATCTTAGTTCTATCTCTTCAAACCTTCTCTCGGTCTGATGAGTATAGTCGTCATCAAATTCATCTCTCTCGTACATGTCACAAATGGAGGCGTACTTCAATCTCCCATAGGCCATGACGGAAATGTTTTGTGCTCTGATGCCAACTGATGCAAATTGCCAAATCGCTGGAAGGTAAAAGAGGAAACTGATGCAAATTGGTCTAAAGATCCAACCTACAGCCTCAAACCTCGACGGCGTGTGGTGGGAATGATAGGTTGCTTCTAATCCGTTGATCGTACCCAACGATTTGAGATTAAGAGGAATTGGCTTCAACTTGTTGATTCCACAAATACCCGAGCAATAACCCAAAAGAGGAGATATGTAATTTTTATTGAACTCTTTCAAAATAAAAATTATAAAGATAAACTCAAAAGAAACAATTCAAGTTAATCAAAATCAAAAGCTCCCCAAAACAAATGACTAATGGCCAACTTATAGACAAAAAAAAAAGGAACCCTACTCCTAATAATAATATAACTCTAAAACCTTAATGTTAAGCTCAAGGTTGTTCTTGAGCTTAACCTGGATAGAACGAAAGAGAAATTGAATGAAATTGGAAATGAAGAAGGAAAAGAGATATGTTTTTTTCATTGAATGCCTAACACTTACAAGATAATCCTTACTGTGGAGGAAAACTTAAACAAATCTGATATACGATGATACCAAATCTGTTAGGGAAAACTTAATGCGGAAGCGTGGACCCTGATAACTTGATTCGATTCAAATAATATGACTCACGCAAAACGAGAAGTAAACAAATATAGAGAAAGAAAGAACAAAACAAGAACACACAATATTTACGTGGAAACCCCTCTACAATCGAGAGGGGAGAAAACCACTGGCGGAAATGGAGATTCTTTATTAACTGAAAGGAAGAATTACAACGACACTTCCCAAATGAGATATATGGAAGAATTACAATCACTCCCTCTAAACTCTCGTAGCACTCAAAAACTTGGAGGAATTACGAAATCACCTCTTTTCTCTCAATGGCGGCGCCTCACTCTTGGATTGGATACTTTATGACGTAAACCCTACGTCCTTTATATAGATGCAGGTCAGCAGGGACCCGATCGATCGGCCCTCTAATTACCCAAAAAACTTCTGAATCTTTCCTTAAATCACCCGATCGATCTGATTCCCTCCCGATCGATCGGTGACCCTACGGCAACCCCATAAAAAATAAAACGAGTAATTTGAGACATAACCTAACAAATCTCCACCTTGACTCAAATTACATACATAAAAGAATTTCCTCCACCTTCTCCACTAAACCCCCACACACGGGGTTAACACAACGAAGTACGAAACCTAACCGAGCGAAGCTTGAACTTACTGTTAGGAAGAAACTGAGTGAACATATCTGAGAGGCTATCAGCAATGCCAATCTTCTTCTCTGAAATGACTCTTGACACATCATCTGAAACAGCCACCTGCTGCTGAACTATGTTACTGAACTGAACTCCCTCTGACTTACTCACCTGACCTGAATCACAAACAACTGATGACATCTTCTGTGGAGACAATAACGAAGACTCACCAAACGTGACACGTCTACTCGTCAGGAATTGTTTGAAGCGAAAACATTTCTGCTTCCCATAAAGCCCTTGTTCACATACCACTAGTCCTGTAGACTGACCACACAAAGAGCCCCTCACACTGTGCTCAGACAGACCCCTATCACCTAAATGATCCAATCTCAAACGTCCTAAATTTGTGATTTTTGGTTCTGTCAACAACAGGGATGATGAAGATATTGCAACAGATATAACAACTGTGGAACCCACAAGCTCATACAACGTACCTAACCTTCTGCCCTTCATAACTGTCAATGCACCCTTAACAACCTTCAAAACTCCACCTTCAGCTGTGTACCTGTACCCTTTAGACTCAAGAGTACCTAAAGAGATGAGATTCTTCTTCAAATCAGGAACACGACGAACATCGCCCAAAACCCTGATAGTGCCATCGAACATCCTAAAACGAATTGTTCCTATACCCAAAACTTTGCATGGATTATCATTACCCATCAAAGCAACTCCACCTTGAATAGACTCGTACGTGGAAAACCAATCCCGATTGGGACAGACATGATAGGAGCAACCCGAATCCAAAATCCAACTATCTTTCAAATTGGACTGAGGTTCAGACACCGATAAAAGAAAATCTTCATTCTCACCATCAACAACACTAGCTGCTATGGATCTCTGGTTAGACCTGTTATCTGCTTCTAATTTTCTCTTAAGCTTGTAACAATCTTTCTTAATATGCCCTTTCTTATGACAGTAGTTACAGGTTAGGTCTTGATACCTGGACTTAGAATTGTTTCCACTATGATCAAACTCGGTTCTCCCCCTCACAAATAAACCACTACCTGAGTTATACACAGAATCAGATAATTCTTTATCTACTCGTTCTTTACTCAGTAGGTTTCTCTTAACTTCATCAACAGATATGGTTTGTCTACCACCATAAATCATGCTTTCGACAAAACCCTTATATGAAGTAGAGAGAGAACATAACAACAACATTGCCTGATCTTCATCCTTAGGAACATCATCCAATTCTTTCAAATCTTGAATAATTGAATTAAATTCACTGACGTGATTCTTAAGTGACGTACCTTCTGACATACGAAACGTGAACAACTGGCGCTTAACTGCGAGTTTGTTGGAGACAGACTTGAAACAGAACATATCCTGCAATTTCTCCCACAACTCCTTAGCAGTCTTCACTTCCAGAACTTCTGTCAAAATGTCATCGGTAAGACACATCTGAATTATTGTGAGCGCCTTCTCATCCAACTCCTCCCATTGTGCTTCTGTAAGATTCTCTGATTTCTTCTCTTTCCCATCTAAAGCTTTCTTCAAGCCATTCTGAGTCAAGAGGCCCTTAACGCGAACCTGCCATAAACTGAAGCTCCCTTGACCACCAAACTTCCCAATTTCGGATCTAATTGCGGACGTCATATTATCAAATCGAAATAAAATCAAATCGAAATAAACAGGGCTCTGATACCAATTTGTGGAGGAAAACTTAAACAAATCTGATATACGATGATACCAGATCTGTTAGGGAAAACTTAATGCGGAAGCGGGGACCCTGATAACTTGATTCGATTCAAATAATATGACTCACGCAAAACCAGAAGTAAACAAATATGGAGAAAGAAAGAACAAAACAAGAACACACAATATTTACGTGGAAACCCCTCTATAATCGAGAGGGGAGAAAACCAGAGGCGGAGATGGAGATTCTTTATTAACTGAATGGAAGAATTACAACGACACTTCCCAAACGAGATATATGGAAGAATTACAATCACTCCCTCTAAACTCTCGTAGCACTCAAAAACTTGGAGGAATTACGAAATCACCTCTTTTCTCTCAATGGTGGCGCCTCACTCTTGGATTAGATACTTTATGACGTAAACCCTACGTCCTTTATATAGACGTAGGTCAGGAGGGACCCGATCGATAGGGAAATACCCGATCGATCGGCACCCCGATCGATCGGCCCTCTAATTACCTAAAAAACTTCCAAATCTTTCCTTAAATCACCCGATCGATCGGATTCCCTCCCGATCGATCAGTGACCCTACGGCAACCCCATAAAAAATAAAACAAGTAATTTGAGACATAACCTAACACTTACTTAGAGCCAAAACAAGGAGGCAAATATCTAGACAAAATATCTAGACCTTAACCGACTTATTACAACCAACAAAACAAAGGGAACTCAACAATGCCAACTAACAACCATTTTTGGCGCCAAACTACAAGAATTAGAATTCGAACATGAAACAGCCTGCAGCTAGGACAAAACTAACTCCGATCATGACAATAACCTCCTCTCCAGCACATTCTTGCCTCAAGAATGAAAAGAAGGGAATTGAGACTTGAGAAACTTCCAACTTTCCCACATAGCACCGTCTATACCAAGGTTTGCCCATTGAACCAATACCTGCTTCCCTTGATCATGTACTGACCTACTATCCACAATAGCTATAGGCTCAAGAACTAACAGTCCATTGTAAACTTGTAAGATAGCCACTGCTCCTTTATTCTGATCTGGCACATGCTTTTTAAGTAGGAAAACATGGAAGACGGGGTGCACCAAACTGTCTTCTGGTAGATAGCTTGATATTTTTGCGGACATCCACTGAGCTTTGTCTATAGGGCTATAATTTGAGGTAAACAAAGTCTCCCACATTGAAATTTCTATCAATCCTCTTCTTATCTGCAAAGAATTTCATTCTAGCTTGTGCCAATTGAAGGTTATCCTTAAGCTGTCTTGCTAGCTTAGCCCTCTGCTGCAACAACTCATTAACACCTTCAACCTGTGATACTGGTCCTTGTTGAAGCAAAGGAGAAGGAGGATCGTAGCCATACAAAGCTGTGAAGGGGGTTGCACCCAAAGAAGAGTGAAAGTGAGTATTATACCAATACTCAGCGAGAGATAAGTATTTATTCCATTGCTTTGGGTGTATGAATGTCATTCCCCTTAGGTACTGCTCAATACACTGATTAACCCTCTCATTCTGGCCATCTGACTGAGGATGATACGAGGAGCTCATAGCTAATGTAGTACCCAGCAACAAAAACAATTCACGCCAAAAAGAACTAGTGAATAATCTGTCCCGGTCAGAAACAATGGACTGTGGTAGCCCATGAAGCTTGTACACCTGATCCAAGAACATTCTAGCTAGCTTTTCTGCTGTAATGGGTTGATGGAGAGCTGCAAAGTGACCAAATTTGGTGAAACGATCTACAATCACCCAGATGACCTCCTTCCCCTCTGATTTAGGTAGCCCTTCAATAAAATCCATACTAATATGACTCCAAGCACCTTCAGGAATGGGGAGTGGCTGTAACAATCCCTTGTAAGGGGTGTGCTCCACTTTCGTTTGCTGACAGATCTCACATTGCTGCGCAAACTCTTGTACATCTTTTTTCATGCCATGCCACTGGAAATACAACTTGATTCTCTTGTAAGTCCCCTCTATACCTGAATGTCCTCCCCAAGGTGAGCCATGTGAAGCTCTAATGATTTGCTTTCTCAACACTTGACCTTCCCCAATGTATATCTTCCCTTTAATCCGGACAATTCCCTGATTTACAGTCACATCTGTAAGAGTATTAGAAGAATCAGATTGTATGCAATCAGGAATAATGTAGGTCTGCACAAAGGATTCATGTTCACAAGAGCTGATCACTTATGTCATCCAAGAAGGAACCACTTGAGTAATGGCTGCACAGGAGCCTTCAGCTTCAAGGTCCTCAAACCTTCTAGATAAAGCATCAGCTACCACATTTTCAACCCCTTTCCGGTATTGGATGGTGTATTCCAGACCTAGCATCTTCATTAATCCTTTCCTCTATACTCTTGTTGTGATTCTCTGCTCAAGAAGATACTTGAGACTTTGGTGATCTGTCTTGATCACAAACAAATGTCCTTCAAGGTAATGCCGCCATTTCTGCACAGCTAACAGAATAGGCATGTATTCTTTCTCATAAATCGACAACCCTTGATTCTTTGGACCTAAGGCTTGACTGAGAAAGACCAAAGGCCTTCCATTTTGGGCAAGCACAGCTCCAATCCCTGTACTGCAGGCATCAGTTTCTAATGTGAAGGGCAATTTGAAATCAGGCATCACAAGTATAGGGGACATGGTCATAGCCTATTTAAGTCTTTCAAAGGCCTCAGTTGCTTGATCACTCCAAAGAAATCCACCCTTCTTTAACATTTCTGTTAAAGGCCTTGCAATGATTCCATACCCAGCAATGAATTTACGGTAATACCTTGTTAAGCCTAAGAACCCTCTTAGCTGCTTCAGTGTCTTGGGCTGAGGACAATCTCTCATGGCCTGCACTTTGCTAGGGTCTGTTGCAACACCCTCTCTGGAGATAATATGCCCAAGGTACTCAACTTGTCTCTTGGCAAAGATGCACTTGGAGAGTTTAGCATACAATTTATGCTGCTGCATTGTTTGGAATACCTGCTCTAGATGAGTGTAATGGTGCTGCAGTGAAGAACTATAAACAAGTATATCATCGAAAAACACTAGCACAAACTTTCTCAGGTAAGGCTTAAACACAAGGTTCATCAATGCTTGAAATGTAGAGGGTGCATTAGACAAGCCAAAGGGCATCACCACAAACTCGTAATGCCCTTGGTGAGTTCTAAAAGCAATCTTATGGATGTCTTGCTCTTGAACTCTAATTTGATAATAACCTTGCCTCAGATCAAGTTTAGAGAAATACCAAGCACCGTGCAATTCATCTAGTAGATCATCAATAATAGGTATTGGAAACTTATCCTTGATGGTAATGGAGTTCAATTGTTGATAATCAATACACATCCTCGAGGTTCCATCCTTTTTCTTCACCAAAATCACCAGAGAAGCAAAGGGGCTATGGCTTGTCTTGTGAACTTGGTCTTCAATAGCTCATCAATCTGTCTCTCCATCTCATCTTTCTGAGAATGTGGATATCTATAGGGCCTCAAGTTCACAGGATTAGATCCCTCCTTTAAGGGAATTGCATGATCAAGCTCTCTCTTGGGTGGCAAATAATCAAGCTGCTCGAACAACACTTCATACTTCTTGAGCAAGGCTTCTAATTCAACATTGGATTCGTTTGTCTTAGTTTCTGCACCAGCTGAGATTGAGTATAACTAACCTACCCATTAGTAATCCCCCTTTTAAAGCACTTTCTTTAAGCTTTTGCCTTTCATTAATTGAAGATGGCCCTGTTCAACTATGCCTTGCAGCTAGATCTTTCTTCCCTCCTTCTCAAAAGATACAGTCAGTTGTGAGAAATCAAAGAGTATTGGACTGAAACTCTTCATCCAATCCACTCCCAAAACTATATCGTAGCCACCCAGCCTCAAAACTCTGAAATCATACACAAACTTATGCCCCCACACGAAATTCTTACACTTAGTGTGAGTCAAAATGGTATTTCCATCAGCAACGGTGACAGCCAATGGACTGGTTTGAATTAGCTCTTGGTCCACTGCTCTTATCACTTTAGGATCCACAAAACTGTGGGTTGAACCACTATCAATCAAAATCAACAGCTCACGCTGCCCTGCTATTTCCTTGATGCGTATTGTGTTGTGTGAACCGCTCCCTGTCAATGCTTTAATAAAGATTTCTACATCGTTTTCTTCATCAAATTCTACTGATACCTCATTCTCAACTCCTGGACAGTCTTTTTCTTCATCTGATTCAGCTTCCCCTGCTGCTTCCCCAGACGCTGACATGACGAACTTGGGATCACATTTGTGGCCAAAGAAATATCTTTGGTTGCATTTAAAACAAAGCTTCTGTGGTCTTTTATCATCACCAGCTGCAATCTTGTTGCTGTTCTGTGTGAATTTAGTGGCGGGGCGATCCAGTAACATTGCTTCTGGACTTAGATGAATCTGAGGCTAAAATTGAACTCTCAACCTTCTTGGCTTTAGAATAAGCTTGAGACAGACTGCAAGGATCAAAGGCCTTCACTAAACTTTTGATTCGTGGCTTAAGACCACTCACAAAACTGGAAACATAATATGATTCAGGAGCCTCAGGATAAACCGACAGCATTCTGGCCCTTAGGCCTTCAAACCGTGTCATATATTCTTTCACTGTGGTAGTTTGGACAACCTTGTTGAAGTTATCCACCACTTCACTAACATCCTCGTCACCATATCTATCACACAACTCATTAGCAAATTCAGTCCAAGTAGTGGAAGGTTTGGTACGCAACAGTCCATAGCACCAAGTCTCCATTTCACCACGTAAGTACACAGAAGCTACTTCAACCTTTTCACTCTCACTAATGTTGTAAAAACGAAAGTACTTTTCATATTTCCTTACCCAAGATTGAGGGAATGTACCATCAAATATCTCCAGATCAACTCTAGGTTGCCGGAATCCATTGTTCCTTGCACTTGAAGCGCTATCAGCACTGCTAGTGGAGACAATAGCAGGGTCCGGGGGTCTAACTAGTTGATTTGCTGTAAAGATCCTTCCATCACCAGTGGATGATTGCTGTCTATCCATCCTCTGTTGTAGACCAGAGAATTGTTGAGTAAAATGCATAGACTGCGACTCAAACCTACGGTTCATGTCTTATTGCATCATCTGCATCATATTCTGCATTTGCAGTAACACTTGCGCCACACGATCACCTTGTTGGTTAGCACTATCACAAGCAACAGCTGCAGCATAGGTCGAGGTTCCTCCACTAGCATTGTTAACAACGTTACCAGTTGCATTACCAGCAGCATTAGCTCTTATTGTCGGTGCCATTACAGATCTCTTCTTCCTAGCCAGATTGCAATGATCAATGACGCAGTACCTCGAACCTTAATCACACAATTCAATCAAATTGAATCTTGAATTCAATCCAATTTAGCGCAATTATCTAGCTCTAATACCACTTGTTTAGCTCAAGGTAGTTCTTGAGCTTAACCTAGATAGAACGAAAGAGAAATTGAACGAAATTGGAAATGAAGAAGGAAAAGAGAGATGTTTTTTTCATTGAATTAGAATTCAAACATGAAACAACCTGCAGTTAGGACAAAACTAACTCCGATCATGACACTTAAACCTAATTACATAATTCAATCGTGAAACCCTAATTAAAAGTTCAACAAAATATCTAATCCATATTAAATTAGAAAACCATAATGAAACCCTTTTAGTTCTTGTAGTTGGATCTGACTCCTCAACGCACTCAGGTTAAGTTTCTCCCTTTTTTGTCTCGATCGGGTCATTTTTGTTCTTATTTGTATTATATAGCCTAATATTTTGCATCCTAAAATATGTTTTTCAAATAGAAATAGATAAGAAAAACTTAAAATAAAAAGAAATTTTTTTTTTTAACGACAAAAAAAAAAAAAAAAAAAAACTGTTTTCTAATTTCAAACACGGCCAAAAGTCTCGCGTAATTGACCTTTTTTACAAACTTTGTATTGTTTGGCAACCGAACCGATCATCTTCTCCAATCCCTACCGATCTCAAATCCAAAATCCACCGAAACTCCTTTTTACAAATTCATAAAGGGTTAAAAAAAAAAAAGGGTAATGCCGTTGAAGAACAATGAAGGACACTACGTTCTTCCAGACTAAAAACTATCCTACGTTTCGCATTTCCCCGCTCTGTACTCAATTTCTCTTTCTTTTTGATATCACTGTAGGGTTTTTCTTCTCTCACTTGAATGGCGGGAGAAGAAAGTGGTACCGGAACGACGTTGTCTTCACGTGCTGTTACGTCATTCGTGAGACTAGGCTACCGGACGATGTTCACGGTGGAGCTCAGGCCAGGTGAAACCACAATTGTGTCATGGAAGAAGCTTATGAAGGACGCTGCGAGGGCTGAGGGCTCCTCCTCTACCGCCCTTGTAGAGGTCCCCGCCAATACCCACCCGGGCCTTGAGTCACGGCTCGCTTCGGTGAGACATTCGTGATCATCTGTTTGCTAATTGTTTTAGTCGTTGTTTCTTCTTAGTGTATAGGTGATTTTCTTTGAAATTTAGGGACGGACATAAGCAACCTTTCGGGGATTGGGGCTCCCCAAAGTGCGATTACTTGTTTAGTTTAGTTGGGTTAATTTTTGTAGCGACTTCTTAAACATTGTTGTTAAATATCTTAATAAGTTATATGATTAAAGTTTTTTTTTTATAATTCATTGTATTAGTGTTTATGTTGTTAAAAGAAATGGTGTTGTATGTGAAGGGTGCCATTTAAAATGTTGCTTCGAGCCATGAAAAGTTCAAGACCGGCCGTAGTTTATTGTACTATTGATGATTGATACTTAAAAATTCATTTCAAATATAAAATAAAAACTCATATGTAGCCTCTAGGGCCCCTGCAATTTTGGGGGGCCTCCAGCAGTCTTGGATTGCTTGGGCTTATGTTCGGGCTTGCTTGGAACAAAGTTGAAGAATGGGGTTGTGAAAGGATTGGTACGTGTTATAGTCTTAAGTGAGATGTTCGAGGTTCATTATAGTTTAGTTTATACCATTTGCGGCTCTTGTGTTGTAAGCATTACTTGGAGCTTTAAATTCGTAATACAAGGTAACTCAAATTAATGGTGATATTTCACTAGAATTATACTTATTAAATTGTTAAATTATGATATTGCTTTTGCACTTGTTCAGGGTGGAGTTAATGATGCCTCATGAGTTCTAAGTGTGTCAAGGCTCCACCAGTTGACATTAGTTTTGATACACTGCAACCGGGATGTCTTGGATAGAAAGATGTTTTGAGCTTGGAACTAGTCGCCTTTTATCGTACAAGATCGTCGTTCATCAAATTCGTGTGCAACATTGAACTGCACAAATACAATGTTTCAATGAACGGAAAGCTTGAATGCTATGTGTAGTTGTTTGAAGAGTCTAGTTGTTGTTGGATTTGTGGCTTCTAATTATTACACGGCGTGTGTAAAATTTTCGGTTCTTGCATGGTGTCTTTTAAAGTAGTGATACTAACAACAACATTTCCTTTGCTGTATCACTTCGTACCATCCTTCTCAACGGCAGTTCTCCAATCAAATAGTATATGTTTTCTGAGAGGAGTTCTTTTTTTGTGAGCTGTGTTAGATGTAATGAGATCCGGAAGTGGAATTACGGATGATCAAATCTTTTGTGCTTCCTGTTTGCAGGGGCCACCTGCTGCTGATGAACCAAAGGATGCCCCTCCTCCAAATCGTTTCAGTGCTGTTATTGAGAAGATAGAACGCCTTTACACGGTGAGGAAATTGTATGATATAGTTCTGTTAACTTACAACCTGCTTGTTTTTGATAATTACTTATGATCTTCTTATGAATGCTTAGAGGCAGCTCTTTGCATCGATGCCCTTTGATAGTTTTTATTTTACCAACTTGTCTTTCTCAGGGCAAGGATAGTAGTGATGAAGAAGATCTCGGTGATATTCCAGATGATGATCAGTATGACACAGAAGACTCCTTTATTGATGATGCAGAACTGGTTGGTATTTGCATTGTTCTGTTATCCTGTTCACAAGGGCTTTAGGCAATTTTTGATAGCAATATATGGTGGTGATGATTTTAATTTCTCACTTTTCTCCTTAAAATTTTTGTGTCAATATTTCATGGCAGATTTGTGGTTATTAACTGTGCATGCTGATATCTCTTGTTTAGGATGAGTATTTTGAAGTTGACAAGTCAAAGACAAAGCATGATGGATTTTTTGTTAACAAAGGCCAGTTAGAAAGAATGTAAGTATTCTTTAGTCGTTAGGTACAATATCATTTTAGTATGAAAATTCCCTTCTTATTGCCTATGTTATTCTGACTATTGGGCAGTTGTTTTTTCTGCAAGGATCATCTTTGCGTCTTCTTTACCTTCATTGGTATATAAGGCAGCTAGTCCCCTTCCCCCGCGGCGCCCCCCACCCCCCCACCCAAATGCAAGTGTGTCGTTTATCAAGCATCCTTTGCTGTAAGTGTCCTTGATATATTAATAGCTGCTGATTTCTGAAGAAAGCATGTCCAGATGCATAGCCGTTACCGTGTGATCAACTACAACGCTAGTAAAATTGTGGTATGGTTAAGTTGATTTATACGCTGTTAAAGATCAAGGATCCATGCTATAAAAAAAAAAGATCATGGATCCAAATTATAGCCCTGCTTACCGGCCGGGGAGCCGGGGAGGGGGGGGATGATGTAATATAAAGGTTTCTGCATGCCGCCCATGAGATAGTCAAGTTTGTTTGAAAATAGCTTTTTGAATCTTGCAAACAATTACTAAATATGAACAGTGGGGTAAATAATTATTAAATCTGAACAATGGCAGAGGATAGTGCAAAAAAGTGAAAAGGACAATAGTCACTGGGTGAGATTAGGTTCAGAATGGAGAAGCGGTTGTAAAATACTAGAGTCTTGGCGCAAGTAGGGAACCCTCTATATAGTTCATTTTGTAGTGATTGGCATGTTGCTTGGTTAATTACTTGGCTGGCTACTATTTTGGTTGAATGTGTGGCACTATCTTCTCTGTGTAGCATCTGGCATGTACTGTTGGCTGGCTAAAATTGGCCCAGTCTGTATCCATTAAAATTCTTGTCACTATTTCTATTGTGTCTTTTCATGCAATATCTCTGGATGTTCTCCACAGTTGATGCATGATATGTGATGTGCTTACGAATAAGGACAAGGTTTGAGGATGCAATCATACATTTATGTTCTCTCTGTAGAATCTTCACTTTGTGAGCAAGTAAAAGTTTCTCAATGAAACAAGGAGCATCTGTGGGAAAATCTCATCGTAGGTGATCCTTCTGTGCTGCTTGTGCGAATTGTGAAGAGATAAGACGCTAGTGTCAATTAAAGAGATAGAAATCACTACCAAGTTATTTTTTGCAGATTGTTATGATCTTTAAACTAGCATCAACAGGGGGCAAACTTAGTTGGCTCAATTTATCTCTTGGTAGGTGAAAGTTGCCTAGTAAGGAATTTTTTTTTTTTTTTTGGGGTAACAAGGGATTGGGTTGCCCCAACTAACCTCGGCCCATGAGAACGGCCCACAATTCCCCACGAGTAGGTAAGTCATGAGTATATACAACGAGAATCAAACTCTTGACCGCTTGGTGATGACGACATGGGTAGGAGACGCCACCAACTGAGACACCTCATAATGGGCTGCCTAGTTTTAAACCTTAAGTTGAAAAATAAAAGTTCAAGCAACTTTGCATGATTGGATGCTTTTTTTCATATGCCACCTTAGCTTACATTTCCTGGAAAGTCTTTACAAGCATCTTTGATGTCATGTCAAATGGGACCAAGTTGTGGGTGTACTTTTGCCTAAAAACACTTACTGCTATAGAAATAGTGCTTCCTTTCTTTATGCATGAATATTGCAAACATGTTTGCTCAGGTATCCTCCTTCAAGTATCCAGAACTGCAGTTAATAGAAATAGGATGACATGATTTGATTTTGCTTTAATAAAATTTTCGTAAAATATTAGTTTATCTTTACCACCTTATATTCTTCTAAACTTTCTACTAGTAGTTGATTACTTCTAACGAAGAAAATTTTATTTGTCTTTTCTAGCATTTAAGAATGGTGTTCCTATAACCTAATCTGACCAGTGTTGGTTTCTCTTTTCTCTATAGTGAACCATTGGCAGGTACTCTTCAGCAGCCGAAGAAGCGAAGAAGAAAAGTAATGGAGAAAGCTCCTGGAGAGAACGATCATGGTGAAGGACCAAATAAACATATGAAAGTGGGCAGGAAGCGTGCTGGAAAAATATCAGCATTAGTTGAAAAGGAAGCTTTACCTTCATCCAACAGTCTTCCTGTTAAAGGTTCTCAATCTAATGCCTTAGGATCATATCCCCCAAAGATCGCCACTGATGGTACCCCTGTCTTGGGGCCTGTTTCGTCTTTGAAAGTTTCTAATGGCAATGTGTTGTCGTCTTCCTTGGTAGTACAGAAGAATGTTCATAAGAGAATGACTGGTATGTTCCCTGCAAAATTTTTTGGTAATAAGTTAGACGATGTGATTGTTTTTAAGATGCTAAATACAAAGTATGATGGAAAAAGTTGGTGTGCAGATAAACCAGGATCTGGTAAAAATGTTCAAGAATCTGAAATATCAATACAGGAAGGAGAGAAGAGCAGATCTCATGACCAGATAGACCTTAATGTTGCTGATGTTACACATTCCATGCAAGTTGTGGTGAGTAAGATGTGCTTATCTTTATTAGCATTTATTTTACAGATTACTGCTGCAACTCTTTTTCTTATTTTCTGCCTTGACTAGTTTTCGGTGATTAATCTTTTCCTTTCTTTATGGTTCAAATTATCCGTGATTTGTCAGCATGTCCTTTCCTTTTCAGTGATATTGCAGTTCAATTGGTATCCAAAAAAACAAAAATATATTGTAGTTCAATTCTAGCTTTGACATCTGAATAAAATGCCAATAATTTTTGAAAATATCGTGAGTGTGAATGTTTAAGGTGCCAAGAGTTGGAATCACCCTTTTTAGGGGAAAACCCATAACTTCATCTTGTGAGTGCTTGGAGCAACTTGTGCTTTCATCAGTGCCCTTTTACCATTGCCTTGCCTGGTGTAAGACCCGTGACACAGGTGCGCACGTCTTGCACCTGTGCCGTGTCATGTGGTTGCCAAGATGGCATCGTGAGTACAAGGCACGCACCCTCGTATGGGTGCATCAGGCCACAACGGACCTTGCCCTGAGCAACGGACTAAGTGGGAGCCAAGATGGATGCAAGCCCTAAGTGATGTCAAGGACACGGGCAAAGGCCCAGCGCTAGGCGCTGGCCCAGCCCAGGCACGTGTAGTAGTACGTAGGCCCGGTGTCGGGCCAGGCCCAGACTTGCGAAGGCATGCGTGGGCCTTGCGCAGACATGTGCAAGCCCAACGCACGCATGCGTAGGGCCCGACCCAGCCCAGGCCTGTGTGGGCCTTGCGTAGGCATGCGCAGGCCTAGCGCACGGTTGCGCAGGGCTCGGCTCAGTCCAGGCCTGCGTGGGCCTTGCGCAGACATGCGCAGGCCTAGTGCACGGATGTGCAGGGCCCGGCCCGGCTCAGCCCAGGCGTACGTGGGCCTTGTGCAGGCATGCGCAGGCCCAACAAGGCCCAAGTGGACCCAAAACACGGATGAACTTTGGAGGAGCATGTGGGGCACGTGAGGGACGGTTGCCAGGGATAAAAAGGCGGGAATGAGCATTGACCAATTCAAAGGGGATTTGAGCGGGAAACGAAGAAGTGGGGTTGAGCATGGGATAACTGCCTGTTCAAAATAGGCGCCCAAAACAAGGGCAGGAGCTTTGACCAGCCTTGACCCATAACCGCTGATGGGCACTTCTAGAGATCATGGCACGGTTGGACGCGGCAGGACGCTCAACTGTCTCGGCAGTTACCCACGACCTTGGGGTTGTCAAGGCCTATAAATATATGCTATTTGTATCAGTTTGGGATGTTATGTAATTCCAGAAATTAATTAATGAAAATTGTCCCTTTTGTCCCTTTTTGCCCCTTTATTTTCGTGTTCTTTCTCTTGTGTTCATTTCGTGTGTTCTTGTGTGTATCTCGGCTGGGTGGGTGAACCTCACTGCCATCACAGCTAGTTCATAAATTAATTGTGACAATTGTGGTATCAGAGCCAGGTTACGAACTAGACTCTTGAACGATGGCTGGAAATCAAACCGAACCTTTGAAGAAACTCAAAGCTAGCGAACGCATTGCTGGGCTTGAGGAAGTTGTTGGCCTAGACATGGAAGATGGAAGCGATCCCCCTCTAGGAACAATAGTCGGTAATCTAAAATCTTTATCAAACGATATCCAAACCCTCAAAGAAGTAATGAATAATTTCCTTGAGGCCCATAGGACTCCTTCTCCGTCACCCATAGTTCCCCCAAACGTGTACCGTAGGACCACTTCCACTACAGGTGGCACCTCAAATGTGAGACCCTCAAATGAGACCCTTAACCCTACCATCGAGTCCCTACAAAATGAGATTTCAGTATTACGGAGAGCCATTGACAACGGTTCTCAAATCTTAGAGAAGCGGGGAATCAAAGTCCCCACACTGAGATCTTATGAGGGCGAGCGGAGTGCCCGGACCCTTGAGAATTTTCTGTGGGACATGGAGCAATACTTTAGTGCAACACGGTGTTAACTTCCAATTCGAAAATTGAAAGCTAATCTTGTAGAAGAAAGAGTTGAGATGAGAAGAGAAGTGAAGGGGATGAGAAATAGAGAAGGAGATGAGAAGTAGAGAGAGAATTTCCCAAAGGAAATCTGATTTGTTATTGATTGAATGCCAAACTTACATGATTTGAGCTTATTTATATTTGATCTAATACATTGAATCAATACCTCCACTCTAACCGACTCAAACACTAAAAACTAGCGCCAAACGAGCCAGCCGCCGGATTTGACTTTCCCAGACCAACTAACCGACCCCCCATTGGCGCCAAAGGCATGCCAACTAACTTTTGAATACAATGCAAAAGCAAAATCAAGACATTAACCGCAATACAAACCAAATTACAACCCAAACTTAAAGAATCATAACATTCCCTCCCCCTTGAGAAGCTCCTTGTCCTCAAGGAGAAAAACTAGGAAATTGGCTCTTCAAGAATGTGAGGTTCTCCCAAGTCACAAAGCTCTTGTCCAAATTATGCCATTGCACCAAAACTTCTTGCAAAGCACCTTCTTCCATCTGCAATGTTCTTCGACCCTTGACAGGAGCAGGTTGTAGCAGCAGTGTTCCATTAGTTCCAGCTTCAGGTGGCTCCCATGAACTCTTAACTCCATTCTTCACCTACTTTTTAAGTAAAGATACATGGAACACCGGGTGAATGTATGATTGAGGAGATAAGTCAAGTTTGTATGCAACTTTGCCAATTTTCTCCAAAATCTTGTATGGACCAAAGAAGCGAGCACTTAGCTTGACATTCTTCCTGACAGCCAAAGAAGACTGTCTATAAGGTTGTAATTTGAGGTAAACCATATCACCAACTTCATAATTTTTGTCTATCATCTTTTTATCGGCATAGAACTTCATCCTTGCTTGAGCTTGAAGGAGAGTATCTTTGAGAAGTTGAATCATTTGCTTCCTCTGCTGCAGAAACTCAGTGACTGCAGATTCTGATGACATTGGCTGCTGCAACATAAATGGAGTAGGAGGAGCATAGCCATACAATGCTTGGAAAGGAGTAATGCCAATAGATGCATGTACATGAGTGTTGAACCAATATTCAGCTAGAGAGAGCCATCGGTTCCATTCTCTAGGCTGAGTGAAAACCATGCTTTGAAGGTATTCCTCAATACATTGGTTAACACGCTCTGTTTGTCCATCCGTATGTGGATGATAAGATGAGCTAAGTGCCAATGTAGTGCCCAATAACTTGAACAACTCCCTCCAAAAATTGCTTGTAAAGATCTTATCCCGATCAGAAACAATGGATTGAGGCAACCCATGTAACTTGTATATGTTGTCAAGGAAGATCTTTGCTAATCTTTCAGCTGTAACAGGTCGTGTGAGAGCAATGAAGTGGCTATATTTGGTGAAACGATCCACTACTACCCATATGACTTCCTTGCTTTCAGACCTTGGCAATCCTTCAATGAAATCCATGCTAATATTGATCCAAGCCCCATCCGGAATGAGAAGAGGCCGAAGAAGTCCCTTGTATCGATGATCCCCCAATTTGGTTTGTTGACACACCTCGCAAGCCTTAACATAATCACTCACTGCCTTCTTCAAGCTTGGCCAACTAAAATAGGCTTTAACCCTTTGATAAGTGCCCTCTACACCAGCATGACCTCCCCACGCTGAATCATGAGAGGCTTGAACAATCTGATTTCTCAATTCTGTTGCAGAACCAATATACAGCTTGTTCTGAATTCTGATCATCCCTTTCTGCACTGATATGCCTGCTTCACTGTCGACCTTTTCTGCATCTTTAACAAGGCTAGTAGCCACACACTCTTGGGCAAAAGGATCACCTTCATATGACTTATAAACATCTTCCATCCGTGAAGGAATCACCACGGATATTGCACTGCACAATCCTTGCTCAGCATCCTCAAACTTCCTGGATAATGCATCCTGCAGCATTCTCCTTGCCTTTTCTGTATTCAATGACAAGGCCAAGCATCTTCATTAGGCCCTTCTTTTGAATTCTAGTCGCAATCTTTTGCTCAAGAAGGTGCTTGAGGCTTTGGTGATCCGTTCGAATAATGAACTTGTGACCATCCAAGTAATGCCTCCATTTCTCAACTGCTAGAAGAATTGCTAAGTATTCTTTCTCATATGTCGTCATGGCTTGATGCTTGGGACTAAGAGCTTGACTCAAATAAGCAATAGGCCTTCCTTGTTGGGAAAGAATAGCCCCTATTCCAGAACCACTTGCATCTGTTTCCAGCACGAAATTTTAAGCAAAATTGGGCATTGCCAATACCGGTGCTGCACACATAGCTGACTTGAGGGCCTCAAAAGCAGCCTGAGCCTTCACTGACCACAAGAAAGCATCTTTCTTTAGGAGTTCAGTTAAAGGTTTTGCAATAGATCCATAACCTCTAATGAACTTCCTATAATACCTGGTCAAACCAAAAAAACCTCTCAATTGCTTCAAGGTTATTGGAATTGGCCAATCTTGCATTGCTTGGACCTTAGTTGGATCAGTGGAAACTCCTTCTTGAGAGATGACATGGCCCAAATACTCGAGCTTAGTCTGAGCAAACGAGCATTTGGACAGCTTGGCAAAGAACTTGTGCTACCGCATCACCACAAAGACTTCTCTAAGGTGGATGAGGTGATCTTCATAAGAGGAGCTACATATCAATATGTCATCGAAGAAGACTGGCACTGATCTCCTCAAGAAAGGCTTGAAAATATCATTCATTGCCGCTTGAAAGGTGGTCGGAGCATTTGTTAGGCCAAATGGCATAACTACAAACTCGAAATGCCCGTGATGAGTCTGAAAAGCAGTCTTGTATATATCCGGCTCAAGAACTCTGATTTGATGATACCCCTGTATCAAATCAAGCTTAGAGAAGAAACATGCTCCATATAACTCATCAAACAAATCATCTATAACGGGAATGGGAAACTTATCTTTCACTGTCAAAGAATTCAATTGGCGATAATCGATGCACATCCTAGCCGACCCATCCTTCTTCTTCACAAGGATCGCAGGTGAGGAAAAAGGACTATGGCTTGGTCTAATGAAGCTCATGTGAAGCAACTCCTCAACTTGTGTCTCAATTTCTGATTTTTGGGCATGACCATATCGGTATGGCCTGATTTTAACTGGATCAGCATTTGCACGAAGTGGAATGGCATGGTCCACACTCCTCTGAGGAGGAAGGCTCTTCGGTTGCTCAAAAACATCTTCAAACTCTTCAACCAAGGCATAAACCTTAGGCTGAATATCCTGCTGCAGTTCAACAGATGAAATAACAAACAAGTGCCCAAGCCATTGAATTGCTTTCTTCTTGATTCCTCCTTGCAATCGTTTGCCATCAATCAACCGAAGCTGTGCTTCTTTAGAAATGCCTTGCAATGAGACTTTAGTGCCGTGGACCTCAAATGCTACCATCATTTTATCAAAATCAAACACCACCGGATTGAAAGTTCTCATCCAATCTACACCTAGCACCATATCACAACCTCCCAAAGGAAAAACTCTAAAATCAAAGGTGAATTGATGGTCTTGCATAGACCATGGAAATGCTAGGCACTTATTTTGGGTAGTTATGGAGTTGCCATCAGCCACCATAACCGCCAATGAATGAGTTTTTGTCACTTCATGTTTCACTTTCTTAATCAATTTGGGATCAACAAAGCTATGCGTGCTCCCACTATCAATAAGAATAATGATAGAAGTTTTACCAGCCTTTCCTTTGATACGAATGGTATTATGAGCTCCACTCCCGGTCAAGGCCTTCATGGAAATCTTAACTTCATCCTCCAACAACTCATCTTGTGAGGAAGGATGATAACTGTCATCCTCAACATCTGAATCTTCACTGTCAGAATCAACTCTTGCATGGGACCCTCTTGCAGACATTAAGGCCTGGGATTTGCACCTATGACCAGGCTGATAAGGCTGATTACAACGGTAACAGAGCCTCACTGAGCTCTTATCAACAGCATGCTTAAATCTGGAACCTGAAACATCCTTCTGCTGCGGTCTGAAGTTACTGCTTTTGAACTTATTCTTGTCACTTGAACTTGCTAAAGTAGCTTCAATCAACTTGGCCTTGTTGTCAGCATTAGACGATGTCTTAGGACCTGTGGCTTTCACCATATTCTTGATCCCAGGCTTCAAACCACTAACGAAACAAGAGACATAATATGCCTTTGAATTCTCCGGAGAGATGGATATTATTGACAACAAGTTAGCTCGTAAATTCTCAAATCTGATCATATACTCCCTCACGGTAGAGGTTTGGCACACCTTATTAAAACTGTTCACTACATCACTTATCTCTTCCTCTCCATATCGTTCACGCATTTCTTCTACGAATTGGCCCCAAGAAAGGTTAGGTTTGCTCTTCAACAAACTATAATACCATACCTCATGATCTCTATGTAAGTGTACTGCAGCCAGCTCAACTTTTTCAGCTTCACTTATGTTGTAATATTGAAAGTACCGATCACACCTTCTCAACTATGACTCTGGCTGTTTACCATCAAAAGGCTCGATTTCCACTCTTGGCTGCCTTTGAGAACTACTCCTGCCACCAGATGAAATATCATTACTCACTGATCTTTGCTGAAAATGCTGATCAGGAGGTCTATCTTGATGTTCGAAATCGTCAACTGTATTTCTGTGGTGAATAACAGAATTAGGGAGCCTTGAATTCTAATATGAATTCAAACCATTCAATCTGGAATGAGCTTGTTCTGTGGCTCGATCCTGATTCTCTGCAGCAATTTCAGCCTGTGGAGGTCGATCATCAACTGATCTGATCTGAATTGAAGGTCCTGCCTCAGGTTGAATCATTGGAGATTTACCTCAAATGCTTTCTAAACTTTCAGTCCTGCCATTGTGAACTTGCGGTTGAACTACTTCAGCCGGGGGAATGATCTGACTAGCAGGCTTAAGAATCGCATTAACTGAAGATTATCCTTGCTTATTAACCTGATCCTGCCATTTCATAAGTTTTGCCTCAATTTGCTGCAACCGATCCTCCTTTTTCAGGTCACTTTCCAGCAGTAACTGCTGCATGTTTAAAAGCATTCGGTCCTGGAATTGATCAAACTTTTGATCCAGCTTTTCTACATTGTTAAGGCGATCATGTATGTCTTGAAGATGAGTAGTAGTAAGATTCTGAGGTCCGGTTGTAACGTTTGCACCAGCTTCAGCAGCATAAGGCACATCAGAACCAGTAATTGCAGCTGCATAGGTTCCTCTAGCTCCCCGATCGGGTCCTCACACCATCAGCCATGTTTTGATTGTTTTTCTTTCGTTTTGCCAGCTCCAATCAAGGAATTGATTGCTTGAACCAGCTCTGATACCAATTGTTAACTTCCAATTCGAAAATTGAAAGCTAATCTTGTAGAAGCAAGAGTTGAGATGAGAAGAGAAGTGAAGGGGATGAGAAATAGAGAAGGAGATGAGAAGTAGAGAGAGAATTTCCCAAAGGAAATCTGATTTGTTATTGATTGAATGCCAAACTTACATGATTTGAGCCTATTTATATTTGATCTAATACATTGAATCAATACCTCCACTCTAACCGACTCAAACACTAAAAACTGGCGCCAAACGAGCCAGCCGCCATATTTGACTTTCCTAGACCAACTAACCGACCGCCAAAGGCATGCCAACTAACTTTTGAATACAATGCAAAAGCAAAATCAAGACATTAACCGCAATACAAACCAATTACAACCAAAACTTAAAGAATCATAACACACGGGTGAGGGAAGAAGACAAGTCGTGATAGCATCCATGCACCTTGTTGGGGATGCGAAGATATGGTGGAGAGCTAGGGTGTCGGACGACGGTGCTGCTGGCTCTAATGTAATCAGCGTGGGGGACATACTAAAGAAGGAGCTTCGGAATCAATTCCTACCATTGAACTCCTCTTGGATGGCACGAGAGGCATTGAAGAACTTGAGACAGACCAACTCGGTCCATGAGTATGTTAAATCTTTTTCATCTTCGTTGTTAGACATAAGTGACATGACCGAAGAGGACAAATTATTCAACTTTGTATCGGGCCTTAAACCGTGGGAGATGCGTAGGCAAAGAGTCTTTGACCTTGCCACCGCTATCGTTGTGGCAGACGGTTTAGTGGACCTAAAACCAAACGGGGCTGGGGACAAGGGAAAACAACCGGATTCCTTCAAAAAGAGAAAGAGAATGTATAAGCCCAATTGGAACTGAAACAACAAACCTAAATCCCCTCAAGCGGGCCCTTCCAAGGGCACGTTTAAGAAAAATGCACCGGCCCCTAAAAAGCCAAAAACGGGAGTGACTTGCTTTATATGTGAGGGTCCTCATTTTGCTAGAGAGTGTCCAAAGAAACAACATTTAAATGCTATAAGTGATGAAGTACAAGAAGAGGACCAACAAACTCAAATTGATGACTTTAGGGCAACCTCCTTGCGGTTGCTTAACGCTATTAGTCAAGACGCCCCTTCGTTGGAGGGATTAATGTACTTTCGTGTGTGTTTGAATGGTAAACCGATAGTGGCTATGGCCGATACGGGAGCTTCCCATAATTTCTTGAATTCTAAGTCTGCCCAAAAACTGAAATTGAACTGGTGCCTTCCGATGCTGTATTGAAGGCCGTAAATTCCAATGCCATAGCAACCAAGGGTAGGGCTGTAGGTGTGACCCTAAGAGTGGGAGATTGGGTAGGCAAATCTGACTTTACAGTGGTGGACATAGATGACTATGAATTAATCCTAGGAAACGAGTTTTTCAGGGTAGCTAAAGCTTTGGTTACCCCACACCTAGGAGGGATGATGATAAGTGACCCTACTAACCCTTGCTTTGTCAAGGCATGGTCTACGACCCTGAACCACCAGGACCCCAAGAGATGCTGTCAGCAATGCAACTTAAGAAAGGATTTAAAAAGGGACACCCTACCTTTGTCGCGACCTTAGTAGAGATTAAGCCCTGTAAGTAAGTTGAGGTACCGGACGTGGTTGCAGATTTGCTGGACGAGTTCAAGGGCGTGATGCCCCTTGAACTCCCTAAGGCTGTGTTTGAAGCATGCAATTGGAGGCTGGAATTGGGGCTGAGGCTGGAATTGGAGCTTAGAATTCCAATTCTGTTGTTTGGTTCACCTGCTAGAATTAGAATTGGATTTTAATTGAAAATCATACTTTCCAATTCCTAGGGGTGGGGGTAAGAAATTGCAATTCCATATTAACTCTATTGACCTAAAACCCAAAATGACCCAACTTGATTAACCCAAATCCAAGATTACTCAAAATGCAAAGACTTAGACACAACCTGAAATTTGACTCGAACTTCGAAAATCACCCAACTTGAATGGCTTGAACTTGAAATTACCGAAATCACCTTAGCTCAAAGTCGAAGTGACCTAACACGATTGACCCGAAACTTGAGATGACTCAAATCAAGAAAATGAAATTACTTGACTTAAATGTGAAATAAACAAGCTGAGCTGAAGTGGAAATGACTCGACCAAATTAACCCAAAACTTAATGCGACCCATACTCAAAATGACCCGGCCCTTCTTAAACTCAGTGTAAGATGACTTGAAATTTGAAATGATGCAACTCATTTGTCCCAAAACCAAAATGACTTGACTAAATGAACTCAGACCCGATCAAAACTGGCCTGAATCCCAAAAACACCTAACCCGATTAACTGAAAATCTGAAGTAAGTTGAACACCAAATGGTCCGACACGATACTCGACCTCATTTTACTTCAATATCGAATAACTCGAACTCAAATTGAATCGCTTTGACCATAATAACTTGAACGCAATGTGAACCACTCTGACCAAAATCCAACCATAGTTGATTTAGAACTCGAAATACCCAAACTCAATTGACCGAAAACCCTTGATGATTTGAATTATTATGTAATTATAATTCCGACTTCCAATTCCTTTGATGAACTAAACAATGGAATTTCAATTCCATCAGGATTCCAATTCTAGCAGAATTGGAATTGGAATTGCAATTCCATAGTCCAATTTCAATTCCATGTGCCAAACAGAGCTTAAGTGCTTATCTCTAAGGAGGGCCATTGATCACAAAATCGAGCTGTTAACGCGTCCCCCTGCGCTTGTCCGATACCGTATGGGGCCTGCGGAGCTCGCGGAGCTCCGGAGGCTACTTGGGGAGTTGCTGGATGCAGGTTTTGTCCAACCCTCAAAGGCACCGTATGGTGCCCTTGTGCTGTTCCAGAAGAAGCAGGACGGATCCTTGCGTATGTGCATAGACTACCGGGCCTTGAACAAAGTGACCGTCCGAAATAATTACCCGATTCCTCGTGTTGATGATTTGTTCGATAGGCTGTCCAAGGCCAAATATTTAACGAAGTTGGACCTGCGCTCTAGCTAGTGGTAGGTTTGGATTGCGGAAGGGGACGAGCCCAAGACCACTTGTGTTACCCGTTATGGTTCTTTTGAATTCCGTGCAATGCCGTTTGGGTTCACTAATGCCCCGGCTACTTTTTGTAATTTAATGAATGATGTCCTTTATGAGTATCTTGATCGTTGTGGTTTATTTGGATGATATTGTTGTATATTCGGAAACATTGGATGAACATGTAAATCACTTAAGGAAAGTCTTGGAAAAACTTAAGAAACATGAACTCTATGTAAAAAAGGAGAA
This sequence comes from Simmondsia chinensis, assembly GCA_018398585.1. Taxonomy (NCBI): domain Eukaryota; kingdom Viridiplantae; phylum Streptophyta; class Magnoliopsida; order Caryophyllales; family Simmondsiaceae; genus Simmondsia; species Simmondsia chinensis. Next base: position 15,103,121 of record JAGTTD010000007.1, read on the forward strand.
GTGTGAATTTGCGCAAACGGAGATCATGTTTCTTGGACACAAGATTAGCCAAGGTCATGTAAAAATGGACGAGGCCAAGGTCAAGACCATCTTGGATTGGTCCGCACCCAAAATTGTGTCAGAGTTGAGATCATTTTTAGGATTAGCTAACTATTATCGAAAGTTTATTCTTGGCTATTCCAAAAAGGTCTCACGTTTGATAGATTTATTGAAAAAGGATACCGAGTGGTCGTGGTCTGAACCGTGTCAGGAAGCCTTTAAAGCCCTTAAGAGTGCAGTGTCATCGGAACTGGTCCTAAAGTTGCCATGCTTTGACAGACCCTTTGAGCCTCATATGGATGCCTCGAGCCGTTCCATTGGGGGAGTACTTGTGCAAGATGGACATCCAATTGCATTCGAGAGTAGGAAGCTAAAAGAGCATGAAGAACGATACTCCACTCATGAAAAAGAAATGCTTGCTGTAATACATTGTTGGCGTGTATGGATGCACTGCACTATCTCTTGGGAGTGAAATTTGTGGTTCGCACCGACAATGTCACGAACACATAGTTCAAGTCCTAAAAGAAGTTGTCCTCTAAACAAGCCCGTTGGCAAAAATTTGTAGAGGAATATGATTTTGTATGGGAACATAAACATACAACGTGGTCCTGGATGCTCTAAGCCGCAAGTCTCTAGAGCTTGTCGCAGCACTGTCACGGATTGAGACAGACTTTACTGTGCGAGTGAAGGAGGCAGCGAGATCTGATCCTTCGTACCTACGAATGAAGAGGTATTAGATGGTGAGGTGCGCCGGTATTGGATTGATGATGATATACTTTTTGTGTAGGGAGCATGCTTGTATGTCTCTGCAGGGAAGCTGCGGATAGAGCTATTAAGAGAGTGTCATGACGCTCGCTGGGCCGGACATCCTGGACGTGAGAGGACGCGGGCCCTATTGGAACGCAGCTACTATTGGCCAAAGATGGGGAAAGGGGTCGAAGCATATGTCAAGTCATGTCTTGTGTGCCAGCAATACAAGCTTGAAAGACGGAAGGAAGCAGGGCCGCTACAACTGTTGCCGACACCCGACAAGCCATGGAAGTCTTTGTCGATGGGTTTTATTACAGGATTTCCTAATGTCGATGGTCAAAAATCTGTAATGGTTGTAGTAGATGGATTTTCTAAGTATGCTGTTTTATGTCATCCCCTCACGCTTGTCCAGCTGACCAAGCGGCCCAACTCTTTTACAAAAACGTGGTCAAGTATTTCGGTCTACCCGAGCATATTGTCAGTGACTAAGATTCTAGATTCACGGGTTGGTTTTGGACAACGTTGTTTAATTTGATGGGGTCTCAACTAAAGTTTTTCATGGCCAACCATCCTCAAACGGATGGACAACTAGAACGCGTCAATGCCTTATTGGAAGAGTACCTAAGACATTACGTGATCGTATCACAAAGGAATTGGGTGGAACTTTTGGACACTGCTCAATTTTGTTATAACATGCATAAGAGCAGTGCCACAGGTTTAAGTCCATTTGAAGTAGCCATGGGTGGCGACCTCTCACTCCACACGAAATTGTAAAACAAAGTGGGGGAAGGTGCCCCGCGGCTCAACGTTTTGCAAGGGACAAACAGGAGCTCCTTGACATGGCGAAGGACAGCCTTGACAAGGCAGCGAGATGGATGAAAAAGTATGCGGACAAAAATAGGAGACCCTTAGAGTTCAAAGTAGGGGATAAAGTAATGTTAAAACTATCGCCCCAAATATGGAAAAAGATAAGTAGTAAAACAGTGCATCGTAGTCTAGTGCCTAAATATGACGGACCATTTGAAATCATTAAAAAAGTTGGACCTGTTGCCTACCATATGGAGTTGCCACCGAGGCTCAAGGTGCACCCCACTTTTCATGTTAGTTTTCTAAAGCCTCATGTTGAGGACAATGCGGGTGCACACTTGAAGCAAAGGAGGGCACCACCTACCATTCGGAAGCAATTCTCTAAGGAAGTGGAGAGGGTCCTTGACCATCAGGTGTTTGGTCAAAGTAAGAAGAACAAGAGATTAGACTTCCTGGTTCTTTGGAGAGGCGCTTTTCTATCGGAGGCTACATGAGAACGTGATGTGACTTTGTGGCAATTTGAGGACAAAGTTGCGGAGAACCTTAATACCCTTTCGAGAACGTCAGGTTCTTCGGGCGGGGGAGGTTTGTAAGACCTGTGACACTCCGCACCGAGACAGACACAGGTACGCAAGCCTTGCACATGTGCCATGTCATGTGGTTGCCAAGATGGCACTGTGAGTACAAGGCGCACACCCTCGTATGGGTGCATCAAGCCACAACAGATCTTGGCCTGAGCAACAAACTAAGTGGGAGCCAAGATGGATGCGAGCCCTAAGTGATGTCAAGGACACAGGCAAAGGCCCAGCGCTAGGCGCTGGCCCAGCCCAGGCACGTGTAGTAGTACGCGGGCCCAGCGCTAGGTGCTGGCCCCGAGCCCGGGCCTAGCCTAGACTTGAGAAGGCATGCGTGGGCCTTGCGCAGACATGCGCAGGCCCAGCACACGCATGCGTAGGGCCTGGCCCAGCCCAGCCCAGCCCAGCCCAAGCCTGTGTGGGCCTTGCGTAGGCATGCGCTGGCCTAGCGCACGCATGCGCAAGGTTCGGCCCAGCCCAGGCCTCTGCGCAAGGCCCAGCCCACGGTTGCGCAGGGCCTGGCCCAACCCAGGCCTATGCGGGCCTTGCGCAGGCATGCGTAGGCCCAACAAGGCCTAAGTGGAACCAAAACACGGATGGACTTTGGAGGAGCATGTGGGGCACGTGAGGGACGGTTACTAGGGATAAACAGGCGGGAATGAACATTGGCCAATTCAAAGGGGATTTGAGCGGGAAACGAAGAAGCGGGGCTGAGCATGGGACAACCGCCTGTTCAAAATAGGCGCCCAAAATGAGAGCAGGAGCTTTGACCAGCCTTGACCCATAACTGCTGATGGGCACTTCTAGAGATCATGGGCACGGTTGGGCGCAGCAGGACGCGCCACCTGTCCCGACAGTTACCCACGGCCTTGGGGTTGTCGAGGCCTATAAATATATGCTATTTGTATCAGTTTGGGATGTTATGTAATTCCAAAAATTAATTAATGAAAATTGTCCCTTTTGTCCCTTTATTTTTGTGTTCTTTCTCTTGTGTTTGTTTCTTGTGTTCTTGTGTGTATCTCGGTTGGGTGGGTGAACCTCACCGCCATCACCGCTAGTTCATAAATTAATTGTGACACCTGGACCAAAGCAGGGAGCCTTTGTGCTGCCTCTCCTTTCCTTACCTTGCACTGTGGGGAGTGCCTGTGTTAGCAGCACTGCTTTATTGTGCGTGCATTTATGCCATACAGTTCATTTAGTTGCAATTTGTCAGCTGTTTATGTGGGTAGTACTGGCAAAACTGGACTTCTTTGGTTTTATGTTTGAACTCCTTGGTATTGGTTGTTTTGTCAGCTGCATTTACATGGTGCTTCCGGAGTTCTGTCTCTGCATTTTGATTTTTTGCATTAGGTTGACTCCCTCCTCCTGACACTTCTGTTTTATTTTTAACAAGATCCATGAATGTTGTGACATGCAGAAAACTTCTATTACACAGAAAAAAGAAGGTGCTAGTGTTAGGCCGAAGGGCAATATGCTGGAAAAGGCAATTAGAGAGTTGGAGAAGATGGTTGCTGAATGTAAGTACCATATCTCATGTATCGTTAATTAGTAATCAATGGTCTCTCGTATAAAGATGTACTATGCCTTCCTCTACAACATGCAGCAAGGCCACCAAGTGCAGATGTTCAGGACGCGGATTCTTCTTCTCAAGGAGTCAAGAGGAGATTGCCGCGGGAAATAAAGCAGAAACTCGCTAAAGTTGCCAGACATGCGGTATGTATTCCTATTTCATGTTCTATTTCTGTATGTTTCTTTATTTAATATATTTTTAATATATTTAGACATCCTTATCTTGGATTTCCCTTGTGGCACTGGGATGGTTGTTGTTGTTGTATCCTTATCTTGGATTTGGAGAACTTGAAGTATTTAGGGCCCTATTTTCTTTTTCTGTCTTCAGCAGGCAAGCTATGGCAAAGTGCCGGAGGAGTTAGTAAATCGACTTATGAGCAGTCTTGGACATTTAGTACAGGTCAGAACATTGAAGGTAACAGCTGAATATGAAAAGTAATGACTTGCAGATACCAGTTGATGATACTTCTACCTCTGATGCACAAATTTTGTATGTGATTGACGAGTTATATTTGCTTGACAAATGACTTTGATTCCTCTAGTCACAACTCTTTTAATTATGTTGATTGTTGAAAAATAATGAACTGATTGTTTTATGTGTTACTACCAACTCATAGTGAGTATAGCAGCTTTTTTAAGTTTGAATTCATTCATGGAATTAATTTCAGTTCCTGGTTGCATCACAGCAGCGGTTACTGTGCAGTGGACATTATGTAACAAGTTGTGGTGTCTGCATTGGGTTTTCTTAAGGAGTATATGTTGCTTTTAAGTCTTTTATTTGGAAAATCTAACTGAATACCTATGCAATTGACAGTTTTTGTACCCCTTTGATAGTTTTTAGAATGTTAAAATATAAATAAATATGTTCAATAAATAAATACAGTATATTCATTATGAAGGTTATTACATATGTACCATGACATTACGGGCAATCATTTCATGGCTAGCTCAAGATCATTACGTAATGGCTATTGCGTTACATAATGGCCTTTATTTGATTGCATGGATCTTTATCTGCCTATCTTTGTCATGGTTCACTTATGTTGAGTTGAAATTTCTCATGCTTAATTTGATATTGAAATGTCTCTTGTGAATTGTGACAGAGGAACTTAAGAATCATGATGAATATGAGTTTGTCTGCGAATCAAGAGAAACATGACAAGTATCAACAGATAAAAAACCAGGTCGTTGAGATGATCAAAGTGCGTGCTCCTTTCATTGTATCCAAGGTATCCACATCAGCAGAACTATCTTTGTCCCTTTACATGTCTGCTTGCATGTGCATTCCCTTTTGAAACTACCTTTTTTTGACTTACGTTGGACTGCCTTTGGCACTTCACATTCTCTTTTGCAGAGACCTGAGTTACCCATCTGTCGATTATGCCCTAGAAAAATGGTGTTAATGCTGCGTGCAAGTGCACAAACAGCACTGTAATGCTGTCATTCGTTTCTGTAACTTCCTAGAGGATCCGACTTCCCAGTGATCTCTGGCCAATAGGGTCAGTGGTGGATGCACTTTGCCCGGACTTGGGTGTGCCCCACAGTTTCGTCACCAACCTGTAGAAGAGTGTATATATATATATATATATATATGTGGAGCGGCTGGAATGAGAATGAAAATTTTGTGAGAATATGAGAAAATTAAAACTACACCGTTGGATCTTAAGTAAGGGCCTGTTTGGGATTGCTTATTCTGGGGAAATAAGTGCTTTTTTCTGAAAAAAGCAATTTTCTGGAATTTGGAAGGTGTTTGGCAAACATCAAAAAGTGCTTTTTATTAAAAGCAGAAGCAGAAATTTGGTGCTTCTGATTATAAGCAGAAGCAGAATCAAAAACTTAAAATTTTTAGGATAAATATACCCGTACTCAAAACATTAAAATTACATTATACCTTATCATCTTTCAAAACCCTGACCTTCTACCCAATCAATTTGGTCCTTTTTAGTAATTTGACCCCCCCCCCCCCCCCCCCCCCCCCCCCCCCCCCCAAAAAAAAAAATTTTTTTTTCTTAAACATTGGCCGAACATTAACAATAATAAAATAAGCGCTTCTGACTGGTTGAGCCAACACAAGCTGCTTCTTCAAAACAACACTTTTCACGTTAGTGCTTTTGAAATAAGCAGTTTTTTCACAGCAATTCCAAACAGGCCCTAAGATTGATCAATAGTTCTAAGAGGCTCATCGTGTCTGGAGCCCTACCACCACCCAATTGTCCCTGCCACCCACCACCACTGCCAGCACTCCTCTCCGCCGCCACTGCCTCCACCGCCATCCATCTCTCTCTCCACCCCATCTCAGATCCTTACGGTCACCACCACCGCCACCGCCATTGCCACCGCTGCCGCCACTCCTCTCTGCCACCCCACCATCGCCACCCCTCTCTCTCTCTCTTCATCCCATCTCAAATCCCAACAGTCACCCACGGTGGTGGCGGTGGTGGGAGGCGGTGGTGGTGACCATTGGGATTTGAGATGGGATGGAGAGAGAGAGAGGGAGACGGGTGGCGGTGGCTGTGGTGTTGGATGGCGGGGGTGTTGACCGTAGGGATCTGAGATGGGGTGGAGAGAGAGAGATGGGTGGCGGAGAGGAGCGGCGGCGGCGGGTGGCGGTGGTGGTGACCGTTGGGTGGTGGTAGGGCTCCAAACACGATGTGCCTTTTAGAGCCATTGATCAATCTTACTTAAATCCAATGGTGTAGTTTTAATTTTCACACATTCTCATAAACTTCTATTCTCATTCTAGCCGTTTCCTATATATATATATATATATATATATATATATATATATATACTGGTATAATGAGTATAGATAACCCATATATATAATTATTATAAAAAAATAACCTATATATATAACATGTGACCCCACAACATACTTGGCTTCTTGATCCCGTCGTAAGAATTCTTCGTTATACTAGCTAAGGTCACATGTCCAAACTTCAATAACAATAAGCACGCCATCACTTTTTGTTTTTTTCAAAGCTTTTGCTTTCTAATGGTCCCCTAAAACTTATCCCTAATTTTTCCTTGTTCTTCCCTTTCTATCTCCTCTCTCTCCCTTCTCTCTCGCGCAGTCGTGAGTCGTCACTGACCCATCGCTGTGTGCATAGTGTCACCTCCGCCCTCCGGCTCCAGTAGTTTGACGACTCCTCAAATAATCAAACACACCTAGCGACCACCCGTCACCGTGCTTCTGTGCACAGTGCCCACTATACAGTATATTACACGCGCGTGCACACATATATATATACACAAACAAATATAATTATTTCTTCATTTTATTACTTTTTATTGTAAGTATGAACTCTACAATTGTTAAATTTCTGGATCCGCTATTGGATAGTGTGGCTTATCTTGCTGTTACCTGGGTGGTGTTATTTGTTACGAACACTCAATATGGACATGCGTTGGAAGAGATAACAATAACAGCAGTAGCAGGAGCCCAGTGTCTCAAAGGGACTTCCGCTATGGCAGGGTCTAGAAGGGTAAGATGTTCACAGCCTTATCCTTACAAGGTGTTATCCTGGAGCGAGGCTGTTTCCGAAGGGTTCCCAACCCTAAAAAGAATCTTACTCTGACAAATGAAAATAGACATGTCTAATGCAAATAGGCACTACTCAAGTTAAATGAAGCAGCAACAATAAGGTCTTGTTTGACGCATGGAATCGGAGCTTAGAATTTGAGTTAAGACTGGAATTGGAGCCCGAAATTCCAATTCTGTTGTTTGATTCACCTGTTGGAATTGAAATTACAATTCCACTGTTCAATTTCATGGAATTGGATTTGAACTGAAAGTTATACATTCCAGTTCCTTGGGGACCACTTCATTAACCGTAACCCAAGATTACGCAAAATAAAAAAACTTGACACAACTTAAATTTGACTCGAATCTCGAAATCACTCAACTCGAATGACTTGAATCGAAATGATCCTAATTAACTAACTCAAAGTCCAAGTGAACCAACCCAATTGACTCGAAATCCGAGATGACTCGAATCCAAAAGATGAAACTACCTAACTTGAATATAACGTAACCAAGCTGAGCCCAAAGTCAAAATAACCCAACCAAATTAACCCGAAACCTAATACGACCCAAATTCAAAATGACCCCATCCTTCTCACCGTCAGCCTAAAATTGACCTGATCGATATAACTTGAAATTTGAAATGACGCAACTCGTTTCACCCAGAACCAAGATGACTCGAAATGACCTAAATCAACTCAAACTTGTTCCGTTCTAGCCTAAACTCCGAAAAGATAACTCAATTAGCCGAAAATCAGAGATGACTTGAACACAAAATGATCCAATGCGACTAAAATTCAATTTGATTTGACTCGAAACTGGATGACATCAAACTCAAAGTGATTCGACTGACCAAAATATGACTTTAGCTTATTCAAAACTCAAAATGCTCAAACTCGACTGAAACCCGTTATGACTTGAATCATTATGCGATTATAATTCCGACTTCTAATTTCTTTGATTAACCAAACAATAAAATTTCAATTCCACCAGAATTTCAATTTTACCAGAATTAGAATTGGAATTGCAATTCCATAGTCTAATTTCAATTCTATGTGCCAAACTCAGCCTCACAAACATGCAAGTCTAGGGGCAATGTCTAATGCATGTAGTTGGGTTGGCCACATGCACTGGTAGAGATGACGACTGTTAATTATCTGTATCCTACTGACCATATCCATTATTGTGATGTGAAATATAAAGCCACGTGACATATCTAATGCTGCATTTTCTCCCAAAATCAGTTAAATACTGATTATGAGTGTGCATAATTCTGTTGTTTTTCTATATAGTAGTCATACATGTGGGTTTTATGTCAACAGAAGCTGCACTATGGTCATAATTTTTATCTCAAATTACTAAAAAATGCATGCCAGTTCTTGACTCTTGCCTATCCTACATTTTTTTTGTCTTGATATTGAGTTTGTGAGGCGAAAAAGATGTGAGTGGTGCGTACCGAGTGCAATTGAAGTCGGTTTGTCATAATGCTTTTTCAGACAGGTGGAAGACCGGGCGTTAAACAAACATGGACAAATGTTCTATTAATTTTACCTCATCTTTTATTTCTGAGTCTAAATGTGTCGTGCTTGTCTGGCGGAATGAATTGGGTGAGATAATTTTTGACAGGATCCTTGCAGTTTTTGGTACATATCTGAGGTGTTCTATATATATATATTCTTTATTAACATATGTATTAATTGAACAAATTAAAAAATAAAAATTCAGGCATGTGTCAGATTGAGAACCTTATAATTTAGAGGTACCTGAGAATATGGGGATCCAAGCAGCCCCTTGGACTGTTTTGGCTTGACCAACCCTGGTTTTCACCTTGGTTTTCAAATCAGTATTAACTGTGCAATGGACGTTATAACAGAATCGAAGTTATAAGGCATTGACTTTTAATTCTTGCAGGCTGGTGGTCAAGAAGTTGGTGGATCTGATGATTTCCAAGAATCTGGTCATGAAGATAAAGGGGCGCTTAAAGGCCAATACTCAATGGATGCTGCTTTGGAGGACAAGATCTGTGATCTCTACGACATTTTTGTTGATGTATTGCTCCATCTCTAGTCTTTAAACTTCAAGGAAATAATACTTTGGATAAATACCAAAGAGACCCCCCGAACTACCCCCCCCAAAAAAAAAAAACTTCTAATTTCATTAAAGACACTCCCCGAACTATTAACTAAAATCAATTGGACCCCCGAACTTTTAATTTCATCAAAGACACCCTCCCAAACTATTTATTAGAATCAATTTGACCCAACTCTTAACTTTTTAAAAAGATTTAAAATAACTTATTTAAATATCTAATTTGTATATCCAATATCTGATAAAAAATTATAAAATTATCAAAAATGATATAAATTTTTTATTTTTTAATAAACCATACATTTTTATTATATATATTATTAAAATATTAATACAGAAAAAAAAAAAATTGAACCGCATCTCCTTGTAGAGCATAGGGTCACAAAAAATATAGGGTTATTTACGTGAAAGGATCCTGTGCTTTACCTATTATGTCAATTTAGTCCTTGTACTTTTAATTGTATCAATTTTATATTTGTACTATTCACTATGTCAATTTAGTCTCTAGAGTGAAACTAGGATCAAGTTGGTGCTATAATTTTTAATGTTCGGGTGACATGTGAGTTTAAATTGAGTTAGGATGGGTTCAATATCCGGTCAGTTGCATTTTACATAAACGTCATTAATTTAACTTCAATTTTCATTATAGGACTAAATTGATATAATTTAAATTGTATATGGACTAAATTGACACAATTAAAAGTACAATGACTAAATTGACACAATAGGTCAAGTACAGTTACCTTTCGTGTGAATAACACAAAAATATATTAAAAAACTTTAACTATTAAAAAATATATGTAACTATTTAAAAAATTTTCTTAAAGTTTTAACTATTACAAGATATATTTAATTTTTATATTGTATGTATAATAAAAATAATTAGTCTATAAGGCATACTTCTATATCATTTTTTAGAATTTAATAATTTTTATCATATTATTGGATATACAGATTAGATATTTGAATAAGTTATTTTTAATCTTTTTAAAAAGTTAAAATTGGGGTCAAATTTATTTTAATTAATATTTGGGGGGTGTCTTTGATAAAATCAAAAGTTACGGGGGTCAAATTGATTTTAGTTAATAGTTCGTGAGGTGACTTTAGTGAAATTAGAATTCGGGGGGTCACATTGATTTTGATCAATAGTTTGGGGGGTGTGTTTGATGAAATCAGAAGAACTTTGATATTCATTGATAGTTCGGGGGTCTCTTTGGTGTTTATCCTAATACTTCTTCTGATAATATTTCTGAATATAAATATATATTTTCCATACTAGGGGCTTGATGAAGATTTGGCTCCTCAAGCTAGAAGGCTATATGCAGAGGTTTGCTTTCTTTTCCTTCTTTCTCGTTTCATCACAGTTGGGATATGCTATTTGATAGTTTGAATTTTGTTCTTTGTTAGTTCTGTATTAGTTGATGTCTTGGAACACTTGAAGGATCTTTGAAGGCCGGTATTTTCTAAAGTATGTGTCAGTTTGTGTTGGTTGTTGATGGGGACATTATATGTTTCGGCACTTTTACTATTGCTGCTCTGTGATGCATATCCCTTTATCCATCTTGACTAGAATGAGTAGCATGTGGCTTACAAAGTGCCTTGCAAAACCTTTATATGTGGAGGAAGGAATTCTTTTCTTCTACATAACCTAAAGCCTCTTACACTCCCTACATGGCTACTAAATACCCTATTGTTTGTCTTGTCTCACTCACCATGTCTGTCTCTGAATGTTCTTCCCAATAGACAATGCTAAAATTGTACTAGATATGGAAATTTGTGTATCTTAAGAAAGTGTCAAGAGACGTTTACTGTGAATCATCTTAGTTATAAAATCAAACAGTTTACAATGTCCTCTATCAAGTTGGTTGGTCCACTTGTACCAATTTTTGTTAATAACTATTTTTAAGGATGAGATTGAGAAATGTTTATATCCTTTCTTCCATGAATTCTTACTTCTACCATGTGGCCAGCTTGTCTATTTGATCTGCAATTCAGTGTGAGATCCTTGCTGTTGAATGATGTGACAAGAAATGCATAGAGCAGAACCTGCTTTGCAGCGTACAACAATTGGGCTATTCAAAATTAGCAATTAAAAAGAGTAAAATTTCAGAATCCTGCCATTGACCGGAGACATCAAGCCTTTGCTACGTGAACTGCAGAGGCTTCTTGTAGGATTGTTCTTTTCTTGCTTCTTTTGCCACTTTCCAGAGAGTTTTGAGCTCAGCAACAACTCTGGCAGCACAAGGATCGCTATTTTGTATCTTTGGCTAGGATCTCTTGTCATGTGGAGTTTCTGCACTATCTTTGTATGTGGATGTAGTTCTTACTTCTCACATTTTGTTCAAATTAGGAACTGCAAAGTGTAGTGAGTATATTATGAGGCATTCCTTTTGGTCTCGGGTGGATGAGGGTCATAGAGACCGCTTGATTAACTAGGATAAGCTTTGTAGGCCATGAAAACTAGGGGGCATGACAATCTCCAATTTGTTGTCTGAAAAGATATTTCTCGTTGGAGTAAATGGTTATGGTGCTTCTTGCTTAACTTAATTTCTTTTGACATATGGTAATTAAGAGTATGGTCTTCAAGAGAATGGGAGGGCAGGCTACTAGATTCGTGATGATGGTCGGAGGATATGCCGATTGCCAATCTTTATCCCTGTTATTTCATTCCTTCCATCCCTATATATGGCTTAAATTGCTGTTGCTAATCTGAATGCTTCTACGAGGATATTCGGGTTGGAGAGGTCTTCTTTTCCGATTGTCCACTATTCATACTGCTCTTGTTTGTGCCTTATCTATCCCCTATGATGATTTACTTTGTTGGGAATCTATAACTAAGCGGAAACCTAACAAATAGGGTAGTTAAATTCTGCCAGTTAAGTCAAATTCTGGACGCGCCACGCGATTCTTTTGTGAAGCTCTCTCTCAGTACCAAATACAAAATTTTCCTTTTCCATGTAAGAGGTTGTGGGTGTTCAGTGGATTAGGTAAGTATTTCTATGATTCCAACATTTAACTCGAAACAACACAAGTAACATTTATCTTTCCTTTTATGTTCTTTCATTTGGAAAGTTAAGGTATGTTTTACCATCACGACCTTTTTATTGTTTCTCATTCTTAAGAAGCTTATACCCTTAATTGCTTGCAAAAATGGAGTGATGGAGATTATTCAACCCTATACTTAATCAAGGGGGGTTTCTTAAGAGGTTGGTTGAAGTTGAACAACCTTGTGCCCCATCAATTAATTATTGTTGTACTTAGTTTTAAGCGACCCTATGCTTAAGAGTTAGAAATAGTTGATTTCATTCAAAATAGTCAAATGGTTTCATTTGGGCTCTGATTATATCAATATTTATTGAGAAGCTAGAGTTCTAATAGAAAAGGAAATTCTAAACTGATAATGACAAACTATGTAATAAATATCATCTAATCAATTTAAATTATCGTCAAATATTTGAAACCTAGATTTTGATTCTTTCTTATCTATCTTCATCAGGAGGCCTTTTAAGGCTATGCTGCCTTGTGTTTTGTGGTTTTAGAGTGATGGAAAACATCGCAATTTTATTTTGTGGAATTTTTCACCTTGAGTTTTGGTCTTTTATCACTTATTACCTGACATTTCAACGTACATAATCAGGTACCTTGATGTTTAAAAATTTTATTGCTTGAGTAGTCTGAAGTCTGAAAGTGTTATTAATAGTATCTTCTGCTGAAATTCAATGAACTTTTGTTCAAAAATATTGATGGAAAATATGATTATGATAATATATAGGTATCCTCTGTATATTTTGATAATCTCTTTGCTAGATAATGCTAATATGACATGATTTCGACAATATATAGATAACTTCTATTGGAATCCGGTTAATTATTATTGCAATCCGCCAAATTTTCACGGAAAATATCTATGACTCATACGAATTATCATAATCATATACCACATCAATATTTTTTGGGTGACACTTTGACAAAAATTCACGGAACATTGACATGTGGTGCCTAGGTGATAATTTTTTAACCTTTAGGATATCTTATTGTATATATTAAAATGTCAAGGTTCTTTTGTAATGAGTGCTCAATTATTTTAACCTTTAGGATATCTCATTGTATATATTAAAATGTTAAGGTCCTTTAGTAATGAATGCTCAAATCTTAGGGTTACTAAGCGATAAATTCCCTTTATTTTTAATTATGTCCCATTACATGGGGTTTATTGTGCAGACTACTCAATTCTCAAATAGGTGTAGTTTTCTCCATATGATGGAGATGTACTCGTTTGATTTGGTTCAGAGAATTGAGAATCAAGTTGTTATTTTATGCAATGAAGGTGGCAAATCTTCAGTGTTTTTGATTGCAAAGAATTGCTAAACTTTTCAAGGACCAAAGTTTTCCTAAGTTCTGTCTTGGCAAAAAGTTTTGAAGAAGCTTATGAGGCTTTTCAGATATAGCTTTGGTAGACTTGCTGAGAAATTGGAGAGATGTTAGCTCATATTTGTGTTTTCTTTTCATCATCTTGGACATCTTGTCCTCAACATATTGTACATTCTTTCTTTCTTAATACAGTTTCTTTTCTTATTAGGGATAAATAATCTCAGACAGTGCTTATTTTGGTCCTTCCCTTTCAGAAATTGAATATCTATGGCTTTATTGCATTTGATATGTTTGAACTTTGAATTATTATAATTGGTATAAATTACGTTTCCTTCTTTGCTAATCTTTTGTAGTTGACATTAGTGTTATCACTTTTCATCTATGATCCAGCTGGCTGAACTATGGCCCAGTGGGGTGATGGACAACCATGGGATTAAACGTGCCATTTGTCGTGCGAAAGAGCGGAGAAGGGCACTGCATGGGATAAACAAGGTTGGATGATCACATTTATCGATTTATAACTAGCACTAAACTTTTGCTGGCAAAGATTTGCCACTGAAGCCTTTTTTCCCTTTGACTTGTTGATACTTTTTCTTCGTACTGTATATGTGGGTAGCTTGTTATATTCATCATTTTCTGACATGAGGGCAAAATCAGAAAGAGAGCTAGTTACCTGGCGAGGGTTTGATGGTGAATCTTGGTTCATTTTCGTTAAACTCTCTCCAACTTTGCTTTGGCCAGCAAACTCTATGAAGTTACTTTGAATTCAGAGTTAAAGAAAGAATAAGCACGTGAGGTTTGAATGTGCTAACTTAAGATGGATGCCACAGAGCATGCGAGTAATTAAATTCATGCATGAAGCTTCATGTACTTTTCTGATAAGGTGCTGCATAAGTGTTAGTGGGAGCTTGTTTGGAAGTTTAGGGCAATGGCTAGGGATGGGGGCACTATGAGATTTAACAGATGCACGAAAGCTACAAACAGTTGGGGAATGATGTAGACAAGAAGGTATCCCAATTGCATTTAGACCCCAGTCTATCAATATTCAAAAGATAGCTAGGGCTTGTAAAGAATGATCGAATTGGTAATGAAGGTTATATTGGTGTTGCTTTTACTTGGAGCAATTTGGTTGAGACTGTTAGTGGCAAGGATCATGAGGCCATGGAAGATGGTGCTTTGTTTGATCAGTCTTGGAAGATGGTGCTGCTAGAGTTGAGATGGAAAACTGTTGACCAGGACAAATATGAGAAACAAGGATATCAACTTTTTGTAAGGGCTTGAAAGGGTATGGGTATCCAGACCTTGGAACCATGTTTTAGAGCTTTATCCATGATAGTGCTTTGACCACTGAATAAGGCTTTATTCACAATGACTTGAAACCAGGGTAGCTTGGTGTATCGTGAAGATCATTTTAAGGTATCCAGCGCTTATCTTATGTGTTTGCTGTTTCCGTAGATGAGGTAAAATTGATCATTTGGGTTGTTGCTGGAGACTGGCTGCTGCATTAACATCTTTCATAATTGTTTCTTTCTTGTTTTTGATTGTGATAAATTGAGTACTTGCTTTGAGTATAATTTCTCTTAGGCTCCGTTTGATAGAGGGTAAAACTTCTTCGAAAATTCGGAAAAGGTTTTTCAAGGAAAAATAGAACGTAGTTTCCAATATTTATTGTATGGTTTAAAGGAAAATATGATACTCTTTGGATCATTAAACTTAATATATGCTCATTTTGAGTTGACTAAGCTTGAGCTTTATTAAGTCCGGCTTGTTTAGCTAAACAAGCAAGCTTTGTGTTAGGTTCCAATTAAGAATTGAAAGTCTAACCTAGTAGAAGAAAGAGTTAAGGTGAGAAGAGAAGTGAAAGGGGATGAGAAATAGAGAAAGAGATGAGAAAAGAGAGATAATTCCAAAAGGAAATCAGTTTATATTTTATTGAATACTTGAATTACAAGCTTAAGGTCCTATTTATAGGCCTTTGGATACAATGCATCAAGAATAACCAACTAAACCCCAAAAAACTACCTTTCCCGCCAAAAATCAGCAAACCGCCACCAATTTGACCTGCGTTGACCAGAACCCACCTTTGGCGCCTAAGAACTGACTTAACTACAATTTAAAAGCATACAAGTCATCACTTGGAACAATACCCAGCCACTACTACAGAAATTACAATTAATTTCTAACGAATCATAACATTCCCTCCCTCTTGAGAAGCTTCTTGTCCTCAAGAAGTGAAGCTTGGGAATTGGCTCTTCAAGAAATTGCAATTTTCCCAAGTCATCAAACTCTTGTTCAAGTTGCACCAAGTCACCAATACCTCCTGCACAACACCGTGATCGTGCTGCAGCTTCCTCCGAGCTCTTACAGCAGCAGGTTGCAACATCAACAGGCCGCTCGTTTCTACAACAGGTGGTTCCTGGGCAGCTGCAGCTCCTTTTTTAACCTGTTTTTTAAGTAGGGACACGTGAAATACGGGATGAATGTATGAATGTGAAGGTAAGTCTAGCTTATAAGCAACATTGCCAATTTTCTCCAGAATTTTGTACGGGCCAAAGTATCGAGCACTTAGCTTGACATTACGCCTGACAGCCGAAGAGGACTGTCTATAAGGTTGTAATTTAAGGTAGACCATGTCACCAACGTCATAGCTTTTGTCTACCCTTTTCTTATCTGCATAGTACTTCATTCGAGCTCGAGCTTGTTGGAGATTGTCCTTAAGCACTTGCATAAATTGCTTCCTCTGCTGAACTAAATCAGTAGCTGCTGAATCAATCTTGCCCGATTGCTGCAGCAGCAAAGGTGAAGGAGGTGGGCAACCATACAAAGCTTGAAAGGGTGAAGTGCCAATTGATGTATGGAAGTGAGTATTGAACCAAAACTCAGCCAACGAGAGCCAATGATTCCACTCTTTAGGCCTTAAGAAGACCATACTTCGAAGGTATTGTTCCAAACACTGGTTGACTCGTTCAGTTTGGCCATCCGTTTGAGGATGATAAGAGGAACTAAGTGCCAATGTGGTGCCCATCAACTTGAACAACTCCCTCCAAAACGTGCTTGTGAAGATCTTGTCCCGATCCGACACAATGGATTGAGGCAATCCATGTAATTTGTCAATGTTGTCAAGGAAGATCCTAGCCAATTTTTCAGCCGTGACAGGCCGAGTGAGGGCAATGAAATGGCTGTACTTGGTGAAACGATCCACCACTACCCAAATAACCTCCTTGCCTTCGGATTTCGGCAATCCTTCAATGAAATCCATGCTAATATGAATCCAAGCTCCATCCGGAATAGGAGGTTGAAGTAGACCCTTGTAACGATGATCTCCCAATTTCGTTTGTTGGCACACTTCACAAGATTTCACATAATCACTCACATCTTTTTTCATGCTCGGCCATGTAAAGTATGCTTTAATTCTTTGATAGGTGCCTTCTACACCAGCGTGACCTCCCCAAGCAGCATCATGTGAGGCTTGGATGACTTGTTTCCTCAAATCAGTGGCAGAACCCACGAACAGCTTGCCTTGGATTCGAATCAAACCTTTTTGCACTGTAATTCCTGTGTCTGCAGCAGCGTTTTTTGCATCTGAACTAAGCACAGCAGCAGCTATTTTCTCCTGAGCAAAGAGATCTCCCTCATAGGACTTATGTAGCTCTTCCACCCACGAAGGTACTACCACGGAAATTGCAATGCAAGTTCCATGATCAGCATCCTCAAAATGCCTTGACAGTGCATCTGCAGCTGCGTTTTCCTTGCCACTTCTATACTCGATGTCATAATCAAGGCCTAACATCTTCATGAGACCTTTCTTTTGAATTCACGTCACGATCTTCTGTTCAAGGAGATACTTGAGGCTTTGGTGATCCGTCCGAATGATGAACTTGTGACCCTCCAAATAGTGCCTCCATTTCCCCACGGCTAAGAGAATTGCAAGGTACTCCTTCTCATAAGTCGACATGGCTTGATGTTTGGGACTTAAAGCTTGGCTCAAGTAAGCAATAGGCCTTCCCTTTTGAGAAAGAACAGCCCCTATACCAGTACCACTTGCATCGGTCTCCAAAACAAAGCTCTCGGTAAAGTACGCATTGTCAAAACTGGTGCAGCACACATTGCGGCTTTAAGGGCTTCAAAAGCAACTTGAGATCTCTCACTCCACTTAAAAGCATCTTTCTTCAAGAGCTCGGTTAGGGGTTTGGCAATAGAACCATAACCCTTAATAAATTTTCCATAATACCCGGTCAATCCCAAAAATCCCCTCAATTGCTTCAAGGTGATTGGAATTGGCCACTCTTGCATAGCACGGATCTTGCTAGGATCAGTAGATACTCCCTCGTGAGAGATGATATGACCCAAATACTCGAGCTTATTTTGAGCAAACGAACATTTGGACAACTTTGCGAAGAACTTGTGCTGCCGCATCAATACAAACACTTGTCTGAGGTGAGTGAGATGAGCTTCATATGTTGAGCTATAAATCAGTATGTCATCGAAGAAAACGAGCACTGACTTCCTCAAAAAAGGCTTGAAAACGTCACTCATGGCTGCTTGGAAAGTGGTCGGGGCATTTGTTAAACCGAAAGGCATAACAACGAACTCGAAATGGCCATGATGAGTTTGAAAAGCTGTCTTGTAGATATCCGGCTCGAGGACCCTGATTTGATGATATCCTTGCCTCAAATCCAGCTTTGAAAAGAAGCACGCTCCATGTAGCTCATCGAGCAAGTCGTCTATGACCGGAATGGGAAACTTGTCTTTCACGGTTGAAGCATTCAACCGATGGTAGTCAATACACATTCTGGCCGACCCATCCTTCTTTTTCACGTGGATCACAGGTGAAGCAAAACGACTACGGCTCGGTCTAATGAAACTCATGTGAAGAAGCTCTTCAACCTGTTGCTCAATCTCTGTCTTTTGGCCGTGTGGGTATCGGTATGGCCTAATCTTGAACGGCTCAGCATTACCACGCAATGGAATGGCATGGTCTACACTCCTTTGAGGAGGAAGACTCTTAGGCTCCTCAAAAATGTCCCCAAATTCATCAACTAAGGTCTGCACCTCCTGTTGAATACCCTGCTGCTGCTCAACCGAAGATAACATGAACAATTGACCAATCCATTGTATTGCCTTCTTCTTGATTCCATCGTGCACACTTTTGCCATCAATTAACTTGAGATGAGCCTCCTCCGACATACCTTTCAAGGACACTTTGGTGCCATGAACCTCAAATGCCACGGTCCTCATCCAATCCACCCCAAGCACTATAGCACAACCACCCAAAGGGAGAACTCTGAAATCAAAGGTGAAGTGATGTTCTTGCATAGACCATGGGAATGCTATGCACTTGTTATGAATTGTTAACGAATTGCCATCAGCCACCATCACTTGTAAAGGATGAGTCTTTATTGCTTCATGCCTAACCTTCTTACTCAACTTGGGATCGATGAAGCTGTACTTCCACTATCAATGAGGATAATGATGGAATGTTTTCCAGTCTTGCCTCTGATTTTGATAGTATTATGAGCTCCACTCCCGGTTAAAGCCTTCATTGATATTTCCACTTCATCCTCACTCAAATCCTCTTGTGAAGAATCTCCAACACTGTCAATTTCTGCTGCCGATTGCTCACTGTCGGATTCAGCTTCAGCACGGATCCCTTTAGCACACATTATTGCTTGTGTTTTGCACCTATGTCCAGGTTGATATGGCTGGTTACAACGAAAGCAAAGTCTTACCGAGCTTCTGTCAACAGCACGCTTAAAACCTGTACCAGAACTTGCTCTCGGTTGTGATTTGAATTTGCTGCTTAGCTGTTTAAACTTGTCACTCGATTGGACATGAGTAGCTTCAATCAATTTTGCCTTGTTATAGGCACCTGACAAGGTCTTAGGACCAATGGCTTTCACCATGTTTTTGATCCTAGGCTTTAATCCACTTATAAAGCAAGAAACATAATATGACTCGGCCTCAAAACGGATAACAACTTTGCTCTTAAGTTCTCAAACCTAAGCATATACTCCTTCACGGTTGTAGTTTGGGATAATTTGTTAAAGTTATCCACCACATCCGTTGATTCCCCTTCTCCATAGCGTTCACACATTTCCTCTGCGAATTGGTCCCAAGAAAGGTTCGGTTTGCTCTTCAATAGACTATAGTACCAAACCTCATGTTCACCATGTAGATGCACTGCAGCTAATTGGAGCTTTTCGTCATCCGGTATGCTGTAATACATGAAATACCGGTCACACCTTCTCAGCCATGATTCCGGTAGTTTTCCATCAAAAGGATCAATTTCGACTCTTGGCTGCCTGTGATTACCACTTCTACCACCAGATATAATGTCACTACTCACTGTTCTTTTTTGGTAATGTCGCTCAGGAGGTCTGTCCAGGTGTTCGAGCTCATCAAAATCAGTCCTGCGCTGCCCAGCTGAAATCTGTGGCCTGCTACTGCGTTCTGTATTCAAAGCCTCAGGTCTGCCATGTACCTGTTCAGAGGCTCGATCCTGATTATCTACATCAAATTCAGGTTGCAAGGATTGATTTTCGGTTGATCTGATGTTAATTGAAGGTCCTACAGTCGCCTGCACTACTGGAGATTTGCCACGGTTCCTCACCGGAATATCAGGCCTTTTCATATTCACTCGCTGCTGATCGGTCTCCTTCTGCTGAAAGATCTGACTTGCAGGCTTCAAAATCGCATCAACACTTGACTCTTTTTGTTTATTAACCTGATCTTGCAATTTTTCGATTTTATCTTCAATTTGTTGCAGCCGCTCTTCCTTATGCGAGTCTTTATCCAAAATCAATTTCAACAATTGCTGAATGCTATCACTGTTCTGCATACTCTCGAGTTGCTGCTGTTGCTACTGATCAAACCTAGCTTTGAGCTCGATTTGCTGTTGCTCAAACTTAGCATCAAACTTAGCATTCAGCTGTTCTAACTTGTCATTCCAATCCCGATGATGATCACTTGATACATTAGCTCCAGAATTCGTAACTGTAGCAACAAAATCCAATCCAGAACCTGGAGCATTAGCACCTCCAGCTCAGATCTGGTTCTCACGCCTTCGATCATATTTTTCTTTGATTTTGCTAGCCTCAATCAATCAATTGATTGCTTGAACCAGCTCTGATACCAATTGTTAGCTTCCAATTAAGAATTGAAAGTCTAACCTAGTAGAAGAAAGAGTTAAGGTGAGAAGAGAAGTGAAAGGGGATGAGAAATAGAGAAAGAGATGAGAAAAGAGAGATAATTCCAAAAGGAAATCAGTTTATATTTCATTGAATACTTGAATTACAAGCTTAAGGTCCTATTTATAGACTTTTGGAGACAATGCATCAAGACTAACCAACTAAACCCCAAAAAACTACCTTTCCTGCCAAAAATCAGCAAACCGCCACCAATTTGACCTGCGTTGACCAGAACCCACCTTTGGCGCCTAAGAACCGACTTAACTACAATTTAAAAGCATACAACTCATCACTTGGAACAATACCCAGCCACTACTACAGAAATTACAATTAATTTCTAACGAATCATAACACTTTGCTCGATTCAGGCCAAGCTCAAAACAAGCTAAGTTCTTGTGTCTCCTTAGTGCCCTACTATGTGTTAATAAATGATCGACGTTCCCAATGGTTTAAACCTTCTAGAGGGCTGCGTCAAGGAGACCGGTCTCTAACTCTGTATCTTTTTATTCTTTGGATTGATTGATGTGTTAGCCACACATATTAAATGTGGACTAGAAGAAGGCGATTGTGGCTTAGGAGTTCGTACGGTGTGATCAACCCCGATTATTCCGTGCTTCTTGTTTGTAGCTTAAGTCTAGACTACTATGGCTCACAATCAGGTCAACTTGTAACTTAAGTCTTCCATTGCTGTTTCTAAGAATGTGAATTCTAGCTTGAGGAACATGATTAGTCGTATTTTTAATATTAATTTGTTGGCAGGATTTGATAAACATCTTAGTTGTCTCCTGAATGGAGGAAGGCCTGATAAACTAGCTTTTTTAGATCTTAATGATAAAGTCTTAAAAATTAGCTCCATGGAAAGTAAATGTTATTTCTAGGGCGGGTAGATTAGTGCTTATCCAGTCTAATTTGGAATCCATGCCGGTCCATATTATGTAGTGCTTTAAAATTCCAAACTTGGTCAATAACAATATTGATAAAGTCAGTAAAGATGTTTTTTGGAAGATTGAGAATTGAATCAGTGGTATGCCAATGATTGCATGGGATAAAATATGTCGTCCTAAAGGTGCGGGTGGGTTAGGTCGAAAAAGAATGTCAACAGCAAATAAAGCTTTTTGTAAACTGGGGTGGAAGATTATTAGGAACGCAGACAGTCTTTGGGTTCAATTGATGAAGTCTAAATATTTATGAGACCAGGATTTTTTAACCATAGGACTAAATCTAAGAATTCTTAGGCCTGCAAAAATATTATTAATTGGAGGTATCTTCATAAGGGTATTCGATGGCTCGTAGGTGATGGAAGTAAAGTATCCTTTTTGGTTTGATGCCTGGTGTACTCCTAGGCCTTTGGCCGAGCTTGTCACTAATGACCAAATTTATAAGGACCCTTCTTTGAAAGTCGCAAATTTCATTGATGGGGGTCTTTGGAAAAGCAATGGCCTGAGGACTGTTCTCCTGGAGAACATTCTTCCTTTTTTGTTGGGAGCACCGATCCCTTTTATCCATCGGCCTGACAACTTTTGTGGGATACACGGTTCATGGTGACTTTTTAGTCAAGTTAGCCATGTGGCTTGCTCATGATATTGAATGGGAGGAAAGAAGTAGTTGGGAGTATAGTTGGATTTGGAAAGTTGATGTGGCTCCCAAAGTAAAACTCTTCTTGTGCTGGCTGTGTCGTGATGTGCTTCCTATGTGTACCACTATGGCAGTTAGAGGGGTTAGAATCCCAAGTCTATGCCCACGATTTGAAGTTAGTGATGGAACTGTGGATTACTTGTTTCTTCAATGCCGGTTTTCGAGACAATGTTGGTAGTTGGCTTTAAGGAGAGGTGTCTCAACCAGTCTTCGGAGTTCATTTATGGCTTCAAAATTTGTGGCGTCAGGGAAGGAGGGATATTACCCGTAGAATAGAAGACATAGTTCCTATTTTATGGACATTATGGAAGTCCAGGAATGTGCTTGTTTCTAAAGGAAAGGACTCTACTCCAAGCAGTATTGTTATTCAATAAGATAGAAATTTTGCGGTATGGCGCCCCGGGAGTATTGCATTCTACTACTATCCTCCAAACTCAATCTAGCTTGGGTCAAGGATTTAGGAATCAAACCAGGCGGGCTCCTTCGGATAGGGGTTGCTTCAAAGTTAATTTTGGCGGTTCTAAAAGATCTAAGGAATCAGCTTATGGTTTTATTATCCATGATGTCGGAGATACCGTTCTCTCTGTGAGGCCGGTAAGGTTAGAAATGTTCTAATCCTTGCAGAAACATGGACAGCAAGGGAGAGTATTAAGAAATGTCTTGATATGGGTATTGACAGGGTGCATATTGAAGGAGATGATCTTACTGTTATTCCTATCATTGAGCGGGAGATTTAGTGCTTATGGCAAATCAGAACCATTATGGAAGGCATTTGGTATATGCTCTAGTTTTTCAGTGAGTATTGCGTTTCTCATATTTTTCGTTAAAGGAATGCAGCTGCTGACAGGGTTGTGGCTTTGGGCTTGAATCAGGAAGATGGTGATTTCTCTTAGGATGATACTAGCTAACAGCAAAGTTAGATTATATATATATAACGTAATTATCTTCTAATGAAAAGTAGGCACACATTTCACTGTACTTGAAGGGATGGAGTGTTGCACAATTAGATCTGGTTTGTTGTTCTCAAATCTTAACTAGTTTAGAGTAATGAACATGTTTTAAATATCAGAATTTGTCTAGATTAAGACCCGGACTTGATTGGCTAAATTTTTACATATATAACCATACGAAACTAGTATTATCAGTCCAATTTTAACCATTTATCAGTCTTATGTTCATTTTGGTTTGAATTTAAATTGATAAACAACCTAACATTGGGTTGTTGGCTTTGAAGCAGGAGCAAAAAGGAGAAAAACTCAATGTTGAGCCCAATTCGGCTCACATGGAATGTTACTGCCCTTTTAAGTTCCCGCCCCCAAGTAGGGGAAAAACATTTCCCTCTGGAAATAATTTTGCATTCACTAGATTGCACCGAACAACGGGAAAATGTTAAAATGACTTCTTCGAATCAATTTTACCCCTCTGCCAAACGGAGCCTTAATGACACTCTTCTGATAGCCTTTAATAGTTACAATTTATGTAATACGTTGTTCTTAGTCCCTTGCTACTTGGAGAAATCCAAGTTTATTGAGAGGAGCAATGGTTATCGTTTTTGGACAAGTAAGGCAAGTTGAAACACTTGGATTGGAAAATTAGACTCGATGGTACATTGTGATGTGCTTTCTCTGCTTTTCTTTCACTTTTTCCATGTTTCCATTTTCTGTCATTTTTAATGATGAATATAATGATTGGTTGGGATAATCTAGGATCTTAAAATAATTGTCATGTTTAGCATTTTTGGATGCTCTAAAAGATTTATGTTATCCTTGCGGGTGGTTGTGAACTCGTAATTGCAACTTCCCCACCTCGTTAACTTTCCCCATTATAGTTGGGGTTCTCCATGCCTTAAGTCCCTTTCTATTCATTTTGATTATAAATGAGCTCACTGGGCACATTCCCCTGCACGTGCGTGCGCGTGCCCCCCCGCCGGGGGGGGGGGGGGGGGTGGGTACTTTGGTGTATGCTTTTTGCAGATAACATAATTCTAAGGTGGGAGTCACGAGAAGAGGTATGAGAAGTTGGAACTTTCGAGAAGCCCTTGGAATTAAAAGGCTTACGACTCAGTAGATCCAAGATTGAATATCTGGAATTTAAGTTTGGCACCTCCACCAGGCCTACCATAGAAGACGTCAAAATGGGATCAGAGTCCATAGCGGAAAAGGAGTGTTTTAGATATTTGGGTTCCATGGTACAACAGGACGGCGAAATTAACGAGAATGTCAGCAATCGTATTAAAGTAGGTTGGTATAAATGGAGGTTGGCCTCTGCGGTATATAAAGTTTCCATTAAAGTTAAAGGGAAAATACTATAAGATGGTAGTGAAACCAGCTATGTCATATGGTGCGGAGTGTTGTCTCATACACAGAAGCTGAAGGTGACAGGGATGAAGATGTTGCGGTGGGTGTGTGGACACACAAGGAAGGAAAGGATCAGGAATGACATTGCAAGAGGCAAATTGGGCGTGGCCCCGATGAAAGATAAATTGAGGGAGCAACGTTTGTGGTGGTTTGGGCATGTTAGGAGGAGACCGACCATTGCCCTTGTCAGGAGATGTGAGCAACTACATGCTACGCTTGGGAGGAGAGGGAGAGGCAGGTCAAAGAAGATATGGATGAAGATGATTCGACACGACATCACCCACATAAACCTACAGGAGGAGATGGCCCTAGATAGAGATCAGTGGAGCGGTAGCATCGATGTAGCGGTGTAGAATAGAGGAGCATATTTTGGCTAGCACTCTTGCCCCTAGGCTTATATGTCTGCCTGTTTGGCTTACTTGATATGTCTGGGAGCTATTGTATTGCCTATTGTTGCTTCATGCTTTCTTTATGTTTATGCTTTATGCTTGCTTTGTACCATTGTTTGTTCCTATGCTTTTATACTTCTCAGGTTGGGGGTCCTCGTACACAACCTCTCTTTAGGGTAACACCTTGGAGGGGTAAGGCTGCAAACATCCCTCCCCCTCAGACCTTGCATTTGCAAGAGCCCTTGAGACACTGGGCCGGTTGCTGTTATAGCCAACTTCATGTACACCACCTGACTTGCATCTTAAAGGGTGAGGAGTATCTTGGAATTAAGGAGTATCTTGGAATTAGATAAGGCAGTTAGTATTGGATATTGAGCTAGCCACTATGTAATTGATTGTCACTTGGCGATACATTTGTAATGGCCTTCATAATGCACATCAAATTGAATTTTATTGTTAAAACACATTTATGCCTTTACATGCTACAGGCTATTCTAAGGATGTAAAATTAATAAATTTATGGCTTTTTATTTACAATTTTTGCATATGTAAGGCCTCAAAAGCAACGTATACTCCCTTAAAATATCCAATGTGGTCGCTCAAACCTATTACATGTCCTCCATGACACCCCACTTGCCGTGACCATTGATGTGACAGCGAATCTCAATTTGATTCAGAATTGACTGTGACACTATAGTTCCACATAGCCTTTAATATAGATTTCACGTTTTAGTTCTGCTTGGAATGATTCCAAACATGTGAAATATGGTGCTTATGACTTGTGCTTGTTATGTGACATTTTCCTAACCCGAGGAAGGAGAATAGATAATAGGGGTGACCTTTTGTGAAATGAACGTCAATATCAGAGCGCGGGTGCAACTGCATTTTATGCAAAAAGACGGGGACTCATTTGTTAGTCATACATGACAAGTTCATAAAAGAGGCACAATCTTTCTACTTAATGGCACGCTTTTTTGAAACGGAGTGCATTTGGAAGGAATGTGTTACAACAGGGAGCAATGAGGTCTTGGTCTGGCAGTGTTGCCACGGGCAATATTTGATACAGAATTCTAGCTAGAAACCTTAAGCTAGGTGTTTGAGAGTACATGCTGCTTTTAGTTTAAAGATGTCCTTTCTTGGTGACATAGGCAGACCGGGTCTCCTATAGTGGGATAAGTATTTGTGCTAGCATGTTTTGGAATGCAGTCAGTCACAGATTTGCAAGAATGGATTCCTTGGCATAACAAAATGGGTTCTGGTTGTGGGATTTTGTAACATAGCAGTTAGGCTAATTTCCATAAATGACATACAACTTTGACAGCAGCTTATTAAATTGCAATTCATGGTTGCGTTGCCTGGAAAGCAGGATACGTGGATATCAGGTAACATATTGTGGTGATCTGCATTTGAGTTTCTCTTTCTAAGGGAACACAATTGTTTTTGGCCTTATGTTTGCAAAGTTTGAATGATGATTAATTCTCATTCCTCTTTGATAGTTTTTATTATGTAATTGTATTTATAAAATATTATCTAACAAATAAAACAATAAATACACATTTTGGAGGGACAAAATCTCGGCGCTTATTCTTCTGGAGTGTAATCATTTCTTCTCTGGACTATTACAAATTGTGTTACTAATGGGTAATTGTGTAACAAGTAGCCCAGAATTCATTACCAGCATAACTGCCTTTAATATGATTCTATGCTTTAACTGAAGAGGCCCCTGGTTTTTAGCATGAATTTTATGTTACATTTCTGTCATCAGGAGCAGGAGAAAATGAGGAGGAAGAAGTTAGCAGTAACAAAGATAGACGACACTGTCCAAGCTGAGCTTAATCCAGCTGCGCAACTGCAGCATTCAGGGTGGCAGGCAGTCACCGAGTCTGGCTTTCATGTTACAAATTCCCAGAATCGGTTCACTTCCAGCGGCAGAACAATAGGCGCTGCTACAATGTTGTCAATCAACCCACCGGCTGTGCCTGTTCTTTCGACAAATGCATCTAATATTGAGCGGGTAAAACCTCAGAAGTTGAAGGCAACCGTAGATGGTACACTAGCAAAGAAAAAGGTGAAGAGGAAGCCAGAAACTGATCCTGGAGGTACGCATTTGCACCCAGAGAAGTTATCTTCATATCAAAGCCACGATAGGCAAAAGTCCCAGAAGCATTCTGCAGATCGTTTACTCCAAGCTGCTCCTCAGAAATCGAATTACCAGCTGTCTACACTGCCGGGTTTTCAACCACTGACATGATATAGACTAGGCTGGCCTCTGGGTTTGTTCGCGTTGTTGTCTTAGCTGGATTTTCTTTCCTAGCTTTCAATCTCTTTGGGCAGGTAATAGTAGATAGTTTGCCATTTTTGTAACTCAGCGTTCTGATCACTGTTTGGACTGCAATTTCACGTTCGGCTAAAATGGGGTAAAGCTGTGTCCCAAAGTTTGCCAGTATTTGTAAATTGAAACTCAAACGTCGACACCTGAAGCTTACCCGCTATCGTGAAACGAATGTAGTCTTATTGAACAATGACAGCTGCACATTCCTAAGAAAGAGAGCTCCTTTGCAACGCCTAGACCCACATGAAATTATTAGATGTTTTTAACTATACAGTCCTGAGGTACCATCCGACTTGTTCGTTTGATACAGTACCAAAATGATCCGGAATTTAATACCTATATATATATATATATAATGGTCAAAAGTTTGTTGACTTATAAAAGTAAAGGATAATGAGCGACAGCAAGACCATAATATATAGTAAATGGTAGGGGTACAATCAACAATTTGAGAGTTAAATGTGACAACTTTAGAAAAATTTTAGGATATGAGTATTTAATTAATTTGTAGGTATTGATTATTTCAATTATCATTTATTTTTTGATGAGAAAAATATGGATATGTGTTATAATGTGCATATTATATGGGTAACATAAAAAAATGGCATTTACTGTATTATTGGTAAAGATATGTGTCTTTTTTAAATAGGAAAGTGTGAATACGTATCAAATTTATGTATTATATGGAAATTTTACTAAAAGGGGCCGTCCTGAGTGTTAATAGTAAAGTGAAGCATGAGTTTAATCTTCCCTTCAAGCCGTTAAAATGTTACCCAATGTTCGCCTAACTAGAACAACCCACTCCGAAAAGCGGACCCAAAAAGCTTGTGAACTTCGACTTGTGCGGAAGATTTACGACTCAAGACCTGAAGTTGAAATGACTTGCATTGAGGATAATCTAATGTGATCTTAACCCAACTGGAATAGCTTGATATTCAAATTGATCTGACTTGATGATGCAACTTGTAGATGAAAATTTAAGAAACGGGAAGGTTTAACAGCCTTTTTTGAAATTTTATTATGAAAATAATAAGACAAAAGGGGTAAAGGAATACTCAATTTTTCACAATCCGAGAATAGAAGAAAACACTCTAGAAAATATTGAGAAAAATCGAATAATTGAATCACCCAAAACCCTAGCCTTCCTCTTGCTTAAATAGAGGAGAAAACCTACCTAAGATAAAAGACTTAAAAGATAATTAAAGGTCTTAAAAGATAAATACAAAATAAATAAGCTCTAATCCTGATAAACCTAAATCTGCGTTTCCAACTCGCCAGCACTCGAACCCGCTGAGACTCACTTGCCAATATGCCTACTCGCCATATTGTCAATGGTTGTTATTCACGGGCTGCATCATCCTCCCTGAGTTGGAGAGAATTCGCCCTTGAATTCGCCAAAAGGTCAACAAGATCATCGTTACCAAAATAAGGAACTAGGTGCTTGACATTAAACACGTCAGAGGTGCTCATACCGGGTGGGAACTGAAAACGATAAGCGTTGTTGTTGATCTTCTCAAGAACCGTCAAAGGGCCTACCTTGCGAGCTATTGGCTTGTTGTACTCCCACGTCGGAAATTGTTCCCTTGTCAAGATTGCCCAAACCTTGTCCCCTACTTGAAATTGTATTGCGCGACGTGGTTTGTCACACGCTGTCTTATACTTGGCACTTGCTTCTAAGAGCCGTGCTCGGGTTTGCTCATGTATGTCTCGGAGGTTGGAGGTGAAGTCTTTCGCATTGCCATTAGGACGAATGAGATCTGGGACAAGCGCCAGGTCTATCGGAGACCGTGGTACAAAGCCATAGACGATCTTGAAGCGTGCAAAACCCGTCCTCCAATTAATTGCATTGTTGTAAGCAAACTCAGCTTCGTAAAACTTCGTTTTCCAACCCCTAATGTTATCGGCAACAAGACATCGGAGTAAGTCACCCAATGATCGGTTCTTTACTTTCGTTTGACCATCCGTTTACAGATGATGAACTGCTAAAGGCGAGGGAGGTGTTCACCATCTTCTATAATGTATTCCAGAAATAGTTGACGAACCTCACATCTCTATTCGAGACGATGCTAGCCGGCAATCCATGAAGCTTGTACACCTTTCGAGAATATAACCCTGCCACATATAAGGCATCAGCAGCCTTCTTGAACCCTATGAAGTGGGCCATCTTTGAGAACTAATCCACCACCACGAATATTGAATCAATGTCACCCCGTGTCCTTGGTAGTCCCAATACGAAGTCCATGCTAATATCCACCCTAGGCTGACTTGGAATTGCCAACGGTAAGCATAGACCTGTATTGGTCACTCCGCCATTCGAGACTTGACAAATGCGGCATTGTTTGACAAATCGCTCCACCTCTTTTTGCGACAAAGGTAAAAAATGGTTGGCGCTAACCAGCTGTAGTGTCTTGTCTTGGCCCAAATGTTTATCGTTGTGCTTCTCCTCAATGATCTTGAGCCGTAGGCTTGAATCCGGAATGCAAAGTTAGTTTCCTTTAAAAAGAAATCCGCCATGTATGGAATATCTGGGAACAGAGCCGGATTGGACCTCTCCCCAAATCTCACCAAAGGCGAGATCACCATCGTACTGCTGTGCCAACTGCTCAAATCCTGTTATGGAAACTCTGCTTTGGGATATGAGGAGAGTACGCCTGGTCAATGCATCCGTCACCTCTTATTCAACACACCGGACTTGTGCTTAATCATAAAGTGGAAGAGCTGAATGCAGCTTGCCCACTTGGCACACCGGTCAAATAGCTTATCTTGATTGTTGATGTACTTCAAAGCCACATTATCGGAGTAACTCTCTGTTGGCTAGATAAGAATTCCAGTGCCTCAACGCCTTAACTACCAAATAGAACTCAATGCTGTAAGTAGAGTAATCAACTTACTTCGTTCAAGTTTCTCACCGAAGTATGCAATTGGCCTCCCTTCCTGACTAAGTACTATACCAATGTCCACTTTAAAGGCGTCGGTATGAAGCTTGAAGGCCTTTTGGAAATCTGGTAAGGCTAATATCGGTACTGTGGTTAGCCTCCTTTTAATTTCCGTAAAGGCGTCAGCCGCTTCCAGAGTCCAAGCAAAGGTGCTCCCTTTCATACAATCCGTAATTGGTGCCATAATTGAGTTGAAGTTTGGCACAAATCGCCTATAGAATGATGCCAATCCGTGAAAGCTCCTCCCTTTGCCAATCGACTTCGACTGTGGCCAGTCGCGAATCACCTCAATCTTCTCTTTGTCAACTGATATGCCATCCTTGAACACGATAAACCCAGGGAAGGTACTCGGTCCCTCAAGAACTCGTACTTCTTCAAGGCGGCGAATAGGTATTGCTTCCCCAATGTACTCAATACCTCCCTGAGATGCCCCAAGTGCTTAACCCGGTTTTGGCTATAAATCAAGATTTCGTCAAAGTTGACGACAACAAACCACCCAATAAATGGACGAAGTACTTGGTTCATAAATTGCATGAAGATACTTGGTGCGTTAGATAATCTGAATGGCATGACGAGTTACTCGTATAGTCCTTCCCATGTCTTGAAAGCAGTCTTCCATTCATCACTTGGCGAGATGTGGATATGATGATATCCACTTTTTAAATCTAGCTTGGTGAACACTTTCGCATTTCGCAGCTGGTCGAGTAGGTCGTCCAACCTCAGAATAGGGAAACGGTAGCACATTGTGATCTTGTTGATGGCTTTACTATCTACGCACATTGGCCAAATACCATCCTTCTTTGGTGTAAACAAAGCGGGCACTGCACAAGGACTAAGCTCTCCCGTATAAATCCCCTAGCGAGCAACTCCTTAACTTGGTGTCTCAACTCCTCATGCTCAGTTGGACTCATTCGGTAGTGGGGGCCTATTCGGCAAGGCAGCCCCCGGCATCAAATCAATAAGGTGTTGTATGTCCCTCAATGGCAGCAATGCATCCAGTAACTCCTTCGGAAAGACATCCGTAAACTCTTTCAACAAGGCCCCAATCTCACTAGGTATTTCCCTTGGATCAACCTTACTCCCCTTGACAATCAAAATGAAGACAATCTTACTGTCGCCAACCTCCTTGGCGAACATAGCCCTGCTGCCTTGCAAACTTGGGTGTTGTGCTACTAAAGCTCGCGGTGCCTTATCCTTCTTGGGCAATAGAATAATCTTTGTCCCCTCAAAGACGAAGCTGTAGTTGTTCTTTCTCCCATCATGGACAACGCTCCTATCAAATTGCCATGGGTGCCCTAACAATAAGTGGCAAGCGTCCATAGTGACCATGTCACACCACATCCCATCTCTATAACGTTTCAACACAGATACCTGGTTATCTTTCTTGAGCCAATGGTGCAGGTAGTCTGGAAGATGTTGTTCCTTAGCCAACCGTCTCCTTCTTCTTCTCTTACCGCAAAACAAGCGTGCCTAATCAAAAGTAGGTGACCCTCATCACCTATAACGGCGTCCTCCTATAGTGGCACCAACTCGTTCCGGGAGCCCTCTTCATTTACCATGACACCTTCCTCGTGGAGCTGTTCGATGTATAGTCTCGTGTCCAGTCTGTCACCTTTTCGACATTCAGTGGCACAGTGTCCCGCCTCTTCACATTTGAAGCAACAAATTGTCGAACTACCCGCCAAGTCCTAAGTAACCGGCTTACCAATATTAGTGACTACTGGTCTGATCTGTACACCTTGGTTTGACGGTGTTTGCACTAGGTCACGCCCACTAACCTGTGTCCCCAGACTCTGACAACTTGGTGATGCCTTTGTTGCCTTTCGACATTCACGGCCCTCTGGTTTGCCTCCGACACGGAAAAGATGTCAAACATGTTCAACGCCTCTTGTATAGACTCCTTCAACCTGCCAACATAGCGATCCGCCAATTACTCCTTTGTCTTCGCCAAATCATTCTTGGTGACAAACGAGTATTGGTAGTATGGGCGAGTAGGCGTATTGGCGATGCTTATGCTAATGCAATGTGTAAATGGAAATAAACAGAAATAAGAAGGTTTAACAACCTTCCCTTAATTCTTATTACGAAAATAATACAGAACAAGGGGAAA
This sequence comes from Simmondsia chinensis, assembly GCA_018398585.1. Classification (NCBI taxonomy): domain Eukaryota; kingdom Viridiplantae; phylum Streptophyta; class Magnoliopsida; order Caryophyllales; family Simmondsiaceae; genus Simmondsia; species Simmondsia chinensis. The sequence continues at coordinate 15,135,789 of JAGTTD010000007.1, forward strand.
AGTAACTCAAATTCTCACAACCCGAGAATAGGAGGAAACTCTAGAGAAATAATGAAAATTAATGAATGAATGAATTTCCTAAATCCTAGTCTTCATCTTGTTTAAATAGAGGAAACTAACCTACAATAAAAGATTCAAAATGATAAAGGATAAATAAAAGACTTAAAGATTAATATAAAACCAACTATTAATTATCTAAACAACTAATACTTATCTATAGTCTACTAATTAAATAACCTAATAGATGACAAACTCTTAAATCCATATCTCTAGCCGTGTATCTAGCTCGCCACGACCAGGATCTCGCTAAGCCTATCAATCTGCCAAGCCCCTTCTGCGAACTATCAGGTTGCGTCATTCTCCCCGAGTTGGAGGGAATTTGTCCTTGAATTCGGATCATCACGTGGGTTACTTTTGCCAATCTACGCTGTTGCACACCTGACCCCCAACTCTCCAAGCTCCAACTTGTCAAGTTCATATAGTTATGGACTGTCGACCTAGTTCGCCAAGACATGAGTTCTAGCCCGTCTCCCCATGATGCGGGCTGCACCATCCTCCTTGGCTTGGAAAGAATTCGCCCTCGAATTCGTCAACAATACTTCCAGAACATGCTCACCAAGTCATGGGTTGCATCACTCTCACCAATGTCTCAGTTACTCGCCCTCTTCCACAACGGCTTCCAAGAATAGTGCATAAAGCGTGTATCCCAATTCGACACAATGTTGGTGGGGTCACCATGCTTATGCTCCCCAAGTATTCCTCCTCGGATTTTGAACTTAGTCTTCCACTTACCTTTTGGAGGAATTTGACTCGTGATCTTACTGATTGTTATGTCGTCAAGGAATACCCGCCAAGTCTCGTCCTTTGTTGGCGTCAAGACAGTTGATATGCCCTTTAGGTTCTCTCGGATGTAACTCCTATTGAACAACTTCCAAACTTGGCTCTTGACATCCTCGCGCTCTACAAGGCTTACTTGGTAATGTGGCCTCCTTTGTAAGGCAGCTTCTTAAACCCAATCCAATCGGCATTGCATCCCCCTTGGTGGTGGTAAGAAATACACCAACCCTTTTAGACAATCCTCTTTTGATAGAGACTTCACCTCATCTGGCACTTGCTCCTTTTCATAGATAGGCTCATCAAAGATAGGTGGAGAAGATAGATCAAGAAAGGTTGGCTCATTAAAGATAAGCTCTCTCCTGAAATTCTCGTCTTGAACAATCTCCGCCACTATGACGCTTTCGTCTTCAAACTCCGAAAATTCATCCCGAAGCCTGGACTCCCACCTTTGATCGCCTAAACAATCAGAAGCTCCAGTAATCGGCCGAGTTCCTCAAACATTTCGCCCATGGTCTTTAACCTCCTGAAACAGATTGTGGAGACTCTTGCCCGTATCTTTCTCACCACCCCCTACTGATGGATTTTGAGAATGAGCTCCAGGGGCTTGATCGGGAACCCCCCCCCCCCCCCCCCCCCCCCCCCCCCCCCCCAAATTGAATCAAGCACAACTCGATACGTTGGAATGTCTCTTCCAAGTGCTCAAATCTCCTCTCATTCTGTTGTTGAACATCATGCTCGGTGTATCTCTGTCTCCCACGAGCCATCATAGAAGTCGTTCTAAGCTCTGATACCAACTGATGCAGCATGCAGATGGAAATTAATGGAAACAGGAAGGTTTAACAGCCTTTCCTTAATTCTTATTACGAAAATAATAAAGAACAAATAGGAAAAGTAACTCAAATTCTCACAAATAGAAAACTCGAGAGAAATAATGAAAATTAATGAAAGAATGAATTCCCTAAATCTTAGTCTTCCTCTTATTTAAATAGAGGAGCAAACTAACCTGTAATAAAAGACTTAAAAAGATAAAGGATAAATAAAAGACTAAAAGATGAATATAAAAAAAATTATTAATTATCTAAACAATTATACTTATCTATAGTCTACTAACTAAATAACCTAATAGATGACAAACTCTTGAATCCATATCTCTAGTAGCTCGCCACGACCAGGATCTCACAAAGCCTATCAATCCGCCAAGCCCCATCCGCCAACTATCGGACTGTATTAACAAACCAGATGTAGCCTGTGAGTAATGAGCATTGGCGGTATGGGCGAGTAGGCATATTGGCGAGTGAGTCTTGGCGGGTTCAGGTGTTGGCGAGTTGAAAACATGGCTGAAGGAGATCTAAGTTTATCAGGATTAGAGTTTATGTCTTTTGTATTTATTTTTTAAGGCTTTTGATTATCTTTTAAGTATTTTATCCTAGGTAGGGGTGAACAAAAATCGGTTCATATCGGTGGACCGGACCGGACCGGCCTTTTCAGTCAAGGACCGGACCGGACTGGCCATATATTGGTCCGGTCCTCGGTCGTAGTATATGTGCTTAATTGGTCTTCGGTCCGGTCCTGCCCAAGACCGAAAAACCCGAAGACCAGACCGAAGGCCGATCAGCATTAATTACGTATTAAATATTTTGGGTAAATAATTTTAATATATAATTAATATATAATGTATGTATCTAAAAGTATTAAATCTTCAAAAATTAAATATTTATCTTTGACGATTTAATAATTATATAAATATCCTTTATAACTAACCTTAAATTTTATATATATTGTGTAAATTATACTATTTTTGTTATTCTCTAATTTTTAATTTCCGTATACAAATATTTTTCTTCTTATAAATGAAATTGTTAGATAAAAGTTGGTCCAAATCGGCCCGGTCCAGTCCGGACCGGTTTCTATCTGGTCTTGGATCAGACCGACCTGGTTTTAATCGGTCAGGTCCTCGGTCTCATGATTTGATGTACTTCGGTCTTCGGTCCGGTCTTGGACTGATGTGCCCCCCTAATCCTAGGTAGGTTTTCTCCTTTATTTAAGCAAGCGGAAGGCTAGGGTTTTGGGTGATTCAGTTATTCAGATTTTTCTCATTATTTTCTAGAGTGTTTTCTCCTATTCTTGAATTGTGAGAATTTGAGTAACCCTTTTCCCCCTTTGTTCTATTTTTCTCATAATAAAATCTAAGAGAAGGCCGTTGTACCTTCCCATTTCCTAAATTTTCATCTACTCGTTGCATTAGATGTTATCAGAGCTCCGAACAATTTTTAAGAGGGCTTGTGGGCGATAGAGATACGCTACCATCAAATAAGTTTACGAGCGAGACTTTCAACCTCAAACTGAGATGAAGTTTGAGGGCATGGAGGAGAAATTTCAGCATAATGAGGCGGTGCTTGATTCAACGAGGGTCGAATCTCGATCAAGTACTCAACACTCATCCTAAAAACCCATCGACAGGGGGTTGGCAAGGAAGAAACAGACGAAATCTTCCACAATCTATTTCCAGAAGTTGACTTACTGGATTGGCATTTGAGGAGGAATCGACCTAATACCTGGAAAACCGACGTGGAAGATTGGAGGTGGGAATTCGGTCTTTGGATCAAGATTCCGGATTTCAATGGAGGAGTCCTTCTAGAGGACCTCTGGGATTAGTTGGCTTTGGTAGAGGAAGTCCTTGAGTTCGAGGAGGTTCCGGAGCAGAAGCAGGTGCCATTGGTGGCTACCCGGTTGAGAGGTATGGCTGCAGCCTGGTGGCAACAGCTGAAATGTACCAGGCTAAGGCAGGGTAATGCAAAGATAAAGACCTGGGAGAAGATGATGAAACACATGACAGGTGCGTTCCTGCCTCACAATCATGCCAAGGTGATGTACTAGCGTCTGCAAGGTTTACGTCAGGGGTCTAAGTCCATAGAGGAGTACACGACGAAGTTCTACTCATTGGTCGCTAGGAATGATTTGCCGGAGATGAAGGAGCAATTGGCAGATCGCTATGTGTTGGCGGTTGAAGGAGTCTATAAAGAGGTGTTGAACATGTTCGACATCTTTTCCTTCTCGGAGGCAAACCAGAGGGCTGTAAATGTCGAAAGGCAACAAAGGCGTCGCCAAGTTGGTGGAGGCTGGGGTACACAGGTTAATGGGTGTGACCTAGTGCAAACACCATCAAACCAAGGCATACAGATCAGACTAGTAGTCGCCAATACTGGTAAGCTAGTTACTCTGGACTTGGCAGTTAGTTCAAGAATCCGTTGCCTTAAATGTAGAGAGGTGAGGCACCATGCCATTGAGCGTCAAAAAGGTGACAGGCTAGGCAAGGGACTATACATCAAAGAGCTCCACGAGGAAGGTGACGTGATAGATGAAGAGGCCTGGGACGAGTTGGCGCCACAAGAGGAGGACGCCGTTGCGAATGATGTGGGTCACTTACTTGTGATTAGGCGCGCTTGTTTTGCGCTAAGAGAAGAAGAAGGAGACGGTTGGCTAAGGAACAACATCTTCCAAACTACCCATACCATTGGCGAAAGAGTGTGTCGCATGGTGATTGATTTGGGGAGTTGTGAGGATGTGGTTTCAGAAGAGGTTGTCGCCAAGTTAAGCTTAAGGATGGAAGCACACCCAAGTCCATACAAGCTATCACGGCTCAAGAAAGGCAACCAGGTATTTGTGTCTCCTGTTCTAATTAATGTGACCTAGGCATTGGTGCCATGTAGGCATTATTCATTTCAGAGTGTTTCCTCTTATGAGGTAGGACAAGTGAGCCGGTGTTAGATTCATATGAGTTCTGATCCGAAAATAACATAAACAAACCATTCACATAAGTACCTTTACAAATAAACAATATATTTCAACTAATGACAAATTCAGAACCAAAACTAACTGAATATCCATTATTAACTAAACATAACACAGAAATCAAATACTTGCGTAATGCAGGTTCAAATAGTCAGTCTTTCAAGACCAAAACTCTACCACTAAAAATTAAGCTTATATCTACCACTCCCAAGACCGAAACTCTTGTACTGTCTCCAACTGTCAGGTACACCTCTCCATCAAGCAACCTCCTGGTTAGCCTGAGTCCCTACAACATATTACAGACATAGGTAGTTGAACCTAAGTCCACACACTAAGAACCTGGTGGACTTTCAACTACACATGACTCAATCAAGTAAGATATCATCATACCTTCACGAGATAGTTTGCCAGTTTTGGCAGGAAGGATAGCTAAGTACTTAGTGCAGTTCCTCTTTCAGTGGTCCATTTTTTCACAAAAGAAATACTTTCCCTTAGCATTTTTCTTGTTAGGCTTAGATACTACATTAGCCACCTAGCCCTTCCTTTTCTTCCTAGTTGAACCCTTAGCCTGCTTACTCTCACTCTTCCTCGATGCTTGGGTCAAGTGGACACTCCCCTTAGCCCGCATCATGCCCTTTGCTTCTTACAGCTCCTTCATTAACTCAGGCAATGAATAATCCTTATTATTCATTCCATAGTTCAGCCTGAATTAAGTGAATGAGCTGGATAGAGAAGTGAGGATGATATCCTATTGAGATTAACTATCAATCTTAGCTCCAAGAATTTCCAGTTCAGACAAACAAGCCATCAATTTCATAACATGTTCCTAAAATGGTATTCCTTTTGACATCCTCATGTTGAGCAACTTCCTCATCTTATCTTGCCTTGCTGCTCTATCCTAACCTCTGAACATTTCTTTTAAATGTTTCAACATTTTAGTTGTTGTCTGCATCTCAAGCATCTGATGCTTGAGAACATTTGACACAGAGGCCCATATATAGTATTTGGCTAACTCATTAGCCTTTTGCCAGCGTTCATGATGTTTTTTGACAGCAACTATGGAATTAGCAGCAGGCACAGGAGGATGAGTCTCAATAAGAACGAATTTGTGTACCTCGTGAATTAGTACAATATTAAAATTTATTTTCCAAGTAAAATAATTCGGTCTAGTGAGTGCGTTATCCTTAAGGATCGAATGAAGAGCACTGGTCATTGCCATTACAACTTTGTGAATGCAAAATTTATGTAATCTATTATGAGTCATACAAGATGCTATGATATCCATTCTTTTAAATTCAGCAAACAAAATGAGTCAGGTATCCACAAAACTAAACTATCATAAATACAATGATGACCCAACATACCACTCCTTACTCCTCGGTAGTGAGGCTATATGAAACTAGTTTCGGTGAGAACTATTCTCAATTAACATACTTTCTTGTAACTCTTACTAAATATGATTAACTCACCACTCGTTCCGTAGTCTCTAGCATAACACAACAGAGCTCCTCGGGGAGGCTAATGCATCATTCTAGTCAAGTGTACCTAAACTTTCATACAAATCCACGAAATACTCTACGGTAGTGTGGCCACACTCACTTCCCTGTACTTTAGTCTATCTTTTCAGAAGTCTAACCCTGTATTCCGTAAACTGAGACCCTCCTTAGGGGGTAATGCCAATCGACTATACTGTCACACCGGTAATAGAGACCGTGAGGACTTAACCATTGAACCTCACTCCCACTTAAATTTTATAAATTAGTGGTTTTTTTTTTATTTAAAGTGCATTTACAGACTGATTATTACATAATTTTCATTAGAATCACATTCTAAATTTTGTTTTTTAAATTAATGACACGTCAGCGCTGACGTCAGCATCAGATTAATAAAAAAATATTTTTTTATTTTAATTAATGACATGTCAGAGCTGACAACAGCATGTCAGTGCTGACGTCAGCCACATACAATTGTAGTTTTTTTTTTTTTAATTCTAGTCTCATTAGGTCAATTATTTGTTTTATCTAACATCCAATCTTATGAGATATGTAATATACACCTAAAATGCAATTTTTGAAAATCAAATTTTCAGATCCGAACTAGCCTCTTAATTCAATTACAATTTCAAACAATTTAAAACCAAATCGGTAATTATAATCATTATTAAACACCTTTAAATAACTCTTTTAGGTTTCTTTTTCTTTTAATAAAATCTCTATTTTATTCATTTGTAGATCTACTTATTTCCTTTTAATATGCCTATTATTTGCCTCATGTATATTATGAATGTAATCTTTGATAAAAAAAAAATTATGAATGTAATCAAAGGCTGGCTTTGATACCAATTGTTGGGACCTATTTCAAAAATATTCTCTAAATTAATTAGAACTAACATAGTGGAATGATTTAAAATTCCTAATTTTAAACCTACATGCTTCTACTCGAATACATTCACAATAATAGCATAGAAATAACTAGCATAATAAATATTATAAATTAATAGAAAAGCAAAAAGTAAAAGAAAAAGAAGAGAAAGAAAATTACCTGAATGTAGACCTCAATGTCACTCCAAAAAATCACCGAGACCGCAGGACCTTCTACGCAATCTCCTTCGAACACCGGGAATGTGGGCTCCGAAAAGTACTAAACTGAAGAGTAAAAAATTTCGAAGGAAAATTTTCCTCATTTAATTCTCTAAAAGATAATACTCTCAGAAAACTATTTAATTTTTTGATAGGTAAACTTTAACTCCATGGCTTCTACTTATAATAGGCTATTGGATAGAACAATACATGAAAAATCAATGTGGCACGCAAAATTTCAAAACAAAATGACGTCGTTTAAGCAAGAAAAAGTCTTGCGCTCATCCATGCATTATGCGCCACATGGCGCATTGCTATTGGCCAGCGCCTAAAGGCACGGATGGGTGTGTAGGATAGCCCAGTGTGCGGGCTGATTGCCCTGTCCTTAGAGGCGCGGATTGGGCCCCACTGCCAGTCATGATGCGACACGTTTTGCACCGTGATTGGTTGAGCGTGTTAGCCACGGATTGCCACTGTTTTTCATCCTTTTTTTTGTTTGTTTCCCATATGTATTAATTCATCTTATAAATTTTATTTTAGCAAAATAAATTTATTCACCTAGTAAATATCGTTTAGCATAATTCAATTTATTTATCACATGAATTCTTTCAACATTTTTTTGATGGTGTAAATTTAGAGGCTTGCGCGGGGACCTCAGGGACAATTTAATTCTAGCTCCAAATAGGTCAAAACTAATTATCATTTTATGATAATATTTGGTTACCATTTGGCAGGACTTAATTCCACTAAATAGTCCTACGCACTCTAGAATTAAACTTATTTATTCGATAATTTCCAAATAAACTATGTTGATAACAACAAACCCTTTATGAGACATCCCTGAGAAAAGTAATTATAACGACTATCATTATTTTTCTCACTGTATTTTTATTAGTTCCTAACTCACCCTTCTTCGAATAAATCATTTATACATGAACAAATTCATAGTATAAATTTGAAACGTCAAAAACTTGGAACCCTTTAGCGAAGTGTTACTTCTATTAATTTTCAATTTTTATGTAAGATCGCCGTAAATGTGAAAACAAAAAAAACGTGCAAAAGAGACTCGCCATGACTAGGGAGTGAGCCTAATTACGAACTGCACATCTTTGACCTTAACCACTCACTGTTTTTGGAGAAAAGGTTGTGATATATTAGTATATCTGACTTCGGTTATACCGTAAGTTCTGCTTACGTTTCAATTAAGAAGACTTTGTTCAATGTTTTTGGGGAATTTTATGTATTTTTATGACAGAAAATTGGAAATGGACTTAACTCAAGTGGCATTTACAATGACGGAACAGGGCCCATAGACACCTTTCCTCATACACTGTCAGGAACTGGGGTGGAGACAAATGAAGAGCCCAGCAGTCTACTTACAAGCTCGAGTCAATCAGATTTTTAATCTTGGCACCCTTGACTTATAATAACTCGAATGAGTTTATGTCTGACAAGATTAAGATGGAGAAAACCGTATTCGGGTCACTAGATTAGGACCAACGCTATCAAGGTGTTAGGAACAGTGTTCTGAAATCCAAATTTATTCTATTAATATTATTTATTAATGAATAAAATTGAAGTTCCAGTCATTTCTGTGTTAAATTTGTATACGCGAGCATTTATACTACATGTGATGTTTTTCAAAGTATTGTCCATGAGATGAACAAGGTCCTCAGATTACATTTTACATATTTGTTCCAAGTGGATAATGAGATTAAGCCACATATAAACTTGGAACAAATGGTATAGAATATTATTCGAATAACTCGTGGTCGATGATGAGCTTGGGCTACTTGTCTGTTAAGACCATGACTTAACACTTTAGACGACTTGTCATGGTCATGAGAATGGTGATCCAAAAGTGTTAGGTTGGTGTGTTATATATATATATATATATATATATATATAGGACCATATGAGTTGCTTATTTCTAGACTACTATCAGAGATGAGTAATTCATGTTGTAATGTTTGAACGACAACTCTAAATCCTGAGAGTATTCTAGACTTGTGCATGGAACGTTAGTTACTTCGGTGTACTATAAGTAAGGTCTAGACATATGACTGAATTCCCACATACATTGGGTAGCGGCATGAAGTGTGACAAGGATTTGGTATTAAATAGGAAATCTACAGTCTCTTATGAGATAGAAATGTCCCTTTAGTTGATTTGCAAGTATTTGAATAGTTCAAAAACTTGGGCCAAAGTGTTCCAGGTATTTGACATTTGAATTTATACTATGAATATGTTCAAGAATAAATAAATTATTCAGTGAAGGATGAGTCGGTAACTAATGGAGAAGCTGTGAGAAGGATAATGGTAGTAGTTATATTTATTCTTCATCATGGACATTTAATGGAGGCGTTGTTGTCATCAATGCAGTCTATTTGGAAAATATCGAATAGATGCTTTAAGTCTAGAGTGCAGTGAGATTTATTTAGTGGAATTAAATCTCACTAAATGGTAATTAAATTTTATTATGAGATGGTAATTAATTTAACCCATTTGGAGCTAGATTTAAATTGTGCCCGAGGTTAGTATGCAAGCCTCTATAGTTATTGCTATCGGAAAACTATTAAAGAATTCATGAGATGAATAAATTTAATTTTGCCAAATATTATTTATGAGATAAATAAAAGTTAAAAATTATAAGACAAAATAATTTTGAAAACTAAAATTCATAAGATGAATTTTTACATGTGAAAAACAAAGCAAAAAAAAAGGGAAAATCGCGTAATTCAGGGTTGCTATCCACTTGCTTTGTAATGGACGAACCAACGCTTGAAGTCCCTTTGTGGTGATCTGTGCCGCTAATGCGGACAAATCAAATTGTGACATGGCACGCGGCATGTGGTCAAAGCACGCGATTTGGTCTGCTTGCGAAACCATGCATTTTACCTTATTTTGCAATGAAATGATGCATTTTGTATTAAACTTGCAAATCCCACATCGATTTCCCAGCATATTTTCACTCCGATATAATATTACAAATAGAGGTACTTATTTCAAAGGTTTGGAATCAGTTTTAAATTAAAGGTTTCTGAAAGTGGTTACTTTCGGAGACCTGGGTTGGGGGGGGGGGGGGGGGGGGGGGGGATTTTTTAGAAAATTTTCTTTCCTCAATTTTAATATTTTTCGGAGCCCACACTCCGGGCAGTTTAAGGTCATTGTGTAGAAGGCCACTAGGTCTCGGTTTTCTCGGAGTATTTTATTATTCATTATGGTATTCTTTTTTTGGAGCAATTTCGGGTATGTTTTTCTTTCGTTCTCTTTTAAGTTTTTGCTTTTCTATTTATTTACAGTTTTTCTTATTATGCCTGTTTTGGTTCATGTTATTGTTATGAATGTATTAGAGTAGAGGGCGGTATATTTAAATTAAAATTTAAATACGCAGATTTAAAATTAGGAATTTTAAATCAACCTTGGATTTAAAATTAAGAATTTGAAACCCTTCTGCTGCGTTAATTTAATTAAATTAGGAAAAATTTTTGAAATTTGTCCCAGTCATTGGTATCAAAGCAAAGGGACATGTAGAGATAACCCTATTCCCGGGAATTTTCGCACGGGAGGCGTCAAGAAGCATGACTCTGCGCTCGGAGGCTCAGGTAGTAAGAATAGTCTCCAACACTGAGTGCTTTGATAGGTGCCCTTTGTTGTGACCACATTTGGAGAACTGTGAACCCAACAATTGGTATCAGAGTTAGATTAATTAGCAGCTGGGTTAATTAATCCCAACAATTGATATCAGAGCAAAGGTATCTATACAGATAACCCTATTCTTGGAAACTCTCGCACGTGAGGTGTCACGAAGTGTGACTCTTCCCAAGGGGACTTAGGTAGTGAGAAGAGTCTCCTATACTGAATGCTCTGATATGTGTCCTTTATTGTGACCACAGTTGGGGAAATGTGAACCTGATAATTGGTATCAGAGCCAGTCTCTGATTACATTCATAATATATATGAAGAGGTATAATAAAATTGAAATAAATAGGCTTGTAATTTAATAAATAGAGATTTTATTAAGAAGGACAGATTGTTTAAAGTAATTATTTAAATTTTGTAAGTCATTTATGAATTAATAGTTAATTAGATAGTTTAAAGTAATGATCTAAATTGTTTAAATCGTTAATGAATTAATAGTTAATTAGTTTGTCAAAGGTAAAGATTTAAAATGTTTAAATTGTTAATCAAATTATTAGTTAATTTAGTTTGTCAATTCATGAAATTACATTCTTATTATTTGCGCGATGAGTTTGTGCATATTTAATCATGATTTATGAAATCGAATTAAATTGATCTAATGAGATTAGGTTCAATTAATGTTTTACAAAATCTGGCAAAGTTGATCTAATAAGATTAGATTCAATTATTTTTTAATAAAATTGGATAAAGCTGATCTAATAAGATTAGATCCAATTAATTTTTATGAAATATTTTTGGGGGACGTGTAGACGCCAGTACTGGCTAAAACAGATTATAAGAAAATATAAAATGTAAGATGGTTCTATTTTAATTAAAATTAATATTTTTTAATTAATTAATTTTAAAATAAGATTGTAAAATAGATTATGAGATAATCTAAGTTACGATATTATTTGAATAAAAATTAATTTCTATTAATTTATTTAATTTTAGAATGAGATTTTAAAGTACATTATATGATAATCTAAATTATAAGTTGATATTATTTTAATTAAAAATTAATTAGTTAATTTTATTGGTTAATTTTTTTTATTGAGATTCTAAGGTATATTATGAGATAATCTATGTTATAAGACATTAGTGTTTTAAATAAAAATTAACTAATTAATTTGGTTAGTTGTTTTCTAGAATGAGATTCTAAATGGGATAATGAGATAATCCAAGTTGTAAATGCAAGTTAAATTAAAAACCACTAGTTTATGAAAATCAAGTGGAAGCGAGGTTCAATTGTTGAAACCTCACAGTCTCCATTACCGGTCTAGCAATATAGTAGATTGATAGACCTCCCTGCGGAGGATGTTGGTTTGCAAATTACAGGGTTAGAATTCTATTAGGATAAACCGAAGTGCAAAGAAACGATCCAACCAAGCTACCGTTGAGTATTACGTGTATTTGTATGGAGGTTTGGGTAATGGTTTACACTTGACTAGTGTGATGCATTAGCCACCCGAGGAGCTCTGTTGTGTCATGTTAGAGACTAAGGTAAAGTGGCGAGTTAATCATATTTAGTAAGTGTTGCAAGAAAGCATGTTAATTGAGAATAGTTCTCACCTAAACTAGCTTCGTGCAACCCCACTGCCGAGGAGTAAGGAGTGGTGTGTTTGGGTCATCATGGCATGCATGATAGTACAATTTTGTAGATACCTGATTGATTGTGTTTGCTAAAATAAAAGAACAGATATCATTGTGTTATATATGACTCATGTTAGAAAGCTCAACAAATGTTTGCATTTACAATATTTAGAAATGGATACCGCTGGTGAACTTCACTCGTTTCTAATGCCTAATGTACTCATTGGGCCAAATTACTTTGCCTGAAAAAACAAGTTAGACTTAGTTATTACTCACAAAGGACCTACTGGAAAGAAAGGAAAGGGCAAGGTTGCTAGTCTAGCAACCAAGTCTATAAAGAAGTTAGCAAAAGAAAAGTGTTTCTTTTGAGAGAAGACCACTGGAAGAAAAAACTGCACTAAGTACTTAGCTTCTCTTCTTACAAAGACTACTAAGCCATCTGGTAAAAATATATTGATATCTCACTTAGTTGAGTCATGCGTAGTTGAGAGTCCACCAGATTCCTGGTGTGTGGACTCAGGTTTAATTGACCATGCGTGTAATATGTTACAGGGGCTCAGGCTAACTAGAAGGCTGCATGATGGGAAGCTGTGCCTGACACTTGGAAATGGTACAAGAGTAGCAGTCTTAGGAGGAAGAGATGTTAACTTAGACTTTAGTGTTAGAGTTTTGATTTTAAAGGATTGTTTATTTTTACCTGCACTACGCAGGAATTTGATTTCTGTATCTTGTTTAATAAATAATTGTTATTTAGTTGATTTTGATTATGAACCTTTTAATACAAGAAATAAATTGTCTATTTGCAAAAGTACATGAATAAATGGTTTATTCATATTATTTCTTTATCAAAACTCTGGTATTTGTTTAAATAAATCTAACACAAGCTCACTTGTTCAAACTCTTAAAAGAAAACACCCTGAAAGGGATAATGCCTTCACATGGCACCAATGTTTAGGTCACATTAATTCGAACATGATCCAAACACTAGTGAAATATGGACATATAGAGGTTTTGGACTTGAAGTCATTACCGGTTTGCGAATACTGCATAGAAGGAATGATGACCAAGTCTATCTTTAAGAGTAAAGGCAACATTGTTGCTGATTTGCTTGAGCTGGTTCACACATATGTATATGGAGGTGGGTATGAGTACTTCGTCACATTGATTGATGATTACTCAAGGAATGAATATGTTTACCTAGTGAGACATAAGTCAGACTCTTTTGAAAATTTCAAAGAGTACAAAGCTGAAGTTGAAATGTAATTAGGTAAACAAGTTAAGTCACTTCGATTAGATTGAGGTGGTGAATATCTATGCGTTGAGTTTCTAGATTTCCTAACTGCAAATGAGATAAGATCTCAGCTTTCTGCTTCGAGTACACCGTAGTAGAATGGTGTTGCAAAAAGAAGGAATAGGATATTGTTAGAGAGGGTAAGGTCCATGATGAGTCATGCTACTTTATCAATCTCTTTTTTTGGGGTTATCCCAAAGAAACAAGGGTGGTCTTCTCTCCAGTCCTTCTGATCAACAGGTTTTAGTAAACGTAAATGCAAAATTTTTAAAAAAGGATTTTGTTATAGACTACAAAAGTGAAAACAGAGTAGTGTTAGAGGAGTTGAAAGAAAATGACGCTAATTCTGAATAGCTAGACACAATTCGGGATACAGTAGATGCATTAGATGCACCTACTGTTGGAGTTGAGAATGTTCTAAGTACACGAGAGCCTAGGTGTAGTGGAAGGATGGTTAGGGAACCTGACAGGTTCATGGTGGGAGCCTTAATGGTTGACCGTGACATTGAATTTGATCTTCTCAGCTACAACGAGGCAATTAAAGACAAGGATACTAACCAGTGGGTCTTAGCAATGAAATTTGAGATAGAATCTATGTATTCTAATTAGGTCTGAGATCTTATAGAGGTGCCTATTGGCATTAAGCCCATTGGTTGTAAATAGGTCTACAAGAAGAAAAGAGGAGTGGACGGGAAGGTAGATACCTTTAAGGCAAGGTTGGTTGCTAAAGGTTTTACCCAAAAGGAAGGAATTCATTATGATGAGACATTCTCACCAATAGCTATGCTAAAGTACATAAGGATACTCCTATCCATTGCAGCTCATTATGAGATTTGGCAAATGGAAGTCAAAACAGCCCTTTTGAATGGTCGTCTTGAAGATGACATCTATATGGTGCAATGATGCTATACTTGGTGTATGCTTAGCAAGTTCACTAAGTCGTATCAAGTAATAAAGAGTGAGTAGAGTATCGTTCCCACGAGGATTGATTATTGAGTGAGTACCAAAATTAGTAGCTTTAGCACTATTTGAAAGACTGAAAATTAAAATTTTTGATATGAAACAAAACAAAATAAAAAAGAACAAAAACGTTTACTGATTTTTTTAAATAAAATTTTTTGATTTTTATGATTTAATAAGATCCAAGGAATCCGATTTCACCTAGTTGCATCAATACGCCTTTCTATTCTTGATATTCAAGTTGTTATTACGTGTTGATGGTTGAATACCCTAATTTACCAAATATTCTCTCTCGAGAAACATTTGGCAGGATTTTTTACATATTAACTCTTCAATCTCTTGCACCATAAATTTAAATAAGAAAAGAGTTTTGAAGATCCACAGTTTTTACTTAAGACTACACAAATCGTGTTAATCTCTCTCGAGCATTCGCTCAATTTGTGGTATTTATCACCTTAGAAATCATCATAAATCTCCTCTCGGACTCAGTATAAATCATTATAGGCTTTGGATGGTGATCAAGCATTCAAAACTCATGAAGAACAATGATAAACATTCAAACAACGCAATAAACAAACTTTGAAAATGTCGAATTAGAAGAGAGCATATATTACAACTTAGGCTACACATTAGCCTTGGAAAAACAAAATTAGTTCATGGTAAACATAATATAATAGAAAACTCGGACAAAATTCATGAACTTAAAGAAGAAAAGGATGAAAAAGCACTAGAAAATAAGAAATCACAAACCAAACTTCTTCTTTTCTCCTTCTTCTTCCCTATGAATTTCTACCTATATTCCTACTTTGTATTGTGTTTTTTTGGATGAATTGATGATAAAAAACCTCCCAAGCATCCTTATTTATAGTACTTGAGGTTGGGATTACTTAAAATAAAAAATATTGCAAGCTCTGCTGCCCAGTGCTGCAGCTTGCTATTCAAGCTGATTTTTTTCAATTTTTTGCTGCTTTGAGCAGCCCAAAATCTGCTTTAACATTAATTTGAACATGTTCATGAAGTGTACGAGAAGTTCTTTCACGTTATTTGTCCATTTTGCCACCTAAATTTGCAAGTTGAAGTGAATCGTTCATGGTTGTTGTACAGTCTTTGCATTTTTTTTGTTCTTTGTTGTTTTTCTTCATTTTTTCCATATTTGCATGGCCCAAATTCACTTCTGACATCATCTTGGACATGTTAATGTATTGTTTAATCCATCCTTACGCTTGATTTGTTTATTTTGACACCCATTTTTGCAAGTTCAAATGAATTAACTTTTTGCTCTTGTTTGATATATCTTGCATTCACTTGTTGATTTTGATGATAAAATCTAGCAAGATTAGCACAAAATAAGTGTTTTTGGAAAGAAATGGCAATAGAAGCGAAAAAGAGTAAAAGTAAGCATTAACGATAAAAACTTGATGTAAAATGGTTGGAAAATGAACTAAAATGATATAAATAATTATATACTAAATTGGATTTATCATGCAACTAGACAGTTTCATTGGTAAAAATCATAAGTATATGATATGCAAACTGAAGAAGCCCATGCATGGAGTGAAGCAAGGATCATGCTCATGGAATATTAGATTCAATAAAATGATTAAGTCCTATGGTTTTGAGCAATTAGTTGACGAACCAAGTGCGTACAAACAACATCAAGAGAAAGTAGTGCCTTTCTTAGTATTGTACGTCGATGATATACCATTCATTGGAAATGATGTGGAGTGTTAATAGCTATAAAAATTTAGTTGTCAAGTCAGTTCGAGTCAGTTCCAATTGGCTATACTGATTCAGACTTCCAGTCAGATAGAGATGCCGGACATTCGACGTCTGGGCATGACTTTACCCTTGGAGTAGAGCCATTAGTGGGAGGAATATCATGCAACTAGATAGTTTCATTGGTAAAAATCATAAGTATATGATATGCAAACTGAAGAAGCCCATGTATGGAGTGAAGCAAGGATCATGCTCATGGAATATTAGATTCAATAAAATGATTAAGTCTTATGGTTTTGAGCAATTAGTTGATGAACCAAGCGCGTACAAACAACATCAAGAGAAAGTAGTGACTTTCTTAGTATTGTAAGTCGACGATATACCACTCATTGGAAATGATGTGGAGTGTTAATAGCTGTAAAGATTTAGTTGTCAAGTCAGTTCGAGTCAGTTCCAATTGGCTATACTGATTTAGACTTCCAATCAGATAGAGATGCCGGAGGTTCGACGTCTGGGCATGACTTTACCCTTGGAGTAGAGCCATTAGTGGGAGGAATATCAAGCAATATTGTATTGTTGATTTCACCATAGAGGCTAAATACGTTGTAGCTTTAGAAGCTGCAAAGACGGAATGTAGGTTCAGATAAAGTAGTTGACTTTACTAGGACCTTGACTCAGTAGACCTTTTGTTCATACATGGAAGGGCTGAGTATAAAGTCTGTAATAAATTGGATTTAGGACAAGTGGAAAATTGTTAGGAATAGTGTCATGAAATCCAGATTTATTATATTAATGTTGCTTTATTAATGAATAAAACTGAAAGTCGTTTCCTTGTTAAATTTGTGTAAGCGAGCATTTATACTGTATGTGATTTTCTTTTAAGTATCGTCCATGAGATGGACAGAGTCCTCAAATTACATTGTACATGTTTGTACATTGTACATGTTTGTTCTAAGTGGATAATGAGATTAAGCCACAAATAGACTTGGAAGAAATGGCATGGAATGCTATTTGAATAACTCATGGTCGATGAGCTTGGGCTACTTGTCTATTAAAACTATGATTTAACACTTTAGACGACTTGTCTTGGTCATGTGGATGGTGATCCAAAAGTGTTAGGTTGGTGTGTTTTATAAGATTGATACACTAAGTTGGACCATGTGAGTGCTTGTTTCTAGACTACTATCGGAGATGAGTAATTCATGTTGTACTGTTAGAACGGCGACTCTAAATCATAAGAGTATTTTGGACTTGTGCATGGAACATTAGTTACTTTGGTGTACTATAAGTAAGGTCTAGACAAATGACTGAATTCCCACGTATACTGGATAGCGGCATGAATTGTGACAAGGATCAGATATTCAATAAGGAATCTATAGTCTCTTATGAGATAGAGATGTCCCCTTAGTTGATTTGCAAGCATTTGACTAGTTTAGAAACTTTTGCCAACATGTTCCAGGTGTTTGACATTTAGAACTTATACTATGAATATGTTTAAGTATAAATGAATTATTCAATGAAGGGCGAGTCGCTAACTAATGGAGTTGCTGTGAGAAAGATAATGGTAATAGTTATATTATTCTTCGTCATGGATTTCTAGTGGAGAGGTTGTTGTCATCAATATAGTCTATTTGAAAAATATTGAATAAATGGTTTAAGTCAGTAGTGAGATTTATTCAGAGGAATTAAATCTCACTGAATGGTAATTAAATTTCATCATGAGATGGTACTTAATTTAGTCCATTTAAAGCTAGATTTAAATAGTCCCTGAGGTCACCGCGCAAGCCTTTATATTTATTACCATCGAAAAAATACTAAAGAATTCATGAGATTAATTATTTATTCACAAGCTGAATTAATTTAATTTTGTTAAACATTATTAATGAGATAAATAAAAGTTGAAAATTATAAAATAAAATAATTTTGAAACTTAAAATTCATAAGATAAATTTTTGCATGTGGAAAACAAAGCAAAAAAAAAAAAAAGAAATGAAAATTCGCGTAATTCAGGGTTGCTATCCGTGTGCTTCGTAATGTGTTGCGGGCAAGGACGTTCCCTGTGGCAATCTGTACCCGCTAGCGCGGGCAGATAAAATTGTGACACATGGCATGTAGTATGTGGTCAAAGCAATCGATTTGAACTGCTTGCGAAACCATGCGTTTTACCTTATTTTGCAATGAAATGACGCGTTTTGTATTAAACCTGTGAATCCCACATCTATTTCCCAGCTTATTTTTGCTTGGTATACTACTATAAATAGGAATACCTATTTCAAAGGTTTGGCATCAGTTCTAAATTAAAGGTTTCTAAAAATGTTGACTTTCGGAGACCTAGTGGGAGAGGGGAAAAAAAAAATTTTTAGAAATTTTTCTTTCCTCGATTTTAATATTTTTTGGAGCCCACTCTTGAGGCGGTTCGAAGTCATTGCGTAGAAGGCTGCTGGGCATCAATTTTCTCGGCTTTCTCGAAGTATTTTATTATTCATTATGGTATTCTTATTTTGGAGCAATTCTGGGTATGTTCTTCTTTCCTTCCCTTTTAAGTTTTCGCTTTTCTATTTATTTACAATTTTTTTTATTATGCTTGTTTCAGTTCATGCCATTGTTATGAATGTATTAGAGTCAAGGGCTGTATATTTAAATTAGGAATTTAAATATCTAGATTTAAAATTAGGAATTTTAAATCAACCCTGGGTTTGAAATTAAGAATTTTAAACTCTTTCGCTACATTAATTTAATTAAAATTATGAAAATTTTTTGAAATTCGTCCCAGCCATTGGTATCAGAGCAAAGGGATCTATAGAGATGACCCTATTCCCGGGAACTCTTGCATGTGAGGTGTCATGAAGCATGACTCTTTGCCCGGGGGCTTAGGTAGTGAGAAGAGTCTCCTACATTGAGTGCTCTGATAGGTGTCCTTTGTTGTGACCACAGTTGGAGAACTGTGAACCTAAAAATTGGTATCATAGTTAAGTTAATTAGTAGCTAGGTTAATTTATCCCAACAATTGGTATTAGGGTAAATGAATCAATAGAGATAACCCTATTCTGGGAACTCTTGCATGTGCGGGGTCACGAAGCATGACTTTCCGCCCGGGGGGCTTAGGTAGTGAGAAGAGTATCCTACATTGAGTGTTTTGATAGGTTCCCTTTGTAGTGACCGCAATTATAGAACTGTGAACCCAACACAAGGGACAAGCCTTGGCTGTCAAAGCCCTTATCAATGGCGCGAGCCTAAGTTCATCTGATTTATTAAGTAGTGATGTTAGTGTTAAGACCAACGCAATCAAGAGACAAGACTTGGCCGTCAAAGCCTTAAACTAAAGCCTTAAATCTCAGCTTGTCGATTTATGGGAACAGATTTAAACTAGAAAGTCACACTTGAAGCGCAAGAACTATCTTACTGCGAAGGTAAGTACAATATATATCTATGTTACGCTACGCCTAAGTAAGTCACACTACTCCAAAAGAAAAGGCACAAGTGTGTTGTAAAAGAAAGCTTGAAGAAGTTTTTTAATGATTGTGTGTACTACTTTGGACTAAAGCAGCGTCATTTACTTTTAGAAAACAAGAAATAATGGCTGCTCCTTCTTTCCTAGCAACTCCACCTAGTTTAGCCACTAAGCTTTCGCTGTGCATGCAAATCTTCAATGAACGTGCCTTGAATTTAGTATTGGAGGAAAATCCTTGGTGCCCACATTAGAATTCTTAGTAGAAGTCCCCTCTAGAAGCCTCATGTTCTCTTAGATTATGCTTAATGCCCAAATTACAGAAATTACAAATGTGTATGTATTTGCTTAGCAAGTGTACTAAGTCATATAAAGTAATAAAGAGTGAGTAGAGTATTATTCCCACAAGGATTGATTATTGAATGACTATTGAAATTAGTAGTTTTAGCGCTATTTGAAAGATTGAAATTTCTAGTTTTTGATATGTAACAAAGAAAATGAACAGAACTAAAGATGGTTTCTTCTTCTTTTTTTTTTTTTTTTAAAGTTTTCTGATTTAATAAGATCCAAAGCATTCGATTTCACCTAGTTGCATCAATACGCCTTTCTATTATTGTATTCAAGTTGTTATTTCACGTTGATGGTCGAAAACCCTAATTTATTAAATATTCTCTCATGAGAAATACTTGGCATGCTCTTTACATATTAACTCATCAATCTCTTGTATGAATTTAAATAAGAAAAGAGTTTAAAAATTCATGGTTTTCACTTAAGACCACACAAATCGCGTTAATCTATCTCTAGCATTCTCTCAATTTGTGGTGTTTATTACTTTAGCAATCATCATATATCTCCTCTCGAACTCATTATGAATCATTACAGGCTTCGAATGGTGATAAAGCATTCAAAACTCATGAAAAACAATAATAAACAATTCAACAACGCAATAAACAAACTTTGAATACGTCGAATAAGAAAAGAGCGTATATTACAGCTTAGGCTACATTGTAGCCTTGGAAATCTAAAATTAGTTCATGATAAATATAATATATAACAAAAACAAACAAAATTCATGAACTTAAAGATGAAAAGAGTAGAAAAGAACTTGGAAATGAAAAATCACAAACAAAACTTTTCCTTCTCTTGCTTTCTTCTTCCTACCGGAACTACCATCTATTTTGCTTTGATTTTACTCTGAATTATGCTTAAACTCTTCCTTTCCACTTCTATTTATAGTATTTGAGGATGGAATTCATGAAATAAAAAATTACATACACTTTAACCTCATATGCTCTTAATGCCGCCCTACATATTCAAGTTGCATACTTCCTGCTTTTTTTTTTTTTTCCACATTTGCACCGCCCAAATCTGGCAATTTGCATCAACTTGTTGTTGTCCATGAAGTGTTCAATGCATTTTGGCTTTTAATTTATTTCAATTGCTGCCCAAAGTTGCAAGTTGTTACAAGTTGATCTGCTTGTTGTTTCATCCTTGTTGAGCAGTGTAGTTTTGATGTATTTTGCCTATTTTTTTATTTTGTTAGATGTATCTTTCTTTCATTTGTTGATTTTGATGATAAAACCTTGCAAGAATTAGCATAAAATGAGTGATGCTGCAAGGAAATAACAATAGGAGTGAAAAAGAGCAAAAGCAATAGAAATTAGATGTAAAATAGTTCGTAATTGAACCTAAAAGATATGAATAATTGTCTACAAAATTGGACTTATCAAAATACTCCCAAACTTAAATCTTGCTTGTCCTCGAGCAAGGTTAAACATGAAAGCGTAGGATCTCATACTTTTTAAGAATCTTGGCACAATTCCGGCAAGTATAGGTTTTTTTAGAAAATGGTGAGAGAGGATCAAAACCTAAGGTTCTAAAGGAAAAATAATTGTTCTAAGAAAAAATCCATCAATCGTCATGGTATATGAATTCAAAAGTTGGCTAAGCAAATTAAATTTATCCATTCTTTCTAATCTCGAGGCATTCAAACCGAATAGAGGATAAAAATCACGTCACTCAGAACACGACTTTTCAGTTATGCCCAAGACTAAAGCTAAAAGCAATTATTCACAAAAATTTTCACTTTTATGTGCTCGTTTCTTTGTTAGCTTTCTAAGTACCCCTTGTATCGAGCTTTCAATACGGCAACTCCTATGCTAGTTGGTCCAGGGTACCAGGTGTTGAGACACTCCTACGGAGCTACTTAGTCGAGGTACCAAGGAACGAAACCACCACACCATAACACATATCCAAATGATGGATGTTTAAATAGGATAGCGGTCCTTAGTGATTCTCTCCTTTTTTCCCCCTAATATTATCCCTTTTTAAGTGCTCGATTCCATGTTAGCTTTCTAAGTATCCCTTGTGGTGAGCTTTCAATGCGGTAGCTCCAGTTCTTGTTGGTCTAGGGTACCAGGTGTTGAGACACCCCTGCAAATGTACGTGCTTGAGATACCAAGGCACGAAACCATCACACCATAGCACATATCCAAATGATAAACATTATAGGATAGCGGTGCTTAGAGATGCTTTCTTTCTTCTTCTTTTTTTTGTCCATATTTTTCTTTTATTTACACTTAGGCATAACTATTGAATAATCTTTAATGTAAATGATAATCTTGACGTAATCCATTCAAATTTGAGCATCTTTTAATCAGAAAGAATGGTAGAATAACTATGCTAACTAGTGAACTCAAACACCATGGTTTTATCAAGATAATGCCTTAGAGTAGATCATGTATTGCAACTAGAACTCAAAAATAATTGATTCTCAAGTTATTCAAGTCCAATCAAAGTAAATGAGCTAAGAAAGGTTGTAAATTTGCCTCAAAAGCATGACGATAAGATCTTAAAATTATTTCAAGGTTTTTTAATGCAGTTCAAAAAAGTGCAAAAAATTATGAAGACTAATGATTTAAACTATAGAAAATAGAAAATCTTTTTTGTTGGCCGACATTATCTACATCCCCATATAAAGGCTCTAAACTCTAGAAGGCACTAAAGCTGACTTCACAGAAAAAAAAAAAAAAAAAAAAAAAAAAGAACTTAACAAGTAAACTTTATAAAAGAATTGTCACTCTACCTCCAAACTTAAAAGTTAATATTGTGCTTAATGTTAAAAGAAATAGAAAGAACGAAGCAATAAGTGAGAGATAATTCCAAGGTTTAAGGATTTCTCTTTGATGGTGAACATTAACATCATGTTTAACCCCCAAACTTATTTCAAAAACCTATTTGAACAAAATGTCTAGAAATATGAGAAAATAATAAAAATGAAAGGAAATTAAAAAACCCTTTAATTCTTTATTGTAATTGAGTTGTGTATTGTCTTAGAGCTTGGTGTTGAGTTGGAGTTGTAATCAAATGTTAGTTGGCAGGCCAAATTAGGCGCCAAAGTCGGTTAAGAGTCAAAGTATTGCAAATGTGGCGGCTAGCTAGAGTTTGGCGCCAATTTCTAGTATAGTCGGTTAGAGGGTGTGTTCAAGTGCAATGTATCAATATCTATTATAAATAGATCTAAATCTTGTATCCTCATGATTCAATCAATAAAAATCAGATTTCCTTTGGGTTAATCACTCTCTACTTCTCATCTCCTTCTCTATTTCTTATCTATTTCCCTTCTCTTCTCATCTTATCAATCTCTTTCATAAGGTTAGCTTTCAATTGAGGATTGGAAGTTAACAATTAGTATCAGAGCTGGTTCAGGTTGTCAATTGCTTAATTTGAGCTGGCAAAACCAAAGAAAAACAAGCAAATTATGGCTGATGGAGTAAGAACAAGATCGGGAGCTGGTGGTGGCAATGTAGCATCAGCTGTTAATCCAGAAGTATCTTATGCTGCAGTTGCTGGTTCGAACACCACGAAGGAAGTTCAGTATGTCACTACCACCAGATGCAAGAATTTTATGATCGCATTACCAATTCGCAAAAGCAATCACTTGAATAAACTGAAGAGCGTTTGTTCTTGAGGTTACAGCGCTTGCAGCTGGAAAATCACCAGAAAAATGATGATCGATTGTTGCAATTGGAGGCTAAACTGATGAATTTGCAAGATCAGATTAAGAAGCAAGGAGAATCATCAATAAATGCAATTCTCAAACCTACGAGTCAGCTCATTCCCCCAGCTGAAGTGATTCAACAGTAGGTTCACAATGGCAGAGCTGAGAGTTTGGAAAGGAATCGTGATAAATCTCCTATGATTCAAATGGAGGCCGGACCTTCAGTTCATATCAGATCTGTTGATGATCGACCTCAAGAGGTTGAAGTTGTTGCAGGTGCTCAAGATCGAACCACAGATCATGCTCATTCCCGTTTGTCTGGCCAGAATTCAGATCTGAATTCTAGACCTCCTGATTCTGTTGATCACCACAGAAACTCATTTGATGACCTCGAACATCTGGATAGGCCACCTAATCAGCATCATCACTGCAGATCAGTGAGTATTGATGCTATTTCTAGTGGCAGGAGCAATGCTCACAGGCGACCAAGGGTGCAAATCGAGCCTTTTGATGGCAAGCAGCCTGAGTCATGGCTAAGGAGGTGTGAACGGTGTTTCCATTTCTATGACATAAATGAAGCTAAAAAAGTGGAATTGGCAGCAGTACATCTTCATGGAGATCATGAGGTATGGTTCTATAGTGTGTTGAAGAGTAATCCTAATCTTTCTTGGGGACTATATGTGGAAGAGTTGTGCGAGAGATATGGAGAGGAAGACACAAGTGATGTTGTTGACAGTTTTAACAAAGTGTATCAAACTTCTTCCATGAGAGAGTACATGATAAGATTTGAGAATTTACGAGCTAGCATGATAGCCATTAATTCACAATCTACGGAGGCATATTATGTCTCAAGTTTCATTAGTGGATTAAAACCAAGAATCAAAAACTTGGATAAGGCCATTGGGCCAAAGACATTGTCCAAAGCCTATAATAAGGCTAAATTGATTGAAGCTACGCTTGTATCTTCAAGTGACAAGAGTAAATTCAAGAGTAGCACCTTCAAATCTCATCACAAAGACTCATCAGGCAACAACACAGGTCGTGCATTTGACAAGAGATCTGCAAGATTATGTTACAAATGTAATCAGCCATATCAGCCCGGGCATAGGTGCAATTCTAAATTCTTGATGTCTGCAAGGGGCTCTCGAATAGAAGCTGAATCAGATGGTGGCAGTGCAGGGTCTGATGATGATAGTTCTGAGTATGATTCATAAGATGAGTTGCAGGAAGATAAGATTGAGATCTCTATGAAAGCACTAACCGGGAATGGAGCTCACAACACCATACGCATTAGAGGGAAGGCTGGAAAAACTTCCATTACCATTTTAATAGATAGTGGAAGCACCCATAGCTTCGTTGATCCCAAATCGGTGAAGAAAGTGAAGGATGAAGTGACCAAAACTCACCCATTAGCTGTGACTATGGCTGATGGTAACTCCATTCTCACTCAAAACAAGTGTCAAGCATTCCAATGGGCTATGCATGAGCATCAATTCTAGTTTGATTTCAGAGTTCTTCCTTTGGGAGGATGTGAAATGGTGCTCGGTGTTGATTGGATGAGATCATTCAATCCAGTGGTGTTTGATTTTGATAAAATGACAGTTGCTTTTGAAGTTCATGGTACTAAGGTCACGCTGCAAGGAATTTCTGAGCAAGCTCAGCTGCGGTTGATCAATGGCAAGCGTTTATATGGTGGATTTAAGAAGAATGCAATTCAGTGGCTTGGGCAATTGTTCTCAATTTCACCTGCAGAACTTCAGTCCCGGATTCAGCCTGGGGTGCAAGCCTTGATTGAAGAGTTTGAAGATATTTTTGAGCTGCCTAAGACTCTGCCTCCTCAAAGGAGTGTTGATCATGCCATTCCACTTCGGGCTAATGCTGATCCAGTGAAGATAAGGACATATCGATATGCACATGCTCAGAAGTCAGAAATTGAGAAGCAAGTTGATAAATTGCTTCAAATGAGCTTCATTAGACCAAGCCACAACCCCTTTGCCTCACCTGCGATTCTTGTGAAGAAGAAGGATGGGACAGCTAGAATGTGCATTGATTATCGCCAACTGAATTCCTTGACAGTGAAAGATAAGTTTCCTATTCCTGTCATTGATGATTTGCTTGATGAGTTATTTGGAGCACACTTCTTCTCTAAGCTTGATTTGAGATAGGGATATCATCAAGTCAGAGTTCTTGAGCCGGATATATATAAAACTGCTTTTCAGACTCACCATGGGCATTTTGAGTTTGTTGTTATGCCATTTGATCTAACAAATGCTCCGGCCACCTTTCAAGCTTCTATGAACGACATCTTTAAGCCTTTTTTGAGGAGATCAGTGCTGGTCTTCTTCGATAACATATTGATATATAGCTCTTCTTATGAGGATCATCTCATTCACCTTAGAGAGGTATTTGTTGTGATGCGGCAGCATAGATTCTTTGCCAAGTTGTCTAAATGCTCGTTTGCTCAGACCAAGCTTGAGTATTTGGGCCATGTAATTTCTTATGAAGGAGTCTCCACCGATCCTTCCAAGGTTCAAGCAATGCAAGAGTGGCCTACTCCAATGACTTTGAAGCAATTGAGGGGATACTTGGGATTAACCGGTTATTATAGGAAGTTCATTGAAGGTTATGGATCCATTGCATAGCCTTTGACTGAGCTCCTCAAGAAGGATGCCTTTAAGTGGACAGAAATGGCTAAAGCAGCCTTTTATGCTCTCAAGTCAGCCATATGTGCAGCCCCGGTATTAGCCATGCCAAATTTTGCTGAAGACTTCATTTTGGAGACAGATGCGAGTGGGTCTAGTATTGGAGCTGTTCTTTCTAAAAATGGAAGGCCTATTGCCTATTTGAGTCAAGCACTTAGTCCCAAGCATCAAGCCATGTCAACTTATGAGAGGGAGTACTTGGCTATTCTTCTAGCAATTGAGAAATGAAGGCATTACTTGGATGGTCATAGATGCATAATTAGAACAGATCATCAAAGTCTTAAGCACCTCTTGGAGCAAAAGATTGTGACAAGAATTCAAAAGAAGGGCTTAATGAAGATGTTAGGCCATGATTATGCAATTGAATATAGAAGAGGGGAGGAAAACCTGGCTACAGATGCATTATTAAGAAGGTTTGAGGATTGTGAACAAGGCTCTTGTTGTGCAATGTCCGTTGTTTTGCCAACATGGATGGATGAAGTTTACAAGTCTTATGAAGGGGATTCTTTTGCTCAAGAATGTGTGGCTGCAAACTTGGTGAAAAATGCAGATGCAGATGGCAGTAATGTTGAAATATCAGTGTAGAAGGGTGTCATCCGGTTGTAGAACAAGCTGTACATTGGCTCCTCTACAGATCTGAGAGATCAGATTGTGAAAGCTTCACATGATTCAGCTTGGGGAGGTCATTCCCGGATTGAAGGTACCTATCAAAGAGTTAATGCATATTTCAGTTGGCGCAGTATGAGAAAGACAGTGACAGATTTTGTAAGATCTTGTGAAGTTTGCCAACAAACTAACTTCGGAGATCATAGATACAAGGGACTCTTACAGCCACTTCCCACTCCGGAGGGTGCTTGGATCAATATAAGCATGGATTTTATAGAAGGACTTCCCAAATCTGATGGCAGGGAAGTAATTTGGGTAGTGGTGGATTGTTTCACAAAATATAGCCATTTCATTTCACTCATCCGGCCTGTTACAGCTGAGAGGGTGGCCAAGAGCTTCCTTGACAACATAGATAAGCTACATGGGTTGCCTCAATCCATTATATCTGATCGGGACAAGATCTTTACAAGCAATTTCTCGAGAGAATTGTTTAGGCTGCTGGGAACCACTTTGGCACTTAGTTCATCATACCATCCCCAAATAGATGGACAAACTGAGCGTGTCAATCAAAGTATTAAGCAGTACCTCCAGAGCATGGTCTTCTCACAGCCTAGAGAGTGGAACCGTTGGCTATCTCTAGCTGAATATTGGTTCAATACGCATGTACATGCATCTATTGGCACTTCTCCTTTCCAAGCTCTATATGGATATGCTCCTCCCACTCCCTTTATGCTGCAGAAACCCACTTCTTCTGAGTCTGCAGCAGCTGAATTTTTGCAGCAGAGAAGGCATATGATGCAAGTCCTCAAGGATAATCTTCTCCAAGCCCAAGCAAGAATGAAGTTCTATGCTGATAAAAAGAGGGTAGACAAAAATTATGAAGTTGGGGACATGGTCTACCTCAAATTAAAACCTTATAGACAGTCCTCTTTGGCTGTCAGGAAGAATGTCAAGCTAAGTGCTCGTTTCTTTGGCCCATACAGGATTTTGGAAAAGATTGGCAAAGTTGCATACAAACTTGACTTACCTCCACATTCATACATTCACCTAGTGTTCCATGTATCATTACTTAAAAAGCAGGTGAAGAAGGGAGCCAAGAGCTCATGGGAAGCACCAGAAGTTGGAGCTAATGGAGCACTACTGCTGCAGCCTGCTGCTGTTAAGGGAAACAGGAAGATGAAAGTTGCAAATGGAGCATTGCAAGAAGTCTTGGTGCAATGGCGCAATTGGACAAGGATTTTGCTACTTGGGAGAGCCTTACATTTTTGAAGAGTCAATTTCCATGCTTTTCTCCTTGAGGACAAGGAGTTTCTCAAGGGGAAGGGAATGTTATGAATCCTTTAATTCTTGATTGTAATTGAGTCGTGTATTGTCTTAGAGCTTGGTGTTGAGTTAGAGTTGTAATCAAATGTTAGTTGGCAGGCCAAATTAGGCGCCAAAGTTGGTTAAGAGTCAAAGTATTTCAAATGTGGCGGCTAGCTAGAGTTTGACTCCAATTTCTCGTATACTTGGTCAAAGGGTGTGTTCAAGTGCAATGTATCAAGATCTATTATAAATAGATCTAAATTTTGTATCCTTATGATTCAATCAATAAAAATTAGATTTCCTTTGGGTTAATCACTCTCTATTTCTAATCTCCGTCTCTATTTCTCATCTATTTCCCTTCTCTTCTCATCTTATCAATCTCTTTCACAAGATTAGCTTTCAATTGAGGATTGGAAGTTAACAGCGTCCCATGAAGTGCCTAAGTTATAGTCGTTAGCTTGACTTCCAATGATGTTCTATCCTGGATCCAGTAGGAGAATGGAGCTTCCCCCATCCACCTTTAGTGATAATTTTCTTTCATAAATCTTTTTTGTACCCTTTTTTGGGTAACCACCTTTGTTTGTGATGAATTTGGTCAGTGTTTCATCATTTTGAAGTTCTGTATGAGGTGGGGATGCGTTTTTCTACGTCTATCAAAATTTAATATAAAACCCTATCTATTGAACGCACCTAAATTGAAGTGTAGCGCGAGAGGTGTCGAACCAAAGGGACTAAGAGTGCGTGAATTTTATTCTATGACTTAAATTGATTTGAATGAAATTGAGAGGTTTTTGTATTAATTAACCTAAGGAAGCAATAATTAACTAAAGAAATCTACTTCTAATCGAAAAAGTGTATTAAATTGGAACCTAGGGTTTCGAATCCATCGTTAGCCAATTACTTTTGCGTTAACTTTTAAATTGAGATTATTAATTGTTACGCGGGTAGTGGTTTAGGCTACAAGCTTCAACCTACTAAGGTAATATTGTTAGTATTACGTATTGACCCTATCTAACTAAAGCATAAGAAAAATAGGCTCTACCAAACGTATTGTTAATTATTACGTATCGACCCTATCTAACTAAAGCATAGGAAAGATAGGCTTTAATTAACAATTCGGTTAATACTATTACTTGATTAATTAATCCTAAGGCTACAAGCGCAAAGAATTAATTTATAAATATCAATATCAACAATTAAAGGTTACAAACTCAATGATCATATCAATTGAATAAACAATAAAAACATAATACTTCAAAATATTTATCTCAACCAAGCAATTCATGTAAACAATCAAATTAACCCGAATTAAAAGTAAATAAAAGTAAAGGCTAAGATTTTATCTAACCCAGAGAGCAAGTTAGCTCTCCATCAAGGATGATCCGGTGAAGGAGGAGATGAACGAACGTCGGTCTTCACGCTAATTTTCCTTTCGTTCCAATTTAACGAAAAATTAAAATAAAGTAAAGAAAGAAAAAGGAAAAGAATGAACGGAGATAGAGAGAGCAGGGGAAATCGAGGAAGGCGGTGAAAGAGGCGGCCCCCCACAGCGACCCCTCTCTCCTTCCCATAATCGAACCTAGGGAAACCCTAAGTGGGTGCCGTGGTGGGCCGGATGCTGGTGGGCCGAGGTGGTGACGGGCTGGTGTTGAACAGGGCTTGCGTTTGGGCTGGAGGTCTGGTGTCGGGCTGGGTCGGTGAAGGCTGCTGGTGGTCGGTCTAGCGCTGGGCCGCTGATGCCCGTTCGGGCTGGGCTGGTAGTGGTTGTTGTGGGCCGAGTTACTGTAGCGCGCAGCTGGGGTGGAAGACGATGAACAGTACCGCTCGGGGTGCTGTAGCGGTGCGAACAGGGCTGTTACTTCTTGTCTCGAATCTCGATTGATTTGATTTAATTGTTTATGCATCGAATTTGACTTATTTGCACCAACATTTGCCATTTTCGGAACTTTAATTTCAAACCTGTTAAACATAAAAATTGTCAAAATGAGTATAAAATTATAATTAAATAGGTGCAAAATAATTAAAATAATAATTAAAAGATGCGTAAATATGAGACGCATCAGTTAGAATGAGCTGAACCCAAGCTTTAGCTACGCGCCCGACTTGATATTCCCTGCGAGATCACACAAATGGTTAGAGGGGCCCGTGGAGTAACCCACGGGAGGCCCTTCCGACACTCAAGTCAGTATTAATATTATGAAATAGTAAATAAGGGCAAGTAATAAATAAAATAATAGAGATAAAATACTTAGCCTAAGAGTAAGGCATTTGAACAATTATTGCTCCGGAGAGGTGATCTGTTTGTGGTGTCTATTAGGTGATTTGGAAGAAGTTAAGCTCAAGCTATCTTAAGGATTATCAAGATCCCCCATTTTCCCCTTTGTTTCCTTGCCTCCTCCTTTCCTTCCTTCCATCTTCCTTTTTATTTTGTAAGTGTGGGTGAAGGGACAAGTGTCCTTTCTTTTCTTATAAGATAAGCTTTCTTTTATCAATCTTTATCTTTTTTTTGGATGTGTTTTAAAGGAGATAAAGTAGGTGATTTGTGTCAAAAGGATTAAAATGGGCATGTTGTGTCGTTTTATTTTTATCTAGCGAATTGTGTTGATTTTACCCCTACTGGGCAAATTATGTTGATCTTACCCGTACTGGGCGAATTGTGTTGGTTTTTACCTCTACCAGGCGAATTAGGTTAATTTTATCCTTACTGGGTGAATTATGTTGATTTTACTTATGCTGGGCGAATTATGTTAGTTTTTACCTCTACGGAGCGAATTATGTTGATTTTAACCCTACTAGGCAAATTATGTTGATTTTACCCGTACTGGGCGGATTGTGTTAGTTTTTACCCGTATTGGGTGCATTATGTTGGTTTTGCCCTTACTAGGCGAATTGTGATGATTTTACCCGTACTGGGCAAATTGTGTTGGTTTTTACCTCTACGGGGCGAATAATGTTGATTTTATCCCTAACGGGGGAATTGCACCTACTGAGCGAATTGTGTTGTTTTACCGTTATTGGGCGAATTGTGCCTACTGGGCAAATTGTGTTGTTTTACCCTTACTGGGCAAATTGCGCCTACTTGGCAAATTGTGTTGTTTTACCATTGCTGGGCAAATAGGCCTACTGGGCGAATTGTGTTATTTTACCCTTACTGGGCGAATTGCACCTATTGGGTAAATTGTATTGTTTTAAATTTTTGTCTAAATAATTGTTTGTGTAGCCTACTTTCCCATCTACAGTAGCAAGCTGCTCAATAATAGTTTACCAACATATTAGTCCCCTTACTTTGTGGAACCCCGGTCATTCCAAGTTCGGTCATGAAGTAATAAACCTGTTTTGCTCTCAGCTTGCTACTGTACATTGTTTTCTTAAGTGATGGAGGTATTTAGTGTTCTGTTTTGGCCCTTCATAATTGTCATTCATGCGTATTTTGATTTTTGCTCGAAATTAATAGAGTGTATGATTTGGATAAGATGTGTAATGAGGTATTTGCACTCAACAGGATGTTTTAAGTTATTATGACTTGCAACTGGGTGCATGACCCATCATGACTTTAATAGGTCATTTAGCATAATTGTGGATCTTGGTAGGGCGTTTTATGTCGCAGCTCTTATTGGTCTAAGAATGTTTAAAAGAGTCCGGGCCTCTAAGGTCTTTTGAAACTTAGAGTACTCAAGCATTTTGCCCCTTTATATTAGTGAACGTTCATGGCGATTTAAGCTCTATGTGATAAACATGTAAGGATATCACTGTCATGATTAGCCACTAGCTATATTTACATTTGGTCAGTAACATCCACAAAGCGATGAATGTGATGCATCTAGCTCATGTTATTTTGATAGGCAAAGAAACTTTTGGCTAGAATCATAGGTGGTTGAATCCATGTACCCGGTTAGTATACATGTGATAGGTGTAACACGCCTGGACAAGATTGAGATGCCCCATATTTTGCGTTGTTTATTTATTGTCTAGATAAATGGTATGCGGTGTATCTTAATGAAGTTAATGTGGTGAATATGCCCTGATATTCTAGGATCATGGATGATGAATATGTCATACTGGTCCGATGGAGATGAGCATGTCATTGGTGTAATTATCCTATTAGTAGACAGAACATATGTCGTGGAGATTGGTACATCCCTTAAACTTGCATATCCAAGGTAATGAGCTGCAAGTCATATGCATTAAACAAAAAAAAAAAAAAAAAGATAATGGTGCTCAATGTATCTTCCTTAGGTAATTTTCGGGTGGATCACGATGAGTGTCACGGTCGTTGCAGGTGATTACACTAGGACGGACCATGATGAAGAGTGTTGCACCCGTTGTGGGTGATTGCCCCAGGGCGGATCATGGTGAAGAGTGCTACACCCGTTGTAGGTGATTGCACCAGGACGGACCATAGTGAAGCGTGTTGCACCCATTGCGGGTGATTGCACTAGGGTAGACCATGGTGACAAGTACGCACTTGGTAAATGTTAAGTGTCATGTATAGAATACCTGGATAAAGTCACAGTAGCAAGTATGGTCAAGATAGTAAAACCACACAGGGTAATATTCTTAGTTGAGGACATATATTAAAATGAAGATAAGTTGCTAGAACTAACACACCTTGAGGAGTATGACATGCTAGGCAAGAAACAAATCAAGCGTATGGTATATCATTCTTAAAGGATGTCCTTGCCTAGCATTGCTTTACCTGTAGCATTCATACTGATGAGCTTGATATGCCTCCTGTCTAGTAGTTGCAAATGAATAATCGCACGAGTATTGGTTAGTAGTATTCATACAATGTACTTTATAAGCGAATATAATTCGAAGGATGTGATTCTCTTGAAGCACTTATGTCTAATACACAGCTTAATAACGACTGACCTTCAATACCTTCTTATCATGATATATATTGCGAAACAGCGCCTATTGTTTAATTCAATAAGCTATGACAAGAGTTTAAATTGGACTGTAAGGAAGTCCAAGACCATCTCGAAGTTGATAGTTATAGATATTGAACTAGTTCATCTTATTCCTGGCTTTTTGTATAGCTTGGCATACTCTGAAGGGCTTTTTACTATTGAGTTATTCTTTATGTTCATACGTTGTTGGCGTATGACTCTTCGTCCCAAGTATGCGGTTAATGAGTGCCTAGAGCTAGCTGGTAAAAGTGACCCCTTGTATTTTTTTTTTTTTTAGTTATTGACCAATAGTAGTGCCCAACTAATAGAGAGTTAATTGAGGTGTGGGTTGCTCAAGCATAGTAAAAGGTGTGGCCCATGTTGGACCTTCCTATCATGAATAGTTTGCCGAGCTGTGATGGGCCTCCGAGTTTTATAATCGTAGGTCAATTCCTTATGGGTAATAAAGCCTTGCAGATGTGTCATTATTTTGTATAACGTGATTTGGAATTATTGATTACTTGCCACCAATGTATGTATGGGGTTGTAAAGGTGACTAAGAAGATAAATATAATAACTTACATTGCCCTTATTAAGTTATTGACCAGTTGTGGTATTAGGTGGCTTAGCAAAAGGTTGGTTGGAGTGTCAGTTACTCAAGCTAAATAAGAAACTGTCATGATCGTGAAGGATTTTACACATTTTTAGTTGATTTTAGCTATGAAATTCTCAATTGGATTCAAATTGGAGTTCCGGCGGGCAAGGTGGGTAATGGTAGTTAGCGACTAAGTGTGTTTTGGCAGGAAATGCTTGTATTTGGATTGAAGCTTGTTTTTCATCCTTTAGTGTTAGCCATCTATTTTCTTTAGTATAAATAAGCAAAATATCTTGTATTTGGGACTCATTAAAATAAAATTGATCTAATTTTCTCTCTTAAACCTAATTTCTCTCTAATTCTCATCTCTTTCACTTCTTTCTCATCTCATACTCTTATATCTCAAATCTATGATTCAAGTTTGATCTTGAATCATAAAAATTGGTACCAGAGCTTATGTTTGCTACCGATTGATTACTTGATCGATTGATTGGAGCTGGCAAGATGCAAGAAGATAGTACCAATGGCTGGTGGAGTAAATACTCGAGCAAATGCTGCTGTAAATGCAACTTATGCTGCAGCGTGGGTGCAAATGCTGGAGCTAGGGTGGAGGTCAATCAATTTGAGCACTTGAGACTTCAAAGGGAGGAAACGTTTGCAAAGATGCAGCAATCATAGGATCAGAAGCTAGCTGAGAAGTTAGATCAACATTCTCAACAAATTGAATCAAAGTTTAACGGATTGTAGCAACAAATCACTTGGCAGAATCAACTTCGTAGAGCAGGAGTGTTATCTGTTTCCAGTCAGCATGATTGTCCTCCGGATACTGTATAACCTCAATCATCTGGATCAAGTGAGAATGGAATTGTTGGTGAAAGGACTCAAGTTCAGACAGCCGCATGTGGAGATTGATACATTTGATGGAAAGCAACTTCAGTCATGGGTCTGGAGATGCGAAAGGTACTTTCGATTCTATCATATTGATGAAACTGAGAAGGTGGAGTTAGCGATGGTATATCTCCAAGGAGATCAGGAAGTCAGGTATTATAGTCTGGTTCGCAGCTATCCATGGTTGACATGGACTAAGTTTGTGAATGAACTCTGTGAGAGGTATGGAGAAGAGGATCCTGGTGAGGTGATTGATCACTTTAATAAACTGGCTCAAACTTCATCTGTGAGGGAATATATGACTCGTTTTGACAATTTGAGAGCTAGGATGTTGACAGTTAATCCTGGAGCTAATGAGTCTTATTACTTATCCATCTTTATAAGTGGTCTTAATTAAGTCCTCAACACAATACTCAAAGCAATCTTCAAGACCGAAATCAAATTTCACACTTTCAGTTCTCAGTTCAATGTGTCTAAGCAAATATCAACTCAATAACATATAATTCTTAAGAATCAACTGAATTCTCACCACTTCTATCTTATTAACACGAATTATATCACAAATCAGCAACAACGCAGACTCTGATCGAAAATGTAACTTGAAGTTCAGAATTCAGTTACCTTCATTTCTCAATTGAATGTCAGAATCAGAAATACCTCAAGTCAGCTTGTTATTCTAATCTTTTGATTATGATCAAGTGTATGTTGATCCAATAGCTCACTTTAGCTTCTTCTCCAACTGATTGGGTGAATATTTGATCAAGATCAATAAGCTTCAGCACTCAACTTCAACAGCCAATGCTATGCTTCAGCACTCAACTTCACCAGCTAATGCTTGATCAATTCTACTAAATTCAATATGAATCAGCTTTGATGATGACTGTAATTAACAAATACTGATCAATTAAACTTTCTAAAATGTAACTCAATCAGGTTTATCCCAATGGAAAGCAATTCCCAGGCACTTGCAAATCAATAATGCATATGACAGTACATAAACTCTTCAAGTTCAGAATTCAGAATTGAATTCTTGATCACCTAAAATAGGACTAAATCAGTATCAAAATGTTTTTTTGTTGATTAATTGCAACACAATCAATCAGATTTTGTATTTTTCCTGATTTTGAGCTTGATTCGGAAGCAAATCAAGGCTCTGATACCAATTGTTAAAATTCAAGATTACTCTTGGATCTTAACCTAGGTTGAGATAGTGAGAGTATGAGATGAGGACAGAATTTAGAGTTTAGAGGAGATAAGAAGAGAAAGGAGATGAGAAGTCGAAAGAGAGATATCAAAGATATCAATTATCATTCATCAAAGTTATGAGCTCTTTAAGAGATGCTCTACATATTTATACTACTAATCCTTAGGATGGCTTATAACTAAAAATATCTAGAGATACAATGATCCTAGACACAAGGACTAACCGACTCAACCAACAACTAACTAACTAGCTGCCACTAAGACCGGCATTGACCACCTAAGCTACACACCACTAAAGTTCACTTATTACATGACTTACCAAGGGACTTAAGCAACTAATTACATCAAGACTTATTCTAGTTACAATATCCGCAGGCTAATACAACTCAATCAGCTATATTCAACACCCTATTACATTTATACTCTAATTCATATGCCCCCAATTATGAGAATCATAACACACCCAAATCACATAAAATGTTATTAAAAGTACAGGTGCCAATGGTGCAAGGTATTGATATTTGAGTTTGGGAGGAAGCGTCTTTTGTAGTATGGCACTACATTCTTCGTTCAGTGCCACGGTCTCAAACTCTTCCAGTCTTCAATTGTTAGACAAGATTTCTTTCAAGAATTTACATTTTTGGGCATTTCTTCCTATGTATGAGTAACAGGGACATTAATAGGTAATTTCATGAAAGTTTTCATAAATTGGTTATCCACATTTTGTGTTTCCAATTGTTGAGGAGATGAGATTTTTGGTTTGTAGGGCTTAGGCTCAACCCTCTTTGATTCACTTTCGTCGTGGTTTTTGGACTCATCTACTCATTCAAGTTCAAGGTGAGATGTGGTCATGGCGGGTTTGTTTGGCCTGTGCTCTCTAGGTGTTTTTTCAAAAGTAAAGGCATTTACAGGCTCTCTAGGGTTATTCACTGCGGTACTTGGTCGAGAACCTTGAGGTGTCCCAGAGAGTTGCTTTGAAATTTGTCTTACTTGAGTCTTGAGGTTTTGAATAGAAGCTTCTTGATTTTGAATAGTAGCTTCTTGATTTCTAAGATGTGTTCGTGTTTCTGGCATTAAACTTGCGATTTCATGCATAAACTTGCCTTCGAGATCAATTTTATGTTCTTGTGGTGGGTGAATGGGTTGTTTTTGAATCCCTTGGTTACTCCATGAAAATTTTGGGTGGTTCATCCACCCAGGATTATAAGTGTTGGAGTAGGGATTGTGTTGAAATTTTTGAAAATTTGAAACAAAATTGGCTCTCATGACTTGATGAGGCAAAAGTGTTCCTTGTCTGACATTCTATGCTTGTGTGATTTCCTGCAACGGTGCCAAAATATTGATGCGTATGTATTTGCTTGGCAAGTGCACTAAGTCATATCAAGTAATAAAGAGTGAGTAGACTATTGTTCCCATGAGGATTTATTATTGAGTGACTACTAAAATTAGCAATTTTCGTGTTATTTGAAAGGCCAAAGTTTGTAGTTGTTATGACCCGGGAATCCAAGGCTTGAGCTGTTGGTGGCTGTGTTGCTGAAGTTGCTGCTGTTGGTTGCTGCTTTGGGTGTTTGTATAGCTGAAATGTAATAGTCTGGGTTAAGTGTTGCGTTTTGAAGTAGTTTGTGCTAGCTACTTGGTGAAATAAGCTGTAGTAGTAATGTAGCGTGGTAGTTGGTTCTTGGCGCCAAAGCTTAGTAGTAATGTTAGTTAGATATTTTAGTTGAATTAGATATTTTCTTAGTTTAAGTCGGTTAAGGGGAATGTCTAGGTTCTTTGTTCTTAGTTGCTTATAAGTAGTAATCTCAAGTGTAATAATCATTCATCAATTCAATCAAACTTACAATCTATCTCTTTGTGATATTTCTCTTTCTCATATAACTTTCTCTAATTTCTCATCTAAACTCTCATCTATCTTCATCAATCTTAGGTTATGCCTTGAGATTCAATCCCGAGCATAACAATTGGTATCAGAGCCTCATTTGGCTTCCAGTCGAGCTCTTGTTCAAGAAAGATTCAAAATCAGATTTTCGTTGTGGTGCAAGAGACTTTAGATGCTCTGCATTTGATTTAGTTGAATTAATTTC
Source organism: Simmondsia chinensis (assembly GCA_018398585.1). Classification (NCBI taxonomy): domain Eukaryota; kingdom Viridiplantae; phylum Streptophyta; class Magnoliopsida; order Caryophyllales; family Simmondsiaceae; genus Simmondsia; species Simmondsia chinensis. The sequence goes on from JAGTTD010000007.1 coordinate 15,173,958, forward strand.
AACTAAATTGAGTTTGTATTGTGTCAAGTTTTTAGTGCTGGCTGCAATTGATCAACAAAAATAGGTTTTACTGCTGAATTTTAGTTCATTCCAACCGATCGAAGTGCAAGAACAACTACAAGAACAACTGGATCACAATCAGCTCAAATTTAGCAGTTCAGGTGTTGTTTTATTGGCGATTCTGTTGGAGATTTAAAAATGTGCTGCGGATTGGTTTTTCCTGTCATTAAGCTGCTTGATTAGATTGAAGTTCAACAAGGAAAGTCTAGTTACAAGTTGTGATTTTAGTGATCTGAACTTGGCATAGAAGGTGCTCAACTAGTTGTGTCTTAGCTTAGTTTTAGCATACCTAAGCTCAATCGCTGCCATTGGATTGACTTGATCAAGACCAATTCAGATTGTGAAGTTCAGTAAGAACTGGCAAGAAGTAGGAAGCACACTTCAGTTATGGCCAGTGGTGTAATAACTCGATCTGGTGCAGAAGTTGGGAATTCGGCCACTCTTGTTGATCCTAACATCTCTTATGCTGCTGTAGTTGGTGCAAGTGTAGCAAAGGATGCACAGTTTGTTACTAATGAACAACTAAATTTGAAGATGGATCCAATGTTTGAACTATTTAGACAAGAGAGCGAGCAACAAAGGAATGAAATGGTTGATCAACTTAAGCAAAGGCAGCAGGAAAATGATCAGAAGGGGGAGGAACGGATGCTTCAGTTGCTGAGGCAGGTTCAGCTAGAGAGTAATCAAACGGTTGAAGGAAGAATAACTCAGCATTTGCAGCAGATTGAAGAAAGGGTTACAGGGTTGCAAGATCAGGTTAATAGGCAGTTAGGTGTTGGGATTTTGTTGCCTGTAAGTCATTAAACGCAACCTCCTGATGTGATACAACTCCAAGTACTGGATGTTGCAGCTGAATCTCAAGAAAGACCTTAAGTTGCTAATGTGTCTGTTAGGCCTCAAGTTCATCTCCAATCAGCTAATGTTAGACCTCAAAATCAAACCTCAAAAGCTAATTTAACTGCCAGACCTCATGAACAGCCATTTGAGCAATTGCATATTCGACCTACCAGTAGGGAGCTTGGACAGAATGGTCACCCTCGGCAACACTCAGTGCAATTCAGATCGAACACTATGAATGCAGGACAATTTGATTGTGCACTTGATCCAATGTACGCTAGACCTGCTTGTTTGTTTAGGGAGCAATGTGTAAAGCCAGCAGATCATGTTCATACCCACTTACATGGACAAAACTCCTCTAATGATGGGCCTACAATAAGTGATGAAGCTACTTATGGTAGTACAACAATAGCTTTAGACAACCAAGAGTTCAAATAGAAAATTTTGATGGAAAGCAGCCACATTCTTGGCTAAGAAGATGCGAATGTTACTTCCACTTTTATTCCATTCCCGATGAGCAAAAGGTGGAATTAGCTACAGTTTATCTTCAAGGAGATCATGAAGTGTGGCTCTATAGTCTATTGAAGAGGAATTTCACGCTTACTTGGGCTGAGTTTATGGTAGAGCTTTGTGAAGGCTATGGTGATGAAGATTCCAATGACATAGTCGGTAATTTCAACAAAGTGATTCAAGTGACAACAGTTAAGGAGTATATGACAAGGTTTTAAAACCTTAGAGCAAGCATGATAATTGTCCATCCTCAAGCCCCTAAGTCATTTTATGTCTCAAGTTTCATCAGTGGAATAAAGCCTAAGATCAAGAACCTTGTGAAGGCAATTGGGCCTAGTTGTTTGTCCAAAGCCTATGCTAAGGCAAAGCTTTTTGAGACCACGGTTCTAGCAACCAATGATGGACCAAAGCATAAAGGAGAAAGCTCCTAACAACATCAGAAAGGACTAGATGAGCCCAAAGGCTTTGTTTTAAGTGCAATCAGTTGTATGAATTTGGTCATAAGTGTAATCCTAAATTCCTCATGGCAGTTAGGGGAGTTGGTGTTGAAGGAGAATCTGAAAATGATGAGTCAGATACTGATATTGATGGTTCAGATCAGGAAGCTTGCATTGAAGATGAAGTGGAGATTTCCTTGAAGGCTTTGATAGGACAAGGAGTTCATAACACACACAGGGTCAAGGGAAAACTAGGCAAGAGGTCTATTGTCATCTTGATCGACAGTGGAAGCACCCATAGTTTCATTGATCTGAAAGTGGTGAAGAAAGTGGGCCATAATGTGATCAAGACCCGCCCTTTAGCTGTGACAGTCGCTAATGGAAATTCAATTATGACTCAGGCTAAATGCCAGTGATTTAATAGGACTATGCAAGACTACAAGTTCGGGTTTGATTTTAGAGTCTTGCCTTTGGGGGGTTGTGATATAGTTCTTGAGTTGATTGGATGAGCTCTTTCAACCCGGTGTCCTTTTATTATGCTAAGCAAACGGTATCCTTTGAAAGACAAGGATCAAGGATTACTTTGCAGGGTATGAAAGATCACGCTCAGTTACAGTTGATTAGGGCAAGGAGCCGCAGTCTCAAATAGGCCATTCCCTAGCCTCCATTCTTGAGGACAAGAATGTTTTCAAGGGGAAGGGAATGTTATGACCCGGGAATCCAAGGCTTGAGCTGTTGGTGGTTGTGTTGCTGAAGTTGTTGCTGTTGGTTGCTGCTTTGGGTGTTTGTATAGCTGAAATGTAAGTCTTGGTTAAGTGTTTTGTTTTGAAGTAGTTTGTCCTAGCTGCGTGGTGTAATAAGTTGCAGTAGCAATGCAACGTGGTAGTTGGTTCTTGGCGCCAAAGCTTAGCAGTTATGTTCGTTAGATATTTTAGTTGAATTAGATATTTTCTTAATTTAAGTCGGTTAAGGGGAATGTCTAGGTTCTTTGTTCTTAGTTGCTTTTAAGTAGTAATCTCAAGTGTAATAATCATTCATCAATTCAGTCAAATTTACAATCTATCTCTTTAAGATATTTCTCTTTCTCATCAAACTTTCTCTAATTTTTCATCTCAATTCACTTCTCTTCTCACCTAAACTCTCATCTATCTTCATCAATCTTAGGTTATGACTTGAGATTCAATCCCGAGCATAACAACAGTTTTTGATATGTGAAAAATGAAATGAAAATAGCTAATTTTTTTTAAGTTTTCTGATTTAATAAGATCTATGACATCTGATTTCACCTAGTTACACCAATACGGCTTTCTATTCTCAGTATTCAAGTTGTTTTTACATGTTGATGGTCGAAAATCCTAATTTATTAAATATTCTCTCTCAAGCAATACTTAGCATACTCTTTTACATATTAACTCATCAATCTCTTGCATGAATTTATATAAGAAAAGAGTTTGAAGATTCATGGTTTCACTTAAAACCACACAAATCGTGTTAATTTATCTCTAGCATTCACTCTCAATTTGTGGTGTTTATTGTTTATTACTTTACCGATCATCCTAAATCTCCTCTCAGACTCATTATGAGTTATTACGGGCTTTGAATGGTGATAAAACATTCAAACTCATGAAGAACAATAATATACACTTCAAAAACGCAATAAACAAAGTTTGAATACATCGAATTAGATAAAAACCTTTAGTGGACTAAGAGGATCTCCATTCAATTCCCTCTATACAGAGAGGTTTGTGTGTTGAATTAAGAAATCAAATCCTTTTATGGGTACCTCGTTGTGTGTATGTACAGTCGATGTGCCACACCTCGTTTTGCTGCTTGGTTCCAGGCTTATTGGTCCTCTTTGAAGGTCAGAGGCACCAAGCAGTATTTTATACCTTCTTCTGAGCTTACAGGTCCCAGCTCGAGAAGAAGCCAGCCAGTTAGCATCAGGCCAACTCCACAAAAGGCACAATCACGTAAAGAGACTGAAAAATCATCCATAAATACCTCCATGAATTTTTCCACCATGTCACTAAAGATTGCCATCATACACCGTTGAAATGTGGCTGGAGCATTGCATAATCCAAAAGGCATTCTCCTATAGCAAAGGAACTGTATGGACAAGTAAAAGTGGTCTTTTCCTGATCTTCCGGTGCTATGGCAATTTGGTTGTATTTTGAATAACCATCAAGGAAATAGTAATACAATTAGCCAGCAAGTTTCTTTAACATTTAATCAATGAATGGTAAGGAAAAATGGTCATTTTTGGGTGGCATCATTAAGTTTTCTGTAATCTATACATACCCTCTACCCTGTGACGGTCCTAGTATAGATGAGCTCATTATTCTCATTTTCGACAATGGTCTCCCCCCCCCTCTCAGAACTACTTGCACTGGACTTACCCGTGGGCTATCAAATATGGGATAAATGATCCGTACATCTAATAACTTGACAACTTCTTTCATAACAAGGTTTAATTGACATTGTGGCTACATGGTAGGCTTGAAGCTATCTTCCATGAGAATCTTATGCATGCATAAGGAAGGGCTAAATCCCTTGATGTCTGAAAGGGTCCATTCGATGGCTGATTTATGCTCCCTTAGAACCCTAAGCAACCTTTCCTGCTCAACATTACTCAAACAAGCATTAATAGTAACAGGATAAGTGTCAAAATTACCAAGACAAGCATACTTGAGATGAGATGGCAGTGGCTTGAGCTCAAGATTTGGAGGCTCATCTTCTCTTATTCTCTGTTGAGTTTCAATCGCTTGTATGTCCTCCACTCTTGCTTCATGGTGCGAATCAAAAGGTTCGCAATCCTCCAGGTATTGGACTTGTTCCCTTATCAATTCATTCTCAATGTTTAAAGTCCCTAACTTTGTTAGACATGCTTCAAGTGGTAACTTAGGGAATGTGTCCCTGAACTTCTCAGCTACCAAACTATCTATAATATTAACCTCAAAACAAGAATCCATGTTAGTGGGAAATTTCATAGCATTAAAAATGTTGAAGGTTACATGTTCATCTTACACTCTTAAAATGAGTTTCCCTTGTTGTGCATTTATCAGGGTCCTTCCTGTAGCAAGGCATGGTCATCTAAGAATAAGAGGTATCTCTCGATCCTCTTCCATGTCAAGTACTATGAAATCAGTTAGGAAGATGAATTTGTCAACCTTCACTAAGACGTCTTCAACCACACCTCTTGAATACTTGATCGATGTGTCCACAAGTTGAAGAGATACTGTAGTTGGTTTCACCTCTCCTAAGTCAAGCTTCCTGAACACAGAGAGAGGCATTAAATTAATGCTTGCACCTAAATCACATAAAAATTTATCAAAGCTAATGGTGCCGATGGTGGAAGGTATAGTGAAACTCCCTAGATCTTTTAGCTTGGGAGGTTACTTCTTTTGGAGTATGGCACTGCATTCTTCAGCTAGTGCCACTATTTCGAATTCTCTCAAATTCCTTTTATTAGATAAGATTAAATTTTGCATCTTTGGGCATCTGCTCTATAATATCAACAAAAGGGACATTAATATGTAATTTTTTGAAAACGTCTGAAAATTTAGCAAATTAGTCATCTGCTTTTGTCTTTTTTAATCGTTAAGGGAAAGGGACCTTCGGTTTGTAGGGTTGAGGTTCAGCCCTTTTTGCTTCATCTTTGTTTTGGATTTTTGTCCCTTTCCCATTTTTTGTTTCATGGTCCGTGTCTATGGACAGGTCGATTAGGGGTTGTTCGTTTTGTGCGATATTGGTTACCTGAGTTGGTTCATTCAGAGTTTTCCCACTTCTTAATTCAATTGCTTGGACGTGCTTTCATGGGTTAGTGATTGTGTGACTAGGCAAGGAACCGTGAGACCTTTCAGAAAGTTGTTTTGAAATTTGTCCGACTAGGGTCTCGAGGTTTCTAATCAAAGCTTCTTGATTTTGAAGATTTGTTCGTGTTTCTTGCACGAAACTCATGGTTTCTTGCATAAACTTATTGAGCAATTCTTCGAGATCACTTTTCTTTTCTAGTGGTGGGTGTGGGCTGTTTTTGAATCCCTGGGTTACTCCATAAAAAATTTGGGTGGTTTCTCCACCTAGGATTGTAAGTGTTGGAGTAGGGATTGTGACGTGATTTTTGAAAATTCGAAAAAAAAATTGGCTTGCTCGTGATTTGAAGAGGCTGTGGCAAAGGGGTTCCCTGTCTGACAATCTATGCTCGCATGATTTCTTGCGGGTTTCCTTTGCGTTATTCAATCAACTGTTCTCACATAGTTGTTGCTAGCCATTACCTCTAGCAATTCGTATGCTTCGTCTGGTGTCTTGTTGTTTAGGGCACCTCCAGCAGCCGCATCCACCATGATTTGGGTATTCGGTGCCAAACCATTGTAAAATGTTTGGACTTGCATCCAAACTGGTAAACTAATGTCTGCGCACCTTCTTAAAAGCTCTTTATATTGTTCCCATACATCATACAATGATTCCATATCGTATTGTGTAAAAGAGGTAATGTCATTCCTCATTTTGGCTGATTTGGCTGGTGGAAAATATTTAGCAAAAATTTTTTGTGCCAAATCATCCCATGTAGTGATGGTACTTGGTGGCAATGATATTAACCATGCCTTGGCCTTGTCTCTTAGTTAGAACGGGAACAGTCTCAAGCGAAAGGCATCATCACTGACACCATTATGATTGAATGTGTCACGTATCTCTAAGAAGTTAGTGATATGCAAGTTTGGGTCCTCACTAGGTAGACCGCCAAACTGAACAGTCTGTTGAATCATTTGTATTATTACGAGTTTTATTTCAAAATTGTTTCCTTATATGGGTGTACGTCAGATGCTAGAAGTGCATCTTCCAACAGTTTGGACAGTGTAATTTTTTAAAGCTCCTTCATTCTCATTATTTTCATTAGCCATTGTTTCAGTTCGTTTGGTTTTCCTAATTTGTCAAAGTGTTCTTTCAATACCAAAATCCAAAGGGATTATTTTATTTTTGTTTTGATTTTTCATACAAAGTACGAAACACAAACTTTAAAAGTCAAAAGAAAAATAAAACTAATAAAAAAAACTTAAAATACAACAATCGAATGCAAAAACTTAACAAAAACAAAATTTTAACAAAAACCAAAAAAGATAACATTAATATTTAGAAAAACTTAAAAATAACAGTTTTAACTTAAAAAAATTTATCAAAGTTAACTTATAAGTAAAAGAAAGATGAAAATAAAGAAACAAACAAAAGTAAAACAACAAAATAACACAAACTTAACAAAAACACAATTTTAAGGGGGGGTATTATACAAATTTTTCAAGTAAAAAAAAATTTACAAATAAAATCAAGAGAATGAAATAAATGAAAGAAAAGAATTTTCTTCTTCAAACTTAAACAAAATTTGCAAGTTTTAACAAACAACTTCAAATTAATACCAAAACTAGTTGGTATCAATATCACTCAGATAAGAACAATCCCCAGCAACGACGTCAAAAACTTGATGCTTACTTGGTGTTTGCTCAGCAAGTGTACTAAGTCGTATCAAGTAATATAAAGTGAGTAGAGTATCGTTCCCACGAGGATTGATTATTGAGTGAGTATCGAAATTTGTAGCTTTAGCACTATTTGAAAGACCGAAAATTGAAATTTTGAATATGTAACAAATAAAATGAAAAGGACTAAACTAGGTTACTATTTTTTTTAATTTTTTTTTTATTTCAGAAGATTTCTATGATTAATAAGATCTAAGGCATCCGATTTCACCTAGTGGCATCAATACGCCTTTCTATTCTCAATATTCAAGTGGTTATTATGTGTTGATGGTCGAAAATCATAATTTACTAAAATTCGCTCTCAAGCAACATTTAGCATGCTCTTTTATATATTAACTCATCAATCTCTTATATGAATTTAAATAAGAAAACAGTTTTGAAGATACATGGCTTTCACTTAAGACCACACAAATTGCGTTATTCTATCTCTAACATTCGCTCAATTTGTGGTGTTTATCACTTTAGCATTCATCATAAATCTACTCTTGGACTCATTATGCATCATTATAGGATTTGAATGGTGATCAAGCATTCAAAACTCATGAAGAACAATGATAAACACTCAAATAGCGCAACAAACAAACTTCGAATACGTTGAATTAGAAAAGAGAGTATATTACAACTTAGGCTACAAGCCCTAGAAAAAAAAAATTTAGTTCATGGTAGACATAATATAAAGGAAAAAAAAAATCCATGAACTTTAAATATTGCAAAATTACAAACCAAACTTTCCTTCCTTCCTTCTTCTTCTTCCTCTTGGTTTCTATCCTACTTCTACTTTCTTTTGGGTTTTTGTTGATTGAATTGATCCAAAACACTTTCCAAACCTCCCTATTTATAGTACATAAGGTTGGGATTACTAAAAATGAAAAATATTGCAAGCTTAAAGCTCATTGCACCACCTTGCTGCTATTGCCGCCCAGTTTTGATCAACTTGCCTCTTTTGCTATTTCTTTAGATTTTTGCTACCTTGCACCACCCAAAATTAGGCTTGACATCACCATGAACATGTTTTTGAAGTGTACAAAACATCCTTGCATTGGATTTGTCCATTTTTCGACCCAAATCTGCAAGTTGAAATGAGTTGTTCAAGCTTGTTGTTCATCCTTTGCAACTTGCTGTTTTTACTTCTTTTCTTTTTCATTTTTTTAAAGCTTTTACTGCCCAAAACTCAGCCTTGACATCAACTTGAACATGTTAATGTATCCATCCATACTCTTGATTTGTGCATTTTGCCACCCATTTTTGCTCGTTGAAATGAATTGTACATGTTCTTGATGTGTTCTTGCTTAACGTTGTGAAATGTTGTATTTAGCCCCTTTTTTGCTTTTATTTGATATATCTTGCATTCACTTGTTGATATTGATGATAAAACCTAACAAGATCTTGCATAAAATGAGTGTTCTTGCAAAGAAATAACGATAGGAGCGAAAAAGAACAAAAGAGATAAAAGTTTGATGTAAAATGGTTTGAAAATGAATCAAAATACTATGAATAATTATATATTAAATTAGACTTATCACTTAGCAATAAGGGTAGCAGTAGAAGACAAGGTTGAGTTCATTTCAACTAAAACCCTGTCAGTCTCTTCGTGAAGCCCATCCTGCATTGAGGTTCCAACGTTATTTATTACGACTCTCATGGCGGTGGAGTTTTCACGCTGGGCCACTAGATTGCAGTCTGTTTCAACATGTTGTCTCTCAAAGGATTCACTCATCGTTTGTTAGACTCTGTGATCCATTATTTCTAAATGACGTTTAAGCATAGCCATGAAACTCTTACGAGAATAGCCATCCAGCCTAATTATATCATCTTCCATGATGTCATCATTACCACCGCTCTCAATGTCGTGGCTATGACTCGGTGCATCCCTTCGTGTTATAGGGCTTTGTTCAAGAGGATGCTCAATTGCGGATCCCAATCAGGGCTAATCCCTCTAGCTCCTCATGCTCGAGAGCACTAGACCTCCTGGTTCTGACCACAGGCAAGCAGTCTGAAATTACGTCCTGGTAATCAACGATGGGCTAAAGACAATGAAGTCGTGTTTTAAGCTTCCCACTGTGGTCATCAAAAGGCGTGTTTGCTTTATTTTGTTTGTAACGAAGTATGATGTGGTCACCGTAAAAATGAAAACAAAACAAACGTGCAAAAGGGACTCATCATGATTAAGGAGTAAGCCTAAATTTGAACAGCATTTGACCTCAACCACTCATTGTTTATGGAGAAAAGGTTGTAATATTTTGGTGTATCTGACCTTAGTTATACTGTGAGTTCAGCTTTTGCTTCAATTAAGAAGACTTAGTTAAATTTTTTGTGAATTTTTTTAATAGATATATCGATAGAAAATTAATAGGATATGGACCTAACTGAAGTGGCAGTAGTTACAGTGATGGTGTGGGGCCCACAAACACCTTTCCTCATACAATTAAAAGTCAGGAACTGAGGTGGGGACAAACCCAAGAAATTAGTAGTCCACTTACAAGCCCGAGTCAATCATGTTTTTAAGCCTGGAACCCTTGACTTATAATAACTCGAATGAGTTTATGTCTGACAAGATTAAGATGGAGCAAACCATATTCAGGTCATTGGACTATGACCTATGCGATGAAGGTCAAGCCTTGGCTGTCAAAGCCCTAATCAATGGCGTGAACCTAAGTTCACCTAACTTATCAAGCAGTGATAATAGTGTTAAGACCAATACAATCAAGGTCAAGCCTTGGCCGTTAAAGCCTTAATCTAAAGCGTCAATTCTCAACTCATCGAAATTTAGGAACAGATTAAAACAGGAAGTTCATACTTGAATCTCGAAAGACTGTATTACTGAACAAGCAAGTACAGCAAGTTGTTCTACGCTAAGCTGAGCTATGCCAAGTTATGGTACTCCTAAAAAAAGAGCACAAGTGTGCTAGAAAAAACTTAAAGGTTTGTATTGAGTGTGTTTGGACTACAACAACATCCTTTATTCATAGATAAACTAAATAACGAGTACCCCCTGATTCCATGGCATTTTCTCCCCACATCAAGACACTAAGCATCTTCTTGCAGGTAAAGGATCAATGAATGTGTCCATGATTCAGGTTTGGAGGGAAGTCCTTGAAGCCCACGTTCGAAACTCTAGCCAAAGTCCCCTTTAGAAACCCCACGTTCTTTTGGATTAAGCTTAATGTGTGAGTATCTGAAATTGCATTCCAAGTAATTGCCTTAAGCTTGAAACCACATATCTTGCAGCCTTCTTGGCAGCCCCTTGAGCTTGAGCTCTCTTTACACTTTATCCATCTCAAGCCTCGAGTGGCTGAGACCCTTGTTAGGGTGATAATCTTCTCATTACACTGGGCTTGAGATGCTGCTATTTCAGCACCTAAAGGCCTAATTCTCCTCGAGGAGGGCCTCATGTGTTAAGCACATGACACTTTGCTCAAAACAGCGTTATCCCAGTTCTCTCCAATTTAGGGTGTAAGCAGGTATGGATATGGATTTAAGTTGCAAGTACGGTATAGAGGAGGCACTCCTTTACCCGCCCCACCCCATTGCCATCCCTAAGTTAACCCCACCAAAAGTAGACCCCAACTGATTTAGAACTCATAATGCTGCAACTCAATTGATTGAAAATTTGTGATGACTTGAACCATTATGAAATTATAATTCTGGCTTCTAATTGCTTTCATTAACTAAAAAATGAAATTTGTGAGAATGAGTGGGTGAATTTTGGACCACATATTTGGTTGAAGAGGGAGAAGCAGGTAATGTTAGGTGGAAGAGGACGATTTCAACAACCAAATGAGTAACCTATAATTTATCTTCTCATTCTCATTTTCTCATAAGAGTCATTCTCTATCTATATCTTAGGACTTTTTTTTTAACTGAAACTACTTTAATCTTAGGTGCAATTTTAAAAAACCAAATAGGTTTTCTATTTTTTAAAGTCATACATAAACATTTCAAAATTTTTCAATGTCACACCTTAATATCAACACCATTAACTTCTGTTAGTTTTTGCTGACAGAGCTTTTAAATAAAAGAGAAAATAGTTTTAAAAAATTCAAATTAATATTTAAAATAATAATAAAATATTTTAAATATCAAAAATATTTAAAAAATATATTTTTAGAATGCCACTTCAGTAAAAACTAACAGATATTAACAGGCATTATATTAGAGTGTGACATTGAAAAATTTTGGAAAAATTAAGTGTGAGTTTGAAAGATTAGAAAATATATGTGATTGTTTAAAGCCCCATCTAAAATTTAGGTGGTTTTCAATAAAAAAAAAAACCTAACATCTAACTAATATATAATTTCACAGTTTCCCCCTTGCTTCTTCTTCCTCTAAACCTCAAATAACCGCACCTCAAATTCAAAAATAAATAATTAAAAATACTAAAAAGGTTAATAAAATGGATTAAATACAGATCATAATTTAATATATCAAAAACTCTATCACTAATATTATTTAAATACTTAATTATTAATCATTATATTTACAAAATTTTGAACCTTATTACAACAACAACAACAAAACCAGTGCCTGCAAGGGCTCCCGTAAAAGCAGGGTCTGGTAAGTTCTGAACCTTATTCATTATCAAAATTCACAATTCATCCACCTACCTCTCCAACCCATGAAAATCATTATTTACAAAAATCCTAAAAATACCACAATTCTTCAATCTATCTCTCAAAACTCAAGAAGGAGAAACTTGAAAGGTGATGGAATGCCCCAAGCACAAAAAATTCAAGCAAACATCATGAGTTTAATATCAAACTTAAAGGTACGATTCTTTACCTATTTTTCTTCTATACTTCAATCTATCTCTCGAACCTTGAAAAGGAGTTTAATATCAGTCTTAATGGTATGGATCTTTACCTATTATTCTTTCATAGTTCAATCTGTCTCTTGAACTTTGAGAAAGAGTTTAATATCAGTCTTAAAGGTACAAATATTTACCTATTTTTTTTCCATACTTCAATCTGTCTCTCAAACCTTGAAAATGAGTTTATTATCATTCTTAAATGTATGGATCTGTATCTATTATTCTTCCATAGTTCAATCTATCTCTTGAACCTTGAGAAAGAGTTTAATATAAATCTTAAAGGTGCAAATATTTATCGTTCGACTTTCAAAAATTTTTCCTTATTAATTAGATTAATGTAGCAGAATGGTTTAAAATTTCTAATATTAAACCTACAGGTGATTTAAAATTTTTAATTTTAAATCTACAGGCCTCTACTCTAAAAACATTCATAATAATAACATGAATATTAACTAGCATATTAAAATACTGTAAATAAAGAAAGAAGCAAAAAACTAAAAGAAAAGGAAAGAAAAATACCTGAAAATCGGCCCTATAAAGAAAAACTGAGACTTGGAGAGCTTCGATGCAATCACCTCAAGCACCCGGAGTGTGGGCTTCGAAAAATATTAAACTAAGTGAAAAAATTTCAATGGAAATTTTCTCTCTTCTAAATTTCCGAAAGGCAACACTTTCAGGAAACCTTTAATTCTTTTTAATTGATGCTAAACCTTGATTCCAAGACTCCTATTTATAGTAGGCTATTGGAGGTCGAAAAACTCGCCAAAACTGATGTGGGATTCAAAAAAAAAAAAAAAACGACGCCGTTTTGCACCCTATACATTTGACGTGTCATCCGTGCCACATGGAAGCTCAAGATTAGTCCACTCCAAACAGCGTAGATAGCCCTATTGCGGCACCTAGAAGGGTGCCACTTGGCATGCTCCCATTGGTCCACGCATGAAGGCACAAATCGATCGCCTATGACCACCAGCACGCGACACCAGCTGCATTGTACACGGATTTCTACGTTAATTTTCCTTTTTTATTTATTTTGTTTCCCACATGTAAAATTTTATGTAAAATTATCTTATTTTATAATTTTTAACTTTTATTCATCTAATGAATAATGTTTAACAAATTCAAATTTACTCATTTCATGAATTCTTTAATATTTTTTCTGATGAAATTTAAAATAAAGGCTTGTACTAGAACCTTACGAACAATAAATCTAGCTCCAAATAGGTTAAATTAATTACTATCTCATGATAAAATTTAATTATCATTTATTGGGACTTAATTTCAATAAATAAATCCCACTACACTCAAGAGTTAAATTAATCGATAGTTCCCAGATAGACAATATTGACAACAACAACTCCTCTATTAGACATCCTTGAGGAAAAATAACCATAACTACTGCCATTATTTTTCTTATAGTTTTTCCATTAGTTTTCGACTCGCCCTTTTTCGAATAATTCATTTATACTTGAACAAATTGACAGTATAAATTCCAAATGTCAAACACTTGGAACACTTTGGCCAACGCTTCCGAATTAATTCAAACACTTGAGGGACATCTATATCTCATAAGAGACTATAGATTCCATAGTGAACATTTGATCCCTATCACACTTCATGCCAATACGGAGTGCACGTGAGACTTCGGCCATTTATTTAGACCTTATTTATAGTGCACCAAGATAACTAACATTCCATGCACAAGTCCAAAATACTCTCAGGATTTAGAATCATCGTTCAAACAGTACATCATGAATCACTCATTTCCGATAGTAGTCTAGAAACAAGTAATTCACATGGTCTAACTCAGTGTATTAATCTTATTACACATACCAACATAACACTTTTTGATCACCATCTACATGACCATGACAGGTCATCCAAAGTGTTGCATTACAGCCTTAGCAGACAAGTAGTCCAAACTTGTCACTAACTACGAGTTTTTTTCAAATAACATTTCATTCCATTTGCTCCAAGTTTATATGTGGCTTAATCTCATAATCCACTTAGAACAAACATGTAAATGTAGTTTGAGGACTATATCCATCTCATGGATGTTACATAAAAGAAAATTACATTCAATATATATACTCACTTACACAAATTTAATGAGAAAACGACTGTAACTCAAATTTCATTCAATAATAAAGTACTAATTACATCATAAATTTAGATTTTCATGACACTATTCCTAGCATTTTCTTCCTTATAAAATAATGAAATCAATAGCAAAATTAAGATTAAAATTATTTGGTAGGAAAAAAAAAAGAAATATTATGATTTTGAATAGAAAAAAGTGTGAAAAGGAATGAGACACATTAATTAAAAGACTTAAAAACTCAATTAGTCATAATTTTCTTTGTAATGCTACATCCATTTTACTTTTACTTTTACTTTGTAATATTTACTTAATTATCAATTTTAACATGAATATTTTAGCATGCAAAATGACAAATCTAAGTTAATGAAGAATTATAAGAGTTTCACAAATTTAGCGCTTGCTGGTTTTATGGCTCTGTGTTAGTTATGTTTAATTAATTTAATTTTATGTTCATATTGATTAAATATGTGATGTTGTTTTTTGGATTGGAGCTTCATTATGATGTTGACTAAATGTGTTCAAATTGGACTTTAACTTGCAGAGAGATTCACAGATAAAGTAACCATGGAAGGACATTGGAGATATAGAAAGAGGCAGAGGCGCCACTATTGCTGATTGAAAAAGTTTTTGGGTCTTAGGTTACAAAGAGTGCTCAGAAGAACTTAAACTATGATAAACTAATTTATCTATTTTTAATAAAAAAATATATTCATTTTACCAATTAATTAACCTAATCTAACTATTATTAAAGTTGTAGTGGCTGCCCCACTTCCTCTTCTTCCTCACATGCAAATCTGAACAAGAAAAAGTGCTACAAATATAAGAAAAATTAAGAAAACACAAAAACAAATTGTTAAAAAGATTATGATGGTCAAAACACCCTAAAAACCTTTACAAGAAATTGTTAAAAAAAAAAATGAAGAAAACATATAATGAAATCATTAAAAAGATTATGGCTGTCATAAAAAACAACTAAAAGCTTTTATATGTTAAAAACTATCATAAAAACAAATTACTAAAAACTTTTAGAAGAAACTGTTGCCAAAAAAAAAAAAAAGCTTTTAAATATATTTACAAAATCAAAATATTATGATACGATCCGAGATGGAATCCTATCCAAGCCAATCCAATCCACACCCAAATCTAATCAATACTTATAATCCAGCACACAATTAATCACAAATCCATCACAATGTCGAGACAAAGGGTTACATGATAGCTAGATTGCTATTCCTTTTGTATATATTTGTATATGATAAAGATAGATACATGTTTAGAGAGAAAAGGGGAGAGATGTAGAAGAAAGGGGGAGAATACTAGAGAAATATTTTTTTTTTGGGGGGGGGGGGGGGGGGGGGGAGGAGGAGAAGCATCACGCTCATACACAATTTAGCATACCTAATCCCTAAGGGGCAATACTTACTTATAGTAATAGTTAGTCACATTAGGGCTGAGGTGGCAGGGGAAGCATGTCGAGTGGGGCCCGATTTAGCGAACAGCTGGAGTTGACCCGTGGTTTGTAACAATACCCCTCGCGAGACTTGACCCTTGTCCTCAAGGGTTAGAGGTTGGGAATTGGATTTGTAGGTTGTGAAGGAATCCAAGGCACTTACCCAGAGCCTAGTTGGCGGCAATGCGATGATGGTGATGACCCTAGGGTCCAAATACACCTAAGCTGAGATGTGAGAGGGGTTGGCGGCCAAGTTTAAGTAACGAAGCAGTATGGTGGCTTGAGTTGGAAGAACTAGTTTATAAGCGATAGGCGAAACCTTGTTGGTGGCAATACGAAAGCGTGAGCCAGACAAAGTTGCCAATTTGAAGTTTGCGGCTTGGTTGATGGTGGCTTGTCTTTGGCTTAATCCGACTTTGAGCAAGGTCGCACTTTGGAACATGGCGTTTAGTACTTGACCAATAAAGCAGCGTTTGAATTGGCACAAAGATTGCGTTGATGTTGAAGTGACCTCCCTGGGGTGAATAGTGTAACCAAGGTAGGGTAGACATGGTGCCACGCAAGCTGTAGAGTGCCTACACCTGTTGCATTGACCACTATAACAAACAGCTTCTAAAAACTCGAGAAGACCAGAATCAACATAGAAGTTAAGGCACATTTGAGTGGCTGAAAGGTGAGCTCAGCATCTTCATTCCATTTGAAGCCATCCTTTCCCCTGCAACTTAGTCACAGATCGGGCGAAAAGCTCCGTAATGGAGGATAAGGCGCCTAGAATACTCTGAAAGTCCTAGGAACTCACAAAGCTACCTTACTAAGTGGGTTGAGGCAAGGTGGGAGCAATCTCCATCCTTTTGGTGTTGGCGGCTACACATCCACCAAGCACAAACTAACCGAAATCCTCAATCTAGCAGAATCTGAAGGCATATTTCACCTTGTTTGCTGCAAGTTGTTGTTCACGGAGGATGCCAAGTATGGAGCATAGATGTGTCGAGTACCGTGTCCACTTGGAGTCATATACAAGTTCGCCGCCAAGGGAGATCAAGACGTGGTGGTGTAAGAAAGGCATAAATGTCTCATCCTTTAGGCTTTGGAACATAGGAGATGCATTAGAGGGACTCGAGAGCTTGATAGTACACTTCTAATGGTCTAAGTGAGTGCGGACTGTTGCCTCGTGAATATCCCTTGGTGCCATTCCAATCTGCCAATACACGGCACTCTGACATGTCTAGCTGAGACAACGGCATGGATCATCGCTAGAGATCTGTTTACCATCAATAATTGAGACTAACGATTGATGATGAGTATCAACCAAACATTCCCAACTTTGAGCTAAATGCACATCGAGGGATTTGTGGGTGTCACCATGGTTGGTATGGATGTGCAAGGAATGATTTTCATACTAACCCTGGATCCACATGGTTGGCTACTAGGTCAATTCCTAGGGAGCACAAATAAGAATGTGAGGATTAGGGGGTGGATTTGGCTCGGGTTTCACTGATTGGTTTCCTAATTCATCATCTAAAGCCTCAACCGAAATCATCTGCAGCCGATGACGTATGGCACATATATGACTTGGCATGAATGAGTCACAATAGTAATAAGAAAGATGTCGTTGAGGCTGATCATCAGAGTTGGCAAACATAATTCCCGCGTAGGATGAGCCGTTGGCGGGTTTTGAATACACCAATGGTCTATTTGGCGTTATTATTGTTGGTGGACTAGTGGGTATCTTGGCAGCATTATCCGGTGGCGGTAGAAGTGGGACTGTTTTGGCGAGAGTTGGTGCTGGTAATGCCATTGGACTACTTGGCAGCATCACTGTTGGCGGATTAACGTCCATCTTACCGGTATTACTCGGTAGCGGTAACGGTGGGGCTGTTTTGGTGAAATTCCTTCTCATCACTCATTCCACGTATTCACGATTCTTTTTTTGTAACTGTGCTAGAGTGATAGCTTCTTGAAGCGTGTTTAGCTTGAACAACTTCAGCCATTCCACTAAGTCCTTGCACAAACCACCCATGAAGGCGCCAACTCTTGTTCTTCGTTGAGCCCACTATGCCTAACCAGGGGCTCAAACGTAATTAAGTATTCATCAAGGGTCCCAACTTGTTTGAGCTTAGTAAGCTCGGTAAGAGGGTTTTGGGTGGCTTTGGAGAATCCCGACCTGAGTTCAGCTAAATACACGTCCCAAGGGATGGCAACACCAATAGGCCATGATTGTTGGTAGGAGACATGCTAATCTTGGGCAACGCCTTCCAAAGCCATGCTAGCATGCATAGATTTCAATCCCTCTGGAGTTTGATCGAGAATGAAGCAACATTCACACTGATATATCTAGTCCACCACATCACTATTCCCATTGAACCTAGGCAACTCTATGGTTACCTCGCCTGTGATGACGATCGGGGGTGGAAGATAGTGATCAGTATTCAGAACCAAAATCCCCACTGCGTTGCAATGGTGGAGTTGGCGCACCAGGTTGGCGTGAAGCAGATCCTTGATTGTCCTCATCTGTAGCGATAGCCCCTTCATCATCTCTTTCATCTCAGCCATGGCTTCCACCAAACCATCATAGCGCCGACCAAGCTTTTCACCCAAGTTCCTCTCCGACACCTGATGCTTAGAGCCGTCCCCCATTGACAGCGATTGAGGTTGATTGCAACCGGCAGAGGAAGGAATGCTCTGATACCAATTGATAAGATCCGAGATGGGATCCTATCCAAGCTAATCCAATCCACACCCAAATCTAATCAATACTTGTAATCTAGCATACAATTAATCACAAATCCAACACAATGTCGAGACAAAGGGCTACATGATAGCTAGATTGCTATCCTTTTTGTATATATTTGTATATGATAAAGATAGATACAAGTATAGAGAGAAAAGGTGGGAAATGTAGAAGACAGGGGGAGAACACTAGATAAACATTTGGGGGGGGGGGGGGGGGGGGGGGTGAGAGTGAGAGCATCACACTCATACACAATTTAGCATGTCTAATCCATAAGGGGGCAATACTTATTTATATTAATAGTTAGTTATATTAGAGCTAAGGTGGCAGGGGGAGCATGTCAGGTGGGGCCCGATTTGGCGAATGGGTGGAGCTGACCTATGGGTTGTAACATATTAAAGTTATAAAATTATTAAAAATATTTAAAAAATAACTAAAGACACTATAAATCTATGAAAATAATTGTAACAAAAAGTATTTAAGAAAAGGGTTTTTTAAGATATTTGCAAAAAATAGCTTCTTTAACAAAAAAAAAAAAAGATCGTGGTTGTTAAAGAATTTTTAAATATTTAAAAAATTTTACAAAAAAGAGTTCTTCAAAATATTTACAAATTTTTTTTCTCACACCTATATATAACAAAAGAAAAAATTAATGTCATTATAAAAGTACTAATCTTTAAAAAGACTATTGCTAAAAATCTAAAACATTACTTAAACATATTTAAAAATAACTAAAAAGTTATTAAATATATTTAAATAAATATTTTTTCCCTTCTAAAAATACCAAAAAGACGATTAAGGTTATAAAAAAATAAAAATCTTAAAAAAAACTGAGATCTACATATTCAATCTAGCTAATCTATCTACTATTTTTTTACTAATACCAAGGATATTAAAATATTACTATTCTAAATTTTTTTATTAAATCTTATGGATATGCTATAAATAATAAGTATAACTTTTAAATTTAAATATTCAATTGACAATTTTTTTCTTTCTATTTAAAATTTGTTCTTATTATTTATTTTCTAAAATCATGCTTGATTTCTCGTCTATAATTATAAAATTGTATCCTATATTACAAGTTTGGTAAAAATTTAAATTTAAACAATAATAATTTAAAATTTATTATATTATACAATGAGTAAAATTTGACCATTTATTGTATGGAAAATGACTAGTATTACTAATGCAATAGCTTGAGATATGATATGATAAATATAGTTTGCTTGCTTCTGTCTTTTTTTTCACATCCTTTATCCACGGAAAATTTTTTTTTTTTTAATTCTTTTAAGGTGGCAGGCACGGGCCCTAATTTTGTGATTCTTCTCTAGTACCCCTTCGAAACTATGCAAGGGCCAACACAAAAAGTGGAGTTTCATTTTCATATCCGAGCAAAACCTAAGGACACACCTGTCAGTTCACTTTGTCAGCTCCTCGTTTGGGTTACTACCACATCACATCAATGTATGTGAGTGACAACCAACACAAATCAAACCAGAGAATTTTGGATTTTGGATAGTATTTGAACTCAAAAAACCAAAGAAATGACAGTGACCTACAACTCACCACATCCACACCCCATCAATACCATCCACTCCCCTTTTCTCTTCCTCTCCCTTTCGATCAAGCAAAACTCAAAATCAAAACTTACCCAGAAAATTTTTCGCACCATATGTTAATATAAGTTGTGAAAATAGGCAAATTTCGGGTAAGGGGATACCAAAATAGTGCAAGATTTGGGGAAAGATAGAGTCTTTATGGTGGGATGTTTTTGCTTCTGCCACTTGGTAGTGGTCGATACGAATCGATCTATGCCAGCCTCTACATCATCTTTTTTACGGTTTTGCCCTCATGGGTTTGCTAGATTTTCGGATTTCAGACATACCCAGAGGCTGTTTGGGTATGAGGTTGGGCTAGTGTTGCAAAGGAAGGAGCAACGACGTCGTGTTAAGTTTGGTGTTGCTGCTGAGCTCTCAAAACCTTTCTCTATCAATTTTGGGTTGGATTCCCAGGTGTGCTTATGTTAACGCTATCTTTGTGTACTGAATGCTGTTGATGTGCTGTTTGGTTCTGCTGCTGCTTTGAGTTGTGATTACGTTATGTTTGATGAAATGCATTACAGAGACTATTGTAATAATGACCATGGTGACAATGGACCTGTTAGTTAGCATAGTTTGTACAATTTATCCAATTAAATGATTCTGACACTGGACGGAAGCGGGTTTCAAAATTATTAAGTTCGTAAAACACACGAATGGGTGTTGATCGAATTTCGCTCGAATGGGTGTATTTGGAATCCACCTAAAGAAAGAGAAACTAGTAAAATATTTTGTTCAATAATCAATGAGAAGTTGCCTCTTACAATAACCTAAGGCCTCTATTTATAGAAATATAGATCTAAACAATATCAATTTGAATAGGAATATAAAAACTAAACTAAAAAGAAATCTAACTAAAAGGAATTTCTATAAAAATAGGAAACCTTGTACAAATATAAAATTAACATAACTCAATAAATCTAAAGGATAAACTAATATCTACATAATTTAAAAGTAAAAATATATTTAAGTTCCTTCTAATTCAGCTATCTTCATTAATCCAATATTTTATATTATCCTTGTACCGCGTCATTCTCTCCCAGTTACAAAAAACTCGTCCTCTAGTTTTGTGGAAGGAGAGAATGATATAGTGAATCATAGGCCATGATCTTGACTTGAGCAAGAGCTCTTGGTTATGTTCAAAGAAGACCCTTGAATAGAATCCAGGAAGATTGTTAGAAAGATTATCAGGGATAATGAACTCAACATGTTAAACATGCTCTACATCAATCTTGAGATTATCGACTTGTATAGGCTTCTCTTCATGTTCTTCATTGTTGAACCCAATTGTTGTATGGGAGAGTTCAACCTTGAGATCATCAACTGGTATAAGCTTTCTTTCATGTCCTTCGTTGTTAAACTCAATTGTTATTTGGGGGAGTTCTTCATCCCTTGTTTCTTCTTCATTCTTCGATTCGTCTTGCTCTACTTCAACAATTTGTTGGGTCTTCTCTTCACTATTTATTTCTTCTGTTTTACTTCTACAATACTATCAATAGAAACGAACTTTGATTGACTTTTTTCAACTTTATTTGGTTCCTTGACAATTTTGTTGTCATCAAAGTTAACATGTTTGTTCAAAGTATTTAGAAGCTCTTTCAGACGTCCTGCAACCTTGTGACACTTCAATTCACTAGCAAGCTCAATATTAAGCTGACAACAATCATAATAGATGTATGCCCCTTGTTCTTCTTACTTTGCATGGATTGCATCTTCATGATAATAAAATTGTATATGTGCAAGGTAAATATTATCAACCCCAAGTAATATCCTGTATAGATCCATAAGGGCGGAATATTCAATATAGATCGCTATGAGTAATGTGATAGAAACTTTATGAATCCTTACTATCATCTGAATCGCCCCATAACCAATATCTAGTCCCTTGGTGATTTTTTTCGAGTCTTTTTTCAGGTTTTTCCATTAGATACACATCTTATATGAAACAACATTCAATATTCAAGACATACCTTTCTTCATTTGAAGTCGAAGTTGCTTACCAGCTTTGAGGTTGTGGATGTGGTCGACTGGCAAAGGTTGAGGCCGTTTTAGGGTTTTTGACAGTGGTGCTTCATGGAGGCGCAGATGTGAGGGTGGTAGTGATGGTGGTTGTACCGGGTAGATAGGGTCGTTGTGGGTTTTGGTTTGAGGGTATAGGTTACGTAGGTATGGGTTGTGAATTTTTACCCTCTTTTTAATTTTTAGCTTGAAGAAAAAGGATGGCAGTGGTCAGTGAATTTTGGGGTGATTTGGCGGTGGGGGTTGAAGATGATGGGTAATGTGATTTAGGTGTTGTTTGTTCCAATTGGTGGTGGTGATGGTGGGTTGTGCGTCACGGGAAGGTGGCTGTGTGGTGTCGGCAACGGCAACAATGGACCGGAACTTGTTCTGATACCAACTAACGCAGGACGAATGCGAGTTTCAAAATTATTATGTTCGTAAAATATATGAGCATGTGTTGATCAAATTTCGCTTGAATGGCGTATTCAGAATCCACCAAAGAGAAACTAGTAAAATATTTTATTCAATAATCAAAGAGAAGTTGCCCCTTACAATAATGTAAGGCCCCTATCTATAGAAATATAGTTCTAAATAATATCAATTTGAATAGAAATATAAAAACTAAACTAAAAAGAAATCTAACTAAAAAGAATTCCTATAAGAATAGGAAACCTTGTACAAATATAAAACTAATCTAACTCAATAAATCTAAAGGATAAACTAATATCTATAGAATTTAAAAGTACAAATATATTTAAATTCCTTCTAATTAAGCTATCTACATGAATCCTATATTTTATAGTATCCTCGTATTGCGTCAGATTCAATCACGATCTGTTCTAATTACCTTGTCTAATGTTGTTTTTAATTCAATCTTTCTTTTTTCCCTTTTGCTTCTTTCCACTATATTGCATTACTTAATGCAGAGTTGTAATATTTTTTTATGGGTTTGCACTTGCAGCGTTTTGGTCTGCTGGGTTCTTCTGTACTATGTTAATCCATTCTCATCTATGTGTTTGATGTTAGACTTGGCTATTTTCGAGGATAAGTGTAGTGTCATACCAACTTCCAAGTACTCTTACGACGCGAGTACTTTAGAGGAGAATGGAGAGTTGAAGTAATTATTCTTCTATACTGTCTTGAATGTTGGTTTTTGTTCATCGTTCGTGAATATTGGATATAGAATGTTCATCAATTATTCTGTGGTAAGTTTTACGCGTAACAGACTGACACTTGATTTTATTTGTTTTCGAAGACTCTACAGTCTCATGATATAGCACAGCTAAGGTGGATTGGTCCTGTTCCTGGCGATATTGCAGAAGTAGAGGCTTACTGTAGAATATTTAGGGCTGCTGAGCATCTACACACAACGTTGATGGACACATTGTGTGACCCGGAGACTGGGATTTGCACTGTGTCATATGCCCTGTCATCAGATGAAAAGTCATTGTTAGAAGAAAAGATTGTAGCAGTTCTTGGGTGTATGGTGTCTCTATTGAACAAAGGAAGGCAAGATGTTCTGTCAGGCAGGTCTTATATTATGACATCTTTCCGTGATGCAGAAGTGAGCGCAATCAATGACAAGCTTCCACCTCTTGCAATTTTCAGGAGTGAGATTAAGAGGTGTTGTGAAAGTTTGCATGTCGCTCTTGAGAACTATTTGACACGTGATGATGAAAGAAGCATTAATTTGTGGAGGAAGTTGCAACATCTCAAAAATATATGCTATGATTTGGGCTTTCCACGCTCAAATGATTCTCCTGGCCATTCGCTATTTGCGAATTGGGCCTCAGTACATATATCCACTACCAAAGATGACGCTACATCAACTATTTCTGATGTGGCTTTCTGGAAAGGTGGTCAGGTTACGGAAGAAGGTTTGAAGTGGTTGCTAGAGAAAGGCTTTAGGACTATTGTTGATCTGAGAGCTGAGACTGTGAAAGATGACTTCTACCAAACTGCACTTGATGATTGTATTAAATCTGGTAAAGTTAAGCTCTTCCAGTTTCCAGTGGAGATTGGTACATCACCTTCAATGGAACAGGTCGAAAAATTTGCATCTTTGGCATCGGATCCTAGAAGGAGGCCTATTTATCTTCATAGCAAGGAAGGGGTATGGAGGACTTCAGCTATGATTTCCAGATGGAGGCAGTATGTGGCTCGTTATGAATCACAGGTAATCTCCAGTAGCCCCATCACTTCCAATGGAACTTCAGCTCAAGATACAAACAGGATGTGGTCAGGACATGTGCATTCAAATGAAACTGTACGTAAACATTTGCAAGAGAAAAACAAGCTGCTGCAGAGTGACTTGAATAGTATAGGTTCATCTAGTGAAATGTTGCTAAAT
Organism: Simmondsia chinensis; assembly: GCA_018398585.1. Lineage (NCBI taxonomy): Eukaryota > Viridiplantae > Streptophyta > Magnoliopsida > Caryophyllales > Simmondsiaceae > Simmondsia > Simmondsia chinensis. The sequence goes on from JAGTTD010000007.1 coordinate 15,198,368, forward strand.
CAAACTTCCTTAGCCATTGACAAAGATGATCAGAAAACCAATGGTGCCTATAATGGCTCCGTTCAGTGTGAAACCATAACATTAGGTGAAGATAACACCAATGAGCCACAATCTTTTCTAGCCAAGGACATTGACCCTTTCAAGTCTCAGCTACCACCTTGCAATGTCTTCTGTAGAAAAGAAATGACTATCTTCTTCAGAAGCAGAAAAATCTCCCCTCCTACATTTTCAAGATTTGAGGGAAGGTTGAAGGTAGTGTCCATGGAGACTGATGTGTGTACCACTAGAGATCGGAAGAATGAAAACATAGGTGTGGATTCCTTATCGGCAGTCAGAGATTTAGAAAATCCCAATGCATCATCCTGGAGGAGGGATGTGTCTTTACAGCATCACATAGCATCTGATGGCAATGGTCCCATTTGTGCTGGCATCAGTCAAACTTCTCCAGGGACAACTACGGATATGATTGGAAACAGAGAAAGGCCTTTGATGGTGAAAAATGGCGTTTCAACTGACGCAGTTAATAATAGTTTAGGAAATAATGGCACATCCAAAAGCGTTTCGCTAGATCAGAAGAACAACGGTCATGCAAGGATAAATCCTCCAGAGAACAGTGTAGAGGTAATGGAGGAAAATATGTGTGCTTCTACTACTGGTGTGGTGAGGGTGCAGTCAAGAAGGAAAGCTGAGATGTACTTAGTTCGTACAGATGGATTCTCCTGTACCAGAGAAAAGGTGACTGAATCCTCACTGGCATTCACTCATCCGACTACGCAACAGCAGATGCTTATGTGGAAATCTATGCCAAAGACGGTCCTCTTATTGAAAAAGCTGGGGCCAGAGCTCATGGAAGAGGCTAAAGAGGTATCTTTACAAAGGTTTCCATTATTGTGTTACATAATCCAAAATTTTTACTTCGATCACTGATGTGAATGTATGTTGGTATCTTGGCTTAGTGACCACTTTCTCTTTCACATCTCAAAATGATAGTCAAGAATGAGATATCTTAAAAGGGACTTGGTCTTGCTATGAGGACTCCTTTGAAATGATCATTTGGTCGCCTGAGTCCATATTTACTGAGATAGCCCATGGGTATCAGACGCAATGGGTTCTGAGACTTGTTGCGTCATCTGCTAGCTGCATCTTGTGGGCTACACAAAAGTTTTACACTTGCGACTCTGTGCTCATATATGTTGTATACATGTTATGATATGTCACCGAACTTAGTGCACAACCATTCATCTTGAAGGGTTTGCAGGCCAGATGTGCAATAGCATTCTGGGTTGTAATGCTCATTACATATGTAATTCTTGCTAATGTCTTTGATGCTTTGCCTATGACATAGCTGTAGGGTTGGTTTTACTCCTTACATGGAAAGGCAAGTTCTCCAAAAGATTATGAATTGGATGTACTGCTGCTAAAATTTACTTATGTCTGTCTTTGTTCAGTTTTTGCTACAATTACGATTAACTATTAGAAACGGTTTCTAGTTATCCGCATTCTGCCTCCGCTTTGATGCTATTTATGTTTTTGGATGTACAGGTTGCTTCGTTCTTGTGTTACCAAGAGAAAATGAATGTTCTTGTTGAGCCAGATGTGCATGATATATTTGCTAGAATACCAGGGTTTGGGTTTGTTCAGACATTTTATGGTCAAGATACCAGGTAGCAGCAAAATAATGCATCATCTCTTTTAGTTATGTTAATAATAAATCAAACCTCTTAAGTTATTTGTTCTTTCATTACAGTGATCTCCATGAGAAGGTTGATTTTGTGGCATGCCTGGGAGGAGATGGGGTGATACTCCATGCTTCAAATTTATTCAGAGGTGCTGTGCCCCCAGTCGTATCATTTAATCTTGGGTCACTTGGTTTTCTCACATCCCATAATGTGCGCTTCTCAACTTGTATATGGATTCAAGTTTCTTTTACCTCCCACTCACTTCCATGGACTCCACCTAATCCCTGCTTTCGGTTTTATACAGTTTGAAGACTATAAGCACGACCTTAGACAAGTCATTCATGGAAATAACACCAGGGAAGGTGTCTATATAACCCTGAGAATGCGTCTTCGGTGTGAAATTTTTCGGAATGGCAAACTAATGCCTGGAAAAGTTTTTGATATCCTAAACGAGGTGGTTGTTGATCGTGGTTCGAACCCATATCTTTCTAAAATTGAGTGCTATGAGCATGATCATCTTATAACCAAGGTGAGTGGCTCCCATGTTAAAACTATGTGTTTCATCTTCGCCAATGCCACCATTTTGTTCTATGTTTCAGGAAATGTTGTTTGTGCTCTATGGCCCTAGACTTATACGTTTGCTATTGTTACTCATTGCTTGCATGTTCTATTGTTGCTATATTGTTGCTTTGTTCTTTGCTACTTGTTGCTTTGCTGGTTTGTTGCTTCATAGGCTCGTTTGCTTTTTGCTTTTTCGGGTTGGGGGCCCTTGAACACAGTCTCTCTTTAAGGTAGCACCCTGAAGGGGTAAGGCTGCGTACATCTTGCCCTCCACCCCCTCTCCCCCCTCTGCTTTGGCGGGAGCCCTTGTAGCATTGGGCTTCTTGTTGTTGTTCTATATATGCTAGTGTAACAAAGTTTTGAAAACGATTGTTGCATCAGTCAATGGAAAAAAATTTGTTTGTTCATAGTCTTATCTTTTTTCCTTTGTACGAATATTCCTTATGTTTCAATCTTGATCAGGCTGCACTTTGCAATATTTGAATCAATATAATTATTTATATGACAAATGATCTTATAGGTGCAAGGTGATGGAATCATAGTTGCTACACCTACTGGAAGTACAGCATACTCTACAGCTGCAGGAGGTTCCATGGTCTGGCCTTTTCTCTATGTTTGACTGCTCATCTCTCCCAGCTAATCACCATATCCATGCGCAGCATTTTATGCATTCCATGAATTTGGTTTCAAAGTTCCATGATTTTAGAGACTGAGATGGGAAACACCCGCAAGGCCTCACAATTTCCTCTCATGCTTAAACAACGAGAAGGAAAATTAAAGTAACAAAAAGGGGGAAAAAAAAAAAAAAGAGCAATTTGTTGAGGACATCAGAACCCACCCCAAGGAAGGGAAAATTAAACAAGAAGGAAATCGGAGAGAGAGAGAGAGAGAGGGATAAGCAGAGCTGTAAGGGATGACAGTTGACATAGAAAGTGCCGCACATTTTTTTGAGCATGTTCATTGCTTCATTATTGGCTTTGCAAATGACCTGTTATTGAACTGATAAATTTGAGAAGTTCATGAGCTGCATGTTTTTCGTGTTTATTATGCTTCTGTTGAGCCAATAACTTTAACAGAATTTAAGAATGCTCAACTTCACTTCAAAATATATGGGGTTGTAATTTTCTTTTGGTTAGATCATTGATTTGCATGCAGAATTCAGATGTATGACAGTGAATGCTGCGTGCAGGTGCATCCAAATGTTCCTTGTATGCTGTTTACGCCAATTTGTCCCCACTCCCTCTCGTTCAGACCAGTGGTACTTCCAGACTCTGCGCGTTTAGAATTGAAGGTAAACACTATTTTTTCTACCAGCTAATCTAGATAAAGATAGTGGCTCCATTTGGTTCCGGTGTGAAGTGCTGTAGCTTTAGCTGTAGTTGTGATGCGGAAATTTTGTACTGTAAGGAAAAGTTAGTTGAGGTGTTCAGTAACTTCTGAAAATTGTTTTTCAGAGTGACTTGAGATACAAAATGACCATTTAGAACATCGGTCGCGAGCCGCCTCGTCATAAAGCTCGAAAAGCTTGGCTCGCTTTGAGCTCGAGCTGAGCCGAGTTGGCTCGTTTAGCTTATCAAGCAGAGCCTGAGCCTAGTGAAGTTCGAGCTCGTAGGCTCGCCAGCCTAAATGAGCCTGTGTGAGTCTTTCTTACTGTAATATATTTCATTAAATAATGCCCCATTCTGCGAAATTTGAGCCTAAATGAGCCGAGCCCGAGCTTAAACAAGGCCAAACGAGCTTAAATGAGCTGAAATATTGCAAGCTTAATTTTAAGATCGCTGAGCTTAGGTCGAGTTGAGCTGAGCCTGTGCTTTTGACGAGCTGAGCCCGAGCTGAGCTTAATGCAAATAAGCCGGGCCTCAAGCCTGGCTGCCTCTGGTTCAGCTCAGTTCAAATACACCCCTACTCTCTAGTTATTCTGAAAAAGCTTTTAAAAAGTTGTAGCTTTTTTCCTGAAAGCAGCGAAAGTGGTGCCAAACACAGCTAGTACATTGGTTATTTGTCGACTTTCTTGTAGACCTGATATTCTAGAGCCTTCTGTCACACCACCCAGCATAGAATGTTGCCCTGTGATCAACTAAAGGCTGTTACGAAATGTAGTGACCATTATAAACAAATTATAAATTTGCTGCGGCGTGATTGATTGCTACCTAACATGACTTTTATAATGGCTTCCATAATGCATATATGCTATATTTTATTTATTACAACATATTTGCAAATGTATCTATATTTTACAGAAAGAAACTATCAAAAGGGCGTAATATTGTTGATTGGGCAGTTGTTCATTTTAATTTGGCAATCATAAGGCTCAATAACACCCAATAAAATTGGTGCGACCTGTTATCTGTTATTGGTAACACTTTGCTTCCATGACACTGCCACTGCAGCCATGAACATCGATTTATCCTGTGAATGATTCCGATGGAAATATTTGCTGGTGCTTGTAGGACTAATAAGCACCAGGATAAATTGAGTTACATCTTAGCTTCTTGTTATACTTGTCTAAGATGTAAAAGAACGGCATTTTTGGATTTGTCTTTTTGTGGAGAGAGGGGAGGAAAGAAGGGGGGAGATAGAGACTTTGGTTGGAAGGAATTCCTTTTTCAATTCTTCTGTTATTGCTTGGTTACATGACTGAGACTAGTGATAATGTTTTCAAGGGAAGCATCTTCCCCATGTGGAAGAAACTGACTTCTTCTCAAGACTAAAGGACGATATTTTATTTTGAATTCTCAATCCACCCATAGTCTCATACTCTTGCCATCCTAGTCTAACCTCAAATGTGCGTCCATACAAACTTATGCAGTAAACTTTTATTCCCAAAACTAGACAAAAGAAGAAATTTTAAAGAAAAAAAATTTTAATAAAAAATATCTAGTAAAGAAATATTTTTCGGAAGGAAAAATATTCTCTCCAACCAAATGGGGATATGTTAGTAGATAGCTTGGAATATTTATTCTTTTCATATACAAGCTAAGCTTTTTTTTTTAAGTTCCAGACAAGCTATAAGCTTTCAGGCAGTAGGTTTGTTATTGTTCTATATAAGCTAAGCTTGGTGTGTACAGGTTTTTGCATATCTATAGGACTCTGAAGTTTAGCTCTTTGCAACAGATCCCTGATGACGCAAGAAGCAATGCTTGGGTCTCGTTCGATGGTAAGAGGAGGCAGCAACTCTCCAGAGGACACTCTGTGCGCATATCAATGAGCGAGCACCCGCTTCCCACAGTAAACAAGTCTGACCAGACGGGTGATTGGTTCCGTAGTTTGATCCGGTGTCTGAACTGGAATGAGAGGCTGGATCAGAAGGCCCTTTGAAGCCCCTTATATATTTGAGGTTCTCTTGTAAATTTCTGTACAGACTTCAATTCAATAGATTACAGGTAGCTAACTATAGGATTTCTATAATCATTACTTCATAGTAACTGTGACGCCCTTCAAATATTCCATATTTTTCTACATTTTTAGTTATGGTTCTTCAACTGTTCAAATGCTAGTATGCATTGTCATTTGATAAATATGATAGTAAAGGAGAAGCAGAAGCCATTCTCCAGTTTGAGAGAATATGTTCTTTATTTTAATTTGGGTTAGATCTTTGGTTGGATTATTTGATGTGTTTGGCCATTTTGAAATGCATGGACGCTCTTAAAACGCGGTCCAGAGGTTGTTTTTGGCTTTTAAAATGTTTTGAGGCTATTACTTAGAACATATTTACTCAATGAAGGCTCAGATAATTAACGTGGAGATTCCTTGAACTATTGCTTGAAATGAAATTGGTTCTCTGTTTTCAACTGAATTCAACACACACCTTACTTTCTCACTTAGTTACCGGCCAAAAGCACATGCACAAACGTGATTCGTTTAAATTGTACTATGACATCACGTTTGTTACTCATTATTTAGATGTTGATAGAGTTAAAAAAAATTGGAAGAAATTGAAGTAGGGAGTGAAAACTAGTTAATAATTTGAGAAGTAAGCAACATACCTAATCCACTAAGGGCTCCCGTTTAAGCAGGGTCTTTTTTTTTTTGGGGGGGGGGGGGGGGGGCAAATGTATGCAGCTTTCCCTTTTTAGAGTATTACCCTTAAAGAGAGACTGTTTCCGAGTGCCTTCAACCTGGGAGTGAGGACTTCTCAGGAGGTCTCCCGTCCTGGTACTACTCTCAGCCAAGCACGCTTAACTTCGGAGTTCTAATGGGATCCGGTGACTGCATGTACTCTCTTTGGCAGTTAATAATTTGAGAAATGAGTTTTGAGAAACTGCAAGTTGAACAGTTTAACATTTTGTATGGCCTATAACAAAAAGGTTTCACTAACTTGTGAGTTCATTGTTCCCAGTGATCCAGGGCATGATAGATCTTGCAAGGTTGCTCAAGTGGCTGGAGTTGCTGCATAATGTTCTTGTAAGACTTGATACCTTAGCCTTATGCATGGAATTAATCACAGTTTACTTTCATATAGTGGTCTCGGTTTTAGTAACACAGAAGATGTTATATGATGGGCTGTGAGAATCGCACTAGGCTTTTAGAGAGCTCAAGGTCTTTTAAGCCCTATGTTTGCATAAATCTTGATGAATAGCCATACAATTGTTAAGTTTTATACCCCTTTGAGAGTTGTTTAACATGTAATTGTACTTATAACTATGTTCGAATAAATAAAATACAATATATACATACTAAGGTTGTCATTATATATCATTACACAATACTAAAGTGCAAAATGACTAGCTCAAAATTGGTTATGCGCTTAAATTCTTTATTTGAAACCATGGCCTTATGAGCCCTTTTGGTATGGTAAAATAGGAAAATGCGTTAACACTTTTTGACGTGATTTTGCAGCAACTACTTCGCCTGTACCTATTCAAAATCCTTACATGCGGCTTCTTAGTTACTCTTCTCTCCATTCTGAAAAAATTGTCACATTATAAAGTAATGTTAATAAATTCTTTACATAAATTTTCTTCTAACATTTCCTAAGTTTCCTTATAAAGATGTTGTAAAGCCTTTTAAATTAATGATTATTTTGAGCAAATGTTTTCTATTTTTGGCAGTTTACACTCATTTTAGAGCAAATAGAACAGACCAAGTATGTTCAACTAACATTGAAAAAGAAAGTAGCTATGTCCAGTTGTCACATTTACAAGAATATAATAAATTAGAGTGGATGTAGAAACTCTTTTTAGTTACAGTACACGGTGAAATTAGAAGCTGCATTGAGTTCATGTGCAGTTCATCGAGCAACTGAGACAATGAGCTTTGGCATTCTGGTAGATTTGAAGGGTCCCAAAAGATGTATTAGTTGTAGTTTATATTTTGATGTTTTCTTATTGTCACTTGTTTAGACTTTTTTTTCCTTGAACACTCACTTGTTTAGACTTTGATCCCTGCATCATCTTGCATTTGGAGGTTGTACGTCAATTATATATTGATGCGGTGCAGAAAGGAAGAAAATTGGGAACGGAAGGTTCAATGACCTTCTTTTAAATTTTTATTGCTAAAACAATTAAGAAAATAAAGGGAAAAGGTTCTATTATTGATTCTCACAATCCGAGAATAAGAAAGAAAAACCAAAATAAATCTATAAAATTGAATGAATTAAAACCCTGGTCTTCCTTTTCTTTAAATAGAGAAGATAATTCACCTAGAATAAAAGACTAAAATTAAAAGATAAAAATAATAAAACCAACTAATCAATATTGAACTCTCCTATTTCATGTTAAAATTTTCCCGGATCAAGTCTTTGCTGCACATCCCTCCAACCTGCCAAGATACTCAACTCGCCAAGCTCAGCCCACAATTCAGACTAAGGCACGGCTGCATCATCCACACCAGCTTGGGGAGAATTCGTCATCGAATTTGCCAATGGTTCATGCGGATCATTCTCTAAGCTTGCCCATATGTGGACTGCATGTCCTCCCTGGCTTGTTCGAATTTGCCAAGTCACAGGTTGCCTCATTCTCGTCAATGTTACTATTTACTAAGTGATTTTAGGTGAACTAGGCTTGATATAGCATCTAGTCCCATCCCTTGTCGTTCTATGGAATAAGATATCAAAGAAGGTTCCATAATGATTTACTCGTCACTTATGTTTGACCATTCTTTTGTGGGTGATATGCAGTGCTTAAGGCGAGAGTGGTACTTGCCATCTTCCACAACGGCTTCCAGGAATGGCGCACAAAGAGTAGATCCCTATCTGACACAAAGTTGGCGGGTATGCCATGTTTATACCCCTCATATAATCCTTCTCGTGTCTTGAAATCAATCTTCCACTCACCTTCTGACAAATTGTGACTCTGGTGGTATCCGTTCTTTAAACCCAACTTGATAGACACCATCGAATTCTGCAATTGGCATGGAAAGTTATCCAATGTCGGGATGGGTAATTGATATCGTATCGTGATCTTACTAATGGTCCCGCTGTCAAGACATATCCTCCAAGACCCATCCTTTGTTGGTGTCAAGATAGCTGATCCGCTCTTCAGGCTCTCTCGAATGAAAATCGTGGCGAGTAGCTTCCAAACTTGGCGCCTAAGATCCTCGTGCTTCATAAGGCTTACTTGGTAATACGCCCCTTTTGTTAAGACAACCCCTGGCACCTGATCTACCAAGTGTTGAATGCCTCTTGATGGTGGTAAAGAACTCAGCAAACTCTCTAGGCATACTTCTTTCGACAAATTTTCCACCTCTTGATGTAGCCCCGCCTTCTTACTTGGCGGGTAGCTTGGAGGGTGACCCTTGGCAAGTTGCACGATATGGTGAGAAGGGAGGCGTGACGCGGTATGGGGCTCGGAGGATTTAGAGTTTCACATTAATTAGGAAAGCTTAGATTAAACTAGTTAATTTTATTATTTATGCCTATATTTTAGTCTTTATTTTTAGGATGGTCACACAGATTGCTAAATTAAGCACGCGAATAGCTAGTATCCACCATTGATCTTAGATTAGGAGTTTGAGTTTAGTTAGGAAAACTCATCTATTTAAGGAAGAGGAAGCCCAGGGTTTTATTCATTCAGTTTAGATTATTTTCAACACTTTTAGTAGTTCTTTCTCGGGTTGTGAGAATTAATAGTAGATTACTTTCCTTTGTTGACTTAATTGTTTTAGCAATAAGAAACTAAAGAAAAGCTGTGAACCTTCCGTTCCCCTAAATTTCTTTATCGCGTTGCATCAATTGGTAGTAGAGCTTAAAATGGTTTCTATGATGGCCGTGGACGACATAGGTACGCCGCCGTCGGAGACGTTTACGAGCGTGATTTTCAACGAAAGACTAAGAGGAGATTCGAGGAGATATAAGAGAAATTTTGGCAAATTGAGCTGTGTTTGGTTCAATTGGGGGCGAATCATAACCAAACACTGGTAGCTCAGCATCAAAACCCACCGATAGGTGGTGGAGAGGGAGAAATGGACAAGAGTTCCACAATCCGTTTCCGGAGGTTGAAGACCATGGGTGGAACGTGAGACTTGGCCGATTACCGGAGCTTCTGATTACGTAGATGATCAAAGGTGGGAGTTCGGGCTTTGGAATGAAATTCAGAAGTTTGATGGTGGAGGATGCCCAGAGGAGTTCTGGGATTAGCTTTGCTGCGATGGGGGAAGTGCTTGAGTTTAAGGAGGTCCTGGAGCATAAGCAAGCGCCATTGGTTGCTACCCGGATGATGGGTTAAGCCGTTGCCTGGTGGTAGCAGCTAAAGCATACTCGACTTAGGCAGGGTAAGTCGAAGATCGAGATGTGGGAAAAGATGAAGAAGTACATGTGGAGCGCCTTCCTTCCCCCCAGTCACGCCAAGGTGATGTATCAACGTTTGTAGAGTTTGCTTTAGGGTTCTCGGACCATGAGGAGTACATTGTAGAATTCTACTCTCTAGTTGTCGGGAACAATTTGGCGGAATTGAAGGAGCAATTGGCGGATAGATATGTTGGCGGATTGAAGGAATCAATACAGGAGGTGTTGAACATGTTCGGCATCGTTTCGGTCTCGAAGGCAAGTCAGAAAGCTATGAACGTCGAGAAGCAATGGCAGCAACGGTAGGCCAATGTTAGGCTGGCAGAACTTGGGGCACCCAGAATAGTGGCTGTAACCACGCATGAGTACCTTCTAACGCATGCGTGTAGATGAAACCAGTAGTCGCCAACGCTGGTAAATTGGTTAATCAAGACTTGGCAGGTAGCTCAAGAACCTGTTGTTTCAAGTGTGGAGAGATGGGACATCGTGCTTCTGAGTGTCGGAAGAGTGACAGATCGGGCAAGGTTTGTTCATCGAGGGGCTCCATATTGAAGATGGTGTGGTGATTGAGGAGGAGGTGCAAGATGAGCTGGCGCTAGTAGAGGTGGATGCCGTTGTAGGTGACGAGGGCCACCTACTTATGATTAGGCGAGTCTGCTTCGCGCCTAAAGAAGCAGATGAAGACAGTTGGCTATAGAATAATATCTTTCAGATATCCTGTACCATTGGCGGAAGAATATACTGCCTGATGGTTGATTCGGGAAGCTGCGAGAATATTATTTCTTAGGAGGCTGTCCAGCAGTTGGGGTTGAAGATGGAAGCGCACCTGAACCCCTACAAGCTATCTTGGCTCAAAAAAGGAAACCAGGTAACTGTCTTGAAACGTTGTCTGGTCAATTTCTCGATTGGGTTGAAATATTGGAATGGAGTATGGTGTGATGTCGTCACCATTTAGGAGCGTCCATGGTTGTTTGATAGAGATGCCATGCATGGCGGGCAGAAGAATATATATAGTTTTCTCATTGAGGGAACAAAAATTATCTTGTTGCCTAAAAAAGGAGGCGGCACCACAAGCATTAGTAGCTGAGAACCTGAACTGACAAGGCTGGGCTATGTTAGCCAAGGAGGTTGGTGAGAATAGAGTTGTGTTCGTGTTAATCGGGGAGGAGAGTAAGGTGGAATATGGGGAGACACCGAGTGAAGTTAAAGACCTATTAAAGAAGGTCGCTGACGTATTTCCGGAGGAGTTACCAAAAAATTTGCCGCCTTAAAGGGACATCCAACACTGGATTGATCTAATGCTGGGAGCTGCCTTACCGAATAGGCCGCATTACCTGATGAGTCCTGCAAAGCATGAGGAGTTGAGGCGCCAAGTGAAGGAATTACTCACCAGAGGCTTTATCCGAGAGAGTTTGAGTCCTTGCGCTGTTACCGCTCTGTTGACGCTAAAGAAGGAGGGTAGTTGGCGGATGTGCATAGATTGCATAGAAATCAACAAGATCATGATACGTTACCGATTGGATGACTTACTTGATCAGCTACAGAATTCGAAGGTATTCAGCAAGTTGGACCTGAAGAGCGCGTTGGGATTTATTTCAAAAATATTCCCTAAATTAATCAAAACTAATACAGCAGAACCATTTAAAATTCCTAATTTTAAACCTACAAACCTCTACTCCAATATATTCGCAATAATAGAATGGGAATAACTAGCATAATAAATACTGTAAATAAATAGAAAAGTGAAAAGTAAAAGACAAAGAAAAGAAAGAAAAATACCTGAATGTAGATCATAATGTTGCTCCCAGAAATCACTGAGACCGCAAGACCTTGTATGCGATCTTCTCTGAACACCCGGAGTGTGGGCTTTTAAAAAAATTGAGCTGAAGAGAAAATTTCAAAGGAAAAATTTTCTTTTTTTAATTTTTTGAAAGTCAATACTCTCAGACAACTAGTTAAATTATTATTTATGGATAAACCTTAACTCCAAGACCTTTATTTATAATAGGCTATTGGATTTAAAAAAAAAAAAAAAAAGTGAAAAATCGATGTGGGATGCAAAATTTCAAAACAAAACGACGTCGTTTAAGCAAGAAAAAGTCCAGCTATGCACCACGTGGCACATTCCCATTGGCCCGCCCCTAAAGGCGTGGATGGGTGTGTAGGAAGGCCTAGCTGCAACATGTGGCCCATCCTTAGCGGCGTGGATTGGCCCCCTTTGCCAGTCACGGCGCGACGCGAGTTAGCCACGGATTGCCAACGTTTTTCATGCTTTTTTCCCCCCGCATGTATAGATTCATCTTATGAGTTTTATTTTAGCAAAATAAATTTATTCGTCTAATGTCTGTTTAGTATAATTATTCATCTTATGAATTCTTTTAATATTTTGCTAATGGTATAAATTTAGAAGCTTGCATGGGGACTTCAGGGACAAGTTAAGTCCTACTCCAAATGGGTTAAAACTAATTATCATCTATTGATTGTTTAATTACCATTTAATAGGACTTAATTATACTAAATAAGTCCTACTGCACTCTAGAATAAAACTTATTTATTCTATAATTACCAAATAGACTATTTTGATAACAACCACCCCTCTATTAGACATCCATGAGAAAAATAATTATAACTACTATCATTATTTTCTCACAGCCTTTCCATTAGTTCCTGACTTGTCCTTCTTTGAATAAGTCATTTATGCATGAACAAATTTATAGTATAAATTTTAAATGTCAAACACTTGGAACACTTTGGCTAAAATTTTCGAATTAATTCAAACACTTGCGAATCAACTAAGGGGACATATGTATCTCGTAAGAGACTATAGATTCCATATTGAACACTTGATCCCTACCACACTTCATGCCGTTACCCAATGTACGTAAAACTTTGGTCACATCGAAAGACCTAACTTTTAGTACACCAAGATAACTAACACTCCATGCCAGGTCCAGAATACCCTCAGGATTTAGAGTCACCGTTCAAACAATACATTATGAATAACTCATTTCCGGTAGTAGTCTAGCTACAAGTAATTCACTTGGTCCAATTCAGTGTATCAATCTCATTGCAAACACCAATACACAATTTTGGATCACTATCTACATGACCTAGACAAGTCATCTAAAGTGTCACACTATATCCTTAGCAGACAAGTAGTCCAAACTAATCACCAATCACGAATCTTCAAATAACATGACATTCCATTTGTTTTAAGTCTATCTAGGGCATAATCCCATTATCTACTAAAAGACACTGACATGTTATTCGAGGACTACACCCATTTTATTGATGTTACTTAAAAGAAAATCACATGCATAATGAACTCACTGATATAATTATCATGAAAATAAAAATAACTAAATTTTATTCTCCTACATAAATATTTAAAAAAGTTGGATTTTCAGGACACTAATCCTAACAAATTTCCCCTGGTCCTAAATCCAATTAACCATACACCGCATCCCCATAGACACAAAAGTCTTCTAAGTGAAAGTCTTTGTGAAAGGATCTGCAAGGTTATTGCTTGTATCAATCTTCAATATCGCTATCTCACCCTTCTCCATGAAGTCTCTAATGAGGTGGTACTTCCTTTCAATATCCTTGGAAGTCTTGTGTCTTCTAGGTTCTTTAGAGTTAGTCACAACACCAGAGTTCTCACAAAAGACTGTGATAGGTGTAAGACCATCTCTAACAACCTCAAGATCCTTTGGGAACTTTCTAAGTCAACAAGCCTCTTTTGCAGCTTCTAAAGCTGTAACATATTCGGCCTCCATGTTTGAGTCAACAATGCAAGACTATTTGACACTTCTCCAACTGATGGCCCCACCTCCAAGGGTAAAAACATATCCAGACGTCGAACATTTGGTATCCCTATCCAACTGAAAGTTTAAATCAGTATAGCCCACTAGAACTAGCTCGTCAATATGAAAGATTTGCATATAATTTCTAGTCCTTCTCAAGTACTTGAGAACATGCTTCACTAGAGGTAGCCATGAGCCAAGCTGGGCCTGGCCCAATTTTTGACTGGGCCCGGGCCTAGATGCGCAACCCCCCCCCCCCCCCCCCCCCCCCCCCCCCCCTCTTTTAAGATATATATAATTAAATATTTTTGTTTATCCTAGTATATCACAGAAAGGTTAGAGCTCATATGGGGAGGGCTTGGCCTAACATGTGAGAGGTATGGGGTTCGAACCCTCCCTCGTGTATTTTTTGCGTTAATGTTTTTGTGGCATAGAGCATTTTTCGTATTAGAACTTATTAAAAAAAAATATAATTGTAACAATATAAATACAAAATAAATCATAAAATAATTTAAAATGTCCAAACAATCCGACCAAATTGCCATAAAATGAGCTGGGAGGCCCAGGCCCACTGGCCACCTCAATGCTTCACTGCTGCCTAGTGCAATGAACCTGAGTTAGATTGATATCTACTCACCATCCCAATAGCATAGCAGATATGTAGTCTCGTACACAACATCGCATACATGAGGCTTCCCATAGCCAAAGCATATGGTACGTTCCTCATTTGCTCTTCCTCTTGAGGTGTCTTAGGACACTGCTCTAAAGAAAGAGGGACTCCATGCCTGAAAGGTAAGAACCCTTTCTTCGAGTTCGCCATGTGATACCTTGACAATATTTTGTCAATATAAACGGCCTAAGATAAACCTAACATCCTACTCTTATGATCACACAAAAAGCTTAATCCTAGGAATATAGCTAGCTTCTCCTAGGTCCTTCATATTGAACTGACTTGACAACAAAATCTTTACATCTGATAAGATGCCTACATCATTCCCAATGAGTAGTATATCATCCACATATAATACTAAGAAAGTCACTACTTTCTTATGATTTTGCTTGTACACACATGGTTCATCAATCAATTGCTCAAACTCATACGACTTGATTGCTTCATTGAATCTAATATTCCATGAACATGTGCTTGTTTCAGCCCGTAAATGGACTTCTTTAGTTACCATATGCACCTGATTTTTGCCAATGAAACTGTCCGGTTGCACTATATGTCTTCATCAAGACGACCATTCAAAAGGCCATTTTGACATCCATTTACCAAATCCCATAGTCATAATGAGCAACAATGGGCAAGAGTATCATAATGGACTTTAGTATGGTTACTGGTGAGATGGTTTTATCATAATCAATACCTTCTTTATAGGTAAAACCCCTTAGCAACCAGTCTTGCCTTAAAGGTCTCTACCTTCCCCTCCCCTCCTCTCTTCCTCTTGTGGACCCACTTACAACCAATGGGCTTAATGCTTTTCGGCGCCTCTACAAGTTCCCATACCTGATTACAATACATGGGTTCTATCTCAGATTTCTTTGCAAAGGCCCACTGGTTAGCATCTTTGTCTTTAAGTGCCTCAGTGGAGTTAAGAGGATTAGACTTAATATCATAGTCAACCATTAAGGCCCTAGCCATGAATTTGTCAGGTGCCCTGATAGTCCTCCCACTATGCCTAGGCTCTCGTATACTCGGAGCATTCTCAATTCTATCTGTAGGTGTATCTAATCCATCTACGTGTCCCGAGATGTCTCTAGCTGTTTCAAAATAGTGTCAACATCTCTCAATTCCTCTAACATTATGCGGCTTTTACTTTTGTAGTCTATTTCAAAACCCTCCTCCAGAAATTTGGCATTTGCACTTACAAACACTTTTTGTTCTGAAGGACTGCAGAAAAGACCAGCCCTCGTTCCTCTGGGGTAACCTACAAACAAACACACCTCCATCCTTGATTCCAACTTATCAGGATTCTTTTTTAACACGTGTTGGACGCCCCAAAATTCGAAGGTATCCTAAACTATGCTTTCACCCAATCCATAATTCCATAGGTGTTTTAGGAACTGACTTTGATGGAACTAAGTTAAGGAGATATGCCGCTGTTTCCAAGGCATAACCCCAAAAAGGGATTGGTAAAGTAGCATGACTCATTATGGGTCTTACCATCTCCAATAGTGTCCTATGTCTCCTTTCTACAGTTAGGAAATCTAGAAACTCTCCTAAAAGGTATTCCCCACCTCGATTCGATCGAAGTCTCTTGACATGTTGACCTAACTGTTTTTCAACTTCAGCCTTGAACGCTCTGAACTTTACAAAGAGTTAGACTTATGTCTCATTAGGTATACATATCCATATATAGAGTAATCATCTGTGAAAGTGATGAAATACTCGTATCCGCCTCTTGCTTGAACATTCATTGGTGCACATACATTTGTGTGAATCGACTCAAGCAAGTCACCAACCCTGTTGCTGTTACTCTTAAAGAAAGTCTTGATCATCTTTCCTTCTATGCAGGATTAGCAGACTGGTGAAGACTTTAAGCCCAAAGATTCTATCAGTCCATCTTTTACTAGTATTTGGATCCTATTCAAATTAATGTGACCTACGCAGTGGTGCCATGTGTAGACGTTATCCTTTTCAGAGTGTTTCCTCTTACGTGGTAGGACAAGTGAGCTGGTGTTAGATTCATATGAATAATCAAATGAGTTTGATGAGGAAATATCATAAACAAACCATCCACGCAAGTACCTTTACAAATAAACAATTTATTTCGACTAATGATAAATTCTGAACCAAAACTAACTGAATATCCATTATTGACAAAACATGACACATAAATCAAATTCCTACGTAATGTAGGTTTAAATAGACAGTCTTTCAAAACCAAAACTCTACTACTAAAAACAAAGCTAATATCTCCCACTCCTAAGACCGAAACACTTGTACCATCTCCAATTATTAGGTACATTTCTCCATCAAGCAGCCTTCTGGTTAGCTTGAGTTCCTGCATTATATTACAGACATGGTCAGTTGAACCTGAGTTCACACACCAGGAACCTGGTGTATTTTCAACTACACATGACTCAATCAAGTGAGATATCATAATACCTTCACTAGATGGTTTGCTAGTCTTGGCAGGAAAGGTAGCTAAGTACTTAGTGCAGTTCCTCTTCCAGTGTCCCATTTTTCCAAAAAAGAAACACTTTCCCTTCGCATTTTTCTTGTTAGGATTAGCTGCTACACTAGCAACCTTGCCATTTTTCTCCTTAACAGTTGAACCCTTAGCTTGCTTACTCTCACTCGTCCTCAATGCGTGGGTTAAGTGGACACTCCCTTTGGCCCGCATCATGCCCTCTACGACGTGCAGCTCCTTCATTAGCTCAGGTGACGAATAATCCTTATTATTCATTGTATAGTTCAGTCTAAACTGAGTCAATGAGCTGGACAAAGAAGTGAGGATGATATCCTGCAGAGATTGACTATCAATCTTAGCTCCAAGGATTTCCAGTTCAGAAAAAACACGCCATCAATTTCATAACGTGTTCCTGAACTAGTGTGCCTTTCGACATCCTCATGTTAAGCAACTTCCTTATTAGTTCTTGCCTTGCTGCTCTATCCCAAGCTCCGAACATTTCTTTTAAATGTTTCAACATTTCAGCTGCAGTTTGCAACTCAAGCATCTGACGCTTGAGAACGTTTGACACAGGTATTGGAGGACGAGTCTCAATAAGAAAGAATTTGTGTCTTTCATGAATTAGTACAATATCCAAATTCATTTTTCAAGTAAAATAATTCGGTTAAGTGAGTGCGTTATCTTTAAGGATCGAATGAAGAGCATCGACCATTGCCATTATAACTCTGTAAATGCAAAATTTATGTACCCTATTATGAGTCATGCAAAATGTTGTGATATCCATTCTTTTAAATTTAGCAAACAAATGCGTTAGGTATTCACAGAAATGTACTATAATGAATGCAATGATGACCCAAATATACCTCTCCTTACTTCTCGATAGCGGGGCCATATGAAACTAGTTTGGGTGAGAACTATTCTCAATTAATATGCTTTCTTATAACTCTTACTAAATATGATTAACTCCCCACTCTTTCCTTAATCTCTAGCATAACACAATAGAGTTCCTCGGGGAGGCTAATGTATCATTCTGGTCAAGTGTATACCATTATCTAAACCTCCATGCAAATCCATGAAATACTCCATGGTAGCATGGCCGCACTCGTTTCTCTGTACTTTAGTCTATCTTTTCAGAAGTCTAACCTTGTATTCCGTAAACCAACACCCTCCTCAGGGAGTAATGCCGATCTACTATACTATCAGATTGGTAATGGAGACCGTGAGGACTCAACCATTGAACCTCGCTCCCACTTGGATTCTATGAATTAGTGGTTTTTTTAATTTAAAATGCATTTAGAGACTGATTATATAATCTTCATTAGAATCATATTCTAAATAATTTTTTAAATTAATGACATGTCAGCGCTGACTTTAGCATCAAAATAATAAAATTTTTTAATTTCTATTTTAATTAATGACACGTCAGCACTGAGGAGCATGTTAGTCACTGACGTAAGCGTCAGAAATATTTATTTATTTTTTGATTCTAATCTCATTAAGTCAATTATTTTATTTTATCTAACATCCATTCTTATCGGACATGTAAAATCAATTCATATATATCTAAAATGCAATTTTTGAAAATCAAAATTTCAGATTTGAATTAACCTCTTAATTCAATTGCAATTTCAAACAATTTAAAACCAAATCAATAAGTATAATCGTTATTAAGCACCTTTTAATAACTCTTTCTAGTTTCCTTTTCTTTTAATAAAATTTCTATTTTATTCATTCGCAGATCTATTTATTTTAAAATGCTTATTATTTTTCACATGTATACTATGAATGTAATTAGAGGCTGGCTCTAATACCATTTGTTGGGACCTATTTGAAAAATATTCCCTAAATTAAACAGAACTAACGCAGCAGAATGATTTAAAATTCTAATTTTAAACTTACAGTCCTGTACTAATAGCATGAAAATAACTAACATAAAAAAATATTGTAAATAAATAGAAAAGCAAAATGTAAAAGAAAAAGAAAGGAAAGAAAAATACTTAAATGTAGACCGCAGTGTAATTCCAAGAAATCATCGAGATTGCAAGACCTTCTATACCATCTCCTTTGAACACCTAGAGTGTGGGCTCTGAAAAATAATGAACTGAAGAGAAAAAATTTCAAAGGAAAATTTTCCTCTTTTAATTCTTAGAAAGTCAATACTCTCAGAAAATTATTTTATTTTTTTTAATGGCTAATCTTAATTCTAAGACCCCTATTTATAATAGGATATTGGATAAAAAACAATACGTGAAAAATCGATGTGGGAAGCAAAATTTCAAAACAAAACGACATTGTTTAAGTAGGGAAAAGTCCTGCGCTTAGCCACGTGGTACGTGTGTCATGCGCTGATTGGCCCATCCTTAGAGGCATGGATCACCCCCTATGCCAATCATGTCGTGGCATGTGTCGTGTCATGATTGGTTGAGCACGTTAGTCACGGATTACCACTATTTTTCACTCTTTTTTTTATTTTCCACATGTATAAATTCATCTTATAAATTTTATTTTAGCAAAATAAATTTATTCATATAATGAATATTGTTTAGCATAATTAAATTTATTCATGTTATGAATTATTTTAACATTTTTCTGATGGTATAAAGTTAGAGGCTTGCACAGGGGCCTTAGGGACGATTTAATTCTAGCTCCAAATGAGTCAAAACTATTTATCATCTCATGGTAATATTTGATTACCATTTTGCAGGATTTAATTCCACTAAATAAGTTATACTGCACTCTAGAGTTAAACTTATTTAATCGATAGTTTCCAAATAGACTATTTTGATAATAAGAACTCTTCTATGAGACATCCACGTGAAAAATAATTATAACAACTATTAATATTTTTCTTACAGCTATTTCATTTGTTTTCAACTCGCCCTTCTTGGAATAATTCATTTATATATGAACAAATTCATAGTAAAAATTCTAAATGTCAAATATTTGGAACGCTTTGGCCAAAGTTTCTGAATTAATTCAAATAATTTTTTGTTGGCCCCAAGGCCACTTACATTGAAATTTTAATGATAACAATCATTAAATGGGTCATTATGTTTGTATTGTTCTAATCTTGTTTGTAAGGAACTCATAAGAAAGTTAGGAAAAAATCAAGACTAATCATATTGATACCAAGTTTTCTAAGACGATGAATCAAGAGGAAAAGAGATCAAAGTTAAAGAGAAGATTCATCAAAAATGAAGAGAACGAGATCTGAGTCCAAGTGCTTTAAGTAATTTATTTTTCATTTTCTAGGACTTAGGATCGAAATATATTAATTGAGTCAAAATCTCAATATTGATATGTGATGCTCTAACAAAAATATTTTTGAAATTTAATTTCTAAATTTTATTTGAAAAATATTCTAGTCAAATTTAAGCCAATCTAGTTTGTTAATAAAAATATTTTTCAAGACTGGTATTATGAAAAGCGTGCACAAATCAGACAAGATCAAACTTTAAATGGGTGATTTTTTAGCTTGATTGAATCAATCACTCTTTCAAATGTATGAGCAAGGAAATTAATTCAAAAAATTAAGGTAATATGGCAATCAATAATTCAATCAATTTTGCTTAGCTAATATGGTAATCAATCAATCTAAATGGTCAAAAACGTTCAAATCCACCTTGGCATGCCGAGTGTCGACACATAGAAGGCATGTGTCGACACACATACATGCAGTAGGCCTCTCGAGTTGTTGTGTCTCGACACACAACCCAGAAAAGGCTCCAAACGGCTACTTTAGACCAGATTTCTTTCCTTATCTTTTTTCCAACATTTTGAACATCCCTTAGGCTCTTATTTTCCTATAAATAGAGCTTGAATGTTTTTGTTTAAATCATCCAATGCTCTGTAAGAATTCTTTGATAAAAGGCTCTTACTCTTTTGCCCTTTAACGGTTTGATTTTGAGCTTTGTTTAAATTTTTTTTTGAGTATTATTAGTTCTCTTTATTGTTTATCATTAAGCTTAATTGGTATATCCTTAGCTTGGGCTAAGCTCGATCTATTGTCGATTCACTGTTGAAAAAGTGAAGAGTCTCATTGCTTTAAGTATTCTGTTGCTTTATTTCAATTATTTATTGTAAAGATTGGATCATGAGCCTACGGTTACAAAATGATTGGTTGTAAAGGTTGGGTCTTGAGCCTACGTACAAAAAAACTGGTTGTAAAGGTTGGATCATGAGCCTGGTTTTAAAAAGGATCATCAAGCTTAGTTAAAGGCTCAAGTGACGAAGAGTAGTCACTTGAAGAGTAGACTAGCTTCCAGTTTGGAAGTGGCGAAGAGTAGTCACTTGAGGACTAGACTAGCTTCCGGTTTAGAAGTGAACCATTATAAAAGTCTTTGTGCATTGTTTTATTCTTGCCTTTATCTTTTTCAATTCATATTCATTGTCTAGCTTTTAATTTAATTTTTGGTTCTTAAAGTTTAAATTTTCACTTATAATGAAAGAGCCTAATTCACCCCCTCTTAGGTTGCTCTTTGGGCCTTCAATTGGTATCAGAGCTAGTACTCTTTTTTTGGGGTCTGGCAACCTTAGAGTGATCCTATGGAAACAATCACTCTTATCTTGGTTAAGGGTCAATCAACCAACAAGCCTCCTCTTTTTGATGGGAAAAATTTCCCCTATTGGAAGCTTATAATGAGACTTTATATTACATCCATTGATTTTGATTTATGGCGTATAATGAAAAATGGTGATTATGTATCTTCAAAGAGACAAGGTAAGAGAACTATTGAAAAAGAGAAAAATGAGCTTATGTAAGATGATAAAGAAAAACTTGTAAAAAATGCAAAAGCTTATTATCAACTATTGTGTCCTATTGCCCCAAATGTCTTTAAACATATGTCAGGTTGTCAATCGGTAAAAGATATTTGGGACAAGCTAGAGGTCACCTATGAAGGTACCAATCAAGTAAAGTCATCAAAATAAACATGTTAGTAAGATCCTACGATCTTTTTAAAATGAAACCAGAGGAATCAATAAAAGAAATGTACATTAGATTTTCTGACATTACTAACAAACTTCAAGCTCTTGAAAAAATATATTCAAATGAAGAGCAAGTTAGTAAAATCCTTAGATGTCTTCCTATTTGAGGCCAAGGCAAGGTTACCGCTATTCGAGAAGCTCATAACCTCTCCACTTATAAACTCGGTCAACTAATTGGAAATCTCATGGCCCATGAGATTGACATGGAAGAATTTAAGGAAGGAAAAAAAAACAAAAGGAAAGACATAGCATTTAAATTATCTCTAAGTGACGAAAATGATAAAAGTGATGATGAGGTTGTTATGTTGGCCAGGTTTTACAAACCTCTTGAAAAGAAAAGGTTTATGAAAAATTTTAAAAAAAGGGTCATCTTCCTCTAAAGATGAACCAACTTGCTATGAGTGTGGAGAAATTGGACATCTTGGGAGGGATTGTCCCGAACAAAAAAAATAAGAAGTCCATCAACAAATTCAAAAAGAAGGACAAAAAGGAAGATCGGAAGAAAGCATTTGCTTCTTGGGGAGATAGCGATGATGATTCCGATGAAGAAAGTGAAGACGAAGTAGCCAACTTTTGTCTCATGGCCATTAACAATGATAGCATTGAAGAAGATGAGGTAACCGAACTATCTTATGATGAACTTGTTGTTGGTTTTCATGATCTGTATGAGAAATATAAAAATTGAAAAAACAACACAATGATTTCATAAAAGGTCTTGAAAAGACGTGTTTAGAAAAAGATTTAAAACAACATTTATCACTTGGACTTGAAAATGAATCACTAAAGGAAAAAGAATGAATCGTTAAATGATGAAATCATAAAACTAAACAATGAAAAACAGTCATTGGAAGAAACACTCTATATTTTAAAGGAAAATAAAAAAGGAAAATCTAAGGAAGGTGAATCACTCTTGAAGGAGAATGAGTCTTTAAAATAAAAAGTGGAAAAACTTTCAAAAATCTCAAAACAAATTTTTCAAAGGGCAAGAAACACTAGACAAAATTCTCTCATCTCAAAAATCGGCCTATAACAAGAAGGAATTGGTTATAATGAAAATGTTCAAAAGAAAAAATTGAATGTTCTTTTTGTTAAAGCCTCTTCACCTCCAGCAAACTCTATAAGATGCAAGTATTGTGGTGACCATGGGCATATCGTGTACCAACGTCCTTTCAAAAGGAATTTGAAAAAGACAAATATGGTTTGGGTCCCAAAAGGATCTCGGCCACCTAATGTAAAGGCTAACAATAAAGGACCCAAAAAAGTTTGGTACCTAAAAGCCGATGAATTGTGAAAGTGGTATTTGGATAGTGGTTGCTCAAGACACATGACAAGAAATAAATCTAAGTTCACTTCACTAATGCCAAGAAAAGAAAATGTCACTTTCGGCAACAACAAGAAAGGAAAAATAATCGGTATTGGTAACGTTGCTTCTGACTCTTTTCTTTGCATTGAAGATGTCTTACTTGTTGAAGGTCTTTAGCATAATCTTTTAAGCATTAGTTAATTATGTGATAAAGGCTATTGTGTAAACTTTGAATGATCTAGATACATAGTTAAACATGCTAAAAAAAATGATATCTTGCTTGTTGGTCTGCGATATGAAAATGTCTATATGATTGATCTTAATTGTGTAGATTCATTAAAGTGTTTTTGTGTCTTGGATAAAAATATCCTTGGATTTGGCATAAAAGATTTAAACATGCTAGTATGGACTTTATTTCAAAACTTTGACAAAATGATCCTGTTAGAAAATTACCAAAGCTAAAAGTTAAAAAATATCATATTTGTAATGCATGTCAATATGGCAAACAAACTAGATCTTCATTCAAACCTAAGAATGTAGTTTCAATATCAAGACATCTTGAACTCTTACATATAGACTTGGTTGGTCCTACTTGTCATTTAAGCTTTGGTGGAAAGCAATATGGACTTGTAATTTTTGATAATTACTCCCCTTTTACTTGGTGCCTATTCCTTTCTCATAAGAGTGAAGCGTTTGATAAATTTGAAAAGTTTTGCAAAATGGTGCAAAATGAAAACAATTTGAAAATTATTTCAGTAAGAAGTGATCATTAAAGGGATTTTGAAATGATGACTTTAAGAATCATTGTCATTACTTTGGAATTGACCATAATTTTTCAGCACCTAGAACTCCTCAACAAAATGGAGTGGTTGAAAGGAAAAAATAGAACTTGAAGAGATGGCAAGAACCATGCTTTGTGAAAATAATTTGCCAAAATCATTTTGGGCCGAAGCTGTTAACACCACTTGCTACATCTTAAATCGAGCTTTAGTCAAGCCAATTTTGAAGTAAACAACCTATGAACTTTATAAATGTAGAAAACCAAACATTGCACATTTTAAACCTTTTGGATGCAAATGCTTCATTTGCAATAATGGTGAAACAAATTTTGGTAAATTGATCCACGAGTTAATGAAGGTATTTTGATTGGATATTTCCTAACTGGCAAAGCATATAGAGTCTATAATAAAAAGACAAAGGTTATAGAAGAGGTTATACATGTGGTTTTTGATGAAACTAATGTCTTATCCTGTAGAATTCTTTGTGATGATGACTATATAGTTATCAAACCAATAAACATCACATCCTCATTCGAGGAGCAAGAAATGGATAAACTCAAAGCTCCAATGGTTGATCTGAAAGGAAATAACCAAAATGTAGAATCCAAAGATGAAGACTTGCCACGAGATTGGAAATTCTTGAAGGATCACCCAACAAGTCAAATCATTGGTGATCCCTCCCAAGGTGTAAGAACACGCCATGCATTGGCCGAATATTGCCATCTAGCAGCATTAATCTTTCTTGAAGAGCCTAAGAACATAGAAGAAGCTCTAAATAGATCATGGCAATGGAAAAAGAGCTAAATTAATTCAAGAGGAATCATGTGTGGAAAATTGTGGATAGACCTCTAGATCATCAAGTCATCGGTACCAAGTGGGCCTACCACAATAAGAAAGATGAAGAAGATAATATGGTAAGAAACAAGGCAAGGTTAGTAGCTAAGGGCTACAACCAAGAGGAAGGAATAGACATGAGGAAACAGTTGCTTTCGTTGCTAAATTAGAAGCTATTAGACTCTTATGTGCATTTGCTTCATTTAAAAATTTTAAACTTTTTCAAATGGATGTAAAAGTGCATTTTTAGATGGTTTTATTGAAGAAAATGTTTTTGTTGAACCACCACTTGGATTTGAGGATGAAAAATTTTCCAACCATGTTTTAAAAAGGCTCTCTATGGATTGAAATAAGCTCCTAGAGCTTAGTATGAGAGATTGAGTTCTTTTTTAATACAAACTGGATTTTCAAGAGAAAAGGCTAACACCACACTTTTTATTAAACACTTTAGAAATGACATTCTCATTGTGCAAATTTATGTTGATGATATAGTGTTTGGTACTACTAATTCATCTCTTTGTGAAGAATTTGCAAATCTTATGAGTAGAAAATTCAAAATGAGTATGATGGGGGAACTCAACTACTTTCTTGAATTGCAAATCAAGCAAGGCAAGGAAGGAATTTTCGTTAACCAAGCCAAGTACATTAAGAAAATTCGTAAGAAATTTGGTATGAAAAATTCCAAGGCAATCCCAACCCCAATGAGCTTAACTCTTAAGCTAGATATGGATAAAAATTGTAAAAAGGTGGATCAAAAGCGATATAGAGGTATGATCGTATCTCTTCTTTATCTTATAGCTAGTAGGCCTAATATATTGTTTAGTGGATGCTTATGTGCTAAATTTCAAGCATATCCTAAGGAATCTCATTTATGTGCCGTGAAAAGAATATTTTGTTACCTAGTTGGTACTCCTACTCTAGGCTTATGTTACCCTAAATAGGATTTCTGTGATCTAGTTGGATATAGTGATGTGAATTTTTCCAGATATAAAGTAGACTGGAGAACGACTAGTGGCACTTGTCAATTTCTTGGTCGCTCTTTGGTGTCATGGTTTTGCAAAAAGAAAAATTTCTTTGCTTTATCCATCGCCGAGGCTGAATATATTGCGTGTGGAAGTTGTTGTGCTCAAATGCTATGGTTAATGCATCAATTAAATGACTATGGCATTCATATTGGCCATGCTCCCATAGATGTGCTATAACACTAGTGCTATATGCTTAACTAAAAACCCGGCTTAACATTTAAGAACAAAGCATATCGAGGTTAGACATCACTTCATTTGTGATCATGTGCTTAAAGGGAATGTCATTGTGAAATTTATCCCCACAAACGATCAATTAGAGGACATTTTTACTAAACCTTTAGGTGAAGAAGTCTTTTGTGATATTAGAACTAAAATTCGCATGTGCAATTTGACTAGTTGACTTCGATTGCTTGCATTTAACATTGAGTTTTAACAACATGAAAGAGCTAAATGGACCAACTATTCTTATCCAACTTATAGATATAGGAACTTGGATTATTTTTGGGGGAAAAAAAAAAAAAATCACGCAACAGAAAACTAGAGTTGTGCTCTGTCCTGTGTGTGTCGACATACAGACTTGTAGTGAGTGACATTGCTTTGCTGTGTGTCGACACACAGAGTACGTGTGTCAACACACAGGTGTCTTCATGGGGCGATAGTGCAGATCCCTTCTTTAACTTTTCTTCCCCACTTTCTCGACTTCTTCATCACTTTTCTCACCTTCACTCACTCTTTCACAAACTCTAACCCTCTTTCACAAACAACTCTCAAATCTCTTCATTTTCTCTCAAATTTCTTTCAATTTTTTATTAGAAATCACGGTTCTATAAACATTTTAACCTCAAAACCATAGAATTTTGTCAAAATTTCATCTTCTTCACAAAACCCCTAACAAAATACCAAAGCAACCAAGATTTTCTCAAATTTGTTTGTTTTTCTTCACTTTTTTTTTTCTAAGTCAAAATTCATCTATTTGTGCTAACATTTCATTCTATTTAATAAGTTTTAAGCAAATGTCAAAATTTCATCTTTTTATATGAAACCTAACCCCAACTCCTTAGTTTTTTTTTTCTTTCAAAAAATTTGGAGCTACATTTTTCATTTGTTGTACAACATTTTACTTGAAATGAATGAAATGTTATAATTAGTTGAAAATGTGTATCATTTATTTGTGTTTATGTATGCTCTTATTGCTTTTAATAAGGGGAATTGCCACTTTCTCTTTCCCTTATCTTGTGCTTTTTGTTGATAATAGAGGGGGAGAAAAATTGGTGTATATCTGATTCATGTTTAGTTGTTTAATGTTATAAAAATAATTCTAGGTGTAAGTTATTGAACATCTAACTCCTAGAATGCATCACATAATATGAAGTTTGTTTGATTGAGAAATGTTAAAAACGATGTTGATGTTAAACTATTGAATCTATGATTCTTACAATGCATCAAGATAGGGAGAGACAATTGAGGTTGAACTTTTAACGTGTTGACTTGAATCAAAGTGAGAATTTATATGATTTGAGTAAATATTTTTATGGTGAATTTTATACTTCAACTTTTATTTTTTCTGAGAAAGCATCAAATGTTTATCATCAACGAAAAGGGGGAGATTGTTAGCTCGAAAGGCCACTTACATTGAAAGTTCGACGATGACAATCATTTAGTGAGTCATTATGTTTAAATTATTCTAATCTTATTTGCAAGGGACTCATAAGAAAGTTAGGAAAAATCAAAGCTAATCATGTTGATACCAAGCTTTCTAAGACGATGAATCAAGAAGAAAAGAGATCAAAGTTGAAGAAAAGATTCATCCAAAATGAAGAGAACGAGATTTGAGTCCAAGTGCTTTAAGTCATTTTTTTAGGACTTTGGATCGGGATATATTAATTGAGCCAAAGTCTCAATATTGATATGTGATGCTCTAACAAAAATATTTTTGAAATATTTTTAAAATTTAATTTCCAATTTTTTTTTGAAAAGTATTCAAGTCAAATTCAAACCAATCTAGTTTGTCTACATAAATATTCAAGCTCAAATCAAACAAGATCAAATTATAAATGGGTAATTTTTTAGGTTGATTTAATCAATCACTCTTTCAAATGTATGAGCAAGGAAATTAATTCAAAAAATTAAGGTAATATGGAAACCAATCAATTAATCAATTTTTCTTAGCTAATATAATAATCAATCAATCAATCAAGCTAAATGGTCAAAAAAGTTCAAATCCACCGAGGCATGCTGAGTGTCGACACACAGAAGGCATGTGTCCATACACAGATATGCAGTAGCCCTTTGGAGCTGTTGTGTCGACAAATGGAGGTTGTATGTCAACTAACAGGCCTATGTGTCGACACAAAAACTCTATATGTCAACTTATAGACAAGAAAAGGCTCCAAATGGTACTTTTGACTTGATTTCTTTCCTAATCTTTTTTCTAACATTTTGAACGTCCCCTAGGCTCTTAGTTGCCTATAAATAGGGCTTGAATGCTTTGATTTAAATCATCCAACACTCTCGAAGCATTTTTTGATAAAAAGGCTCTTGCGCTTTAACGGTTTGATTTCGAGTTTCGTTTGAAGGTTTTTTTTTTTTTTTTTTGAGCATCACTAGTTCTTTTTATTATTGATGATTGAGCTTAATTGTCATATCTTTGGCTTTGGATAAACTTGATCTATTGTCAATTCACTCTTAAAAGAGTGAAGAGTCTCATTGCTTTAATTCATCCATTGTTTTGTTTCTATTATTTATTGCAAAGTTTGGATCTTAAGCTTACGGTTACAAAAGGATCGGTTATAAATGTTAGGTCCTAACACTACGTACAAAAAGATCGGTTGTAAAGGCTGGATCTTGAGCCTGGTTTTAAAAAAGATCATCAAGCTTAGTTAAAGGCTCAAGTGACAAAGAGTAGTTACTTGAGGAGTGGATCGGCTTCCGGTTTGGAAGTGAACCACTCTAAAAATCTTTGTACATCGTTTTATTCTTGCCTTTATCTTTTTCATTTCATATTCATTGTCTAACTTTCAATTTAATTTTTGGTTCTTAAATTTTAATTTTTCACTTATAATGAAAGAACCTAATTCATCCCCTTAAGGTTGCTCATTAGGCCTTCACTTGCGAATCAACTAAGGGGACGCCTGTATCTCGTAAGAGACTATGGATTTCATATTAAACACCTGATCCCTACCACACTTCATGTCGTTATCCAATGTACGTATGACTTTGGTCGCATCTAGTAACCTAACTTTTATTACACCAAGATAACTAACACTCATGCACAGGTCCAGATATCCTCAAGATTTAAAGTCATCGATCAAACAGTACATTATGAATCACTCATTTCCGATAGTAGTCCAGATACAAGTAATTCACGTGGTCCAATTCTATGTATCAATCTCATTGCGTATAACAATATAACACTTTTGGATCATCATTCACATAACTAAGACAGGTAATCTAAAGTGTCACATTATAGCCCTCGCAAATAAGTAGTCCAAACTTGTCACTGACTACCGGTCTTCAAATGACATGTCATTCCGTTTGTTTTAAGCCTATCTCTGGCGCAATCCCATTACCCACTTAAACGAAACATTGAAACGCTATTCAAGGACTACACCCATCTCATGGATGTTACATAAAAGAAAATCACATGCATAATGAACTCACAAATACAATAGTAATGAATATGAAAATAACTGAATTTTATTCTATAACATAAAATATTTACAAAAATTAGATTTTCAGGACACTGTTCCTGACAGAGCGGGTATCATTAGATCCGCATCTCGCCAGGTGATGAATGGAAGATTGCGTTCAAGACATGGGAAGGGTTGTATGAATGGCTTGTCATTCCATTCGGGTTGTCTAATGCGTGAAGTACATTCATGCAGTTCATGAATCAGGTTCTACATCCGTTTATTAGGATATTTGTTGTGTCTACTTTGACAATATCTTAATCTGCAGTCAGAACTGAGTTGAGCACTTGGAGCATCTCAAAGAAGTACTCTGCACCTTGAGGAAGTAGCATTTATTCAATGCTTTAAAGAAGTGCAAATTCATGAAGGACCACGTGACATTCCTTGGGTTCGTTATGTCCAAGGATGGCATAGCAGCCGATGAGGGCAAGATTGAGGCGATTTGAGATTGGCCACAGTTGAAGACGATAAGTGAGGTACGAAGCTTCGATGGTTTAGCTTCTTTTTATTAGAGGTTTGTACCAAGTCTCAGCTCTATTGTGGCGCCAATCTCGGAGTGTATGAAGGGGAGTTCCTTTGCTTGGACTTTGGTAGTAGCTGACGCCTTCAAAGGAGTAAAGAGGAGGTTAACCAAGGCACTAGTATTAGCCTTACTAGATTTTCAGAGGACTTTCGAGTTTCACACCGACACCTCCAAGATTGGCATTGGCATAGTACTTAGTCAGGAGAGGCATCCTATTGCGCATTTAATGGGGAAGTTGATGGGAGTAAGTTGAACTCTTCAACTTATGACGTCGAGTTCTATGCAGTGGTGAGAGTGTTGAGGCATTGGATGTCATACCTAGCCAACAAGGAGTTCGTGCTATATTAAGATGATGTTGCGCTAAAGTACATTAATAGCCAAGAAAAGCTCTCTGACCGACATGCAAAGTAGGTGAGTTATCTCCAACTCTTTCACTTCATGATCAAGCATAAGCCTGGCACAATGAACAAAGTTGCCGACGCCTTGAGTGGGAAAACATTGATAGTGACGAGTAGCTGCACTTTGGTACTCAGGTTTGACAAATTGGCGAAACAGTACAAAGATGACCTCGCCTTCGGGGGGCTTTCTAGGGAAGCTCAAACCGGGTTAGCACCAGGCTATTCAATTCATGTCGGATTCCTGTTCAAGGGAAATCAATTATGCATTCCTGATTCAAGTTTATGCCTTCAGTTTATTCAAGAAAAGCACAATGAAGGACACATGGGAAGCAATAAGACGCTAAAGCTAGTGAGCGCCACATATAATTGGCCTTCGATGCAAAAGGAAATTAAGCGATTTGCCCGGAGGTGCCACATATGCCAAATATCAAAGGGTGGAATGTCTAATGTGGGTTTGTATTTGCCATTACTGATTCCAAGTGAACCTTGGGTGGATATAAGTATGGACTTTGTGCTGAGGTTAGCGAGGATGCGGGGAGGCATTGATTTGATCTTCATTGTTGTAGATCGATTTTCAAATGTAGCGCATTTCATAGGCTGCAAGAAAGTTGATAATGTTGTACATGTGGCTTAATTGTACTTCTGAGTAGTTTACGAACTTCATGGATTACCGACTAGCATTGTCTCAGATAGGGATGCGCTGTTTGTAAACTACTTCTAGAAGACACTATGGAAGATGCTGAACACCTTTCTAGCCTTTAGCACTGTACATCACCCTCAGATAGATGGGAAACCCAAGGTGACAAATAGATCATTGGGCAACTTACTCTGATGTCTTGCAGCTGAGAACATCAATGGGTGGGATCAGAAGCTGTATCAAGCCGAATTCATGTGCAATAGTTCGGTTAATAGAAGCACAGGCTTCCCGCCATTCAAAGTCATTTATGGCTTTGATCCCCATTCTCTGATAGAAATGGCTCCTGTACCCGATCTAACTCGTCATCATGCCAAGGTAGAGGATTTCATCTCCAACCTCCAGGAGATCCACGAGCAGACTCGAGCATGTCTACTAGAGGCTAGCACTAGGTAAAAATTGGTGAGTGATAAGCTACATAGAGTAGTTCAGCTACAGATTGGTGATCAGGTATGGGAAATTCTGACTAGAGAGAGCTTCCCGACGTGGGAATATAACAAGTTGACGGCACGGAAGATTGAACCTTTGCGTATTATTGTGAAAGTCAATGACAACACCCGCCACCTACAATTGTTGGATAGAATGCGAACTTTATATGTCATTAATGTCAAGCACCTCGTCCCATAGTTTGGTGATAACATGACAGAAGATCAATTGGCGAATTCAAGGGCGAATTCTCTCCAACCTAGAGAGGATGATGCAACCTCGCCATCTTACTTGGCGGGTAGATTGGCAGGTGACTCTTAGCGAGTTGCACGAGATGGCGAGAATGGAGGCGTGATGCAGTAGGGGCTGGAAGGATTTAGAGTTTCACAATTAGGAAAGATTAGATTAACTAGTCAATTTAATTATTTGTCCTTGTATTTTAGTCTTTGTTTTAGGGATGGTCACACGAATAGCTAAATTATGCACACGGATAGCCAATATCCACCGTTGATCTTATATTAGGAGTTTGAGTCTAGTTAGGAAAGCTCCTCTATTTAAGGAAGAGGAAGCCTAAATTTTATTCATTCAATTTAGATTATTTCAACACTTTTATTAGTTCTTTCTTATTCTTAGGTTGTGAGAATTTAGCGTAGATTATTTCCATTTGTTCTCTTAATTGTTTTAGAAATAAGAAACTAAAGGAAGGCCGTGAACCTTCTGTTCCCCTAAATTTCCATATCGCACTGCATCGCCTCTTCCGGTGCTTTTCTCTGTTCCTCCTGGCACACTCTGTCAATCATTGCAGACTTTACTTTGTCCTCGCAAACTTATTTGGTGATCATGGCGTTAGCCTGGAAATCTGGGTTTTCGGCTATCATTGAACTTGGTGCTTCATCCTTCTTTGGCAACAAGACTATCATCGCGCCTTCAAACACAAAGTTGAAGGTATTCTGCCTTCCATCATAGGTGGTGCCTTTTTCGAATTGTAATGATCGTCCAAGCAACAAGTGGCACGCATCCATGTTAACCACATCACACCACACCGCATCTCGATATTTTGCTCCAAATTAAAAGTTAACCAAACAATGTTTTGATGTGGTTACTTGGTTTCCTTTCTTGATCCATGAAAATTTGCAAGGTTCGAAAGCTCCTCCGTCTTTAACCTTAGCTTATGGACTGCTTCCTCGGAGATGACGTTCTCACAACCTTCGGAATCAATGATTACGCAGCACACCTTTCCGCTAATCATGCATGTCATCTGGAAGATGTCATTTCTGAGCCAACCATCCCTTTTGGTGTCTTTAGGCGTCAAACAAACTCGCCAGACCACTAGTATATGGCCCTCGTCACCCACAACTTCTTATTCACCACTTGGCATCAACTCGTCCTAGGCCTTTTCGTTAACTACCTCACCATCCTCAACAAGAAGACCCTCGATGCACAACCCCTTGCCAGGTCTATCACGCTTTGGATACTTGGCGGTATAGTGACCCATCTCTCCACACTTGAAGTAACGGGTTCTCTAGCTACCCGCCAAGTCCTGGTTACTCGACTTATTAGGGTTGGCGACTACCAGTTCACCATGTACACCTGAGTTGGTTGGTAATCGTACCTGATCATGCCCACTTTTTTGGGAGTACCGCCAATTTGACATTGCTTTTGTTACTGCTTGACGTTCAATGCTGATGCGTATTTTTACTAGCAAGTGCACTAGTAGCTTCAAGTAATACAGAGTGAGTAGAGTATCGTTCCCACGAGGATTGCTGAGTGAGTACTGAAGTTGATAGCTTTAATACTATTTGAAAAATCGAAAAAATTATGGATTTTGTTAAAATAAAACAAAAGAGAAAGAAATACAAATAGAAAGCTAATTAAAGTTTTTTTATTGGTTTTTATTAGATAAACAAAGTCTAAGGCATCCGATTTCACCTAAGTTGCATTAATATGTCTTTCTATTCTCGATATTCATGTTGTTATTGCTTGTTGATGGTTGAAAATCCTAATTTACTAAATATTCTCTTTCGAGCAACATTTAGCGTACTCTTTAACATATTAACCCATCACTTTCGTGCATGAATTTAAATAAGAAAAGAGTTATAAAAGCTCTATGATTTTCTTGGAAAAACGACACAAATCACGTTAATCTCTTTCGAGTATTCGCTCAATTTGTGGTGCTTATCACCTCAGCACTCATCATAAATCTCCTTTCGGTCTCATTATGAATCATTACAGGCCTTAAATGGTGATCAAGTATTTATAACTCATTAAGAACAATGATAAACACTTCAACAAAGTAATAACATAAACTTTGAATATCTCGAATTAGAAACGAGCGTATTTTACAACTTAGGCTACATCGTAGCCTTAGATTAATAAATTTAGTTCATTTTAAACTTAATATTAATCATTATAATCATCAAAATACATGAACTAATGAAGAAAAATGATAAAACTAACAAAAATAACAAAAACAGAACAAAATACCAGAACAGAACAGGGTGCTAACTGCACAGACCCGACTACTTCTCACCCGTTTTTCACTCGATTTTTTTGTGTTTTTTGATCTGAAAACTTGATTATTAAACTACATGAATCCTACCATATTTATAAAATTTTATTTTGGAATAAAAAAGTTAGAGAAAATCCCAAAAATCAGCTCCCATTTGTGGTTCCTGCGGCAGCTGCAGATCAGATTGTCATCTTCCATTTTTTTTTGATTTTCAGCTTGAGCACCGCTTAAATCTTGATATTAATTGGTTGAAATTGAGTTTGATACATCAATGAAGTTAATTTATAATTTTCTTGCAGCTGCACCGCCCAAAACATAGCTCAAACTTCATTTTATTGGATGATTTGTTCAGCAGCTGCAATGTGAGCTTCTATCCACTTTCTCAACCAATTATCTTGCTTTCCTCTTCATAACACCGCCCAAATACTGCAATAACATGCTAATCTATTGTTAGATAACTTTTTTAAGCTTTATTTTAATGTATTTTAGTAGCAAAATCAAGAAATATGGGGCTGCAAACAAGCTTGTTGGAGCAGGTGCATTACCTACTTTGTAACTTGTGATTTGTTTGTATTTTCGATTTTTTTCTGATTTTTATCTGATTTTTTTATGCTTAAACAAGCTTTAAATAATGTTTAATTATATTATACAAGATATGAAATATGAATAATGAACATAAAAGCTTGAATTTTGGCTAAAATTGATGCAAAACTTGTAAAATAGGGTGCAAGTAAGGTATTTTAGGTAATTTTATAAAATTTTTGTTCTTATTTTGTAATATTTTTTTTATTTATCTTGCTTGTACTTATTGATATTAATGATAAAACTAACAAGATTTAATACAAAATTGGAGTTTTTGCAATAAAGTAGGTGAAATAGTCAAAACCAAGCAAAAATGAGCAAAAGTGATAAAATTAGAAGTAAAATGTTTAAAAATGTATTAAAATGTTATAAATAAATATATACAAGGTTATCAAATGCCCTTTGACTCGATTTTGAGACTAAAAGGACGTTAAACAAGTTTAACACATCCCAGATCGATTCCTTCAACCTGCCAATGTACCTAATCGCCAACTGCTTCTCCGATTCCACCAAGTCATTCCTTGCGATTAGGGCATAAAACTCTGCCGTGTAGTCCTCCATTGATCGAGAACCTTGACGCAAGTTTTGTAGGCGCTGGTACATAACCCTGACATGATTATGTGGAAGGAAGGCACTACACATGTGCTTCTTCATCTTTTCCCAAGTCTTGATTTTTGAGTTACCCTACCTAAGCCGGGTATGCTTTGTCATAAACCGAACATAGAATTAGGCTAATATGCATTTTGGCGGGAATAATATTAATTAGTGCAATTAGGCTGGAAAGTTTGTTATGTGAGAGGGTGATGTGTCCGGTTGTTACAACATGAGTTAGGCATTGTAAACATCTATAAAAAGAGTAGGAAATGCAAGAAGTGATTATCCAATGAAAATATAATCCAATTTCTTTGATTTTACTCCATCTCTTGCTTTTAATTCGATGGTTAGAATTCAATTTCTAGTTGATTTCTAACAATTGGTATCAGAGCCTGCGTTCTAGGCACCCATCTGATCATCAAGTCCATTCTAGCCAGAAAGAGAGGATCGGCAATGCCTCCCACCACTCAAGCAAATGCAGCTAACAATGCCACCAATGCCGCGCCCAATGTGGTACTTGGTGTTGCAGCTCCCACCTATGCTGCAGTTGCGGGAGCTGAAGGAGGTATTTCTCAAGGGTTACAGATGGATTAGGTGATGCAAATGATGCAAAATGTGCTCCGGAATGTCCAGTTGCTTGATCAGAAAATGGACAATCAGGGCCAAAGGTTGAATCAGTTATCTGATTGGCAAAGAAGGTGTGAATCTCAGCAGCAAGGAAGTGGAAATCTCTTTCCAACTAACCCACAACCTGTTCGACAGCCGGTCAGGTCCCCTGATTTCATTCCTCCGCCCTCAGATTCTGGTGACAGTGCCTCAAATGCAAGAAGCTCCTCTTACAGACGGCCTCGGCTAGAACTGGAGCCATTTGAAGGAACCTTGCCTCAATCTTGGTTGAGGAAATGTGAGAGGTATTTTAAATTCTATAGCATTGAAGAGCATGAGAAAGTGGAGCTGGCGGCAGTTAAATTGAAGGGAGAAATGGAGACTTGGTTTTATGGGTTGATTTGCACCAAACCTAATATCACTTGGACCACATTCTCAAATGAACTTTGTTCTCAATATGGTGATGAAGATTTCAGTGAGGTTGTTGATAACTTCAACAAATTTATCCAATCAACCACTGTCAAAGACTATATGGGGAGATTTGAGGAATTAAGAGCAAGAATGCTCTCCATTTATCCTGATGCTCCGGAGCCCTTTTATGTTTCCAGCTTTGTAAGTGGACTCAAGCCACGCATCAAGAGCTTGGTTAAGGATTTTGAACCAGAGTCCTTAACTCAGTCATATACCAAGGCTAGGAAGGTGGAAAGCTCGGTATCATCAAATGTGGATGTTCCTAGGGGCAAAGGGAATTTCCTTGGCTCTTCATCCAGTCGGGCTACCCAACCCAGCAGCAAGAATAACAGCTTGGAGGACAGGAGGCCTCAACGACTATGCTACAAGTGCAATCAGAAATACTTCTTTGGTCACAAGTGTGATCCAAAGTATTTAATGACAGTTATGGGTGAAGAAAGCCATGAAGTGGAGGATGATGAAGAAGTTCTTTAGGAACCAACTCTGGAGGAGGAGGAATTCGAGGCAGAAGATGATAGTTCTGTGGAAATATCAGTGAAAGCTCTAACCGGGTCTGGTTCACACAACACCATTCGAATTAAGGGTGTAGCAGGACCACAGGAATTGCTTATCCACATTGATAGTGGTAGTACACATAGCTTTGTTGATCCTAAGGTCGTAAGAGCTGTGGGACAAGAGATCATCAAGACTACTCCCCTTGCCGTGACCGTTGCTGATGGTAACTACCTCCTCACTCACATAAAATGTAAGAATTTCAGTTGGAAGATGCAAGGGCATAAGTTTGTCTATGACTTTCGGCTTTTGAGGCTTGGTAGTTGTGACATGGTACTAGGAGTGGATTGGATGAAGTCCTATAGTCCAATCCTCTTTGATTTCTCACAACTGGCAATTTCCTTTGAAAAGAAAGGTCTTAAGATCAAATTACAAGGCATATTTGAGCAAGGACAGCTACAATACATGAGTGGGAAGCAGCTACACAAGGCACTGAGGAAGGAAGATTACAATTGGGTTGGTCATTTTTATTCAATCACACCAAATGCTGTTGACAGAGTTTGATGATATCTTCAGACAACCTGATGAGTTACCTACCCATAGGTCCTTGGATCATGCTATTCCACTGAAGGAAGGAGCCCATCCAGTCAGCCAACGGCCCTACAGATACCCACATTCTCAAAAAAATGAGATTGACCGACAGGTGGATGAACTGCTCCAGACCAAGTTCATCCGGCATAGTCACTCTCCTTTTGCATCACCGGTAATTTTGGTGAAGAAGAAGGACTGAACATCACGAATGTGCATTGATTACCGCCAATTCAACTCTCTTACAGTCAAGGACAAGTTCCCAATACCTGTCATTGACGATTTACTTGATGAACTCAATGGTGCTTGCTACTTTTCTAAGTTGGACCTACGGCAGGGGTATTATCAGATAAGAGTTCAAGAAGGCGACATCCATAAGACAGCCTTTAGGACACATCAAGGTCATTATGAGTTCGTGGTAATGCCCTTTGGGCTATCCAACGCACCAGCCACATTTCAAGGTTTGATGAACGAGGTGTTCAAAGCTTACTTGAGGAGGTTTGTCCTTGTTTTTTTTTGATGACATATTGGTCTACAGCCCCACATTGCA
This sequence comes from Simmondsia chinensis, assembly GCA_018398585.1. Lineage (NCBI taxonomy): Eukaryota > Viridiplantae > Streptophyta > Magnoliopsida > Caryophyllales > Simmondsiaceae > Simmondsia > Simmondsia chinensis. The sequence continues at coordinate 15,236,317 of JAGTTD010000007.1, forward strand.
GCAACACTTGGTGCACCTAAGGAATGTTTTCCAAACAATGAGAATTCACAAGCTGTTCGCTAAGCTCTCCAAATGTGTCTTTGCTCAAACTTAGGTCGAATACCTAGGACATATAATATCCTTTGAAGGAGTTGCCACCGATCCAAGCAAAGTGAAAGCTATGTTGCATTAACAGAATTGCTCAAGAAGGACAACTTCCATTGGAATGCTTTAGCTCAGGAGACATTTGAATCATTGAGACAGATCATGACCAAGGCTCCAGTCCTTGCTATGCCAGACTTCAGCCAGCCCTTCACTCTTGAAACTGATGCTAGCAATTCAGGCATTGGTGCTATTCTTTCGCAAGGAGGAAGACCATTGGCTTACTTAAGCCAAGCTTTGGGACCAAAGAACCAAAGTCTCTCCATATATGAGAAGGAGTACATGGCCATACTTTTGACTGTCCAAAAGTGGCGTCATTATCTGGAAGGCCACAAATTTGTCATAAAAACAGATCATCAAAGTCTAAAATACTTGCTCGAGCAAAGGATCACCACAAGGGTCCAAAGAAAAGGGTTGATGAGAATGATGGGGTTAGAATACACCATTGAGTACCGGAAAGGGGCTGAAAATTTGGTAGCAGATGCTCTCTCTAGGTGTAATGAAGCAGCAGAATCAGAGGAAAAAGCAGATGAAGCTCGGTTTGCTGCAATCACTGAAGTAGTACCTCTCTGGATGACAGAAGTGATCAGTTCTTATGAAAATGATGAATTTGCTAAAGCTTGCATTGCTCCTTACTGTATCAATTCCTCTCCAGCAAATCTTGATTCCAATATTTCTGTCAATGGAGGCATCATAAGGGTTAACGGCAAGATCTATGTGGGTAATGACAGCAAGCTAAGGGAACAGATCATAGTAGCATCTCATGACTCTCCTTGGGGGGTCACTCTGGTAGAGAAGGTTCATATCAGAGAATCAAGCAGTATTTTTATTGGCCTAAGCTGAAGAAGTAAGTCCAAGAATTCGTGGACCAGTGCCAGACTTGCCAACAGATCAAGGTGGATTACACACCATATAAAGGACTGCTGCAACCTCTTCCAATTCTCGAGGGTTCTTGGACTTACATCAACATGGACTTCATTGAGGGTCTACCTAAATCTGAAGGGAAGGAGATCATTTGGGTACTAATTGATTGTTTGACCCGATATGGTCACTTCATTGCTCTTCATCACCCCATCACTGCTGCAACGTTGGCTCGGTTGTTCTTAGACAACATCTACAAACTCCATGGCCTCCCTCAGACAATTGTGTCAGACAGAGACAAGTTATTCACTAGTAACTTCTGGCGTGAGCTGTTCCTTCTGATGGGCACCACCTTGGCCTTGAGTTCTTCTTACCATCCACAAACGGATGGCCAAACCGAGAGAGTTAATCAAAGTGTAGAGCAATACCTGCGCGGCATGACATTCTCACATCCCAAACAATGGCACAAATGGCTCTCTCTTGCTGAATATTGGTATAACATTCATTCTCATAGTTCCTTAGGAACTACACCATTCAAGGCCCTCTATGGTCAAGATCCTCCTTCTCCATTATTCAATCAAGGGGTGGTCTCTCATGTACAAGGGGTTACTGACTTACTTCAGTAGAGAATGCAACTAATTCGTCAACTCAAAGATAATTTACAGTTGGCTCAAGCTAGGATGAAGTTCTACGCAGATAAGAAGAGAAATGATAAGAGCTTCAATGTGGGAGATATGGTATATCTTAAACTACAGCATATCGACAAAGTTCAGTAGCAATCTGCAAAAACATCAAGTTATCTGCCAGGTTCTATGGCCCTTACAAAATCATAGAATGAATTGGCAAGGTAGCATACAAATTGGAGCTTCCTTGAGACTGCTTGATTCACCCTGTGTTTCATATATCCTTACTGAAGAAACAGGTCTCTTCCAAAACTGACGGCACTGAAAGTACCCAAAGAGGAGCAACAGCAAGCTTACAAGCAGGAATTAACTGTCAATTGATCCTTGAACCTGAGATCATTCTTGATAAAAGAACGGTGTATCACCAAGGCAATACTACACAACAGGTTTTGATCAAATGGACCAACTTGAGTACTGAACAGGCTACTTGGGAGAATTCCAACTTCATCAAATCTAAATTTCCTTCTTTCCATTCTTGAGACAAGAATGAATTGAAGAGAGGGGGGGGGGGGGGGGGGGGGGGGGAATTGTCATAAACCGAACATAGAATTAGGCTAATATGCATTTTGGCGGGAATAATATTAATTAGTGCAATTAGGCGGGAAAGTTTGTTATGTGAGAGGGTGATGTGTCCGGTTGTTACAACATGAGTTAGGCATTGTAAACATCTATAAAAAGGCTAGGAAATGTAAGAAGTGATTATCCAATGAAAATATAATCCAATTTCTTTGATTTTACTTATCTCTTGCTCTTAATTCGATGGTTAGAATTCAATTTCTAGTTGATTTCTAACATGCTTCAACTGTTGCCACCAGGCGGCAGCTCTACCCCTTAACTACATAGCCAACAACACCTACTTGTGCTTTGGAACCTCCTTGACTTCGAGCACTTCCTCCACCACAGCCAACCAATCCCATAACTCCTCAGATTGTCCTTCACACGTGAACTCCGGAATTTCAATCCAAAGCCCAGATTCCCACCTCTGACCTTCCATGTAATCGAAAATGTTAGAATTTGGTCGATCCAAAGCCCAGATTCCCACCTCTGACCTTCCATGTAATCGAAAATGTTAGAATTTGGTCGATCTCTCCCGATGTTCCATTCTCGGTTTCCAACCCGATTAAACAGATTGTTGAAGCTTTCTTTGGTTTCATCCTCTCCTTCCACCTTCGATAGTTGTTGAGGCTGAGACATAGGAGTTTGGTTGGGATTTACACCCAATTGCACCAAACATAGCTCGATCCATCGGAATCTCTCTTATATCTCCTCCAATCCCCTATCGTTCTATCATTGCTGGTCTCGTTCCTAAACGTCTCCAACAACAGTCTCATACCAACTAATGCAGTGCAGACGAAAGAAAATTTGGAACGGAATGTTGAGCGACCTTCTTTTAAATTTTTATTGCTACAGGACAATTAAGAAAATGAAGAGAAACTGCTCTATTCTTGATTTTCACAATCTTAGAATAAGAAAGAAATCATAAGCCAAAATATATCTATAAAACTGAATGAATCAAAGCCATAGTTTTCTTCATCTTTAAATACATAAGCTAATTCACCTAGAATAAAAGACTAAAATCAAAAGAGATACATAATAAAATCAATTAATCTATATTAAGCTCTTCTATTTGATGTTAAATTCTAGATCAAATCTGGGTTAGACCCGGAATTGACCGATAGAACCCTAACCCATGTTAGACTTGTGACTCGTCCCCTCCTGCCCCTTCCCGACCTGATCCGTCCCTGAACCGTGTCACGGGCTGAACCAGGTCAAGGATTTTCCTCTCCCCAACCTAACCCAGCCCAACCTGTTGCACAGACATTATACTATCCGTAAGATGCAAAAGTGGCCCTAAAAACAAGTCTACAGGCCCAATTACGGGGAAAATAGGCAGGACCAACAAGTTAATATTTTTGGCCCGTCCATTTGAATTTTCGGTGGTTCAATTTCTCCATAAATTCTTTGATTACTCGTTCTATGTTATTCCAAACATTAACTATAGGTGAGACTAGTTTGAATTCAAGATGAACAATTCAATACGGAACTAATAAGGCATCAAGTCAAACAACTTCACCCAACTGCACGCTGGGCATCAAAAAAGAAAATCCATAAGAAGTGGAAGGGGCCCCAGTTAGTTATATAAACCCATCAGACAAAATTAGGTTTCGACTTTGGGATCTCTATCGTTGATATTTTTAGCTTGACCAACACTCTTTTTTGAATCTTAAAGTTGCTTTAGTTTGAGTTCAACTACTGGCAGATTTAGAAAGCTAGAGTTGATAACTACTGTCATAATCAATTACGGCTATCTTTTTTTTTTTTTTTGCTTTTTTTGAATATTAGTTACAGTTATCTCCAACTATACCTATTGAGCAAGGTTGTCAGAATCGGGATTCTACTTAGGATCGGTGAGGGGTCCTCAGGATCGGGATCATAGAATCGGATCGAGAATCGTAAGATTCTACTTTTTGTGTACAACACTAACTTGTATCTATAAAAATCGCATTATAAGCCTCAAATATACAATAAAGAACCTCAATTCCATGCTCCCAACCTAGATCTAATCTTTGACTTGGAGCAATCTTTTCCTTTGATTTTCCTGAACCAGATGGTTTAGAACTTACACTAGAAGATGCCATTTAAACTATACCAACAAATTAACTTCAATTTCATAAGTATCAAAATCAAATATAATAGATAAATCTAAAATGTATAAGTTAAACATATATGAATAACACAAGTACAGCTTAAAGACTAAAATTAAAAAGAGGAGGCACCCATAATTAGTGAATATGATATTAGTAAGTTAAACAAATTTTTAGTTCAATACATATGAATCAACAATCAAGTTAACGTTAAAACTACGGAACAATATATTGCATTATAAAGTTGAAGAAATACAATAAAATTCATAAAATTGACTACAATCAAGTAATCAATAATTCAACACAAAAATTCAAATGGATATACTTAGATAAACAAAGCAAAGCTTTTTTGAAAAAAATAGAAATTAAACAAAGAAAAACAAAACAAAGCTTAAAATAAACAAAATGTAAATCAAAATAATTACCTAAGTAACTCAATGATATACATATACTGGAAGAATAAGAAAAATTAGGAATTTTTACCCAAAAAGAAAATAAGCAATGGTTGTGTTATGTGTGGCCCTTACGTTGTTGTCAGAACTTGGCTGGTGGCTGGCGGCAGTTGGTCGGTGGTGTGGTTGGCGGCAGTCCAGTGGCGAGGTGACGTGGCGGCATGACATGGTGTCTGGTGGGGTTAGGGTTAAGAGGAAGGGGGTGTGCAGAGGTTGGGGCGGAGGGGGGGGGGGGGGGGGTGCGTGAGTGAGGAGAGAGAAAAAGGGGGGGGGGGGGGGGGGGGGGATTTTAATTATTTTAAATTTTTATAATTTTGATGTTATTTGACTCGGTAGGATCGGGTAGAATCGGCGATCCTACCGATTCTACTCCGATCCTACCGATCCTACATCATTTTTCTGCGATCTTACCTTTTTACGATTTTTTACATGATTCGAAACCGTTGGGCAAAGTGGGATGGTAGAATCGTACGATCCTACGATCCGGATCGCGATTTTGATAACCATGCTATTGAGGCATGCCAAGTTACACAAAGAGACAGAAAAGCCAAATATTCAAAGCAAATGATAAGAAAAGGGTATCCTAGATCAATAAGGCTCCCACCCAAATGTAAAAAGGAGAAAAAAAAAAAAATTAAATAATAAAAAAATAAAGGAAAATCGTACGGAATGGACCCCCTTAACCCTAAGTAGACCCTTTTGGACAAAATTGCCCCTCCCACTTCACTGCCCCACCCGTCCACTCTCTCTCTCCCCTTCTCTCTCCTCATTTAATGTAACAGCTGTACATTTTGCTATACCCCCTCCCTCGTCCATTTTCTCTCTCCTGCAAACTTGTTTGGAAAGCCATTATGTCTCTCCTCTTTGATCCCGTTCATCCTTTCTCTCCTCTAACTTCATATGGGAGACTCGTACTCATCCGTTGTGACCTCTAGCTGCTCTATCTGCTGCAAGACGCATTCGTCCGGCGATTTCGTCTGTTTGCTCACTTCATCCTTGCTCTCTTCGTCGATCTAGGTTTTAGTCACCATTTCCGAAGGTGAGCACCGATTTTCGAAGTGATTTTGTAGAGAAATGTATATGCGTTTTTTTCGTGGTTGCATGGGCATAGTATTGGTTAGGGCTTTATTTAGGGTTTAGGGTTTTGCTGTTAGTGGCTTTGTGAGTAAGGGTTAGTGTATTTTGAGTGAGGTTCCCATACTGGCTTGTTTATTTGATTCCGTGGCTGATTTACTTTATTGTTCCTCATTGCACTTGCGTTTTTCATATTTGTGTGGCGGTGGAATCGGTTTTTAGTTTATTGATATTTGCCTATACGTTGTGTGGATTTTGGGGGTGGAAAGCAAATATTGACGGTGAAGCAAAAATGGTGGATGGTAGTTGATACAGGGCGCGTAAGTGTTGAAAATGGATCATGTTAAGATTCAAAGATTACTCTTGGAACTTAACCTTGGTTGGGATAGTGAGAGTATGAGATGAGGAGAGAATTTAGAGTTTAGATGAGATAAGAAGGGAAAGGAGATGAGAAGTAGAGAGAGAGATATCAAAGATATCAATTTCATTCATCAAAGTTATGAGCTCTTCAAGAGAGGCTCTACATATTTATACTACTAATCCTTTAGGATGGCTAACTCCAAAATATCTAGAGATACAATGATCCTAGACACATGGACTAACCGACTCAACCATCAACTAACTAACTAGCTGCCAACCTTGACTTAACTAATGTAACGGCTTGACCACCCAACTACTAGCAACTACTTCACTTATTACATGACTTAACCGAGCTTAAGCTACTAATTATATCAAGACTTATTCTAGTTACAATATCAACTAACTAATACAACTCAATCAACTAAAAAACCTCAAACATAGCAGCAGCACTAATATAACAGCAGCAGCACCGCAACTAACAGCAACATGATAGCACTAACCGACCAATGCAGCAGCTACAACAGCCCCCTAGACTTCATCAAGCTCGGATCATAACATTCTCTTCCCCATGAAAATATTCTTGTCCTCAAGAATGGAAGAGAGTTGTAACAATGAAGATCACTTGTTGCTCATGAAGAGATAGCTGAATTGATGAACTTCTTGCACTGAATCAGAACTGAATCTGAACAACTCCATATGAAATGCAGCATAACACATCAGTACAATGCTTGTTCTGCACAAGGTCTTCGTGTGGATGTGTTGTACCCCTTCTGGTTGTCTACACTGATCAAACCAGACCAGCCAAACCTCAATAACCAGCCCTTGGCACAACTTGTTGCAGCTAATACAGCTCAAAGCACTATCGTGCTGCAGAGAACCCAAAAACGCAATTCTTCTGAAATTCTGCTTATAGTATGCTGCACAACGGAATCTGAATGTATTAAAACCCATAAGACTGCATATAAAGTCCTTGAACACCTCGGAGGCCTTCCAAACTCAAACTAAGAGAACCACGTATCAAATCAGCTTGTAGACATTCCCAATTGCAGCTCAAACAGCCCTATATCTCGGTCATGGTAATAAAACACATTGAATTCCCATAAGAATGCAGCTGCAACCATTTCATCTTGGATCTTATCCAATATTTGTATTGCTTAAACATCCATTTACTAAACCATCTCAGACCAAGCTCAACAAACTCTTGATTGCTTTCCAAATCCACATGTTGTGTTGCAGACTTCAAGAATTCAGCAGTGTATAACCAAGACAAATCATAGTTGCGGATATCACAGATTTCAGCTCGATTATGGAAGCTTCTTGCTGCGGACAAGTTAATACATCTTCCCAAGGCCACATTAGCACCAACCACACTCAATCTGAGTAACTCATTTACTGCTGACAGTGAAGGAATTATAATTCTCCAAAAATGTTCAGCAGCCTCCAATACTTCAATTGCTTGAATCTTGAGTGTGAACTTGTAGGATCTGAGAGTCTTAGCCTTTTCCTCCCAAACTCTTGTATAGACCACACAAACTAAGAGTTTATAAACCATCGTTGAATGCCAAGGACACAAAGTCATAACTTGAACATCCCAAACCTTTCCATTTGCAAAACTCACGCTGCAGCTCACAATTTTCAATCTGTACAACAGATTGCCTTGGACCCCAAGCTCTTCCAGCCACCAAATTTGCCTCCAATGATCAAGCTTCGCTCTCTTGTCAACCATCTCAAACATGAATAACAAATATAACAAGCGGAGACACCAAAAGCAACTCTCGAACAGCTGTTAACTTCTTCAAACTTAAAGCTGATCTGTTCCAAACTTCCTTGCTGATATTCACTCTAATTTTAGCTGGAGTTATCCTCAATGTTGCATTGATCTTTTCCATCCAAACATTGAGGAGATATTGAAGCTTGTGTATATGGTTTTTCCATTCGGAACAGCCATAGCAGATCACCACAAACACATTCAGGTTCTGCTTTTGATCCGAAAGCTTCAGTCGCTGTTTGTTCCAATTTTCAGGTGCTATCATCCTTATCTTTACTTGGCTTTGCTTACTATCTTCAGTTACAAACAAGAAGCTCACAACACCATCAAATCCTCTCTGAACTACTGCTACTTCTGCAGCCACACAACTTGAGAGATCTTGGTTGAATGGCTCAATTTTAGCGACTGAATTTGCTCTAGTCCCCATGTTCTGCTCCTCCACATTAAATTCAGGAGGCCTCACATTTGGTTGCACAAATGGAGCTTGTTCTCTGCCCAAAGCTTGATTATTGCACAATCTGAATTTGGAGCTCAATGTCCATGCCTCATTTCTCTCTAGCACTGGCATTCCAACCAAATTGCAGAACCCAGATTCCTTCAAATCATCAGGAGGTCTTCCAATATCAAACATAACCCAATGACCTTTAATTTTACCGGATCTTGGCTGAACAAGCCTCATTTTCAGGCCAGTACCCAATTTGTGAACTTCTAACATGTTAAGAAGTCTTCCAGAAATCAAACTTGGTCTATGCTGAACTTGGGAGCAAACCTTGGCAGCTTGATTTAACCTTTTCTCCAACTCAACCTCAAGTTTCAGCTTGTTATGATCATGATCTACCTTCCCCGGATTAGGAGGAAGCTTGTCACAAGTACTTGCACTTGGATAAGTCACAACTTCACTCAAAGACAGAAGCAAATCAACTCGATCTTGCAAAACATCTAGCTTCTGACAGTGTGCTTCAGCTTGCTTAAGTGTATACCTTCCATTACCCGGCTTAGGAGGAGGCTTTATAATCATGTTTGCTCTTAGATAAACCTTCTCTCCACACAAAAGCACACCTTGTTCTGCATCAAATGATACCACAGCAGCAACGATTGATTTCCCAACAGAATGTGATTGTTCAGTAGCTAAGATGCTTTGATTTTGCATATAAGCTTGCCATGGAGTAAGACTTAACTGATTTGGTGATGTATTCATTGATATAACAACAGTAGCATCAAATTTTTTAGTTGAAATCAAAGGTTATGCTATATCTAATCCTTGTATACTAACATATATGTCAGTAAAGTCAGGAGCTTGAGTTAGTACTTGTTGCCTAACTTCTTCCAGTGGATCATCCCGATGTTCAATAACTGAATTGGACTCAATTAAGGCAGCCACAGGTTGTCTATGGTTCTGTTCTTGCAAATTCAGAAGCTCCTTAGGCTGACACACAACCTCTCGCTTCAATTTCTGCTTTGTAATCTTCTTTTTACCCCAAAAATCTTTCAATGCTTCATTGAGATAGCTTCTCTTGGCTTTCCTCTTTGCTTTCTTTATCATTCCCTTGACATGAGAACTGTGTTCCCAATCCAAGAACATATCTAGCTGGGACTCAAGATCTTCGAAATACTCTAACTCTAGCAAGGAGTCTTCATAATGATCAACTTGTTCAACCTCAGGTTCGTCTAACTTGTGTTCATCAATTTCGGCATTATCATGGTCTACTTCATCTTCAATGGCAACCGATTCTACTCCAACTTCCTTCTTTTGCTCAACATTGAGCTCTTGTTGTATAACTCTATCCCTTAGCTCCGAAGGCTCATTAGCATCAAGAACACCAGCACCATCTCGATTGATGTTAGCAAACTGAAGAGCCTTAATTTCTTGCCACCATTCATCCACTGTCTGTTTCATTTCTTGGCAAAACTGCCTCCATATTTGCTTTGTTTCCTTCTAGTGATCCCTCATCAATAATTGATAAGAGCTGTCATCAACTGTACCAATCATATTTGCAATGAACAACAATGCTTCGATCTGGACAGCTCAGTTAGTAGAAATACAAGTTCGAAAATTGCAGAAGAGTGAGACTTGTTTCGCAACTCTTCAATAGCCAATTGCGTAATGAAGTTCTACCTTTTCATTCGCACAAAACAATCACTTCCTAACAGCTCCTCAATAGTTACTGATTCTCGTCTCAGTTCCTCAAGACGAAGTCAGATTTCACACTTTTGGGGCTCAGTTCAAAGTCAGATTCTCGTCTAAGCAAATCTCAACTCAATAACATATAATTCTTAAGAATCAACTGAGTTCTCACCACTTCAATGCTTATTAACACGAATTATTTCACAAATTAGCCACAACGCAGACTCTGATTGAACATTTAACTTGAAGTTCAGAAAACCGTTACCTCAACCTCATTCACTGAATTATAGAATCTGAATAAACCTCAAATCAGCTTATTCCGGATCTTTTGATGATGACCAAGTGTAATGTTGATCCAATAGCTCACTTTAACTTCTTCTTCAATAGATCAAGTGAATATTTGATCAAGAACAATTATGCTCAGCACTCAACTTCAACAATTAATGCTTTGCTTCAGCACTCAACTTCAGCAACTAATGCTTTGCTTCAGTACTCCACTTCAGCAGCTAATGCTTGATCAATTCTACTGAATTCAATCTGAATCAGCTTTGATGTTGAATGTAATAAACAAATACCGATCAATTAAAATTTCTTCAATGTAACTCAATCAAATTAATCCCAACCGAAGCAATTCCCAGGCACTTGCAGATCAATAAGGTAGTAACCGCCAATCTTCAAATTTAGAATTCAGAATTGAATTCTTGATCACATAAACTGAACTAAATCAATATCAAAACTATTTTTGTTGATTAATTGCAACACAATCAATCAGATTTTATATTTTTCCTGTTTTAGAGCTTGATTCGGAAGCCAAATCAAGGCTCTAATACCAATTATTATGATTCAAAGATTACTCTTGGACCTTAACCTTAGTTGGGATAGTGAGAGTATGAGATGAGGAGAGAATTTAGAGTTTAGATGAGATAAGAAGGGAAAGGTGATGAGAAGTAGAGAGAGAGACATCAAAGATATCAATTTCATTCATCAAAGTTATGAGCTCTTCAAGAGAGGTTCTACATATTTATACTACTAATCCTTTAGGATGGCTAACTCCAAAATATCTCGAGATACAATGATCCTAGACACATGGACTAACCGACTCAACCATCAACTAACTAACTAGCCGCCAACCTTGACTTAACATATTTGACGGCTTGACCACCCAACTACTAGCAACTACTTCACTTATTACATGACTTAACCGAGCTTAAGCTACGAATTACATCAAGACTTATTCTAGTTACAATATCAACTAACTAATACAACTCAATCAACTAAAAAACCTCCAACATAGCAGCAGCACCAATATAACAGCAGCAGCACCGCAGCTAACAGCGACATGACAGCACTAACCGACCAATGCAGCAGCTACAATAGCTCGCTACACTTCATCAAGCTCGGATCATAACATTCCCTATCACATGGTGTTGGTGTGTTAATGGTCATTAAATGGTGTAATATCATTTTTGTTGGTTGTTTCAAGTCATTAATGGTCTTAAACCAATCATACACCGTGTATGGTTGGTCTAAATGGTGTAAAATCAACTTGTTTTAGTGTGTTTTAAGTAAATAGTGGTGTATGATTCATCATACACCGTGTATGATAGGTTTTAGGGGTGTAAGATCAACTTGTGTTAGTGTGTGTTTAATAAACAGTGGTACACGATTAGTCATACGCCGTGTATGATTGGTATTAATGGTGTAAAACCAACATGTCTAGATGTGTTTCAAGTCATTAGGGGTGTATGATTAATCATACACCATGTACGATTGCTTGTAATGGTGTAAAACCAACTACACTATGTGTGCTTCTACTGATTAGTGGTGTATGTTTAATCATACACCATGTATGATAGGTTTTAAGGGTGTAAAATCAACTTGTTTTAATGTGTTTTAAGTAAATAGTGGCGTATGATCAATCATACACTGTGTATGATTAGTCTAAATGGTGTGAAATCAACTTGTTTTTAGTGTGTTTTAAGAAAATAGTGGTGTATGATCAATCGTACACCGTGTATGATTGCTTTTAATAGTGTGAAATGAACTTGTATTAATGTGTTTCAAGTAATTAGTGCTATATGATCAATCATACGTGGTTTATGATAGGTTTTAAAGGCGTGAAATCAACTTGTGTTAGTGTGTTTTAAGTCATTAGTGGTGTATGATTAATCATATACCGTGTATGATTTCTTTTAATGCTGTAAAACGAACTTATCTAGGTGTGTGTCAAGTAAACAGTGGTGTATGATCAATCGTACACCGTGTATGATAGGTTTTAATTGTGTAAAACCAACTTGTGTTAGTGTGTATCAAGTAAACAGTGGTGTATGACTAATCATACACCGTGTATGATAGGTTTTAATGGTGTAAAATCACTTTGTGTTAGTGTGTTTCAAGTCCTTAGTGGTGTATGATTAATCATACACCGTGTATGATTGCTTTTAATAGTGTAAAACCAACTTGTCTAGGTGTGTTTCAAGTGAATAGTGGGGTATGATCAATCATACGCCGTGTATGATTGCTTTTAATGGTGTAAAACCAACTTGTGTTAGTGTATTTTAAGTAAACAATGGTGTATGATTAATCATACACTGAGTTTGATTGGTTTTAATGGTGTAAAATCAATTTATGTTAGTGTGTTTCTAGTCATTAGGGGTGTATGATTGCTTTTAATAGTGTAAAACCAACTTATCTAAGTGTGTTCCAAGTATATAGTGGTGTATGATCAATCATACACCGTGTATGATTGCTTTTAATGCTGTAAAACAAACTAGATTGTGTGTGTTCTACTGATTAGTGGTGTATGTTTAATCATACACCGTGTATGATATTTTTTAATGGTGTAAAATCAACTTGTGCTAGTGTGTTTTAAATCGTTAGTGGTGTATGATTAATCATACACCGTGTATGATTGCTTTTAATCATATAAAACGAACTTATCTAGGTGTGTATTAAGTAAACAGTGGTGTATGATCAATCATACACCGTGTATGATAGGTTTTAATGGTGTAAAACCAACTTGTGTTAGTGTGTATCAAGTAAACAGTGGTGTATGTTAATCATACACCATGTATGATAGGTTTTAATGGTGTAAAATCAATTTTGTAGTGTGTTTCAAGTCACTAGTGGTGTATGATTGCTTTTATTAGTGTAAAACCAACTTCTAGGTGTGTTTCAAGTAAATAGTGGTGTATGATCAATCATACACCATGTATGATTTCTTTTAATGGTGTAAAACCAACTAGATTATGTGTGTTTCTACTAATTAGTGGTGTATGATCAATCATACACGGTGTATGATAGGTTTTAATGGTGTGAAATCAACTTGTGTTAGTGTGTTTTAAGTCATTAGTGGTGGATGATTATTCATAAACCGTGTAAGATTGTTTTTAATGCTGTAAAACGAACTTGTCTAGGTGTGCATCAAGTAAATAGTGGTGTATGATCAATCATACACCGTCTATGATTGGTCTAAATGGTGTGAAAATAACTTGTTTTAGTGTGTTTTAAGCAATTAGTGGTGTATGATCAGTCATACTCTGTGTATGATAGGTTTTAAGGGTGTGAAATCAACTTGTTTTAATCTGTTTTAAGAAAATAGTGGTGTATGATTAATCATACGCCATGTATGATTGCTTTTAATACTGTAAAACCAACTTGTTTAGGTGTGTTTCAAGTAAACAATGGTGTATGATCAATCAGTAGAACTTGTATGATAGGTTTTAATTGTGTGAAATGAACTTGTCTTGGTGTGTTTGAAGTCATTAGTGGTGTATGATTAATCATACAACGTGTAAGATTGGTTTTAATGGTGTATCATTTGTTTAATTTTGAGTTTTGTGATTGTTGTTTTTCTTTTATTTTAGATGGCATTCGAGATGCGTAAGAGGAGCCGATCAGAAGTGGAGGTTGGTTACATTTTCCCTAGGAGTTGCTGGAAATTCCGACAGGTTAACCAGATGGGAATATCAACCAATGCTGTAACGGAGATTAGGGATATCTTGAAGGACGACGAAGCCAAGGTTTGACACAGTATCCATATGAATTATGTTGACTTTTTACTATTACATTTATGATCCCTTATTAACTAAAAGATTTTTGTATTACGGCTTGCCCTTTTTTCAAAATACAATGTCGGCCATCTGCTTGAGCTACGTGAGACTAATGTGGGCTTCTGGCATAGTCTGATTCACGCCATCCTTCTCCACCAGGTGGCCAACCCAAATCCCGAAGAGTTATCTTTCTTGTTTAGTGGGAAGATAGTGCACCTTGGGAGGAAGGAATTTTCTATTATAACCGGCTTGAAATATGCCTGTGTGGAAGATGTATGTGGTAGTACCAACAGGCCGATTGCCAAGTACGACATGAGGGGGAAGATGAGTAGGCAGCAGCTGCTTGAAGCATGCAGTACCTGCTCCATTATGGAGGACCAGGTTAAGCTTGCTGTTGCCTACTTGGTCGAGGGTCTATTGTTCGCCAAGCATAAAAGAACAACCATTTACTCGAATGTCCTTGCCCTTGTGAATGACGTAGATGCTTTTAACCATGTTTCTTGGGGAGCCTTGAGCTGGAAATTCTTCGCCCCAAAACTCAAGGATTTTGTAGCCCAAAAGCAACAGGGTTTGGAAAAGTCCTACTCCGTCCATGGGTTCTATGATGTGGTTTCCATATTTGCCATGGAAACCCTTCCAGAACTTGCCAAGGTTGGGGTGGTGAGGGTTGGCAATTATCCTCTTGGGCAGATCCTTAACTGGAAGATGGGCAGTAAGGGTTCGTACACCGCTCTGCTCTCAACGGTATTTGATAAGGTAATAATACATTATTTTGTTACTATTTTACTATTAGCTGTTTCATATCATTTGAATTAGAATTATGATTTTTAATTTTACTAACGTTCATATGATGTATCTTCCTTTGATCAGCAATTGAATGCCGAACCGATTAGACTGACGAGTGCGGAAGCCAGTCAGCCTAATTTACAGGGCTTTCCCTTTGCTGAGGATGGTGAGGAGGGGGTTCAAACTCTAGATGAGGCAATGCCAGCAGATCCGAACTTTGAACCAGAACCGTTGGCTACTCAACACCCCTTGCCTACATCTCACTATGAGCCATCTACTACGTCAACAAATTTGGCGTTTCAACGGTATTCACAATTCGTTTTGTGTTTATACAATTGCATTTGTTCTTGTACGTATCATATTAGTTAAATTCAGTTTTATGACGATTTGAAGGACATACTGTAGGTTATGGAGAGACTTGAAGCAATGGAGAAAGAAATGGAAAGCATGTGGCAAATAAACCTGCAATTTGAAAGTAGACTTGAAGAGCAACAACAACAGATCTAGTTGAATGAGAGCACTATTCAAGCACAAAAGGATCGGTTGCAAGCATATGAACAAAGGTTTGAAGCTCAGGAGGCTAAGCTTCAAGAGCTTTCATACCGATTGCCGCATGGCCCAACTCCTCATCATTCTCCATCACCTTCATCTCCTCCATCCCCTGTTGAAACTCCACAGCAAGCAATTATTATTTCTTCTGCACATAATGGGTAAGACACTACAGATCTTTGTTATTATCCCAATTCAGTGAGTATGTTTTCATGTATGTTGAAGTTCATTCACTTTGATATTTGTTCTGCCAACCCAGGGATGAGGGAAATGTCTTCAAGCAACCAGTGTCAACAAATTTGGATGACGATGCTTGCTTGGTAACAGTGTCCAAGACACTATGGGAATTGGGGCAAGAGAGGAGGGACCCCAAGCCAAATCTCACGTACAAAGGTGAAGAATGGACGGCGGAGGGTAAAAGCAAAAGGCCAAGAAAGACCCATTCTTTACCGGAACCGGTTCTGCCCTTCGATCCTTTCCAACCTCCCTCCAAGGAACAATAGAAGGAGTTTCTGGATTTTTACAAAGATGTACACAAAAGGATTAGCAAGTGAGTGTGTAATACCACTATGATTTTTGATAATTAGTAGGGAACTGTATTTATATTGAAATTTTCATATGAGATGCCTATACAACGTGCTTCCTATTGTATGTTATAGAAACACGAAGACAACCTTACGGTTACCTGGTGGTCAACGGATGGATTTAGGTGGCCTGACCGTGTGTACAGGTCAATTTTGGTATCGGTTGAAGGAAAATGACATCTAGCTAACTGATGAAGTACTCTTCATACACAACTGTTTGATGTGTGCTTGCAGCAAATGGATCCCTATTACGTTGTTTGTTATGTTTCATTTGAATAATGCTGTATGATATATCATACAGCATGTATGATTGTTTCACTATTGTTAAATGAACTTGCGTTGGTGTGGTTAAACATACATCATGTATGACAGGTTTGCACCATGTTATATCAACTTGTTTAGGTGTGTATCAAGTGATTAGTGGTGTATGTTTAGCCATACACCGTGTATGATAGGTTTAAACCATGATAAATCGACTTGTTTAGGCGTGTATCAAGTGATTAGTGGTGTATGTTTAACCATACACCGTGTATGATAGGTTTGAACCGTGTTAAATCAACATCTTTAGTTGTGTAACAAGTGATTAGCTGTATATGGTCATCCATACACCGTGTATGCTTGGGTATAAATGGCTTGAATCATCTTATTGCAGGAAATGGACGTTGGTCTGTATTACATTATGCAGAAGAAACAGAAATGGCTAGAACACTTTGACCAAAGGCCAACCTGTACAACTACATTGGTTGCTTCTATATTTGGACCCATACACATTAAGATAAAACAAATCTCAGTCGAATCAGCTTTTGACGATTGGGATTCCTTGGCCATCAAGTTTCTCGTGGGTGATGTCAAGTATGGGGTCCCAGGGATGGACGTGAATCGGATATATGTGCCTATCAATCAGCCTGATACACATTGGTTCCTTGCTGTAATCAGCTTTACAGATTGGCGTATAGAGGTACTTGATTCCTTGCAGTCCGCCAAATCCAAGGAATCAAGAATGGAACATGTGGAGCCAATTGCCAAATCGCTTCCACATGCTTTCGAGAAGGTTAATTTTTGGGACATCCGAAAGGACCTCATACACTTTCGAGACAAACCCTTCACTATAACTTACGACCGGAAATCATGTCTGCAACAGATGGGGTTCGACATCTATGTCCGTTGCATTTCGCTTTTTTTATTGTTGAGATATTCAGTGGAAAAAATAGTAAAGTACGCACAATGATGCCTAAGTCGTCTGTATTATATTTAAATGCAGGTCTGATTGTGGCATGTTCGCTGTGAAGTTTGTAGAATTTTTGCTTACGAATGGTCTCGATGTCTTCCAATGCACGCAAGAGCGGATGGAGACGTTGCAGACCAATACATGTATATACATGTACAGCCACGAGAGAAAGAAACAAATGAAAATATATATGAGAGAATAGAAAGGTTGTGATGTGTATGTATTATTGTATATTTTCATATTGTTGTATATTCCTATTGATGTATTTTCAAATTGTGTAATTAAAGTTGCGAATGAAGTGTTTTGAAGTTTGTCCCAAATGTGTGTTCTAAGTGTTTGATTTGTTTTTGAAGCGTGTTAGGATGTGTGTCCACACACAGAGAGGGTGTGTCGACAGACATTCTTATAGAATAGGGATGCATAGGTGTGTGTCGACACACAGGGCCCGTGTGTCGACACAGAGATCAATAGAATCATATCTGCAAAACTTTGTGTCGACACACAGTTCTATATAAGATTCAAGGTCCAACATGGTAGAAAATATAAAGGCATGATTCATCGTACACCAATAATTACTTGAAACACACTTATAAAAGTTGATTTTACACCATTATACCAGTAAAACTTGACAAAAACATGAAAAAGTTGATTTTACACCATTAAAACGCATCATACACCGTGTATGACTGATCATACACCACTATTTACTACAAACACACAATATAACCCATCATACACCTAAGTACTTGAAACACACTTATAAAGGTTGATTTTACACCATTATACCAGCAAAACTTGAAAAAACCATGCAAAAGTTGATTTTACACCATTAAAACGTATCATACACCGTGTATGATTGATCATATACCTCTAGTTACTTGAAACACACCTACACAAGTTGATTTCACACCATTAAAACGTATCATACACAGTGTATGATTGATCAAACACCTCTAATTACTTGAAACATACCTACACAAGTTGATTTCACACCGTTAAAACGTATCATACACCGTGTATGATTGATCATACACCACTTATTACTTGAAACACATCTATTCAAGTTGATTTCACACCGTTTAAACCTATCATACATGGTGTATGATTGATCATACCCCAATAATTACTTCAAACACATTAAAACAAGTTCATTTCACACCCTTAAAACCCATCATACAGCACTAATTACTTCCAACACATTAAAACAAGTTCATTTCACACCCTTAAAACCCATCATACATGGTGTATGATTGATCATACACCACTAATTACTTCAAACACATTAAAACAAGTTAATTTCACACCGTTTAAACCTATCATACACCGTTTATGATTGATCATACACCACCAATTGCTTAAAACATATTAATTCAAGTTCATTACCCTTAAAACCCATCATACATCGTGTATGATTGACCGTACATCACTAATTACTTGAAACACACCTATAAAAGTTCATTTCACACCCTTAACACCTGTCATACATGGTGAATGATTGATCATACGCCACTAATTACTTCAAATACATTAAAACAAGTTCATTTCACACCCTCAAAACCCATCATACACGGTGTATGATTGATCATACACCCATAGTTACTTCAAACACATTAAAACAAGTTGATTTTACACCATTTAAACCTATCATACGTCGTGTACGATATATCATACACCACCAATTACTTAAAACACATTAATTGAAATTCACTTCACACCCTTAAAACCCATCATGAATGATTGATCATACACCACTAATTACTTGAAACACGCCTATACAAGTTCATTTCAGACCCTTAAAACCCATTATACACGGTGTATGATTGATCATATACCACTAATTATTTCAAACATATTAAAACAAATTCATTTCACACCCTTAAAACCCATGATACAAGGTGTATGATTGATCGTACACCACTAATTACTTCAAACACATTAAAACAAGTTGATTTCACATCATTTAATCCTATCATACCGTGTATGATTGCTCATGCACCACTAATTGCTTAAAACACATTAATAAAAGTTCATTTCACACCCTTAAAACCCATCATACATGGTGTATGATATATCATACACCACTAATTACTTCAAACACATTAAAACAAGTTCATTTCACACCCTTAAAACCTATCATACACCGTGTATGATTGATCATACACCACTAATTACTTAAAACACACCTATACAAGTTCATTTCACACCCATAAAACCCATCATACACGGTGTATGCTTGATCATATACCACTAATTACTTCAAACACATTAAAATAAGTCCATTTTACACCCTTAAAACCCGTCATACACGGTGCATGATTAATTATTCACCACTAATTAAATCAAACACATTAAAACAAGTTGATTTCACACCATTTAAACCTATTATACACCGTGCATGATTGATCATACACTACTAATTGCTTAAAACACAATAATTCAAGTTCATTTCACACCCTTAAAACCCATCGTACACGGTGCATGATTGATCATACACCACTAATTACTTCAAAAACACCTGCACAATTTGATTTCACACCATTAAAACCTATCATATACCGTGGATGATTGATCATACACCACTAGTTACTTGAAACACATTAATACAAGTTCATTTCTCACCATTAAAACCCATCATACACCACTAATTTCTTAAAACACACTTACACAAGTTGATTGTACATCATTAAAACCTATCATGCACGGTATATTATTGATCATATACCACTAGTTTCTTAAAACACACCTATACAAGTTGACTTCACAAAACTAATGGTACTTGCTTGGAATCATAGTGCCACCAGCATATTATGCGCATCTGGCAGCATTTCGAGCACGTTACTATGTTGAAGACGATGCAAATGAAAGTGGTTCTAATAGTGGCGGTTGTGGGCCAGTGACAGCTGAGAGGCAGCGAGAGGTGCGGGCACTTCCACAGACCAAGGAGAATGTAAAGGATGTGATGTTTTACTGCTGAAGGTAATTGGTTCCTCACCCATTTTATTTTGGTTTTTGGGACATGCAACGTTGTATTGTATGTACGGCACGGGTGGGTTCCTCAGTTCTGTAATACATCTTAGCCGTTGATTGTGGGTCACAAACCGGACAAAAACACTTGTCACAACACCGAATCTCTTCTCATCCAACCCATCAATATTCGCCATTGATTTGTGTCTGACAATCAAAGGTTGAGATGTAGTACAGAACTTAGGAACCGACCCGAGGCACATAAACAACACAATGTTGATACCCATGAGCGGATGCTTGGCTTCTTGGCCAACTCGTCCATTTATAGGCAAACTCATACAAGGTGCAATTACATGGGGACAACCGTGGGGGAGGGGTAGGATAAAGTAGGTGGTAGTTGAGGTCATTAAATGTGTTGGGTGAGTGCCAATTATGACCCCTGCACTTTCAGTTTTTAAACCACAACTACCCCAACCGGTTCTCCTCCATTTAAAGCAGTAGATCATACACCATCAAATAATTAAAACAAACAAACAGAAGTTCACATTACACCATTTAAACCAACCTTATAAATGTAAATGTGTTATGGATAATAATGCACGTCTATTAATAGTACACAATTTCACCGATATTAATAGCAATACACTGTAAAAAAAAAAAGATCAACGTAAGTTAATTTGGAGGAGGGACAAGATAAGAATGAGCGCTGGTTTTCATAAACGTGCCTTCACCACTCGAGTGCAGAGCAATTGGATTTTTACAAGTTGGTCGATTGTGCCTTCACCATCAGATAATTAAAACACACCTACACAAGTTGATTTCACACCATTATAACGTATCATACACCGTGTATGATTGATCATACACCTATAAGTACTTGAAACACACTTACACAAGTTGATTTCACACCATTATAACGTATCATACACCATGTATGATTGATCATACACCTATAATTGCTTGAAACACACCTATACAAGTTGATTTCACACCATTAAAACCAATCATACACGGTGTATGATTGATCATACACCTCTAATTACTTGAAACACAGCTACACAAGTTGAATTCACACCGTTAAAATGTATCATACACTGTGTATGATTGATCATACACCATTTATTACTTGAAACACATCATTATAGGTTCATTTCACACCGTTAAAACCTATTATACACCATGTATGATTGATCATACACCTCTAATTACTTGAAACACACCTACACAAGTTGATTTCACACCGTTAAAACCTATCATACACCGTGTATGATTGATCATACACCTCTAATTACTTGAAACACACCTACACAAGTTGATTTCACACCATTAAAATGTATCATACGCAGTGTATGTGTTATGATTCCTTTGACTTTTGGTTGTATTTGGTCTTGTATTGCGTGTGCTCCTATAGTGTTGCTTTGGTGTTGTATTCAAATGTTTGTTGGTAGGTCATTTAGGTGCCAATGTCGGTTAGGGAGTCCAACTCAGTCAAATGTGGCGGCTAGTTCAAGATTTTGGCGCCAGATTTGGTTTAAGTGTGTTATAGTTTGGGTCTTGGTTCAATGTAACTAAATCTAGTATAAATAAGCTCAAATCATGTAAATTGATCCTTCAATCAATAAAATTTAGATTTTCCTTTGGAAATTCTCTCTCTATTTCTCATCCCCTTCTCTATTTCTCATCCCCTTCACTTCTCTTCTCATCTTAACTCTTTCTTCTACAAGGTTAACTTCAATTCTTGGATTGGAAGTTAACAATTGGTCTCAGAGCTGGTTTAGGCAATCAATTGATTGATCGGAGCGGGCAAAACAAAAGAAAAATAAACAAAATATGGCAAATGGAGTAAGAACTCGATCCAGTGCTGGTGGTGCAAGCATAGCTGCAGCAGTTAGTCTTGATTTGTCATATGCTGATGCTGCTGGTGCAAAGGCTACAAAGGAAGTTCAGTATCTTACTACTGATCACCTTAAGGATCTATATGATCGCATTAGCAATACACAAAAGGACTTATATGATCACATTAACAATTCTCAAAAGCAAGCAATAGAATAAGCTGAAGATCGTTTGCTTCTTAAGGTGCAGCGGTTACAGATGGATAGTGACCAGAGAAAAGGAGATCGATTGCTGCAATTTGAGGCTAAGCTGATGAATTTGCAGGAGCAGATTAAGAAGCAAGGTGAATCATTAGTTAATGCGATTCTTAAACCTGCTAGTCAGATCATTCCTCCCGCTGAAGAGGTTCAACCGTAAGTTTGCATTAGCAGAATTGAGAATTTAGAAAGGAATCGTGATAAATCTCTTATGATTCAACTAGAGGCTGGACCTTCAGTTCGTATCAGATCAGTTGATGATCGACCTTCGGAGGTTGAGGTTGGTGCAAGAGCTCAGAATCGAACCACAGATCAGGCTCATTCCCTTTTGTCTGGCTAGAATTCCGGTCTGAATTCCAGACCACCTGATTCTGTTAATCTCCACAAAAACTCATTCAATGACTTCGAACATCAGGATAGACCACCTGATCAGCATCTTCAGCGAAGGTCAGTGAGTAATGATGTTACTTCTGGTGGCAGGAACAATGCTCACAGGCAACTGAGAGTGCAAATTGAGCCTTTTGATGGCAAACAGCCTGAGTCATGGTTGAGAAGGTGTGAGTGGTATTTCCATTTTTATAACATAAGTGAAGTTGAAAAGGTTGAGTTGGCAGCAGTGCACCTACATGGAGATCATGAGGTGCGGTTCTATAGTGTGTTGAAGAGCAAATCAAACCTTTCTTGGGGCCAATTCGTAGAAGAATTGTGTGAGCGTTATGGAGAAGAGGAGACAAGTGATGTAGTTGACAGTTTTAACAAGGTGTATCAAACGACTACCGTGAAAGAATGCATGACAAGGTTTGAGAACCTATGAGCTAGTATGATATCCATCACTCCGCAAGCTTTAGAGGCATATTATGTCTCTAGTTTCATTAGTGGTTTGAAGCCAAGGATCAAGAACACGGTGAAGGCCATTGGTCCTAAGACCTTGTCCAATGCTTACAACAAGGCTAAGTTGATTGAAGCCATGATTGTAACTTCTGGTGATAAGAGTAAACATAATGGTAGTAACTTCAGATCTCATCACAGAGATGCATCAGGCTCCAAATCTGGTCGTGCTGTTGACAAGAGATCTGTGCGATTATATTACAGATGCAACCAGCCTTACCAGCCCGGACATAGATGCAATTCCAAATTTTTTATGTCTGCAAGAGGATCACGAGTAGAAGTTAATTCAGATAGTGAGAATTCAGAAGCTAATGATGACAGCTCTGAGCATTCTTCACAAGATGAGTTGATGAAGGATGAAATTGAGATCTCTATGAAAGCCTTGACCAGGAATGGAGCTCACAATACCATTCGCATCAAGGGGAAGGCTGGTAAGACTTCCATTACCATTCTTATTGATAGTGGAAGCACTCACAGCTTTGTAGACCCCAAATTGGTAAAGAAAGTGAGACACGAGGTGACTAAGACCCATCCTTTGGCTGATGGCAACTCCATTACTACTCAGAACAAGTGCCTAGCATTCCAATGGTCTATGGAAGATCATCAATTCACTTTTGATTTCAGAGTTCTTCCTTTGGGAGGTTGTGATATGGTGCTCGGGGTAGATTGAATGAGATCATTCAATCCGGTGGTGTTTGATTTTGATAAAATGACAGTTGCTTTTGAAGTTCCTACTAAAGTTGCACTGCAGGGTATTTCTGATCAAGGCCAGTTGCTATTGATCAATGGCAAGAGTTTACATAGGGGATTCAAGAAGAATGCAATTTAGTGGTTTAGGCAATTGTTTGCCATTTCACCTGCAGAACTTCAGCCAGTGATTCAGCCTGAGGTTCAAGCTTTGATTGAAGAGTTTGAAGACATTTTTGAGCAGCCAAAGAGCCTTCCTCCTCAAAGGAGTGTAGATCATGCCATACCACTTCGAGCTAATTCTGATCCAGTGAAGATAAGGCCGTACCGGTATGCTCATGCTCAGAAGTAAGAAATTGAGAAACAAGTTGATGAATTGCTTCAGATGAGCTTCATTAGACCAAGCCACAATCCTTTTGCCTCCCCTATGATTCTGGTGAAGAAGAAGGATGGCACAGTAAGGATGTGCATTGATTATCGTCAGTTGAATTCCTTCACAATAAAAGATAAGTTTCCTATTCCTGTTATAGATGACTTACTTGATGAGCTATATGGAGCATACTTCTTCACTAATCTTGATTTGAGGCAGGGATATCATCAAATCAGAGTCCTTGAGCCGGATATATATAAAACTGCTTTCAAGACTCACCATGGGCATTTTGAGTTTGTTGTTATGCCATTTGGCCTAACAAATGCTCCGGCCACCTTTCAAGCTGCTATGAACGACATATTTAATCCTTATTTGAGGAGAACAGTGTTGGTCTTCTTCGAAGACATATTGATAAATAGCTCTTCTTGTGAGGATCATCTCGTTCACCTTAGAGAGGTATTTGTTGTGATGCAGCAGCATGGGTTCTTTGCCAAGTTGTCTAATTGCTCTTTTGCTCAGACCAAGCTTGAGTATTTGGGCCATGTAATTTCTCATGAAGGAGTCTCCACCGATCCTTCCAAGGTTCAAGCAATGCAAGATTGGCCTACACCAATGACTTTGACGCAATTGAGAGGACTATTGGGATTGACCGGTTATTATAGAAAGTTCATTGAAGGGTATGGATCCATTGCAAAGCCCCTAACTAAACTCCTTAAAAAAGATGCTTTCAAGTGGTCAGAAAAGGCTCAAGCAGCCTTTGAAGTTCTCAAGCTAGCCATGTGTGTAGCCCCGGTCTTAGCCATGCCTAATTTTGTTGAAATCTTCATTTTGGAGATAGATGCGAGTGGGTCAGGAATTGGAGCTATTCTCTCTTAACAAGGGAGGCCTATTGCTTATTTGAGTCAGGCACTCAGTCCCAAGCATCAAGCCATGTTAACTTATGAGAAGGAATACTTGGCTATTCTTCTAGCAGTCGAGAAATGGAGGCATTACTTGGATGGCCATAGATTCATTATTCGAACTGACCATCAAAGCCTTAAGCACCTCCTAGAGAAAAAGATTGTGACTAGAATTCAAAAGAAGGGATTAATGAAGATGCTAGGCCTTGATTATGCTATTGAATACAGAAGACGAAAAGAAAATGCAGCTGCCGGCGCATTGTCAAGGAGATTTGAAGATGCTGAACAAGGCTTGGGCTGTGCAATGTCCATTGTTTTACCATAATGGATGGATGAAGTTTATAAGTCCTATGAAGGTGATTCATTTGCTCAGAAATGTGTGACTACAAGCCTGGTAAAAAAATGCAGAAAAGGATGATAGTAGTGCTGAAGTATCAGTGCAGAAAGGCATCACCAGATTGAAGAATAAGCTTTACATTGGTTCTTGAACAGACTTGAGGGATCAAATTGTCAATGCCTCACATGATTCAGCTTAGGGAGGACACGCTGGTGCAGAGGGTACTTATCAAAGAGTAAAAGCTTATTTAAGCTGGCCTAGTAGGAACAAGACAGTGACTGATTATGTTAGAGCTTGTGAAGTATGTCAACAAACCAAGTTGGGAGATCATAGGTACAAGGGACTTCTTCAGCCTCTTCCCATTCCTGATGGATCTTGGATCAATATTAGCATAGATTTCATACAGGGATTGCCCAAGTCTGACAGCAGGGAGGTCATATGGGTTGTAGTGGATCGTTTCACCAAATATAGCCACTTCATTTCACTCATACGGCCTGTTACAGCAGAGTAGTTGGCCAAAAGCTTCCTTGACAATATATATATGTTACATGGATTGCCTCAATCCATTGTATCTGATCGGGACAAGATCTTTACAAGTAATTTTTGGAGGGAATTGTTCAAGCTGCTGGGTACCACATTGGCACGTAGTTCATCTTACCATCCCCAAACAGATGGATAAACCGAGCGTGTTAACCAATGTATTGAGTAGTACCTTCAGAGCATGGTTTTTTCACAGCCTAGAGAGTGGAGCCGAGGGCTTTCTTTAGCAGAATATTGGTTCAATACTCATGTACATGCATCTATTGGTACTTCTCCCTTTCAAGCTCTATATGGATATGCTCCTCCCACTCCCTTTATGCTGCAACAATCTACTCCATCAGAATCTCCAGAAGCTGAATTATTACAGCAGAGGAAGCACATGATGCAAGTCCTCAAGGACAATCTTCTCCAAGCACAAGCAAGAATGAAATTCAATGCTGATAAAAAGAGGGTAGACAAACATTATGAAGTTGGAGACATGGTCTACCTCAAATTACAACCTTATAGACAGTCCTCCTTGGCTGTCAGGAAGAATGTCAAGCTAAGTGCTCATTTCTTTAGCCCATACAAGATTTTGGAAAAGATTGGCAAAGTTGCATACAAACTTGACTTACCTCCTAATTCATACATTCACCCAGTGTTCCATGTATCATTACATAAAAAACAGGTGAAGCAAGGAGCTAAGAGCTCACGGGAAGCACCAGAAGTTGGAGCTAATGGAGCATTGTTGCTGCATCCAGTAGCTGTTAAAGCAAACAGAAAGATGAAGGTAGCTGACAAGGCTGAACCAGAAGTTTGGGTTCAATGGAGCAACTTGGACAAGAATTTTGCCACATTGGAGAAACTTGCATTTTTGAAGAGTCAATTTCCTTGTTTTTGTTCTTGAGGACAAGGAGCTTCTCAAGGGAAGGGAATGTTATGATTCCTTTACCTTTTGGTTGTATTTGGTCTTGTATTGCATGTGTTGCTTTAGTGTTGCTTTGGTGTTGTATTCAAATGTTTGTTGGCAGGTCATTTAGGCCCTAATGTCGGTTAGGGAGTCCAACTAAGTCAAATGTGGCGGCTAGTTCACGATTTTGGCGCCAGATTTGGTTTAAGTCGGTTATAGTTTGGGTCTTGGTTCAATGTAACTAGATCTAGTATAAATAAGCTCAAATCATGTAAATTCATCATTCAATCAATAAAATTCAGATTTTCCTTTGGAAATTCTCTCTCTATTTCTCATCCCCTTCACTTCTCTTCTCATCTTAACTCTTTCTTCTACAAGGTTAACTTCAATTCTTGGATTGGAAGTTAACAGTATGATTGATCATACACCTCTAATTACTTGAAACACACCCACACAAGTGGATTTCACACCGTTAAAACCTATCATACACCGTGTATGATTGATCATACACCACTTATTACTTGAAACACATCTTTACAAGTTGATTTCACACCGTTCAAACCTATCATACACAGTGTATGATTGATCATACACCTCTAATTACTTCAAACACATCTATACAAGTTGATTTCACACCGTTAAAACATATCATAAATCATGTATGATTGATCATACATCACTTATCACTTGAAACACATCTTTACAAGTTGATTTCACATTGTTAAAACATATCATACACCGTGTATGATTGATCATACACCTCTAATTACTTGAAACACCTCTACACAAGTTGATTTTACACCATTAAAACTCATCATACACCATGTATGATTGATCATACACCTATAATTACTTGAAACACACCTACACATGTTGATTTTACACCATTAAAACGTATCATACACCGTGTATGATTGATCATACACCTATAATTACTTGAAACACACCTACACAAGTTGATTTCACACCATTATAACGTACCATACACCATGTATGATTGATCATACACCTATAATTACTTGAAACACACCTACACAAGTTGATTTCACACCGTTAAAACCTATCATACACCGTGTATGATTGATCATACACCTTTAATTACTTGAAACACACCAACACAAGTTGAATTCACACCGTTAAAACGTATCATACACCGTGTATGATTGATCATACACCACTTATTACTTGAAACACATCTTTACAAATTGATTTCAAACCGTTAAAACCTATCATACACCGTGTGTGGTTGATCATACACCTCTAATTACTTGAAACACACCTACACAAGTTGATTTCACACTATTAAAATGTATCATACACCGTGTATGATTGATAATACACCTCTAATTACTTGAAACACATATATATAAGTTGATTTCACACCGTTAAACGTGTCATACACCGTGTATGATTGATCATACACCATTTATTACTTGAAACACACCTTTACAAGTTAATTTCACACTGTTAAAATCTATCGTACACCGTGTATGATTTATTATACACCTCTAAGTACTTGAAACACATCTACAGAAGTTGATTTTACACCATTAAAACTCATCATACACCATTTATGATTGATCATACACCTCTAATTACTTGAAACACACCTACACAAGTCGATTTTACACTATTAAAACGTGTCATACACCATGTATTGTTGATCATACACCTATAATTACTTGAAACACACCTACACAAGTTGATGTCACACCATTAAAACGTATCATACACCATGTATGATTGATCGTATACCTCTAATTACTTGAAACACCCCTACACAAGTTGATTTTACACCATTAAAACGTATCATACACCGTGTATGATTGATTATACACCTATAATTACTTGAAACACGCCTACACAAGTTGATTTCACACCATTAAAATGTATCATACACCTTGTATGATTGATCATACACTTCTAATTACTTGAAACACACCTGCACAAGTTGATGAATCATACAGGGTTTGCCTTAATGACATGCTTCTTTTAAAGCACGATTAAGCAAAACCCTTGATGAATCATCATCAGTCGGTGAAGTTAAGTATAGGTAATTAGCAAGTCTCCACTCAGCAGTAAAATGGCTGAGGAACCAATTATATTCAGCAGTAAAACATCACATCCTTGACATTCTCCTTGATATGTGGAAGTGCCCGCACCTACCCCAACTACCCCAACCGGTCATTCTCCTCCATTTAAAACAATTTCATTGATAATACACAACCTCACACCAGTCAATGTATTATGGATAATGCAAAACTGTCATTAATAATGCACGTATATTAATAGTAAACAATTTCATTGATATTAATAGCAATTACATTGTTAAAAAAAAAAAAGAACCGCCGATGGACAAGGGTCTGGAAGGTTGGTTCATGCGCGAAAGAAGGACAGTACACAACTATAATGAATAATGTACGTGAGTAAATAAATGTACAATATCGTCACCAATAGTAGCAAATAAAATTTATACATTTGAAGAATGTAACTTAATTCGGAGGAAGGACTTGAGAAGAAGGACTGCTGGTGTTTGATGAGGTGCCTTCACCACTAGAACGCAGAGCAGTTGGATTCTTGCACATGGACAGATTATGCCCGTGTTCCTTGCACCGTCTGCACCTTTGAGTAACACGCTCCTCACCGATAGACGGAATCCTCCTCTTCCGCCTCCTCCCAGAAGAGGTTCGCACGTCGGGTGGCAGAAGATTCATGTCAATTACATCACTCGGGATACGTCAGTCACTTATGTGCAGCATCAGGTAGAAAAAACCTCTGTATGACTCATACCAATTTTCTCTACTGTAGTACGGCGAGCATAAGTAGTACAGACCATAAGGACTGTGCCTTCCGACGGCTAATGCATGCTCACAAGGAAGCTGCTCGAGTTGAAACTTGCTGCAGGTACATGTCCAGAGCGACATATCTACGCAAAAATTCTTCTCCCCATTGATGACGTCAAAGTATAATCATCAGCTCACAAAATATGCATTGCCAAAAGGATAGACAAACATGTCAAACAATCACGGTGCAAAAAAAAAAAAAAAAAAAAAAAATTATATATATATATATATATATATATGTAACAAATTAAACAAAAAACCAACAAAACATGCACGTATCACCTATAAACGTCTAAGGATTGTTTGATTCGCACAGCAACGAGTTGATTTTACACCCCTTAAACGTATCATTCACGGAGTATGGTTAAACATACACTACGAAACACTTGAAACGCACCAAGATAAGCGGATTTCACACCATTTCAAACTTGTAACATACCAAAACAGGTAGATTTCACACCATGTTAAGCAATCGTACATTGCATATTATTCAAACCTGCCTTACACCCCTAAGTACTTAAAACACGCTATAAACATGCTTTGTAGTAGGGATTAAACATTACAATATGTACGGAGCTTACTGTCATCGTTCGTGATAATTTGAATCTGTCTTGTAATTTTTTTCGACGTTGGGGTACATTGTATTGGTGCAAGCTTCAGCCTTGGCTCTTCTGTCATGAAACCAGTTCTGCAACAGTAGCCTAAACTCATCAACGAGGGCAATACTTGGATAGTCACACACCTTGACCAATACAACATTCATGGATTCCGAAATGTTTGTTGTCATTATGTTGTACCGACGACAAGGGGAGTGGGAACGAGTCCACTTGTCCAGTCCCACAGCTTCCAAGTAATCTTTAGCCCCTGGTACGGCACAACATAAACTGAAAAACAAACTATGGAACTTTTGAATGTTGTATGCTTTAGCTGCTTGGTAGTAGTACTGATCCAACTGCTTTGTTTTGCTTTTGAATTTGGCCTTTAAGATGTTCAGCAAGTGGTACATGCACAGCCCGTGAAAGGCGCTGGGGAAAACTTCTTCCACCGCGCGTTGGATACTTCGGTGTCTATCAGATACAATGACATGGCCAATAGACTCCCCAATGACTTCCTTCAAACTTCTGAGGAACCAATGCCACGATACATCATTCTCTGAATCACCGATACCGACAGCAATCGGGAAAATTTGGAGGTTGGCATCGTGGCAAACGACCATGAACATAACACCCAGGTATTTTCCCTTCAGATGTGTTGCATCAATGCTCACAACAGGTCGAAAAAACCAGTACCCTTTCAGTGAAGCATCAAACGCAATGAAGATGTACTGAAATCTGCTTTCGTCATATGTCTGTAAATAAAATGCGGTACTGGGGTTAGTCTGGTGGAGGACATGCAGATAAGCAGGCAAGAATGCATATGACTCTTTGGCGGTACCCAATCTAACATTGTCGTATGCAAACTCTCTCGCCCTCCATGCAACATTGTGGCTGATCTCAACACCGTAGCAACTACAGATGTCATCTATGACATCCCGTGGGTTGAACACTCATCCGGGGTTTACGAGTTTCTTGCGGACACATTCCCCGACGACCCAACTGGTTGCCTGCCTGTGTCTAACAATGGTGAGATCGGTAGGTTGGTTGTGGTTCTTTTCTACTTTTGTAACCATCCAGTAGCCACTATCTACTGGACACATAGCCCGAACCCTCCATGTGCAACCCTCTTGCGCGCAGCGAACAACCGTTAAGGATTTGTTAGACTTGTGGCTCCTGAATTCAAAATTTTCCCTAAGTGCAATTACCGCCAGGTTAGTCAACAAGTCCTGCTTCGTCTTAAATATTTGATTCACTTCAACATCCTCAACCATCCTACCCTGCCCATATACCCCGTCAATTCGGCTTCTCTCATCACCAGAGCCAGCATCATCATCATAATGAGGATCACTAGCAGCTTGGACGTCAGGGTGGACATTCGGTTGACCACTGGGCTCCGCATTCTGTTCCACTGCAGGTTCGACAATCAGAGCATCTTCAGGGGAAATAATCTGATGCTCGTAAGTTTGCCCGTCTGGAGGTGATGCATTAGATGCAGTCGGTCGCTCTTGGGATAAATTGATATTGTCCAAATTGTCCCTTGCACTTTGATTGGAATTTTCCCAATCTCCACCTGTTGCTGTTGCCGAAATTGTCGCAGTAGGCATGGCTAAATCGATTTCAGATGCTTCTCCGCTGGCTGCTACTTCCATCCCGGCGTTCATACATCCACCAAAAGTCTTAGGCGCCTCAGGGTCCGAACCGTCACTGTTCTCGTCACCATCGAGAATTGTTTGAATGGGAGTCCATTGCCAATCGAAGCAAGGATTCCTGTCACCGGATGACTCAACAGTTACGATCAAGGTATGCTTTGCCCTATGTTCTTTGGCCAGTGACTTCCAAAACATAACTGACCTATCATCGATGACATCGTATAAGGGCGCGGCCGGAATGCAGGTAAGAAATTGAAAATGCATCTTTGAACCCGCATCCACCTAAGCACCAATCACCTCCGCCATAGTCCTTTGCAAACCAGCGAAGTTAGTCTTCTCATCCACTAAAAAATAACCCAATTTTCCACCAACGTACTCTGCCCTCTCCTTAAAGTGGCCACCATGCAGAACGCATGCAATAGCAACATCACCCATTACTGTGAACAAGAAAATAACATGATATCAGAGCACTAATGACATGAAACGCACTAGGGTGGAATGGAAGAACATTATTGAAACCACTTATACACGGCGTATGATTGGTTTAAAACCATTATTGACTAGAAACAACCAACTAACCGTGATAATACACCGATAAAACCTAACATAGACGGTGTATGTTTAAAGATACAAAGCTAAAAACCTGAAACACACCAACGCAAATGATTTCAAAGAATTTAAACCCATCATACCTGGTGTATGATTAATCATGCACCACCAACTACATGACTTAACACACACCAACACAGCGTGGTACTACACCACTTTAAGAAATCATACACGGTGTATAATTTGCATTACAACCATAAACAAGTTCATCATACACCTTCTAAAGCCATCATACACGGCGTATGATTAAGCATACCCCATTCTGTACTTGAAAGACACCAAAACAAGTTCATCATGCACCTTTTAAAGCTATCATACATGGTGTATGGTTAAACATACCCCATTCTATACTTGAAAGACACCAAAACAAGTTCATTACACACCTTTTAAAGCTATAATACACGGTGTATGGTAAAGCATACCCCAATCTATACAGGAAAGACACCAAAATGAGTTTGTCATACACCTTTAAAAGCCATCATACACGGCGTATGTTTAAGCATACCCCATTCGACACATGAAAGACACCAAAACGAGTTCATCACACAACTTTTAAAGCTATCATACATGGTGTATGGTTAAGCATACCCCAGTCTACACATGAAAGACACCAAAACGAGTTCATCATACACCTTTTAAAGCTATCATATACGGTGTATGGTTAAACATACCCCATTCTATACTTGAAAGACACCAAAACAAGTTCATCACATACCTTATAAAGCTATCATACACGGTGTATGGTTAAGCATACCCCATTCTATACATGAAAGACACCAAAACGAGTTCATCATACCCCTTTTAAAGCTATCATGGATGGTGTGTGGTCAAACATACCCCATTCTATGCATGAAAGACACCAAAACAAGTTCATCACATACCTTTTAAAGCCGTCATACACGGTGTACGGTTAAGCATACCCCATTCTATACAAGAAAGACACCAAAACAAGTAGATTTTAAAACGATAAAAGCTATCATACACGGTGCGTGGTGAAACATACCCCATTCGATACTTGAAAGACACCAAAATAAGTTCATCATACACCGTTTAAAGATATCGTACACGGTGTATGGTAAAATATACCCCATTCTATACATGAAAGACACCAAAACGAGTTCATCACACACCTTTTAAAGCCATCATACACGGTGTATGGTTAAGGATACCCCATTCTATACATAAAAGACGCAAAAACGAGTTCATCATACACCTTTTAAAGCAGTCATACACGGTGTATGGTTAAGCATACCCAATTCTATGCATGAAAGACACCGAAACAAGTTCATTTTAAAACATTAAAAGCTATCATACACGGTGTATGGTTAAACATACCCCATTCTATACCTGAAAGACACCAAAACAAGTTCATCACATACCTTTTAAAGCTATCATACAGGGTGTATGGTTAAACATACCCATTCTATACTTGCAAGACACCAAAATGAGCTCATCGTACACCATTTAAAGCTATCATACACGGTGTTTGGTTTAACATACCCCATTCTATACTTGAAAGGCACCAAAACAAGTTCATCACACACCTTTTAAAGCTATCATGCAGGGTGTATGGTTAAACATATCCCATTCTATACTTGAAAGACACCGAAACGAGTTCATCATACACCTTTTAAAGCTATCACAGACGGTGTATGGTTAAACATACCCCCTTCTACGCATGAAAGACACCAAAACAAGTTCATCACATACCTTTAAAAGCCATCATACACGGTGCATTGTTAAGCATACACCATTCTATACATGAAAGACACCAAAACAAGTTCATCACATACCTTTTAAAGCAATCATACACGGCGTATGGTTAAGCAAACCTTGTTCTAAACATGAAAGACACCAAAACAACTTCATTTTAAAACCTTAAAGCCATCATACACGGTGCATGGTTAAACATGCCCTATTCTTTGCTTGAAAGACTCCAAAACAAGTTCATCACACACTTTTTAAAGCTATAAACACGGTGTATGGTTAAGCATACCCAATTCTATAAACGAAAGACACCAAAACAAGTTCATTTTAAAACATTAAAAGCTATCATACGCAGTGCGTGGTCAAACATACCCCATTCTATACTTGAAAGACACCAAAACAAGTTCATCATACACCATTTAAAGCTATCATACACGATGTATGGTTAAACATACCCCATTCTATACGTGAAAGACACAAAAACTAGTTCGTCATACACCGTTAAAAGCTATCGTACAGTTAAACATAACCCAATCTATACTTGAAAGACACCAAAACGAGATGACCATACACCTTTTAAAGCAATCATACACGGTGTATGGTAAAAGATAACCCATTCTATACTTGAAAGACACCAAAACAAGTTCGTCACATACCGTATAAAGCTATCATACCCGGTGTATGGTTAAGCATACCCCATTCTATACATGAAAGACACCAAAACGAGTTCATCATACCCCTTTTAAAGATATCATGGATGGTGTGTGGTCAAACATACCCCATTCTATGCATGAAAGACACCAAAACAAGTTCATCACATACCTTTTAAAGCCATCATACACGGTGTACGGTTAAGCATACCCCATTCTATACCAGAAAGACACCAAAACAAGTAGATTTTAAAACGATAAAAGCTATCATACACGGTGCGTGGTGAAACATACCCCATTCGATACTTGAAAGACACCAAAATAAGTTCATCATACACCGTTTAAAGATATCATATACGGTGTATGGTAAAATATACCCCATTCTATACATGAAAGACACCAAAACGAGTTCATCGCACACCTTTTAAAGCCATCATACACGGTGTATGGTTAAGGATACCCCATTCTATACATAAAAGACACAAAAACGAGTTCATCATACACCTTTTAAAGCAGTCATACACGGTGTATGGTTAAGCATACCCAATTCTATGCATGAAAGACACCGAAACAAGTTCATTTTAAAACATTAAAAGCTATCATACACGGTGTATGGTTAAACATACCCCATTCTATACCTGAAAGACACCAAAACAAGTTCATCACATACCTTTTAAAGCTATCATACAGGGTGTATGGTTAAACATACCCATTCTATACTTGCAAGACACCAAAATGAGCTCATCGTACACCATTTAAAGCTATCATACACGGTGTTTGGTTTAACATACCCCATTCTATACTTGAAAGGCACCAAAACAAGTTCATCACACACCTTTTAAAGCTATCATGCAGGGTGTATGGTTAAACATATCCCATTCTATACTTGAAAGACACCAAAACGAGTTCATCATACACCTTTTAAAGCTATCACAGACGGTGTATGGTTAAACATACCCCCTTCTACGCATGAAAGACACCAAAACAAGTTCATCACATACCTTTAAAAGCCATCATACACGGTGCATGGTTAAGCATACACCATTCTATACATGAAAGACACCAAAACAAGTTCATCACATACCTTTTAAAGCAATCATACACGGCGTATGGTTAAGCAAACCTTGTTCTAAACATGAAAGACACCAAAACAACTTCATTTTAAAACCTTAAAGCCATCATACACGGTGCATGGTTAAACATGCCCTATTCTTTGCTTGAAAGACTCCAAAACAAGGTCATCACACACTTTTTAAAGCTATCAAACACGGTGTATGGTTAAGCATACCCAATTCTATAAACGAAATACACCAAAACAAGTTCATTTTAAAACATTAAAAGCTATCATACGCAGTGCGTGGTCAAACATACCCCATTCTATACTTGAAAGACACCAAAACAAGTTCATCATACACCATTTAAAGCTATCATACACGATGTATGGTTAAACATACCCCATTCTATACGTGAAAGACACAAAAACTAGTTCGTCATACACCGTTAAAAGCTATCGTACAGTTAAACATAACCCAATCTATACTTGAAAGACACCAAAACGAGATGACCATACACCTTTTAAAGCAATCATACACGGTGTATGGTAAAAGATAACCCATTCTATACTTGAAAGACACCAAAACAAGTTCGTCACATACCGTATAAAGCTATCATGCCCGGTGTATGGTTAAGCATACCCCATTCTATACATGAAAGACACCAAAACGAGTTCATCATACCCCTTTTAAAGATATCATGGATGGTGTGTGGTCAAACATACCCCATTCTATGCATGAAAGACACCAAAACAAGTTCATCACATACCTTTTAAAGCCATCATACACGGTGTACGGTTAAGCATACCCCATTCTATACCAGAAAGACACCAAAACAAGTAGATTTTAAAACGATAAAAGCTATCATACACGGTGCGTGGTGAAACATACCCCATTTGATACTTGAAAGACACCAAAATAAGTTCATCATACACCGTTTAAAGATATCATACACGGTGTATGGTAAAATATACCCCATTCGATACATGAAAGACACCAAAACGAGTTCATCACAAACCTTTTAAAGCCATCATACACGGTGTATGGTTAAGCATACCCCATTATATACATAAAAGACACAAAAACGAGTTCATCATACACCTTTTAAAGCTGTCATACACGGTGTATGGTTAAGCATACCTTATTCTATACATGAAAGACACCGAAACAAGTTCATTTTAAAACCTTAAAAGTTATCATACACGGTGTATGGATAAACATACCCCACGCTATACGTGAAAGACAC
The DNA here is from genome assembly GCA_018398585.1 of Simmondsia chinensis. Taxonomy (NCBI): domain Eukaryota; kingdom Viridiplantae; phylum Streptophyta; class Magnoliopsida; order Caryophyllales; family Simmondsiaceae; genus Simmondsia; species Simmondsia chinensis. The sequence continues at coordinate 15,273,641 of JAGTTD010000007.1, forward strand.
CAAAACAAATTCGTCATACACCGTTAAAAGCTATCACACACGGTGTATGGTAAAACATACCCCATTCTATATTTGAAGGACACCAAAATGAGCTCATCGTACACCATTTAAAGCTATCATACACGGTGTATGGTTTAACGTACCCCATTCTATACTTGAAAGCCACCAAAACAAGTTCATTACTCACCTTTTAAAGCTATCGTGCAGGGTGTATGGTTAAACATACCCCATTCTATACTTGAAAGACACCAAAACAAGTTCATCATACACCGTTTAAAGCTATCGTAGACGGTGTATGGTTAAACATACCCCAGTCTATACATGAAAGACACCAAAACAAGTTCATCACACACCTCTTAAAGCTATCATAGATGGTGTACGGTTAAGCATATCCCATTCTATACTTGAAATAGACCAAAATGAGTTCATCACACGCCTTTTAAAGCTATCATACATGGTGTATGGTTTAGCATACCCCATTCTATACATGAAAGACACCAAAATGGGTTCATCATACACCATTTAAAGCTGTCATACACGGTGTATGGTTAAACATACCCCATTCTATACAAGAAAGACACCAAAACAAGTTGATTTTAAAACGACAAAGGCTATCATACACGGTGCATGGTGAAACATACCCCATTCGATACTTGAAAGACACCAAAATAATTTCAATATTCACCGTTTAAAGATATCATACACGGTGTATGATAAAATATACCCCATTCTATACGTGAAGGACACCAAAACGAGTTCATCACACACCTTTTAAAGCCATCATACACGGTGTATGGTTAAGCATCCCCCATTCTATACATAAAAGACACCAAAACGAGTTCATCATACACCTTTTAAAGCTGTCATACACGGTGTATGGTTAAGCATACCCCATTCTATACATGAAAGACACCAAAACAAGTTCATCACCTGCCCTTTAAAGCTATCATACACGGTGTATGGTTAAGCATACCTTATTCTATACATGAAAGACACCAAAACAAGTTCAATTTAAAACCTTAAAAGCTATCATACATGGTGTATGGTTAAACATACCCCATTTTATACGTGCAAGACAACAAAACAAATTCGTCATACACCGTTAAAGGCTATCATACACGGTGTATGGTAAAACATACCCCATTCTATACTTGAAAGACACCAAAATGAGCTCATCGTACACCATTTAAAGCTATCATACACGGTGTTTGGTTTAACATACCCCTTTCTATACTTGAAAGGCACCAAAACAAGTTCATCACACACCTTTTAAAGCTATCATGCAGGGTGTATGGTTAAACATATCCCATTCTATACTTGAAAGACACCAAAACGAGTTCATCATACACCTTTTAAAGCTATCACAGACGGTGTAGGGTTAAACATACCCCATTCTACGCATGAAAGACACCAAAACAAGTTCATCACATACCTTTTAAAGCCATCATACACGGTGCATGGTTAAGCATACACCATTCTATACATGAAAGACACCAAAACAAGTTCATCACATACCTTTTAAAGCAATCACACACGGCGTATGGTTAAGCAAACCTTATTCTATACATGAAAGACACCAAAACAACTTCATTTTAAAACCTTAAAGCCATCATACACGGGGCATGGTTAAACATGCCCTATTCTTTGCTTGAAAGACGCCAAAACAAGTTCATCACACACTTTTTAAAGCTATCAAACATGGTGTATGGTTAAGCATACCCAATTCTATAAACGAAAGACACCAAAACAAGTTCATTTTAAAACATTAAAAGCTATCATGCATAGTGCGTGGTTAAACATACCCCATTCTATACTTGAAAGACACCAAACAAGTTCATCATACACCATTTAAAGCTATCATACACGATGTATGGTTAAACATACCCCATTCTATACGTGAAAGACACCAAAACTAGTTCGTCATACACCGTTAAAAGCTATCGTACAGTTAAACATAACCCAATCTATACTTGAAAGACACCAAAACGAGATGATCATACACCTTCTAAAGCAATCATACACGGTGTATGGTAAAAGAGACCCCATTCTATACTTGAAAGACACCAAAACAAGTTCGTCACGTACCTTATAAAGCTATCATACACGGTGTATGGTTAAGCATACCCCATTCTATACATGAAAGACGCCAAAACGAGTTCATCATACCCCTTTTAAAGCTATCATGGATGGTGTGTGGTCAAACATACCCCATTCTATGCATGAAAGACACCAAAACAAGTTCATCACATAACTTTTAAAGCCGTCATACACGGTGTACGGTTAAGCATACCCCATTCTATACAAGAAAGACACCAAAACAAGTAGATTTTAAAACGATAAAAGCTATCATACACGGTGCGTGGTGAAACATACCCCATTTGATACTTGAAAGACACCAAAATAAGTTCATCATACACCTTTTAAAGATATCATACACGGTGTATGGTAAAATATACCCCATTCTGTACATGAAAGGCACCAAAACGAGTTCATCACATACCTTTTAAAGCCATCATACACGGTGTATGGTTAAGCATACCCCATTCTATACATAAAAGACACAAAAACAAGTTCATCATACACCTTTTAAAGCTGTCATACACGGTGTATGGTTAAGCATACCTTATTCTATACATGAAAGACACCAAAACAAGTTCATTCTAAAACCTTAAAAGTTATCATACACAGTGTATGGTTAAACATACCCCATGCTATACGTGAAAGACACCAAAACAATTTCGTCATAAACCGTTAAAAGCTATCACACACGGTGTATGGCAAAACATACCCCATTCTATACTTGAAAGACACCAAAATGAGCTCATCGTACACCATTTAAAGCTATCATACACGGTGTATGGTTTAACAAACCCCATTCTATACTTGAAAGCCACCAAAACAAGTTCATTATACACCTTTTAAAGCTATCATGCAGGGTGTATGGTTAAACATACCCCATTCTGTACTTGAAAGACACCAAAACAAGTTCATCATACACCGTTTAAAGCTATCGTAGACGGTGTATGGTTAAACATACCCCATTCTATACATGAAAGACACCAAAACAAGTTCATCACACACCTCTTAAAGCTATCATAGATGGTGTGTGGTTAAGCATATCCCATTCTATACTTGAAATACACCAAAATGAGTTCATCAGACGCCTTTTAAAGCTATCATACATGGTGTATGGTTTAGCATACCCCATTCTATACATGAAAGACACCAAAATGGGTTCATCATACACCATTTAAAGCTATCACACACGGTGTATGGTTAAACATACCCCATTCTATACATGAAAGACACCAAAACAAGTTCATTTTAAACCCCTAAAAGCTATCATACACGGTGTATGGTCAAACATAGCCCATTTTGTACGTGAAAGACACCAAAACAAGTTCGTCATACACCTTTAAAGATATCATGCACGGTGTATGGTTAAGCACACCCAATTCTATAAATGAAAGACACCAAAACAAGTTCATTTTCAAACATTAAAAGCTATCATACACAGTGCGTGGTTAAACATACCCCATTCTATACTTGAAAGACACCAAAACAAGTTCATCATACACCATTTAAAGCTATCATACACGATGTATGGTTAAACATACCCCATTCTATGCGTGAAAGACACCAAAACTAGATCGTCATACACCGTTAAAAGCTATCGTACAGTTAAACATAACCCAATCTATACTTGAAAGACACCAAAACGAGATGATCATACACCTTTTAAAGCAATCATACACGGTGTATGGTAAAAGATACCCCATTCTATACTTGAAAGACACCAAAACAAGTTCGTCACATACCTTATAAAGCTATCATACACGGTGTATGGTTAAGCATACCCCATTCTATACATGAAAGACACCAAAACGAGTTCATCATACACCTTTTGAAGCTATCATGGATGGTGTGTGGTCAAACATACCCCATTCTATGCATGAAAGACACCAAAACGAGTTCATCACATACCTTTCAAAGCCATCATACACGATGTACGGTTAAGCATATCCTATTCTATACAAGAAACACACCAAAAAAAGTAGATTTTAAAACGATAAAAGCTATCATACATGGAGCTTGGTGAAACTTACCCCATTCGATACTTGAAAGACACCAAAATAAGTTCATCATACACCGTTTAAAGATATCATACACGGTGTATGGTAATATATACCCCATTCTATACATGAAAGACACCAAAACGAGTTCATCACACACCTTTTAAAGCCATCATACACGGTGTATGGTTAAGCATACCCCATTCTATACATAAAAGACACAAAAACGAGTTCATCATACACCTTTTAAAGCTTTCATGCACGGTGTATGGTTAAGCATACCTTATTCTATACATGAAAGACACCAAAACATGTTCATTTCAAAACCTTAAAAGTTATCATACACGGTGTATGGTTAAACATACCCCATTTTGTACGTGAAAGACACCAAAACAAATTCGTCACACACCGTTAAAAGCTATCACAAACGGTGTATGGTAAAACATACCCTATTCTATACTTGAAAGACACCAAAATGAGCTCATCGTACACCATTTAAAGCTATCATACACGGTGTATGGTTTAACATACCCCATTCTATACTTGAAAGACACCAAAACAAGTTCATCACACACCTTTTAAAGCTATCATGCAGGGTGTATGGTTAAACATACCCCATTCTATACTTGAAAGACACCAAAACAAGTTCATCATACACCGTTTAAAGCTATCATAGACGGTGTATGGTTAAACATACCCCATTCTGCACATGAAAAACACCAAAACAAGTTCATCACACACCTTTTAAAGCTATCATAGATGGTGTATGGTTAAGCATACCCCATTCTATGCTTGAAAGACACCAAAATGAGTTCATCACACGCCTTTTAAAGCTATCATACAGGGTGTATGGTTTAGCATACCCCATTCCATGCATGAAAGACACCAAAATGGGTTCATCATACACCATTTAAAGCTATCATACACGGTGTATGGTTAAACATACCCCATTCTATATGTGAAAGACACAAAAACAAGTTCATTTTAAACCCTTAAAAGCTATCATACACAGTGTATGGTCAAACATAGCCCATTTTGTACGTGAAAGGCACCAAAACAAGTGTGTCATACACCGTTTAAAGATATCATGCACGGTGTATTGTTAAGCATTCCCAATTCCATACACGAAAGACACCAAAACAAGTTCATCATACACCGCTTAAAGATATCGTACACGATGTATGGTAAAACATACCCCATTCTATACATGAAAGACACCAAAACGAGTTCATCACACACCTTTTAAAGCTATCATACATGGTGTATGGTTAAGCATCCCCCAATCTATACATGAAAGACACCAAAACAGGTTCATCATACGCCTTTTACAGCCATCATACAGGGTGCATGGTTAAACATACCCTATTCTGTACTTGAAAGACACCAAAACAAATTCGTCACACACTTTTTAAAGCTATAAAACACGGTGTATGGTTAAGCATACCCAATTCTATACATGAATGGCACCAAAACAAGTTCATTTTAAAACATTAAAAGTTATCACGCATGGTGCATGGTTAAACATACCCCATTCTATACTTGAAAGACACCAAAACAAGTTCATCAAACACCATTTAAAGCTATCATACGCGATGTATGGTTAAACATACCCCATTCTATACATGAACGACACCAAAACGAGTTCATCATACACCTTTTAAAGCTATCATAGATGGTGTATGGCCAAACATACCCCATCCTACACATGAAAGGCACTAAAACAAGTTCATCACATACCTTTTAAAGCCATCGTACCCGGTGTATGCTTGAGCATACGCCATTCTATACATCAAAGACGCCTAAACAAGTTCATTTTAAAAAGTTAAAAGCTATTATACACGGTGTATGGTTAAACAAACCCCATTCTACAGGTGAAAGTCACCAAAACAACTTCGTCATACACCGATAAGAGCTATCATACACGGTGTATAGTTAAACATACCCCATTCTATACTTGAAAGATACCAAAACAAGTTCATCATACACCTTTTAAAGCGATCATACACGGTCTATGGTAAAAGATACCCCATTCTATACTTGAAAGATACCAAAACAACTTCGTCACGTACCGTTTAAAGCTATCATACACGGTGCATGGTTTGGCATACACCGGTCTATACATGAAAGGCACCAAAATGAATTCATCATATACCTTCTAAATCTATCATACACGGTGTATGGTTAAGCATACCCCATTTTGTACATGAGAGACACCAAAACAAGTTCATTTTAAAACGTTAAAAACTATCGTACATGGCGTATGGGTAAAATACCTCATTCTATACTTGGAAGACACCAAAACAAGTTCATCAAACACTGCTTAAAGCTATCATGCACGGTGTATGGTTAAGCATACCCCATTCTATACATGAAAGAAACCAAAATGAGTTCATCATACAGCTTCTAAAGCTATAATCCACGGTGTATGGTTAGGCATACCCCATTCTATTCTTGAAAGGCACCAAAAGAAGTTCATCACACACCTCTTAAAGCTATCATACACGGTGTATGGTTAAGCATACCGCATTCTGTACATTTAATACACCAAAACAGGTTCATTATACACCTTTTAAAGCTGTCATGCACGGTGAATGGTTAAGCATACCCCATTCTATACTTGGAAGACACCAAAACAAGTTCATCACACACCTTTTAAAGCTATCATACATGGTCTATGGTTAAGCATAACCCATTCTATACATGAAAGACACCGAAACGAGTTCGTCACACACCTTTTAAAGTTATTATACATGGTGCAGGGTTAAGCATACCCCATTCTATACATGAAAGACACCAAAACGAGTTCATCACACACCTTTTGATGATATCATACACGATGTACGGTTAAACATACCCCATTCTATACTCGACAGGCACCAAAACAAGTTCATCACTTGCCTTTTAACGCTGTCATGAACGGTGTATGGTTGAACATACCCCATTCCATACTTGAAAGACACCGGAAAAATTTTGTCACATACCTTTTAAAGCTATCATACACAGTTTACGGTTAAGCATACACCATTCTATAAATGAAAGACACCAAAATAGATTCATCATATACATTTTAAAGCTGGCGTACACGATGTACGGTTAAGCATACCCCATTCTGTACATGAAAGACACCAAAACAAGTGGATTTTATTGCATTAAAAGCTAACATACACGGTGTATGGCTAAACATATCCCATTCTATACATGAAAGACACCAAAAAGGTTTTATCATACACCTTTTTAAGCTAGCATACACGGTGTATGGTTAAGCACACCCCATTATGTACTTGAACGACACAAAAACAAGTTCATCACACACCTTTTAAAGCTATCATGCAGGGTTTATGGTTAAACATACCCCATTCTATACTTGAAAGACACCAAAACAAGTTCATCATACACCGTTTAAAGCTATCGTAGACGGTGTATGGTTAAACATACCCCATTCTATACATGAAAGACACCAAAACAAGTTCATCACACACCTTTTAAAGCTATCATACATGGTGTATGGTTAAGCATACCCCATTCTATACTTGAAAGACACCAAAATGAGTTCATCACACGCCTTTTAAAGCAATCATACATGGTGTATGGTTTAGCATACCCCATTCTATACATGAAAGACACCAAAATGGGTTCATCATACACCATTTAAAGCTATCATACACGGTGTATGGTTAAACATACCCCATTCTACACATGAAAGACACCAAAATGAGTTCATCACACACCTTTTAAAGCCATCATACACGGTGTATGGTTAAGCATACCCTATTCTATACATAAAAGACACAAAAACGAGTTCATCATACACCTATTAAAGCTGTCATACACGGTGTATGGTTAAGCATACCTTATTCTATACATGAAAGACACCAAAACAAGTTCATTTTAAAACCTTAAAAGTTATCATACACGGTGTATGGTTAAACATACCCCATTCTATACATGAAAGATACCAAAAAGATTTTATCATACACCTTTTTAAGCTAGCATACACGGTGTATGGTTAAGCACACCCCATTATGTACTTGAACGACACCAAAACAAGTTCATCACACACCTTTTAAAGCTATCGTGCAGGGTGTATGGTTAAACATACCCCATTCTATACTTGAAAGACACCAAAACAAGTTCATCATACACCGTTTAAAGCTATCGTAGACGGTGTATGGTTAAACATACCCCATTCTATACATGAAAGACACCAAAACAAGTTCATCACACACCTTTTAAAGCTATCATACATGATGTATGGTTAAGCATACCCCATTCTATACTTGAAAGACACCAAAATGAGTTCATCACACACCTTTTAAAGCTATCAGACATGGTGTATGGTTAAGCATACCCCATTCTATACCTGAAAGACACCAAAATGAGTTCATCACACGCCTTTTACAGCTACCATACATGGTGTATGGTATAGCATACCCCATTGTATACATGAAAGACACCAAAATGGGTTCATCATACACCATTTAAAGCTATCATACACGGTGTATGGTTAAACATACCCCATTCTATACATGAAAGACACCAAAACAAGTTCATTTTAAACCCTTAAATGCTATCATACACGGTGTATGGTCAAACATAGCCCATTTTGTACGTGAAAGACACCAAAACAAGTTCGTCATCCACTGTTTAAAGATATCAGGCACGGTGTATGGTTAAGCATACCCAATTCTATACACGAAAGACACCAAAACAAGTTCATTATACACCGCTTAAAGATATCGTACACAGTGTATGGTAAAACATACCCCATTCTATACACGAAAGACACCAAAACGAGTTCATCACACGCCTTTTAAAGCTATCATATACGGTGTATGGTTAAGCATGCCCCAATCTATACATGAAAGGCACCAAAACAGGTTCATCATACACCGTTTAAAGCCATCATACAGGGTGCATGGTTAAACATACCCTATTCTGTACTTGAAAGATACCAAAACAAGTTCATCACACACTTTTTAAAGCTATAAAACACGATGTATGGTTAAGCATACCCAATTCTATACATGAATGACACCAATGCAAGTTCATTTTAAAACATTAAAAGTTATCATGCATGGTGCATGGTTAAACATACCCCATTCTATACTTGAAAGACACCAAAACAAGTTCATCAAACACCATTTAAAGCTATCATACACGATGTATGGTTAAACATACCCCATTCTATACATGAAAGACACCAAAACGAGTTCATCATACACCTTTTAAAGCTATCATTGATGGTGTATGGCCAAACATACCCCATTCTACCCATGAAAGACACTAAAACAAGTTCATCACATACCTTTTAAAGCCATCGTACCCGGTGTATGCTTAAGCATACGCCATTCTATACATCAAAGACGCCTAAACAAGTTCATTTCAAAAAGTTAAAAGCTATCATACATGGTGTATGGTTAAACAAACCCCATTCTACCGGTGAAAGTCACCAAAACAACTTCGTCATACACCGATAAAAGCTATCATACACTGTGTATAGTTAAACATACCCCATTCTATACTTGAAAGATACCAAAACAAGTTCACCATACACCTTTTAAAGCGATCATACACGGTGTATGGTACAAGATACCCCATTGTATACTTGAAAGACACCAAAACAACTTCGTCACATACTGTTTAAAGCAATCATAAACGGTGTATGGTTTGGCATACACCGGTCTATACATGAAAGGCACCAAAATGAATTCATCATACACCTTCTAAATCTATCATTCACGGTGTATGGTTAAGCATACCCCATTTTGTACATGAGAGACACCAAAACAAGTTCATTTTAAAACATTAAAAGCTATCGTACACGGTGTATGGGCAAAATACCTCATTCTATACTTGGAAGACACCAAAACAAGTTCATCAAACACTGTTTCAACCTATCATACACGGTGTATGGTTAAGCATACCCCATTCTATACATGAAAGACGCCAAAATGAGTTCATCATACAGCTTCTAAAGCTATAATCCACGGTGTATGGTTAGGCATACCCCATTCTATTCTTGAAAGGCACCAAAAGAAGTTCATCACACACCTATTAAAGCTATCATACACGGTGAATGGTTAAGCATACCCCATTCTATACATTTAATACACCAAAACAGGTTCATCATACACCTTTTAAAGCTGTCATACACGGTGAATGATTAAGCATACCCCATTCTATAATTGGAAGACACCAAAACAAGTTCATCACACACCTTTTAAAGCTATCATACATGGTCTATGGTTAAGCATAACCCATCCTATACATGAAAGACACCGAAACGAGTTCATCACACACCTTTTATAGCTATCATACATGGTGTAGGGTTAAGCATACCCCATTCTATACATGAAAGACACCAAAACGAGTTCATCACACACCTTTTGATGATATCATACACGATGTACAGTTAAACATACCCCATTCTATACTCACAGGCACCAAAACAAGTTCATCACTTGCCTTTTAACGCTGTCATAAACGGTGTATGGTTGAACATACCCCATTCCATACTTGAAAGACATCGGAAAAATTTCATCACATACCTTTTAAAGCTATCATACATAGTTTATGGTTAAGCATACACCATTCTATACATGAAAGACACCAAAATAGATTCATCATATACATTTTAAAGCTGGCGTACACGGTGTACGGTTAAGCATACCCCATTCTGTGCATGAAAGACACCAAAACAAGTTGATTTTATTACATTAAAAACTAATTTACACGGTGTATGGTTAAACAGACCCCATTCTATACATGAAAGACACCAAAAAGATTTTATCATACACCTTTTTAAGCTATCATACACGGTGTATGGTTAAGCATACCCCATTATGTACGTGAACGACACCAAAACAAGTTCATCACACACCTTTTAAAGCTATCACACACGGTGTACGGTTAAGCATACCCCATTCTATACATGAAAGACACCAAAACAAATTCATCATACACCTTTTAATGCTATCGTACACGGTGCAAGGCTAAACATACCCTATTCTGTACTTGAAAGACACCAAAACAAGTTCATCACACAGCTTTTACAGTTAAAAAACACGCTATATGGTTAAGCATACCCAATTCTATACACGAAAGACACCAAAACAAGTCCATTTTAAAACGTTAAAAACTACCATACACGGTGTATGGATGAACATACCCCATTCTGTACTTGAAAGACACCAAAACTAGTTCATCATACATAGTTTAAAGCTATCATACACGATGTATGGTTAAACATAGCCCATTCTATACATGAAAGGCACCAAAAAGAGTTCATCATACCCCTTTTAAAGCTATCGTGTACGGTTTATGGTAAAACGTACCCCATTCTATACTTGAACGACACCAAAACAAGTTCATCATATACCTTATAAAGCTATCATACACGCTGTATGGTTAAGCATACCACATTCTATACATTTAATGCACCAAAACAGGTTCATCATACACCATTTAAAGCTGTCATACACGGTGAATGGTTAAGCATACCCCATTTTATACTTGAAAGACACCAAAACAACTTCATCATACACCTTTTTAAGCCATCATACACGGTGTATGGTTAAGCATACCCCATTTTACACTTGAACGACACGAAAACAAGTTCATCACATACCTTTTAAAGCTATCATAAACGGTGTATGGTTAAGCATACCCCATTCTATTCATGAAAGACACCAAAACAAGTTCATCATACACCTTTTAATGCTATCATACACGGTGTATGGTTAAACATACCCTTTTCTGTAATTGAAAGATACCAAAACAAGTTCATCACACACCTTTTAAAGTTAGCAAACACGCTGTATGGTTAAGCATACCCAATTCTATACACGAAAGACACCAAAACAAGTCCATTTTAAAACGTTAAAAGCTACCATACACGGTCTATGGATGAACATACCCCATTCTGTACTTGAAAGACACCAAAACTAGTTTGTCATACATCGTTTAAAGCTATCATACACGATGTATGGTTAAACATAGCCCATTCTATACATGAAAGATAACAAAAAGAGTTCATCATACCCCGTTTAAAGCTATCGTATACGGTGTATGGTTAAACATACCCCATTCTATTCTTGAAAGACACCAAAACAAGTTCATCATATACCTTATAAAGCTATCATACACGCTGTATGGTTAAGCATACCACATTCTATACATTTAATGCACCAAAACAGGTTCATCATACACCTTTTAAAGCTGTCATACACGGTGAATGGTTAAGCATGCCCCATTTTATACTTGAAAGACACCAAAACAAGTTCATCATGCACCTATTTAAGCTATCATACACGGTGTATGGTTAAGCATACCCCATTTTG